>CM077091.1:38536629-39736629 GCA_039513925.1 Platanthera zijinensis | reverse complement strand
GAGTACTGGATGTTAGACTCCAGGAAAACACCCGAGTTGGGGGAAGAATCGATAGTCTTTCCCCTACCGCACGACGGTAGCATTACCGCCGACGATAGCTCCCAGTGAGCGTTGTATTGTTTGTTGAGGCCTGTTTCTTGGAAACCTTGTGGCCGGTTGCTGAAGCCCGTCTTGTGAGACCTGGAGGTCGTGGGTGTCTGTCTCTCAAAGACCTGGGGGCCATTTTGTGGAGCGTGAGCTTATGTTGCTCAGCTTTGGTTGCCATGAGTGCTACCCTAGGATCCTTACAGAGTTATTGATCATGCGGAAAAGGAAAAGGGAATGATGACCCGCGTCAGGCCTGCGAGCCGGACGATTTGAGCACGGGATGTGGCTGAACTGTACCCTCCCCTATGCCGGTCGACTTGGAGTGGTCATGCGTAAATCACATGACTTGTCGTAGCACTGTGACGTTGTATTTGGCCTTGTCCTTTGTGAGACTGAAAGCTCAAACGTGTTGACCGTCACAGAGAACGGTGGTGCGATCCTTGTGATCCTGTGCACCAAGAATGTGCCCTGAGAGCACAGGGCGTTGGCCGTTTGCGCCAACGTCTGTGGCGAATGGTGTTTAAGTTGCACGTTTTGATTGCCAATATATGATTATGCAAATGCCTGCAGGGAAGGAGCACCGCCACCCCGAGTTAGGGGTGAGGTCTTTATAATTTGGTCAGCTAATGCCGACCGTTGTTATTGTTTGCCACCTTGCGGTGGAATGTTTCGTGCAGGTGTAGCCGAGCCAAGCAGGAAATAGCAGGCTGGAGCCTCAGAATGCTAAGCTGGCCCTTGAAGGCTAAAACGAATTACCCGTTTATTTTATATTTCATGTGTGGCCGGCCTGTGTTCCGATGCAAGCAAAACATTTTAATTTGAATGGAACAATGTAAGACTTTTAGGCCAAGACTATTTGTGTATTTGTTTATTCATTCCTACTTTTATTTTAGTGGACATTCAGTTGGTTGGGTTCCTGTTAACTTTTAAATTACTTCCGCTAGAATGCACTCTGTGATAGGATGCGCGTATTTGGATTATAATTTCAATTAGTAACTCATTTGACTGTCCGTAGTATATGACGTTGGGCCCCGGCCGGACCTTCTGTTATATACTATGTGACGGACGAGAATATTACAGAGCCAAATCCTAATTCGAATATGACCGATCAAACGACTAAGTTTTGTTATGCTCGGCCAAATTGGATGACGTTCAATCAAATATTGTTCGACACGCTAGTGCGAACAATAATTTTGAATTGAAACCTATCATCATTCAAATGGTACAATAGTATACACAATTTGATTGGCTCCAGGATGAGAATCCCAATGCTCATATTTCTAATTTCTTAGAAATATGTGATACTTTTAAAATTAACAGAGTTTCTGATGATGCTATAAGGCTAAGACTTTTTCCTTTTACTTTACGCATAAAGGCAAAACAATGATTGAGTTCTCTACCAATAGGCTCGATCACTATTTGGGCCGAGATGATGGAACATTTTCTCACAAAATATTTTCCGGCATCCAAAACGGCTAAGCTGCGCAAAGATATTTCATATTTTTCGCAAGTTGATTTGGAAACGTTATATGACACCTTAGAGAGATTTAAGAAATTACTATGCCATTGTCCCATTATCAAATTCCCGATTGGTTACAAATTCAAACCTTCTATAATGACCTTAATAACCAAACAAGGAAGAATATTTATTCCGCCGCCGACGGAAATCTTAACAACAAAACGCCGTCAGCCGCCAAAGAGTTTAGAGAAGGTATGACTATGAATACTTATCAATGAAGTACACCCTGATCTCTCCCTGGTAAACCGGCCAGAATGTACGAAATTGATACTTTTACTAACTTGTCTCACCAGGTTGAAATTCTAAATAAAGGAATAAAAGAGATGACTGCTTCCTCTTCTATACCTACCTGAGAGCCGTATACTATTGTCGAACATGTGGATTACATGGGCAATTTGAATCGGCCACCATACAAACCGGGCGTAATTTATACGGTAATACCTATCACCTGGATTATAGAAATCATCCCAACTTCTCTTGTAGTAATCCTGGGGACGCAGCTAGACCACCTCACACTATTCCACCGGGTTATTTTCCTTTGTTAGCTCCAAAATCTCAACCTTTTGAGGTCATTTTTTCTAAGTATGCGGAAAGTAATGATACGAATATCCGAAATCTTACCGGTTCCGTTCGCAAATTAGAAAATCAAATCGAGCAAATTGCAATAATGTTCTCCGATCGTCAGTACGGAGCGTTACCGGGCAATACGGAACCCAACTCGAAAGAGCAAGCCAAGACAATTTCACTGCAGAGTTTAAAAGAGGTGACCACTACTACAAAGCCGGTAATGAAGAGGTGATTACTACAACAAACCCAGTTGATGAAGAGGTAACGATTTCTACGCCTCCCACTACTCGAGGAATCTAAAGGCAGAAAAATAAGAAAGTATCAACCGCCTCTTCCTTATCCATCCAAATTTAAAAAAGACCGGATGGATGAGCATTATGGCAAATTTCTAGAAATATTTAAACAAATTCAAATAAATTTGTTGTTCTGCTAAGATATAGCGCAAATGTCAAAATACGCAAATTACCTTAAAGATCTTTTGTCCAACAAAAAGAAACTTGAGGATATATCCACCGTTCAATTGAATGAGAAGTGTTCGACAATTCTGCTAAATAAGTTGCCCAAGAAATTAACCGACCCAGGTAATTTCTCCATTCTCTGCCTATTTGGCGACTTACTAGTGAAACATGTGTTAGCCGATCTAGGCGCATCTATTAATTTAATGTCATATTCTCTTTTCAAAAAAATTAGGGCCAGAGGAGCCTAATCCGACAAGAATGAGCATTCAACTGGCAGATCGGTCCATTAAATACTCCATGGGTATTATTTAGGATGTACTTGTCAAAGTTGACAAGTTTATTTTTCCAGTAGATTTCATCATCCTCGATATTGATGAAGATGCCGAGATGCCACTTATTCTCGGTCGACCATTCCTCGCCACCTCGCGCGTTATCATAGACGTTAGTAATGATAAACTTTTCCTTATAGTCGGAGATGAAGAAGTCACCTTTTCTATTAATTCATCTATGAAAAATACACATTCGAATGACGACTCGTGTTTGTTTTTAGAAACTTCACCCGATGAAGATTTACTTTCTTAAACTGTTTCGCCATCTGCTTCTCATGAAGATGATTTCAACTTAGAATCAGTTCCTCATGGAAATTATGATGAAGATTCGACCGCTCCGGCCCCCACTTTTGAAGTTTTAGAGTTGAGTGGAGATCGTTTAAAGACTTTGTATGACGAATTTCCTACTTTAGAACTAAAACAGTTGCCAAATCAGGTAGAGTATATGTTTTTAGCAGAGAACTCGAAACTTCCCGTTATCGTGTCTGCATATTTATCCGATGAGGAAATGTTGAACTTGTTAAATGTTTTAAAACTCATTGCCGCGCAATTGCGTGAAAAATAACGGATTTGAAAGAGATTAATCCCACCTTCTGTACACAAAATTTTACTTGAGGGAAATTCCCGGAAAATGATTTAACCTCAACGCCGACTAAATCCTAACATGAAGGAGGTTGTTAAGGTAGAATTCATCAAATTTTTAGATGCTAACATAATCTATTCTATTTCGGATAGCACTTGAGTTAGTCCGGTCCAAGTGCTGCCAAAGAAAGGAGGATTAACAGTGGTTCCTAACAAAAAAATTAGTTAATCCACACTCGAACCATTAGCAGGTGGCGGGTTTGCTTAGAATATTGTAAATTAAATGATACAGCCCGTAAGGATCAATTTCCTTTACTGTTCATTGATCAAATTCTTGAACGGTTATCCAAATTTTTTTTATTGTTTTCTAGACGGTCTCTCAGAATATTTTCAAATCCCACTTGCACCTGAGGATCAAGAGAAAACAACATTCACTTGTCCGTTTGTCACATTTTCCTATCAAATGATGCCATTTGGGTTATGCAATCCGACTGTCACCTTTCAAAGTTGTATGCTAGCAATCTTTGACGGACTAGTAAAGGATATTATGGAAGTTTTTATGGATGATTTCTCCTTTTTCGGAGACTCTTTTGACATATATTTAAATAACTTTTCCCGTGTTCTTCAAAGGTGTGGAGACATGAATTTAATTTTAAATTGGGAAAAGTGTCATTTTATGGTGAGAGAAGGTCTGATTCGAGGCCATAAAATTTCAAGCCAAGGTATCGAGGTAGACAAAGCTAAGATAGAAACTATAAAAAAGCTACCTCCTCCTTCAAACGTTAAGGCCGTTCGTAGTTTCCTTGGCCTTGCTGGTTTTTATCGCCGATTCATTAAATTTTTTTCTAAAATCACCAAGCCCCTCACTCGCCTATTAGAAAAAGATGCACTGTTTGATTTCGATGAATGCTGTTTGCAAGCATTTACTATAATTAAGGATAAATTAATAAATGCGCCTATAATTATAGTTCCTAACTGGGAACTTCCTTTTGAAATCATGTGTGGCGCTAGTAGTTTTGCGGTAGGTGCTGTATTAGGACAGTGCGTTATTAAAAATTTTCCTCTCATATATTACGCTAGCAAGACACTTACCACCTCACAAGAAAACTATACGACCGCTGAAAAGGAGCTGTTAGCTGTCATTTTTTCCTTCGATAAATTTCGTTCTTATCTCACGTTGTCTAAGGTAATTGTGTATACCTACCACTTAACTTTGCGTTATTTACTATCCAAAACGGACGCTAAGCCGAGATTGATTTGGTGGATCCTACTTCTCTAAGAATTTGACTTGGAAATCCCAGACAAACAGGGAGCATAAAATTTGGCAGCGGATCACCTTTCTCGGTTAGAAAATCCCAATTTTGAGGAACTTATCGAGGACGATATTGAGGATACTTTTCTCGAGTAGCGACTCCTCGCTTTGCTCAAAGTTATTTCATTCCCTGACGCCTTTGTTCGCCGATGTCTCAAACTATCTTGTTGTGAAATTTCTCCCAAAATACTTCTCTTATCAAAAAAGAAGAATTTTTTTCCGATTTAAAAAATTATTTTTGGGAAAATCCTTTCTTATTTAGAGTTTGCGCAGATCAAGTGGTGTAGAGGTGCATTTCTCATGAGGAGGGCGCGTAAATTTTGAAGCATTGTCATGAGGGCCCCGTTGGTGGGCATTATAAGGCGAATCGGACGGCGAGAAAGGTACTTGAAGCTGGTTTTTATTGGCGGAGTATCTTCAAAGACGTTCACGCTTATGTCAACCGTTGTGAGCAATGCCAACGCTCAGGTAACATCTCTCGCCTCGATGAGATGCCTTTAAATTCATTTCAAGTGATAGTAGTTTTTGATTTTTGGGGAATCGACTTTGTCGGCCCGTTACCGGTCTCATTCGGGAATCGTTATATCTTGGTAGCAGTTGACTATGTGTTAAGATGGGCCGAGGCGCAAGCCCTCCGCAACAATGATGATCGAGTCGTGACTCAGTTTCTTAAAAATATCTTCTCTCAATTTGGAACACCGCGGACGATAGTTAGTGATAGGGGAACTCACTTCTGTAATGCGCTGTTCGCTAGGGTTTTCTCCAAGTATGGCGTTACGCATAAGTTGGCTACCCCCTATCACCCTCAAACGAGTGGCCAGTTTGAAGTAGTAAACTGTGAAATAAAACGAATTCTGGAGAAAACGGTTTCCACTAATAGGAAAGATTGGTCAACCAAGCTTGGCGATGCCCTTTGGGCCTACCGAACTGTGTACAAAGCCGCCATAAGGTGTACTCCATATTGGTTGGTCTATGGGAAGACATGGCATTTTCCAGTTGAGCTAGAACACCGCCCCTTTTGGGCACTTAAATTTTTAAATCTCAATGAGAATCTTTCGTTCGAGCTTCGTAAATTTCAATTGAACAAGCTTGATGAGTGACGTTTTTTCGCTTATGAGAATAATAAATTATATAAGGAATAAACAAAATTCTATCATGATAGAAAAATTAAGCATCCCAAGGATTTTAAACGAGGAGACCGAGTACTTTTCTATAATTCACGTTTACGACTTTTCCCGGGAAAACTTAAGTCTCGTTTGTCCGGGCCCTTTTTGGTTAAGAAAGTTTAGCCTTATGGGATGGTTCTAATATCGCACCTAGAAAAAGGTGAGTTTAAGGTAAACATGCATATGTTGAAAATATTTTACAACAACGGTAATCTGGATGAGAACCGGGAGGAAATCCTCCTTTTGATTCCTTAGCTTCAATTTTTATTTTTACACGTCCCCGTCACGGGCGTGACCGATAGGCGTGTCTGGTGCGGGCTTCAGAATTCCGCACTGCTTTTGCAGGTAGGCTCTCCTCGTGTTTCGAGTCAGTCACTCTTGTGTCCTCTGGGCGTGACCATCTCGGAAGAGACGTGTCTTTGATTTCGACACGCCCATGTCATAGGCTTGTCGTGTAGGCGTGCAGAGTAAATTCCAAGAGCCACGCGTCACTGCCCGTCGTTTGAAATATTACACACCCGGAGTTACGGGCGTGACTCCTGCCGTGTCTCGCCAAATTTTGAATCTGGTCACATTTGGCTAGATTCCCAAAGGAGCCGAACCGTCGCTTTAAATTTACATGCCCACCAGTCACGGACGTGATAGGGGAGTGTGTCCCGTAATTTTGTTTCTTTAAATAGGCGTTTTCTTTTCTTTTCTTCACCACACCTCTATTACCTTTCTCTTTGTTATTCTCTCTTGCCCCCAATTCCGAATTTCTCCCTTGCTTTCACCGTCATGCCTCGCCATCGTCCGCGATCCTCCATATCTTTATCTGAGCATCCCGAGAATCAGTAAGTGGTGGACGTAATGCTTGTTTTTAACATCCCTACTCAACAGTCCCGCAACTACTGACTCAGCAGGAAAACCTTTGGCGTTTTCCGCATCTTGGACTGGGGGGTTCTCGCCGCCTTCAGTATGACCAAACTGGTTCGCGGCTTTCTGTCCACTCCCGGATAGAACGCCTTCTTCGTCATTGCCGAAATCGCATTTCTTGAACTCACGGTGGAGTTCTTATCCTCATTCAAATTCCGGGTAGGGCACAACCACAACCTCATCAAGTTCCTATTCGGCGGCATCGAGCGCGAGCTCTTCATCCGACAACTCAACGTCGTAATGGGCTTCTTCGACGAACCTTTCACTCAGTCCCCCGCCTACACAGAGTTACTTTTTGATTTTCCCAGAGACTTCAATCTGCTGCAGTTTTGGCTGGATATCAACAATGATATCGTTCCCTACACCCCCAAGAAATCAAAGAGCAGTCACCTCACGCCACCCGCGCTGCGCATGCTGCACAATCTTCTTACTTTTTCCCTGACCGGTCGAGCCGAGAACCATTGAGTAGTCACTTGACACGACCTATTATATTTATATAGTATGGTCATTCGAGTTCCACTAAACCTCGACATGGAGCTCGCACTATTTTTCCGACACCAGGCCGAAAACGTGCGCTTGGGAGCTGTCCATGGCGGGAATCTCATTACCCACCTCGTAAAAAGGTTAGGGGCGTGGGAGTTCCTTCTGCGTATGCACTGCGTTCAAATGCCGCTTCCTTTTGCTCTGCTTTCCTGGATTCCAGCGATCCCTCCCTGGTGCCGACGCCGTGGAACCCTAGGTGACGACTCCTAGGCCGCCAAACTCCTCTCCAAGGTACTACCCATCCATAACCGTCTTCTTCCCCCTCCGAAACCCTCATACGCAACCCCTACAGCCCCCAAATCCCAACCATTACCACTGTCCAGGAATCTTGAAACCGCTGTTCACCCGAAATTACTGTTCGCCTGCACTGTTCATCCGACGGCACTGCTTGTCCGCACTGTTCATCCGCACTATTCACCCGCCGGTGCCGTTCATCCGCCGACCCTATACCAATCCCGCAGCCCCTTCCCCTCCGTGGATCCACTTGCCACCGCTCCGAAAACCCTAGATCTATCTTGATCTAGTGCTACCACTCTCCAACACGCCATTTTCACCCATATTCCTCTTCCAGTAGCCCGGATCCGCCATCAAATTTTCAGAGCTATCCACCTACACCCAGATCCATTCCCTAGTGGATGGATCTCTCCGTTTCCGGCACGTTCTCCCTATTTTGCACCGTGGGCAGCCACCTCGCCGTCACCGTGCCACCGCGTTCGCCTCCGATCTCTTGTCTTTGCATCCGACCCTTTAAATTCTCCAGTGTCTCGGTTCAGCCCTCTACGTTGTGAGCATTTATGGTATTGTATTCTGTGACTTGACATTTTTATTTGGTATTTTATCATATTGTGCTGAGATTATTGTTGGCTAGAAATTGGTTCTTTTATGCTAACAATTGCAGGAGGAATTATTCGCCGCGCGCTTGCTTAGGCCCTCCGAGCGGAGGAAGCCGTTGTCAAATTGCTAAAAATTAATTACTTGTTTCTTTAATTTAATTATTTGCATGACGTTATTAATTTCATTGCTTATGGTAATCATCGTTGCCGACCGACGACCACCTTACATGTAGCATAAGCATTAGTGTGTCACCCTTGCACCTGCACGTAGAGTTGTAGTTTCCGAGTAGCACTAGCCTACCCTACATCATTTTTGTATCAGAGGCAAGGTCTCCATTTGCATGCTCCGTAGTGGTAGGAACTTTAGAATAAATATGGTAGATCCCCAGAACACCGACGACCGAGCGGCGAGCTCGAATTCGAGTGCTGCCTTTGCTGAGTTTTAGCGCCTCATCCTAGACCGTTTTGACACCCTAGGAGCCCAGCTCGACGATGTGCTTCATGATCTCACCGAGGTGAACCTTCGTTTAGACCACTTAGAGAATGCCAGAGACACTCCGACACAGCGTGACGATTCACTTGAGGACGACCCTGATGTTCCTCCACGTTATGACCAGCGTCCGAGAGATGGTTAACCTCCGGTAGACCTCCACCATCGTGATCCTCACCACCGAGCCCCAGCCCTGTCTGCCAGGCGAAATCTTGATCCGGTGCGTGAGAGGCCCTACCTCTACGTGATGAGTACCGTGTGCCCCGTAGACCTCCGCCTGACCCCAGGGATCGAGTGCCCCCACTCGGTCACCGAGACCACCGCCGTGATGAGTATTATCCTCTAGGTCGGAGAGAGCGTGGTCCCCCGCCCGCTCGACACGATTACGCTCAGGATGATTACCCTGAGGACTACCCTGATCCACAGAGAGGTGGTCACTACTTGGACATCACTCGTCGTATCCGACTCGACGTACCTTCGTTTGATTGTCGTCTAGATCTGAAAGCCTTCAGCGACTGGATCTTGGACATGGACCACTACTTCGAGTGGTACGACATGAGTGACGAGCGTTGTGTCCGTTTTGCGAAGATGAAGTTGATCGGGCAGGCTAAGGTATTTTGGATCAGTGTTGAGAGAGCCTTAGAGTGCGGGATGGTTACTACCCCATCGCCAGATGGGATAAGATGAAGGAGAGACTGAAAGAGAAGTACCTCCCCGCGTCATACCGAGATCAACTATTTGAGCAGCTACAGAATTTACGGCAGGGGACACTTACCGTCGCCGAGTACATGGCTCGCTTCGATGAGCTGATCGTCAGGAGTGACATTTCAGAGGAACCTATTGCCACTGCCTCCCGTTTCAAGGCGGGCCTTCGTTCCGACATTCGGAGAGAGCCGATTCCCCAACGCTTGGAGACTGTTGATCAGGTATTCCAGCTCTCCCTCGAGTACGAGCAGTACCTCCGATCGTCTAGCACGAGGCAGTTCTCTTCGCGGACTGATTCCTCGACTTTTAGGAAATCCGCTCCGCCCCAGACCACCCCGGCTGCACCCTCACGTATCCACGCGGATGCGAAGGGCAAAGCCATAGCCACTGATGGCCAGCGATCTGGGGGCATTGTATGTTTTAAATGTTCTGGCAGAGGACACGTGGCGGCGCAGTGCCCCACGCGGAGCCTGCTAGTTGAGGAAGAGGAGCAGGGTTTAGTGGACGAAGAGGAGGCCCCAGAGGAAGTTAAGGCCGCAGTTGAGGAGGGTTGGGAGAGTGACGTCGAGCGATCGTTAGAGGTGGGAGTGATTAGACGCTCATGCACACCCCACGTGTGGATGAAGATTGGCCGCGCCCTACCATCTTCTACAGTACTTTCCTAGTGCAGGCGGTCCCTGCAAGCTAGCTATTGATAGTGGGAATTGCGTGAATATCGTAGTCCAGAAGGGGCTTGACCGTATGCAGGTGAAGGCCGTGCCTCACCCCCACCCATACCGTGTCGTCTGGGTCGACAAGATGACGATCCAGGTCACCCAACGTTGCTTAGTCCCGATCACTATCGCGTCCTTTCAGGATAAGGTCTGGTGCGATGTCATTCCCATGGACGTCGCTCATGTGTTGCTTGGCCGCCCCTGGCTATTCGATCGTGACGTCACGTGCTTCGGTCACTCGAACACGTGTGTCTTTTATGATAAGGGGCGGAAGATTACGTTGACGCCCACCCAGCCCCGAGATCGATCCAAGGGTGTGGTAGAGCCATCTGTGAGCACGAGCGCCTCGCGGCCACTACATATTTTGAGGCGAGGTGAGTTCCTACGAGATAGTGGCGAGGCGAATGGGTCCGTACTCCATTATTAGTCGTATTGGGACCAACGCCTACCGACTTGATATCCCGGACCAGTATGTGAATTCACCCTGTGTTTAATGTTGAGGATCTGACTCTATACTATGAACCTCATGAGTATGTGGACCCGAGCAGTGGAGATGCCCAGCCACCCCCGCCCCCACTGTCGTTACCATACTACCTTCACACATCACCACAATTTGATGGCCATTCTAGTTCACCCACTGTTGCCACCCACCCACCCGGGAAGTCGCCCCGCTTTGGTTCCACCGCAGACACCACCGATCGCACCGGGATCCACCTTCTGAGAGGCGAGAGATGAGAGCATCACGGAGATCAGATCCCATCAGTTTGTTCCCACCTCGGACGGACCGCGTTGCCGCTACCTGTTACATTGGCGGGGCCGCCCTGACACTGATGACACTTGGATACTACCGGCAGTGCTCGATCGGCTCGCCCCCGGACTTCGACCTCAGTACGATCATCTCCATTCATCGGAGATGAAGGCTTTTCAGTCGGGGGGGAGTTGATGGGGAACCATCAGATGTACCTGGAGGGGTTCGCCGCAAGGCGGGACCCACGTACATGTATTCGCGCAGGAAGACTTGATCGGATCGCCGATCGGACTCCGCGGTTGCGTCCGGGACGTCGCCGCGAGTAAAAAAACTATATTAGTTTATTTTTTTTGAGTTTGTTTTGATGTATATTAAGGGGCTAACCCACCGGCGAATCATAGCCGTTGGGGGGATGCTCTAGCTTGTCTTTTCTTATAAATAGGAGTGTTAGAGGCTGAATTGAATCATTGTTGAATTTGGAGAAGAAACTTTCCCGGATTTCAGCGATCCCTCCCCGGTGCCGACGCCGTGGAACCCTAGGTGACGACTCCTAGGCCGTCAAACTCTTCCCCAAGGTACTACCCATCCATAACCTTCTTCTTCCCCCTCCGAAACCCTCATCCACAACCCCTACAACCCCCAAATCCCAACCCTTACCGCTATCCAGGAATCCCGAAACCACTGTTCATCCGAAGTTACTGTTCATCTGCACGGTTCGTACGTAATGTTCGTCCGACGACACTGTTCATCCGCCGTTACTGTTCATCCGCACTATTCACCCGCCGGTGCCGTTCATCCGCCGGCCCTATACCAATCCCGCAGCCCCTTCCCCTCAGTGGATCCATATCTCACCACTCCGAAAACCCTAGATCTATATTGATCTAGTGATACCACCCTCTAACACGTCATTTTCACCCATATTCCTCTTCCCGTAGCCCGAATCCGCCGTCAAATTATCGGATCTATCCACCTACATCCGGATCCATTCCCTAGTGGCCGGATCTCTCCGTTTCCAGCACGTTCTCCCTCTTCTCCATCGAGGGAAGCCACCTCGCCGTCACTGTGCCACCGTGTTCGCCTCTGATCGCTTGTCTTTGCATCCGGCCCTTCAAATTCTCCAGTGCCTCGGTTCATCCCTCTACGTTGTGAGCATTTGTGGTATTGTATTCTGTGACTTGACATTTTCATTTGGTATTTTATCATATTGTGCTAAGATTATTGTTGGCTAGAAATTGGTTCTTTTATGCTAACAATTGCAGGAGGAATTATTCGCCGCGCGCTTGCTTAGGTCCTCCGAGCGGAAGAAGCCATTGCCAAATTGCTAAAAATTAATTACTTGTTTCTTTATTTCAATTATTTGCGTGGCGTTATTAATTTCATTGCTTATGGTAATCGTCGTTGCCGACTGACGACCACCTTACATGTAGCATAACATTAGTGTGTCACCCCTGCACCTGCACATAGAGTTGTAGTTTCCGAGCACCACTAGCCTACCCTACATCACCTATGACCATCATCATTGATGGATTTCTTGGAAGGATACCATGTTTCTTAAATATTGTGTAATATTGTTACGCCCCCGACCGGGGCCCGCTTCTCGGGGCGTTATTATGCTCGCAGGCGCAAGGAGACGACGAGCAACGAAGGGGCTGAACCATCCGGTTCAGCCCCCACTCAGTAGAACCGGCCGGCCAAGAGCTGAACCAACCGGTTCAGCCCTATGTGGAGGGGCCGGCTGGCTCCCTCCTTGGCCTGGGTATTTATACCCGGGGATGTCATCAGTTGGAGGGAAACAATTAACCCTAAGGTATTTCTCCTTCTTTCTCTAAACCCTAGCCTCCTTCCTTCTTCTCTCTAGTTTTCTCCTTCTCCCTCTAGTAGTTCCTATCATTTGGTATCAAAGCCGGTCTTTCTCCAACGATGGTCACTACTCGCACACAAGAGGAGGTCACCCGTTTGGAGGCCTTGGAGGAGAACTATGGTGGATTGATGGATTCGGTAGCCGCAATCGAGCAAGAGATGCGCACATCTACACAGCGGTTGGAGGAGCGCATAGATGTGCGTATGGAGGAGCTTAAAGCACTGTTGAAAGGAAAAAGCCCGAGCGAGGAAGAACCGATCGACGGAAGACCCGATCGGTCCGCCGAAGCGTCCGTAACGCCCGATTCGGGGTGTTTGGGCACGGGAGCGTCGGCCTTGGGTTGAAACGGGGGCATCGACCTCTCCCGACCCTGGGGGACCACCAGCGAACGACACAAGGCAGCGGCGTGGTCGATGGCTGCAGCAGGGGGCATCGACCCCAGCTTTGCCGGGCCGACGAACATCGGAGCACCCGGACTGGGCGGGAACAGCGGCGTCGGGTTCTCCCGACCCTGGGGCATCACCGACGAAGGCGGGGGAGCGACGACAGCAGCAGGAGGCGGCAGACCCAGTTTTGCTGGGCCGGCTGAGTGAGGGCCGACCAGACATCCGGGTGGAGGCTTCGGCATGGCTGGACAAGTGGATTGCTGGCGGCAGCCGTGGCTACAAGTTGATGGAGGGCAGGGGGCTGCTGTACGGGCTCCAGGAGGTGCAGCGGGGCTTCTTCCTCACCCGCGAGGCGACATTCTTCCCTGCGGATTTGGAGGCCACGTTCCGTGGGCCGGGCAGCACGTTCCTCATCAGGGTCAGCCACCTCAAGGTTACTCGGGTGGACACGATGGGCATGTGGGACGCAGAATGGGCAAGGACAGGGCTGGCAAGGGCAGGCAAGGGGAGGCCGGGCCGCGTGCGTACATGCCATCGAAGTTGACACGTATGGACTTCCCCAAATTCAAAGGGGGGGATGCGTTGGAGTGGGTTCATAAGGTGGAGTTGTTCTTCAGCTATCACTCTATCAGGAGGTCCCGGAGGGGAAATGGGTGCAAATAGCGTCGTTCCATCTAGAAGACGATGCATTTTTGTGGACTCAGTGGTTCCTTAGAGTTAGAGATTATGTACCCTGGACTGATTTTGTGGAGGGGTTCACGGCCCGGTTCGGGCCACTGGAATATGAGGACTTTGAAGCGCTGCTGCAGAAGTTACGACAGAAGGGGACAATGACTGAGTACTGGACAGAGTTCGAGAAGTTGGCCAACCGGGTACACTGGGAAGAGAAGTCACTGCTGAGTTGTTTTGTGTCGGGCTTGAAGGATCATTTGCGGGATGAGGTTCATGCTTATATGCCACAGAGCTTGAATCACGCTATCACCCTAGCGCGCATTCAGGAGGAGCGATTCAACCGGCAGCGGTCACGAACCACGGAGAAGCTTCTTGCCACACCCGCCATAGCCAGGAGAGAGCCACAGGCGGTTGCCAAGCCTACGGTGACTCATTTGTCGTGGGGCGAGCTCCAGGCCCGCAAGAAGAAGGGCCGCTGCTTTAACTGTCACGAGAAGTTTGTGCCTGGGCATAAGTGTCAGAAGCTACAGGTTTTCATGCTGCATGAAGAGGTGGCCGACGAGTCTTCGCCCGAGGTAGCAGTCGAGGAGGCGCTATTGGAGGAGGATGTGGATGTGACGGAGTTTGTGGTCTCCATCCAGGCCATGGAAGGGTGCAATCCGCCCCTCACGATTTGGGTTGTCGGATGGGTTGTATAGGAGAAAGTAACGATATTAGTGGACAGTGGGAGCACCCACAATTTCATTCATCCGGCCGTTGCTCAGCGAGTTTGGCATGACATTGATAGGGGAGCTGCATTCCAGGTTATGGTGGCTGACGGCAGCAAGTTGTAGTGCGAAGGGGTCATGAAGGGAGCGGAGTTGCGGATTCAGGGATACATTGGGAGCACGGATGTATACCTTCTACCCATCCGGGGATCAGACATGGTACTCGGAGTTCAGTGCCTGCAGCAGCTGAAGCGGGTCACTTTTGATTGGGAGCTCATGACGATGGAGTTCCTGCAGCGTGGCCGACAGTTCTGTTTGAAGGGTCTCACAGTTTTGCCAGTAAAGGAAGTCTCTCTTCGGAGCATGCAACAACTCGGAGAGGAAGGGAGCTTGATGGTAGTCTTTTTGGGGGTGCGGTCTGATGAGGCTGGGTCGTCTGAGGTACCCATACAGTTGCATTCCTTAGTCGAGTAGTATTCTTACGTCTTTCAGGAGCCACGTACACTACCGCTATCTCGGTTTCGGGATCACCAGATTCTACTCAAGGCCGGAGCGGAGCCTACCAATATCCGGCCTTACTGATATCCACACATGCAGAAAGCAGAGATCGAGCGCAACGTCCGGGAGATGCTCGACGCCGGGATCATCCGACCCAGCACGAGCTCCTTTTCGACCCCGATTATTCTCGTCAAGAAAAAGGATGGCTCGTGGCGATTCTGTGTCGACTACCGGGCTTTGAACGACATCACTTTGAAAGACAAGTTTCCAATTCCATTGGTTGAAGAGCTCTTGGATGAGCTACACGGGGCGAATCGCTTCACAAAGCTTGACCTACGGTCGGGGTACTACCAGATCCTTATGCGTGAAGAGGACGTCCATAAGAAGGCTTTCCGGACCCACGACAGCCACTACGAGTTTTTGGTGATGGCCAACGGGCTGACTGGCGGGCCATCCACCTTCCAAGCCAATATGAACGAGATCTTTCGCCCACTACTTCGCCTTTTGTGCTGATTTTCTTTGATGACATCTTGATATACAGTGCTAATTGGGAAGATCACTTGTGCCATGTTGAACAGGTCTTTTCTATTCTACGCAAGCATCAGCTCTATGCTAAGCGCTCCAAGTGTTCTTTTGGACAGGAGGAGGTCGAGTACTTGGGCCACTTGGTCTCGGCTGAAGGGGTCAAAGCAGACCCTCGGAAGATTTAGAGCATGCTTTTTTGGCCGCGGCCCCAGGCTGTTCGGGCTCTGCGGGGATTCTTGGGCCTCACCGGCTACTACCGACGGTTCGTGCAGGATTATGGGAAGATTGCTGGACCAATGACCCAGCTACTGCAGAAGGATGCCTTCGCGTGACAGGATGATGCTGAGGTGGCTTTTGATAATACGTTTTGTAGCCTAAACTATTATCAAATTTTCTGTTTTATAATGTACAAATCTTGTTTCTTAAGCTTTATTTTTATCTTTATTATGATAATTTTATTTCCCTTAAGTGTTTCTTCTCTTTCTGCAGGTTTTGTGAAAATAGGTCAAAATATGCCTGACACGCCACCCTGTCACGCCCTCCCCGGGCGTGACCTAGGGCGTGTCACCTTTTCCAGAGGATCCCAGAAGACAGAGGAAAATAACAGGAAAAACGGCTGTCACGCCCCCCTGACACGCCCTCCCCGGGCGTGACCCGGGGCGTGTCGCCCTCTGCCCGAAGCCTGCCGCCACATTAAATGCCATTTCGTCTCAGCACGCCAACAGTACTGTCACGCCCCCCGTCACGGGCGTGACACAGGGCGTGACCCCTCCTTTTCCGATGATTGACGGATTTCCGACCAATGATTTCGACGCGACGTGAGTGTCACGCCCCCTACACAGGCGTGACCAAGGGCGTGTCCACCGACGTACAGAAGCAATCATCCTTCCCGCCAGAATCCAGAGCCCGAGGTCAAACCCGTACCTGTCACGCCCCCTGACATGCCCCCCTAGGGCGTGTCAAAGGGCATGACCAACCCGTGAGCTTTTCCTATAAATTCAGACCCCCCTTCCCATTTTAAAAAGCTTTGGGTTGAGAGGGGAGGTGCTGCCCCTTGGTTTCTTGCTTCCCTTTCTTGTTTTTTTTATGTTTTTCTCTCTCTCTCACTCTCTTTCTCATTTTAGTTTTTTTTAATCCTAGTTTAGTTTTAGATTTTGTAATAGCTTTTGTTGTAATCTTTACTCTTGCTTAGTGCTAATGGTAGGGCTAGAATAGGATTTTCATTTCATGCAAATGTAATTTTCATTTCCTAAGTATAGCTCTCTTGATTATTAATAAAAGTGTTATTTTTTTCTCCTTGTTTTACTTTGTGTTATCATGCTCTTCTACTCATCTCTCCCCCTCCACTTCACCATGAGTAACTAATCCTCCTTGTACTCGATCTTGATGATCCGAGGTTCGAGCGATTAAGTTATGATGCTTTGAATTTACCTTTTCTTTTTAGGGTTTAGGCCTTGGATTACTCTTGATTTTTCATGGGTTGGAGGTATATTATCGATATATACTCTCCACCTTTGCTTTCATTCTGGGCTAGCCGAGAGGCCGATAGAATGAAGTGAGCATTCAAGAGTAAAGGGAGTTGTACGCACCCCTCGAGAGAGGCAGACGTTCCAAATCTCCCGGATTGGAGTAAAATCCAATAGTGGGGTTCATCGCGTAAAGCGAGCTTTAGGCCTCCGATTTAGACGAGAGTCGGTCGGACCTTCCTAAACTCAGTTGGGCACGACTTCGAGAGAAGCGTGTTCAAGCTTTAGGAACTTCCACGGTCAAGGACCTTTACCCTATTAAGTTTAGGTTTTTATCGCATTTTCTTAGTCGTCTTTAGCCGAGGTGATTCTTGATCGAGTGCATTTCCATTTCATAGTTTCAGCCCTTCGTTATAATCGCTTCTAATAGCTCTTTAATTAATTGCAGTTGTTCTCTTTCTAGCATAGCTTTATTTCTTTAATGTCACTTAGTTTCTCAAACCATAGTTTTTCTGTCGATAAAATAATAGCCTTCGTGTGAGTAAGTTTATTCAACAATTCCCAGATTTCAATACGACACTTGTGTCCCCTAGCTACAGTTCGATAGGTATACTTGCCTCATTGGATTGCTAGTTCGGTTGCTTTTATTTTCTTCGAGCCTTAGCGACCACCAGCTTTTCAGGCGCTCAAACAAGCGGTGACGACCACCCCAGTGTTAGCCCTCCCGGATTTCACTAAGGAGTTCGTTGTGGAGACGGACACCTCAGGGGTGGGGCTGGGTGCAGTATTGATGCAGGAGGGCCGCCCACTGGCTTTTTATAGTAAGGCGTTGGCGCCTAAGACGTTGAGACTGTCCACGTATGAAAAGGAGTTACTGGCAGTGGTTCAGGCAGTGGCCCTTTGGCGGCCATATCTTTTGGGGCGGCACTTCAAGATTCGTACGGATCACCAAAGTTTGGAGCATTTGTTGGACCAGCGAGTCTCCTCTTCTCTTCAACAAAAGTGGGTCACCAAACTTTTGGGCTACGATTATGAGATCGTTTACCGCCAGGGCAAGGAGAATGTGGTGGCGGACGCCTTGTCTCGCGTACCTGATGGTGCACTCACCCAGATTTCGGGGCCGGTCTTCGACTAGATGGTCTTATAGTTTAAATGACTAAGTTCCTATGTCAAAGCTCATTCCTGCGTATATCTGAATTGAATAGATAGCTCTCATTTGAATTTGAGCTGATGTCAACCATATATACATTGTTGTTTTTATAGTCAGGTTGCACTATTGCATCTAACTTAGAGTTGACTATTTGGTCTAGGTTGTAAGTGAATACTATTTTGTATTCACCTCACACAACTAACACTTATTAAGATTATGTTGAAAACCTTCAACATAAGTTACTTTTGTGAAAAAGATGTCTTCAATTTTGATCATACCATAACCTTTGGTTTGACCACATTTGGAGTCACCGAAAATTACCTTAGGTCATCCTTAGTCCTATAATGTTCCAGCAGATCCTTTTGTCCAGTCATATGCTTAGAGCAACGATTGTCCAAATACCAAAACTTGTTTGTGGATGGACAACCCCTGACCTGCACTTGAAACTAAACATTAGTTTGTACTCAGGTTACTTTGGACTCATTACTTCTACGGTTGTATGAGGTTATGAAAGTATAAGAATGTCTTTCATGATTTCACTTAGCATAGAAGAGTGTTGGCTTATTAAACCAACAACTTCTAACATCATGTCCAATTTTACTATAGACATAACATTGATGTATGTATAAATGACAATTAGTAAATAATTTAATATTAAATTTGTTATACTTGTTTATTAAAGAGTTGCTTAAACTAAAAATCGATGCAATTGCTTGGTTGTGTCAATATGAAGTCGATGCTAGCATGTAGTTGCGTCGAGAAAAAGTGGACGCAGCTTCATACTTGTGTCTATTATAAATCGACGCACCTGCAGAATTGCGTCGAGTTGAAGTTAATGCGTGCTTCCAGTTTTAAGAATTGCTAATTTTTAAAACATGTTTCTTCCCTAGAATATCATGACAGTTTGATGAGCTAACTCTATTAAATACTCTCATTCTATCAAGATCATTATCCATAATTATGATTGCTTGCTTTTCCTTAGCTTTAACAAAAACTATAGGATTCTTTCAAGCAGTTTTGCTGGAAATTTTTCCTAAGTTTGTTGGCTCGGCTCCCAACCCTAGGTTCTTGAATCTCATAGAGAGATTCTCAGATATATCTTTAAGCATTTGACTTTTTCTATTCAGTGAGTTTTCAAAGGTTTTTTCCTTGTCTAGCTTTTCTCTTAGTGTAATGTTTTCTACACTTAGTTCATTAATTTGTTGTTTTAATTTTCCTACTATAACCCTAAGTTGATGGTCCTAATGAGCATGTTCCTCATCAGGCTTCTCATTTCTTAATTCCTCTATTTTTTTCTATGTAATTTGATTTGTTTTTCTGCCTCTAAGTGATCGTGACAAAATTTTTTAAAACATAATTTAAAATTAGTAGAGACAACGTTGTGTCGGGAGAACGCAACTCAGTCGCATCTGGGAGAGACAACGTTGTGGCACGAGATTCGTGCGGGAAGAAGACACGGATGTTGTCATCGATCAGCGATGGTGTCATTGATTGCAGAGCTTACTTTGTAGATGACGGGACGGTGGAATCGACCGGATACGTGTCCTTTTCTGGAGAGGGTGATGTATGTTGGTAACTTGCCATGTAACCACATGAAATGGAGAAATGATGCTCTGATACCAAGATGTTACGAGCTTAATTTGGGACTTCTATGGAGGTGGAGCTGGAGGCGGAGATACAAGAGTGAACCGAGATCGACCCACGCAGTATGCGATGGGAGAGGAAGAAGGGGAGTTGTGGTTAACCCTATCCCTAGAACACGAGGAAGAGTAGAGAATTAGAGGGAGGAATAAAAACTTTTATAATTTTATTTGATAATCCATACAATGACTCAAACAGTCTATTTAAAGACTTACAAGTGACACAAATGTAAATACTCAGAAATAAATATAGATGCGCGAATACTGAAACCGGGAGATTCTAATTAGTCGTAACTACGATTCAGCTCGAGCACCTGAAATAACATGCATAAAGACACATAAATGAAATATATGTGACTAGTGCCAAATTTTGGGGACCCATAAAAATATCATTCCCGTAACGCATCCCTTCTTATTCCCTTCTCCACGACCATCGATTAGAACATGTTCTCATAGAAGCAGTTCTTCACAGTTCACTCATGTTTGGAGTACGGTCTTTGTTAAAGCTTAACTTTTTTCAATAGGTTTACTCTCACATTATGAGTAGTCCCTTATTATGAGTAGACACTTGTATCCCCCCTCTATCGGCATATATAGAGGGGTACTCTCATGATTAATAATATGAAAAATACTTTCAATCTCCATATAGAATCCAAGACAATTCCATTCTTGCCCTAGCCAGCTTCACCTAACGCCTCCAACCTTCCTTCACTTTATCATGCTCATCCCTCCCTCACCGCTCCATTGTGATCACATGAAGGCTTCATTGCTCATCACACCCCACTATATTGCGCTCATTAGCCTACCGTCAGCCACCTCGCGTTTTCCATTCTCCCTCGCTCGTAAAACTATGCATCTCTACAGCACTTAGTGATTAACTCGCAATGGCGTGAAGTGGGGCTCTCCGTCGACCTGTACCGCTCCTCCCTAAAGGACATCCAACTATGCATTTTTGCGCTATGCGACCACTTAGCTCATATGATGGGGATCAGCACCGGACTATGGGTCACTATTTGGTGGGGCACTCATTCGCATATTCGGGCAAGAAGCGCTGATCAGATTGGCAATGTGAGACTGTGATCGCGTCCGGATCGTCATTTTATTATATATTTTCATTTTATTTTATTTTTTGGGCGTGCATTTTGTGTTTTAGGACATCAGGCATAACAGACAATTTTAGTCGTTCACACTCGGTGCCCAACCGCCCCCTCCTGTTATTAATAAGGGTAGATGCTTCATTTATTATCATTGCTTGTATTGTGAGAGAATCCAGACCGACTATCTTATCATAGTGCGATGCTGTGAGAACCTGGAGTGCGACGTCCAAGTTCATTTATTAGTTTTTTTCCTCTCCATTCACTGTTTTCTCGCAAAACACCTCTATATCCCACGATCCCCCCTCAAATGCTGATGCGCGTTCGGCAAGTGCACTGGTCAATCAAGTAATATAAAATGAGAATAGCTCCCCAAGTATCAATCTATTGAAAAACACAGCAAGGTGGAGTTTGCTATCAAGGAAGGACTTGAGATTGAAGTCCAAATGGTCGGAAGGGAAATGAGAGGTTTGGTTTGCTAAAACAAAATAAAATAACTAAATCAACTACTCCTATGCAGGCTGCTATGCACTGTTTCGCTTGGTGGGATGAAGACTACGCAGACCGCTATGCACTCCTTCGCAAGGCGGATGGACGAGTAGGCAAGCAGATTGAGGGTTGCAAGCAGCTCATTGCAAAACACGCAACTAGTTATTGCTAGTGTGGCAAACCAACATGACCGGGTAGAGGTTAGTGGGATGGAAGGCTTGTGGATTGGAGTGGAGGGTTTGCGTAATGGAGTGGATTGTGGCGGCAAAATCGGCGCACTTCAAGCACAACTAAACTAATAAAGATTTCCAAAACATGAAAATAACATTATAATCAAAGATTAGTTGGCATACATCGTTATAATATGAAGATTACAACATACATCATCAATCCAAGAGAAGAAAAAGGCAAGAAATACGACCGAATCTTGAGTCTTGTTGTAGATTCACAGTAGGAATCACTGGGTTGTCAATCTGCGTCCTAGCTCAGTCCCAACTATCGTCCGGGGTAGAGGAGGGTTGTCACTTCCTTCCAATGGACCCGTCTTCTCCGGTAAACAACAATCCGACCACGTCCTATTTGAAGAACTCCATCCTTGGCGATGAGCGTGGAATCCTCTCCTTAATGCGCTTGGATGATGTGAAGCGGCCTAGGGCAAAGCCCTCACGGATTGTGGAAGAAAACGGAGCCATAGCTCCTCCTGCGACGAGAAATTGAGGACTGGTTCGGGGCTGCAAATAACCTAAAATCGGGTCTTTAAATAGAAAAACTGTGATAAAATCCTTCACGCACGACCTAACGCACGAGCGGAGTCAACCCTTCGAGAATGAATCGCACGGACGGAACAAAACTTAAATTTTAGACAAACAGCATCTGCTTGTGTCTTTTACTCACGCACGGGCAAACTAGCCCGTGCATGAACAAAACGCACTGGCAGAAACAAAACATTGAATTTTCAGGATTTTGAGAGAAATGAAGACGCACGATTGATCGACCTGAATATGCGTGAATATAAACGTATGACCGTGCAATCTGGAAAATTGCAAAAATAACATAAAATTTAAGATAAAAGAGATGAACTCGTGCGATTTTGATCACGCACGATCAAAAATTACCGTGCGCGGAGAAAATGCACGAGCCGGGGTAGATCTCCAGAAAATGGCCATGTAGGCATCACATGATCGCACCAATTGTGCGTGAAGAAATCGCACGACCGTGTGATTCCTACAGGAAAGAATTGGGCAACACCCGAGATCTGCCCACCTGCACAACAAACTAACAGCTGGGGCACATGCCTAGCCAAAAACAACAAAATAAAGACATGGGGAGCACCATGTGCTTACCTCAAGCAGAATAGTGCGCAATTGTGCACCACAACAGGCTAAAATGTGCACTACATGTGAGAATATAATGGACAAGTGTAAAATAAGCAATAAGGATATGAAAGTGAAGTGCAAGTGCGTGAAATCGAGCCCAGATGAGTCCACTACGTAAGTTTCCACTTGCGAAATTGTAGTTGAAAGCATTTCTAACGTAAGCGGGTGTGACCTTGCTTATGCACCAAAAATTTGAGGTTTGCATTGTGGTGATTTTGCTTGAACTTTATAATTTTACTTGCTAAAATTTTGTTTCGGAATTAACTAAAACATGCATGCATCATTTATATTGGGTTCATTCACATCCACTACACAAACTCATGCAGGATTGCAATAGCATCAACACATACACGCCACACAACCTACCCTGCGTCGGATTTAGTATCAGTGCCCCACATGCGTGTCACATAGTAGTAGGTCTTACTGTCAAAACATGTCTGGCCTAAACCTTAACGACGAGAGAGCCACCAACTCTAATTCTGAAATGACATGTTCAATTTCAATGGTTGATGATAGATCGGTTCAATCAATTGACTCCGCTATATGACAACTTTTGCACTCACGTCGGCCCCATTGAGAATCAGCGAGAGCATTCCACTTCCCAAAGTAGGGATATCTCATCCACTCTGCCTGATGTTCCCTTTGAGGAAGAGCGGGTTGCCCTCCCCCCACAAGATGTGCGTATTAGAAATCAACCACCACAAGAGGCCGCTCCACTTCTAGAGAATGCTCCACATCGAAGGAGACCTCTCAATCACATTTGAGACCGTTAGCCTATTCCTGCTCCACCACAACGTCCAGATCCATATAATAGAGCTCATGATAGTTATGGCTATAGGTCGGAGGATTACTTCGATGATTATCCAGAGCCACGCCGAGCACCACACGCTGAAGATAATATTATCCGTCGTATACACATTAATGCCCCCATCTTTGATGGTTAGATTGACCCAATGACTTTTAGTGATTGGCTTCAAGAGATGTGATGTAGACTTGACTAGGGTTTTGAAATAAAAATAATTTTGTAAGCAAAAAATATTTTATTTGTTATAAGATAAGATTAGGAATTTGAAAAATTTTAGTTGATTTTAATTTTTAAAAGGGCTGAGAGTTCCCAAAACTGAATTTGTGCGCGAAATCATCTTAACGTCTGAACTTCAAGTTAATCGTCAGTTATTATTCGGGAGAAAACTCTTTGCATGTTTGTCGATTTGAATCATCGCGAGATGAGTAATTCCACAAGCAAAAATTACAAGTAAAATTTATGAAATCAACGACAAAATTAAATAGCGCGAACATTTGAGTCGAACTTAAATTAATTTATTTGGACGCATAAAATTAATTCAATATGATTAACAAGAGGTGGTGAGATTACCCAGGTGGGTTGAACCCGGTTCAAGCCCAGGCGGCGCTAGGTTGGATCAACAATGGTCGATCGACAGAATAAATGGGGCAAGGTCGACGTCAATCAGGAATCGCGTACAGAGGCTCACGATCGACTGGCAGACAAATGAGTTGGTGTCAACGGCAGTCAGAATTGTCGCCGGAATCGATGGCGCGATCGACGGCGGCCTAGCAAGGGTTGGGCGCTAGAGGTTTTCCGGGGCACAGGGCTGGAGTGCGTCGGCGGTCGCGGTTGGCGTGCGGCGGGGACAAAAGGCTGCAGTCATATGGAACTTTCGGGAGTATCCGGCGGGCATTGATGGTGGTTGTTTGGCCTTCACAGGAGGAGAATTTTTGGCGTCGGTGGCTTACAAAAAGGGGCGTGTGCAAGCAATACAGAGGGAACGAGTGTTCTCTTATTCCTCTGTTCAATCCGGGCTGCTTTTGTCTCTTTACGTGGAAAGTTTTTAATAGCCAGGGGTGTAAATCTTATTCCAAATAATTGGTTGCTTCTGATTGCTTGACGTGAGATTTTTTTCCCAAATAAAAAGATTTTCACAAATTTTTAGTGGCAGTGAATACAAATATTTTCTCTAAAAAGAGTTGATTCCAAAATCTTCTTCCTTAACACTTCTTATTGTGCATTTGTTTATCAATTTTGGCAGTATTTTGTCGTTATCAAATATTTATGCGTATTTTAATTAACTTAAGCTTGCCTCTACCGTCCTAACTAACTAAAATTACTTGACCTATTTATTCAATGTCTCATCGGACGGTCAACCTGATGAGTCAGCCAACTTCAAAAGAATATGCGTGAAAGAAATACATGCTAATAAAAAAAAATAAAATGCGCGACTTAGGATGCGACGAAGGATGCATCAATTCTCCTGGGTTTGAAGGAGCTCGACTCCGACGAGACTTCGCAGAAACTGACAATGTAGGGATCTGACGTCGTTGCTGGTGTTAACCCAGAAATCGGCGATCCCTCCCAAGGTAGCTAGATCGCAAGTCGCGGCCTGCTCCAAGTTCCCCCTAGAGGTCGCGGCCTGTCTCAACCCTCTTTTTGGGTCGGGCGGATAGACTTCTCTATCCGCTCTGGCCGCGCGGCTAGAGCGGTCTCCCCTATCTGACCTCCTAGGCCGCGCAACAGCTGTGTGTTCTGCAGGGGTGCGGACTGCTTCCACAGTCTGTCCCTGCATACCGAGCGATTAGTTTGGCTAATCGGGCAGTAGTTCTCTCTATTCCAACAGGTGCGGACTGCCCAGCTAGGCGGTGGACTCGGGCCTTCTCCGCGCGGTAACCGCAGACTCGTTTTCCAGGTATCCGCCTAGTCCGCATAGACCCATCTCCTTGATCAATGGAGGTGAGCTTCAACTCGCCTTGTCCGCCCAGCAGCAGGCACGGACCTGCCCGTCTTTTTGTTCCACAGAGGCAGTTTTCAGTTCTCTGTGTCCGCCTAGCAGAGGCGGACTGATCCTCTATCCGCCCAACGGGAGGCGGATTGTTCTTTGGCCCAACCAGTGGGCGAACTCTCCATGTCGCCCAACAGTGGGCGACAAGCCTCCAGGTCGCCCAGCAGCAGGGGAGACCTGTTCCTTCTATCCGCCAGTAGGAGGCGGACTCGGTCTAAGTCCGCTTGAGGGAGGTGGACTTGCCCAGGAGCAGGCAGACTCTTCATCTGGTCATACAACACAACGCGGACTCAACCTCAGTCCTCCAGAAGGTTGCGGACTCGCGTCATCCAGCAGCAGAGGCGGACTCACCCTGTCCGCCATGTATTAGGCAGACTCATTATTCAATCCGCCAGAAGCACCAGCTTCCCAGCACCAGCTTCTTCCCAGTAGTAGGCGAGCTACTCCTCAGCCCGCACAACATGGCGCGGGCTCGCTTAGTGCAGCAGAGGCGGGCTCGTCCTAGTCCGTCAGCAGCAGATCGGTTAAGTAGGTAAGTTCCTATCCGCACGGCATGGGGGACGCAACTTCAATTCTCCAACAGGTGGCAGACACTTCTTCCCAACAGCAGGCGAGCTCCTCAGCTCGCACAACATGGCGCGAACTCGTTCGCAGCTCACCGACATATCGGGGGTAACGTTACCAACACCGTCTCCTCCTCGAGCCTATAAATAACCCCTCATATCTCTCATTTGGGGACAAGCATCGGGGAACAACATTGGCAGCAAACCTTGCAGATACAACTTTCTATCTGCCAACCCTTCTCGCGGACTGACCACCTGTCCGCGCGGCCTCGACGGCTAACCCTTGTGGCCTAGTCCCTGGGCTTGCCTCCAGCAAACCCCCTCAGCGACCTCTGCGGTGTTCCCTACCTGATCGCGCAGTCCGCTCGGCCTAAGGCATCGAGCTGCGTGATCAGCAGTCTGCGCGGTCTGTCGACCTGTTTGATCAGTCCGCGCGGCCTCTGGCAATCTCTTTCTTCTAGCCGCCAACTTCCCCTTGTACCCTTTATATTCTTCCCTTGTAAATGAGCGAACTCAAGTTGTAATATTGATTCATAATCAAAGGAAAGCCCGTCGCAGGAGTGACATTTAAGCCGCGGCGGGCGAACTCTGTTGTTGCCGCTGCAAGCGGCCTCTCTTCTTCCCTTCTCCCTTCTCTCGGCCTCAACCGCTAATCCTAACTGTCAAAGTAATCGGCTGCTCGACAGTTCCTCATCAACCTTCTTTTACCCCCGCATCCTCGGATCGAACGTGTTCACCTCTTTAGCTCACGGAGAGGCGCATTTTTGCGCTTCAAGAGCTAACACGCGACCTTCAGATTTCGAACAAACGGTGAAAACCAACGGTTAGCTATGTCAGACCATCAACTTGCCGAGAACCTCGCTCCTTGAAGTCCTAGTGAAGATCCTCTCTGGGAAGCCTTGAAGCAATCGCGTCGAGAAACCGCACAGCAGTTCCAGGCAATCAACCATGCTCTAGCTGCTATCACGCAGCGATTAGATGCGCAACCCACAACAATGCCAGTTCCTCCAGTCAATCCAGCACCAGGAATGGAGAACCCGCAAGTCTATCCGCCGGCTTACCCGCCGGTCTACCCTCCCGTCTATCCACCAACCTATCCAGCAACCTATCCGCTAGGGCAGGCAGCCGCTCTATTGCGATCTCAAAATGACGAGTTCATAGCTCGTCAAAACTTCTTCCGGGAAGCCGCCAGGGGAAGTCCAGCAAGATTTTTGAATTTTCAGGGAAGTCATCCCTACCCTTCAGCTCCCGCAGTTGCACCTCCCGCATCAACTTTTCCTTTTTATCCTCCCGCTCAATTTTCAACTGCAGCTTATCCTCCATTTTTTTCCTTTTCCTTATGTTCTAGGAGAACAGGAAGAGCCATCGCCGTTTACAGATAGTATCCAGCAAGAACCAACTCCAGCTCACTTCAGAGAGCTGTGATTACCAACTTACACTGGGGAGTCTTACACGGTTGCACACTTACAAGCTTTTGAGTCAGCCGTCGCCCTCAAGACTCTTACCGATGCGACCAGTGCAAGCTCTTCGTAACGTCCTTTGATGGACAAGAAACAGAGTGGTTCTACGGACCGCGTCCTCAGTCCGTCGCTTCTTTTGCTGATCTGCGAAGAGAGATTCTACTCAGGTTTTCTACCTCTACCAAGAGGAAGAGCGGGCTGGAAGTCCTATTTGATATCAGGTAGCAAGAGAATGAGACTTGGGCTCATTTTGTCGATCGTTTTCAAAGAGAGATTCTTGACATTGTAAAAGTCGATCCAGAGATGTATCGAGTCGCTCTAATAAGTGGTTTAAGAGAAGGGTCACTAAAGTTCGAAGCTAATGTCCGAGTGCCAAGGACATTCCAGGAGATGTTCAGTCTTGCCAACTTCTACATACGAGGTGAAAAGAGTAATCCCAACTATATCTTCAGGCTTGTAACAGAGAAAAATCCTTCTTCTTCATACGAGAAACCTACAAAGTCTCCTCAGAAGGATTTTCAATCGCGAACAAGGAAGGAAAGGAATTTTCGACGTCATCAACGCCTCTTCCCAGGCCAAGATCACTTCCACAGTCAAAGATCATAATTGTCAATTCCTCCCTCTTATCCAACACAAGCTCCGCAAGCAGCCTCAGTTTACCAGCAACAAGGTGATAGCTCATCAGAATCCGAGCTGGATATAGCTATGCAGGAAGTGATCCAAGTCATGAAAGGCAAGACCGGTTATAAAAGGCCATACCAGCCCGCCGATCAAAGATCCAAAGACTCGGATCCCTATTGCGAATTCCATAAAGAGAAAGGGCATCCAACTGAAAACTGCCAAGCACTTCG
Organism: Platanthera zijinensis; assembly: GCA_039513925.1. Lineage (NCBI taxonomy): Eukaryota > Viridiplantae > Streptophyta > Magnoliopsida > Asparagales > Orchidaceae > Platanthera > Platanthera zijinensis. The sequence goes on along the minus strand of CM077091.1, from coordinate 39,708,129 downwards.
CCAACTGGTGGAGAAGATGCTAAGGCAGGGCAAATTGCGTGACTTATTCCAGAAGAATGACCACTCTGATCCGTCTACTTCGAAAGGCAAAGAAGTAGCGGACATTCCCTTCAGCTCAAAGGGAGTGAGCCAAACCAGCAATGACATTAACTTCATTGTTGGTGACAACATTGATGCGGATGATGTAGGCACCCTTGGAGATCTATTCTGAGGTGAAGATGGACATGATTAAGTTCCAAAAGCTCTTCGCGATCATGGCTGATCGGTTTTGTTTTCCATATTGAACATTCTCTTACATATGTTCTGAACATTTTTAAGTTCTCTTTCATTCTTTTCAATAAATTTTACGTCAGAGATCCCGTACTGACACTTTCCTTTTTTGGAGTGCCTCCTCTATTTTCTCTTTTCTAAAGGGATCGCTGAATCAGCGAGATATCGCCGAGTCTTGCTTGTCCCCCCATAGATTGGTCCCTGGCGTAATACCACCATGACCACATATAGCGGGGAGTGTTCACATATAAGCAGTGGGAGCCGTCCAATCTGTGCAGGCGGACTTCAGGGCTTCGGATCCTAGCCGGTATCTTACACACAGCGTGCATCAAGGGAGGTCCCATGTGTTAGCTCTACTGTGCTCCGTTAGGGATACTATTATAGCTTTGGTGATCTTTCTTGAGCGGGCAATGCAGCCCTTGAGGAACACCTGAGGCGTACCTGGCCTTATTGATCACCTTACGCTGTTATAGTCGAATACTCCAAGGTACTCTCAAGCCCTGCCTTCCGGGGATCCATAACATTGCTGATCTTTTTGGACGAGCAATGCTTTAGACCACTTGGCGCACCTGGCTTAACTGATCAGCGATGCTTGTAGCCCAAGGCATGAGAGCAGTGTGTCCGTCGTTCCTTCTTAGGAGTTTTACATTTTCTCTTTTGTGCCCTTCTAGGGGAGCGCGGTTAGTACGCTCTTAGTAGGACTACACTCTTGATGACCTTTCTTGAGCGGGCAATGCTTTAGCCCCTGGGGAACACCTGGGGCGCACCCGACCTTATTGGTCATCTTCGGGGGTAAACCTCTTTTGTGAACTGCCTTCTTTCAGGTTAACAGGTTAAATCCGACCTATCCGAAGGATTCGTGACGTCGTATTTCTTGCTTATACTCGTCTTATATACTCAGCTCATATAATGTTTTATCCGCTGGAAGTGCCTCTACTATACTTATCAAATATTTTTTGGCGTCATTTGTTTAATCAAAGAATCTGGTTTTCTTTGTCGACAAGCCATGCTATTGAAGTCCAATCAAAGTGGTTTTACCTGGCTGATCCGGATTTCATATTGTGGATATCATATGGGACTACGCAAGAAGATTATTGTTATGGCTTGATCTCTACTCGATTCTGCTCATTCTTTTACTCAGTTGATAGCTGGGTTTGTTGGATATTCTTTTTGCTATCCAATTATATCTTTCTTACCACATCAACATTTAGCAGGTACCCATGCTTTGCGTTTCCATTATATATCTTTTCTTTTTTCAGAGATTAACAGATATTTGCAAGTTCCCTTCAGGTACTTGCAAGTTCTCTTTCTTTCATATCTGCTTCTTACTCTTCTTTTTGTAGAGATTAACAGATATTTGCAAGTTCCCTTCAGATATTTGCAAGTTCTTTTTCTTTCATATCTGTTTCTTAGTATTCTTTTTGCAGAGATTAACAGATATTCACAAGTACCCTTTTAGGTACTTGTAAGTTCTTTTTTTTTCATATCTGCTTCTTACGCTTCTTTTTGCAGAGATTAACAGATATTCGTAAGTTTCCTTCAGGTACTTGCAAGTTCTTTTTCTTTCATATCTGCTTCTTACTCTTCTTTTTGCAGAGATTAGTAGATATTTAGAAGTTCTCTTCAGTTACTTGCAAGTTCTTTTTCTTTCATATCTGTTTCTTACTCTTCTTTTTGCAGAGATTAGTAGATATTTGCAAGTTCCCTTCAGGTACTTGCAAGTTCTATTTCCTTCATATCAGTTTCTTATTCTTCTTTTTGCAGATATTAGCAGGTATTTGTAAGTTTTTTTCAGGTACTTGCAAGTTCTTTTCTTTCATATTTGCTTCTTACTCTTCTTTTTGTAGAGATTAACAAATATTTGCAAGTTCTCTTCAGGTACTTGCAAGTTCTTTTTCTTTCATATCTGCTTCTTACTCTTCTTTTTGCAGAAATTAGCAGATATTTGCAAGTTCCCTTCAGGTACTTGCAAGTTTTTTTTTCTTTATATCTGCTTCTTTCATTTCTTTTTGCAGAGATTAGCAGAGATTTGCAAGTTCCTTTCAGGTACTTGCAAGTTCTTTCTCCTTCATATCTGCTTCTTACTTTTCTTTTTGTAGAGATTAACAGATATTTGCAAGTTCCCTTCAGGTACTTGCAAGTTATTGTTCTTCTATGCCTCTCATCTTTGTCTTGCAGAGACTTAATAGAAGACGTTCACAAGTCTTCTTCACTTTGCAAGAACAATTCTGGCATATACAAGATACGTATTTTTCACTTGCTCTGACTCTTCTCCTTACAGAAGAAAAAGTTAATGTTCTTAGACTCTCAGTAGGAGAGACATCAGGTACTTGCTCTCTTCTTTCTCTTTTTGGCCAGCTTTCGAGGGGTGGATCACGATTTTCGTGGGTCTCCTATTTTTTCGAAGTTCCCTTCGGGACTTAAAAAAGTGCGAGGATTATGTTAACCTAGAAATCGGCGATCCCTCCCATGGTAGCTAGCTCGCAAGTCGCGACCTGCTCCAAGTTCCCCCTGGAGGTCGCGGTCTATCTCAGCCCTCTTTTTGGGTCGGGCAGATAGACTTCTCTATCCGCTCTGGCCGCGCGGCTAGAGCTGTCTCCTCGGTCTGACCGCCTAGGCCGTGCAGCAGCTGTGTGTTTTGTAGGGGTGCGGACTGCTTCCACAGTCCGTCCCTGCAGGCCGAGCGGTTAGTTTGGCTAACCGCGCAATAGTTATCTCAATTCAAAAGAGTGCGGACTGCCCAGCTAGGCGGTGGACTCAGGCCTTCTCCGTGCGATAATCGCAGACTCGTTTTCCAGGTATCCGCCCAGTTCGCATAGACCCATCTCTCTGATCAATGGAGGCGAGCTTCAGCTCGCCGTGTCCGCCCAGCAGCAGGAACGGCCTGCCCGTCTCTCTGTTCGACAGAGGGAGTTTTCAGTTCTCTGTATCCTCCTAGCAGAGGCGGACTGCTCCTCTATCCGCCCAACGGGAGGCGGATTGTTCTCGGGCCCAACCAGTGGACGAACTCTCCAGGTCACCCAACAGTGGGCGACAAGCCTCCAGGTCGCCCAACAACAGGGGCGACTTGTTCCTTCTATCCGCCAGCAGGAGGCGGACTCGGTCTAAGTCCGCTTGAGGAAGGTGGACTTGCTCAGCAACAGACAGACTCTTCATCAGGTCGCACATCACAACGCAGACTCAACCTCAGTTTGCCAGAAGGTGGCGGACTCGTGTCATCCAGCAGCAGAGGCGAACTCACCCTGTCCGCCATGTACTAGGCAGACTCATTATTCAATCCTCCAGAAGCACCAGCTTCCCAACACTGACTTCATCCCAGCAGTAGGCGAGCTGCTCCTCAGCTCGCACAGCATGACGTGAGCTCGCTTAGTGCAGTAGAGGCGGACTCATCCAAGTCCGTCAACAGAAGATCGGTTCAGTAGGCAAGTTCCTATCCGCACGGCATGGCGCGGACTCAACTTCAGTTCGCCAGCAGGTGGCATACACTTCTTCCCTACAACAGGCGAGCTCCTCATCTTGCACAACATGACGCGGACTCGTTCGCAGCTCACAGACATACCTGGGGTAACGTTATCAAGACCGTCTCCTTCTCGAGCCTATAAATAGTCCCCCATACCTCTCATTTGGGGACAAGTATCGGGGAACAACATTGGCAGCAAACCCTGCGAATACAACTTTCTATCCGCCAACCCTTCTCGCGGACTGACCACCTGTCTGCGCGGCCTCGACGACTAACCCTTGCGGCCTAGTCTCTGGACTTGGCTCCAGCAAACCCCTTCAGCGACCTCTGCGGTCTTCCCTGCCTGATCGCGCAGTCCGCTCGGCCTAAGGCATCGAGCTACGGGATCAGCAGTCCGCACGGTCTGCCGACCTGTTTGATCAGTCCGTGCGGCCTCTGACAACCTCTTTCTTCTAGCCGCCTACTTCTCCTTGTACCCTTTATATTCTTCCCTTGTAAAGGAGCGAACTCAAGCTGTAATATTGATTCATGATCAAAGGAAAGCCCTTCGTAGGGTTGCATTTAAGCCGCGACGGGCGAACTCTGTTGTTGTCGCTGCAAGCGGCCTCTCTTCTTCCCTTCTCCCTTCTCTCGGCCTCAACCGCTAATCCTAACTGTCAAAGTAACCGGCTGCTCGACAGTTCCTCATCAACCTCCTTTTACCCCCGCTTCCTCGGATCGGACGTGTTTACCTCTCTAGCTCACGGAGAGGCGCATCTTTGCGCATCAACAGCTGGTACTAGATCAGGTGGAATATCTGGGGCCTTGACGGGTGGACCATTGCGCTTCTGAACATGAACTAGACCAAGCCTCCTGCAGTAAGCCATCACCTGACCTCGCTTTGAAAAGTACAACTCATGACGATAACGACTGACCATGAGTTTGTGATATTTAAAGGTTGCTCGCAAAAAATTTGCAATAAGTTTATGCAATTTTTTTAAATAATTAATATAAGTTTGCGCAACGAATCAAATACGTTCATGAAGTTAGAGATGATGGTGGTCAGGAGGGCGGGGCAATGCGTAGAAGATCTCAAAAATAGATATATTAAGAGACTGGTTTTTAGAATCATTACATGTGAATTTTGCCCGTGGAGGTACAAGATCTCATTGTTTTAGATTCACCCCGATTAAACGCCTAGGAAAATTCTCCAAACTCTCATTAACGATTTCAGTCAGTTCATCGGTTAGAGAGTGATAAATGCTACTAAACTCGAATGTGGTGTCCTTTCGACCCCATAATATGTACCAAAATTTTGATATAAAATATTTAATATATTGTTGCAGCTCCATAAATCCGCTTATATCCATCTTTATACTACAAATTTTAAAATTATTTCCAATTCCATCTTTTAAAAGTTTCCAAAGAAAACTTTTAAAACGCGTACCTTTATTGGGAGTGAATTTTTTGGATTTCTCACTATCCTTAAAACACGAGTTCGCTTTAATATATTGATAATTTGATAATAAAATTTTTCAAACACATTTATATTGATAGCATGATATAATGAAATAAAATGATATTTCGTGAATATAAAATCAATATATTGTGATGACTCTAATGTGTGTGACAAGTGATCATCAAACATGTTTTCGGCCTCAAGGATGGGCAACTGTGGTAGACTAGGTGACTCGAGGAGTACTGAGATCGAGTCATTGTCGTATAAGGTAGTGACACGTCACTAATAAGTTTTTCCCGGGGAAGGGACTCAGAAATATACTTGGCTATTATTGGTGGTGCTCTAGTGTGTGCTAGTGAAAACAAAATTTCTGTCTGGTAGTTGTGAATAGGAGGAAGAAGCTTTTCTTCTTGAGGCCAAGGTTGAGGAAGAAGCTTTTCTTCTAGGGGCTGGGGCTTAGGAAGAAATTACTCGACTGGAGGGAGTGCCTCAGTAGAGCTAAGTGTGGTAAAGGTGCTCGTAAGGGAACAACGTGATTAGTAAGACCACTATTAAAATTTTGAAGCTCGGGTTCCCCTAGTTGCCACGTAGTTAGGAAGTGATTAGAAAAAACATATCGTTTGTGTATTTTTATTTTAAGGTTGTGTACATCGGCGCACAACCCATTCAGACTCTGCTTGAGGTTTGCAGTGACAAACTCAATGTTTTTCATTAACTTTTTAAGTCGCTCATATTCTCCATTTTTTGTTTTGAAGATATAGAAAAACTCTTTTTTTATTTTATGTAATTTTTTAATAAAGGCTTAAGAGTTTTAAGCAACTTAATTTTAAATTGCTCAAAATTATAATTATTTTTTGAACAAAAAGAACCCTCCTTTTGAAAATAATAATAATAACAATAACAATACTATTTTTAAAGTTTTTTCTTTTTTTGTTTATTTTTAATTTTAATTCAAAATAAAAGGATGTTTTTTTTGAAATTTTAAAATAAATTAAAGATTTAAATTTTTTATAAATAAAATAAAGTTTTTAAGTTAAAAAGACAATAATTTTTTTTGAAAATAAACTATAAATATTTTTAAATAGAATTGTTTTTAAAATTTTGAAATTCGAATCGCGTGATTCGCTAAGGAGCAAATCAAAGCCTCTGATACCAAACTGATGTAGACTCTACTAAGATTTTGAAATAAAAATAATTTTGTAAGCAAAAAATATTTTATTTGTTTTAAGATAAGATTAAAAAGGGAAGAACATTTAATTATGTTTAAAAACGGACCGAATAAGTCACAAATTGATTATTTTATGATTCACAAAATGGATAAAATGATTTGTAAGGATTGTAAATTCATATCAGGAGAAAGTTTGTCAACACAGCATAGGTTAGTGGTGTTAGATGTACAAAATAAATATAATAAATTTAAGAAAAACAAAAATGTTGCAAAAAAAGGGTGGTGTAACTTGAAAATGGAAAAACAGGTTGTTTCAAAACAACAGTTATGGAACAACTAGTTGATGACCCTTATGTTGATTCTAATGTCTCATGAGAAGTTATGTTTTCACATTTAAGGATAAGTGAAAAGAACGTACTTGGAGTATCAAATTTTCGTGCCCCCCCAAATAAAGAATCTTGGTGGTGAAACGAGAAAGTGCAAGACAAAGTGATGACAAAGAGGGTTTGCTATAAATCACTATATGCTTGTGTAAAGTCGTCAAAAAAAGCTAAACATGCAGTAAGTAAAACAAAAAGTTAAGCTTATGAAAATTTTTATAAGCGACTAGATATCAAAGATGGAGAGCGTAACATATATAAAATTGCTCGAGCCAGAAAAATGAAGACGAGATTTTATTCAAGTAAAATACATAAAGAATGAGACAGATACAGTTTTGACGGATGATTTGGATATTAAAGAGCAATGAAAAAGATACTTTTATCAACTCTATAATGAAACAAAATACAATGAATTGAATTTGGTAGAGTTAAATAATTCTGAGCAGTATAAAATATGGAATTAATATATCAGGGATAAGACATGAGTAGCACCAATTGCAGAGAAGATTGGAGAAGCTCGACTAAGGTAGTTTAGGCACATTACAAAGGAGACCATTAGAGGCACCTGTTAGGCGCTCTAAGAGTCTAGTCACTAAACATGTTAAACGAGGGAGAGGTAGACCAATAAAGACTTAGAATGAAACTATAAGGAAAGACATGATGTACTTAGGCATTAGTGAGATTATGTCAAAAGATAGGGCACAATGACGACAAAGGATCCATATAGCGGGATAAAGGATTAAGTGTTGTTGTTGTTTTAAGATAAGATTAGGAATTTGAAAAATTAAGTCGATTTTAACTTTTAAAAGGGCTGAGAGTGCCCAAAATTGAATTTGCACGCAAAATCATCTTAATGTCTGAACTTCGAGTTAACTGTCAATTATTATTCAGGAGAAAACTCTTTGCGTGTTTGTCGATTTGAATCACCATGAGATGAGTAATTCCACAAGTAAAATTTACAAGTAAAATTTTTGAAGTCAACGACAAAATTAAATAGCGCGATTGTTCGTGACAAGCTTAAATTAATTAATTTGGATGCATAAAATTAATCCAACATCATTTGCAAGAGGCGATGAGATTACCCACGGGGGTTGAACCCGGTTCAAACCCAGGCGGCGCTAGGGTGTATCAACAATGGCCGATTGATGGAATAAATGTGGCGAGGTTGACGTCAATCAGGAATCACATACGGTGGCTCACGACCGACTAGCCAACTAAAGAGTTGGCGTCGACGCCAGTCGGAATGGTTGTCAGAATCAATGGCGCGGTCGACGACAGCCTAACAAGGGTCGGGCGCTGGAAATTTTCCGGGGCACGGGTCTTGCGTGCATCGGCAGTCGTGATCGGCGTGCGACGGGGATGAAAGGTCGCAGTCGTCTGAAACTCACTGGAGTATCCGGCAGGCATTGATGGTGGTTGCTTGTCCGTCACAGGGGGAGAATTTTCGTCATAGGTGAAGTACAGGAAGGGGAGGGTGCCAACAATATAGAGGGAACGAGTATTCTCTCATTCCTCTGTTCAATCCGGGCTGCCCTTGTCTCCTTACGGGGGTTGTTTTTAATAGCCAGGGGCGTAAATCTTATTCCAAATAAATGGCAATGGGCGTGAATCTTATTCCAAATAATTGGCTGCTTTTGATAGCTTGTCGTGAGATTTTTTCCCAAATAAAAAGACTTTCACAAATTCTCAATGGCAATGAATACAGATATTTTCTCTAAAATGAGTTATTTCCAAAATCTTCCTTCTTCCAAAATATTAACACTTTCTATTGTGCATTTGATTATCAGTTTTGGTAGTATTTCGTCATTATCAAAAATTTATGTGTATTTTAATTAACTTAAACTTGCCTCTACCGTTCTAACTTACTAAAATTACTGGACCTATTTATTCAAGCTCTTATCGGACGGTTAACCCGATGAGCCAACCAACTACAAAAGGCCAAGCGTGAAAGAAATACATACTAATAAAAAAATAAAATGCGTGACTGGTATAAATAAAATTTATGCGATGAAGGATGCTTCAAGATGGATTACTACTTCGAGTGATAATGATATGAGCAATGGGCGTTGTATTAGATTTGCAAAATTGAAGCTCACTCTTGATTGTGGTAGTTGCATAAATATAATCCCTAAGAATGAGTTAGAGAGATTGTTTCTTACTGCCGAGCCATATACACATCCTTACCGTGTCCTATGGGTGGATAAATCCACTATCCATGTTATACAGTGGTGCCTGGTACCGATTGACTTAGCATGCACTGAGGACAAGGTCTGGTGTAATGTTATCCTTATGGAAGTCACGCACATTTCACTTGGCAACCTTGGTTATATGATAGCCATGACACATGCTATGGACGATCCAACACGTATGTTTTTTTTCGATAAAGGACGATAGATTTCCCTTACCCTAACCCATCCCAGGGATCTACCCAAGATCAAAGCTGAGTCATCTGTTAGTGCAGGCTCATTTAGACCTCTACATGTCTCAAGGAATGGTGACTTTATGAGAGAGTGCTTAGAGATATGAGTTATGTTCGTAGTGGTGGCCACGATGAATCCTAAGACCTCTACTTACACTGAGATTACTGGTCCAAATGTTCACCAGTTATTGGAGGATTACGTAAATATTATTCCCGAGGAGCTCCCTGATGAGCTTCCCCCTTTGAAGGACATACAACATGCAATCTGATCTGGTCCCAGGGAAATTTTTGCCCAATTTACCCATTACCGTTTGAATCCAACTGAACACGTCGAGCTGAAATGGTAAGTCGATGATCTTCTTCGAAAGAATTTCATACGAGAGAGATTGAGCCCTTGTGCTGTACCAGCCTTTCTTACCCCAAAGGATGGGACCTTGCGCATGTACATTAATAGCCGTGTAATCATTAAAATCACAGAGATGTATCATTTTCCCATTCTCTGCCTCAACGACCTCCTGGACTCGATGGTCGGTGCGCAGATCTTTTCAAAGATGGACCTTCGTAGTGGGTACCATCAGATTAGAATTAGATAGAGGGATGATTGGAAGACGGGCTTCAAGACAAAGTACGGATTTTATAAATGGTTATTTATGCCATTTGGACTATCGAGCGCGTCTATCACATTCATGAGGGTGATGACACAGGTCCTGCGACCTTACATTGACAAATATCTTGTAGTGTATTTTAATGATATATTAATATATCCAAGGCTGCACCGAGCATTTGCAAAACATTCGCCTTGTATTTTGTAACAACTCTAAAAAAATATAATAAAAAAGGGGTTTAATTTTATTTATTTCATATGAGTGACAATTTTGTAATTAATAAAGATTGAGTTTTCCCCCTCTTTTCCTCTTGCCGCAGCCCCCCCGGTTCTTTAAGTGGTTTTCGGTTTAGGGTTTTCCCGTTTTCGCCAAACCCGATTCTCGCTCCCTATTCTTTCCGGCAAGCCGCACGCCGACCCCGTCTCCTGCAGGTGCGCTTCCCGCCACTCCCGATTCCGCCTCCTCCCGCTCCTCCCCATGCTTCTGCCGATGCCTCTTGCTCCTCCTATCGTGGCCGACATCTCCTCCTGTGGCCGACATCTCCTCCTTCTGCCGAGGTCGGCGCCTCTTCTGCATCCCCTTCTTCTTCCTCCCGGGGGGCCGGCCAGCAGCAATTTCTCCTTAGGATCCGGTAGTCTCCTTTTCATTTCTTGAGGTCGGTGCTTCTTCTTCCTCTTCCAAGGACAGAAACCTCATTCCCTTCGTCCGACAACCCTCTTCCTTTCTGTTTGGGGCCGATTTTGCAAGAAGAGCAACTGAGGTTTTCTTCCCTCTCATCCTTGGGCTCAAATTTGGCATTCTTCGGTCGTGCTACAAATTTTGTATTTTTCCGTCATGTTAATTATTTGTTATGATTGTGCTTGAACATGTTCGAAATAGGTTTCCTGATTTTGCTTGCGCCGTTCAACCGTCACCGTCAATTTTAGCGTCATTTAAGTCAAGTAGAGATTCATCTTTTTTGCAAATATTGAGTTTAAATTAATGCATCTGTTTTTTTGAGTACATGACTTCACTCTTAAATATTTGATATGTCAAATGATTTTAATTCATAAAATCCCATGATGAAAAGTTAATAATTTAGTGCTTAATATGTTTGGAATGATATGAGATTGTGATCAGAGATAATTTTTATTTATATTTTTTCACCTAGATGAATTACTTTCTTATTTGAGATAAAATTGGAAGAACGATAGACTTTTGTGCATTCGCAACAAGTGTCATAATGGTGATTGTTAATATTTTTGGTTTGCAAACTGATACTTTGTGTTTATTTATAATGTTTGGATCATACACATGTTTACTTGAGAGGTAATTGTGTCTTAGAAAGATTTATTCTAGATGAGTATTTATTATCCACAAATCAATGTATAGTAATCGTACCACTCGTGAAGTCTTAACCTCGCAAAGTATAAAACTCACTTTCTAGTTTTGGATGCCATCAAATCTTATTGCTTCTTAGGTATGTTTGGTTACAAGACTTAGGTAAATATTATTCCTTCACTTGATTCCCCTTTTTTATATTTTTGAACTCTACTCTTGTACATCTGAATCGACAAATTAGTAACTTGTCTTAATATGCTAGGTATTATAAATCATGAATCATTTAACTCATTAATGTCATAAGCAATCATTGAAAAGTAGTGTTAAATTGATGTGATGCTTTGACTCGAGTTTCCGCTTGACTTGTAATGAGAACCAATAAATAGCCATAACAAACACAATTTTTGATAAATCTTACATTTAGACTTATATTAGAATCATGTGCACCAAATATAAACACTTATATCTTTCACTGATTACAGCTTATGTCATTATATGATTGGATTTATGTTATACTCCGGAGTAGTCTAATAATTATAGTTATTTCTGCTTGTCTCACTTAATTTCTTGTCTTATTAGTTTTGCTTCATGAAAACTGCCATACAAATATTTCTTATTCCCCGACACATTTTATTTTACTTTGCTCATATTCATTTCAATGTTCTGAGGCTTTTTTTCTTCTTATTTTGAAATTTACCTTAGTGTTCGTGTCTGCGTCGCCTGCTACTCGAGCCCGATCTGCATCAAACTTCAGCTTCTGGATGTTTATCTTCTTGTCGTATCAGATTCTGTGTTTTTGTTTTATTTCATTTCCTGTCAGATATTTCTTTTATGTAATAATTATAACCAGTCATTTTCTCGAATATTATGGACGTCTGTTAGGCTAAATATTATATATATTAGAATTTAACATTATTTATATGATTCATTCATCTGAGTCTGTCATTACATAAAATTTGTATCTTAATTTGTATCATGAGTTTTTGTAGAAGAGAGAGGCAAACCTTGTATATACTTCTTTCATTATAAAATACATGTATGAGCCTAATATTCTAAATGGGTCATATTAATGGGCCTTTACATTAACTTTTCCTAATATTCTTTAACACTCCCCCGCAAGATGGAGTGTACAAGTCGTAGGCACCAAGATTGAATAAGAGGTACATTCGTCGTGGTAATGCTTTGGTGAGAATGTCGGCAACTTGCTCAGATGTAGGAACATGCTCTAGCTCTAACTTCTTCAATTGAACCTTTTCACGGACGAAGTGACATTCAACTTCAATGTGCATGGTTCGCTCATGAAACACAATATTTTTCGCAATATGGATTACAACTTGACTATCACAAAACAAAGTTGTTGGTGATGATAGAGTGACCCCCAAATCACCAAGAAGACCCTCAAGCCAGGTGAGTTCAGATACAACGACCGCCATTGCACGATACTCAACTTCAGTAGAAGAGCGAGCAAACACAGACTGCTTCTTGCTACGTCAAGTGATAAGATTCCCTCCAAAGTAGGTACAGAAACCCGTAGTAGAACGTCGATCATCCAGAGATCCCGCATAGTCTGCATCTGAATATGCAATAAGAGATAGAGAGGAGGATTGTCTATATACCAATCCTTGTCCAGGAGCTGATTTCAAATATCTGAGGATGCGTTCTACTGCCTGGAGATGAGAGATCCAAGGAGCATGCATAAATCGGCTGACCACTCCAACAACAAAAGAAATATAGGGTCTTGTAACTGTCAGATATATCAGTTTTTCTACAAGACGCCCATAATACTCGGGATTCGTAAGCAAAGAATCAGAGTCAGTCTTATGAGCACATAACTTGTGATTGACATCCATCAGGGTTTCTACGGGTTTGCACCCTGAGTAGCCAGCATCTTGGAGGGAATTAAGGCAGTGCTTTCGTTATGAAAGGACAAGACAATCAGACCGTCTTGCAATCTCAAGTCCAAGAAAGTATCGGAGAGCCCCCAGATCTTTTGTTTGGAAGACGAAGTTTAAGTGTTGCTTGATTTTTTGTATCCCTATTGAGTCATCACCAGTAATCAAAATATCGTCCACATAAATCTAGAGAATGACAGTTCCAGTTGATTGATGACGAGTGAAGAGAGAGAAGTCAGCTGAGCTCCTCTTGAATCCAACTTCGCGAACAGTCTTACTAAATTTATCAAACCAAACTTTGGGAGATTGTTTGAGACCATAAATAGATTTCCAAAAATGACATATACGAGACTCCCCCATAGTCTCAAACCCGGGAGGTTGGTTCATGTTGACCGTTTCTTGAAGAACGCCATTTAAAAAGGCATTTTTGATATCCAGCTGATGGAGAGGTCAGTGACCATGAACAACTAAGGAGATCAACACCCGAACAAAGTTCAACTTGGCGATGAGAGAGAAGGTTTCATCATAATCAAGTCTCTGTTGTTGAGTGAACCCCCGAGCCACAAGTCGGGCTTTGAGTCATTTAACTATCCCACCTGGAGCATGTTTGATAGCAAACACCCAATTGCAACTGACACAAGATTGCCCAGGAGGAAGAGGAAGCAGATCCCAAGTCTGGTTAGACCAAAGAACGGTCATTTCCCCATCAATAGCCGCACGACACCCTGGATGAAGATGGGCCTCCTGCACAGAGTTACGAATAGAGATGGAGGGGAGAGAGAGAGAGCAAACTTACGTACAAGTGGAGACAGGCGATGCAAAGATACATAATTTGCCATGGGGTGAGCGGTAGATGTTGATGTTGGATCGTCAGTTCGCGGGATAGCACCAGTGGAGGGGGGCTGTTGTAGAGCTCCAAAGACCGGGGTACGACGAGTTTATACGCGAAGAATAGACGGTTTAGGTGGAACATGTGCCAAAAGTGGAGTGGGAAGAAGAGGTGGTAGGGAAGATGTGACAGGAACAATTGGACGAGATATGAAAGGGGAGAGCAGAAGCCGAAGGTGAGTCATGGAATTGTTGATCCTCACGAAAGGTTACATCAGCAGAGACAATCACTTTGTCAGTAGTTGGAGAATAACACAGATATTCTTTTTGAGTCCTAGAGTACCCGAGAAACATACATTTGTTGGCACGAGAAGTAAACTTATCCATGGCGGATCAAGATTATGAACATAACAAGTACAGCAAAACACACGAGGCATGAGAGTAAACGGGGATTGCGACGAAAATATGAGACTAAATGGAGTGGCAAAGTCGAGCATAAAGGATGACATGCGATTGATGACGTGACATGCTGCGGACACAACAAAGTTCCAAAACAGAGTGAGAACCTGTATTTGAATCATGAGTGACCGAGCAACATCAAGAAGATGACGATTCTTTCGCTCTGTCACACCATTCTGTTGTGGCGTATATGCACACGAGGTTTGATGTTTAATGCTGAACTCTGTGCATAAGTTCGAGAATGTCCGACTAGTGTATTCGCGAGCATAATCAGTGCGAATGATTTTTAAAGGAGAACTGAACTGAGTACGAGTTTCCGTAAGAAATGCACGAAATATAGATGTCAGTTCAACACGATCTCTGAGTAAGTATAACCAGGTTAAACGAGTAATCGTCAATAAAAGTGACAAAATAACGATGACCAAACATACTAGGGGTTTTATAAGTTCTCCAAATATCAGAGTGCACTAATGATAGAGGTGTATCTCTCCGAGTACAAGTAGGATGAAAGGAAATACGATGTTGTTTGCCAAAGATACAAGATTCGCAAGAAAATTCATGCAAGATGACATCCGGAAGAGCTTTCTTGAGAATATGGAGGGGAGCATGCCCAAGACGACGATGCCAATCAGTATTGGAGACGACGGAAATAGCAGAAGGATGAACATCGAGGAGTTAAAGCCCGTTCGACAGCCGACCCTTAACAATGATATTCTACGTTTGCCGATTCTGCACAACAAAGGTAGAGGGTGAGAAGGTAACACAGTAATTAAGATCTTGAGTAAGGTGACTAACAGAAAACAAGTTAAATGGTGAGCTTAGAACATGAAAAGCAGAAAACAGAGAGAGTGGGTGTGAGAGGTATATCAATAGTGCCGGATACGGGGGTGGTATCACCATTAGCCACAGTAATGAACTAGGGGTGGGCAGCCATCGAATATTACGGAGGGCGCTGCGAAGTAATATGGTGGGTGGCTCCAGAATCCACAATCCAGTGGGAGCCCTGTGAGAGACAAGATATACCGTCATTTGAAATAGTCGCAACTGATCCAGAGGAGCGGGAGATCACCTCTTGTAGTTGTTGGAGCCGAGTGCGTAGAGCATTAATGTTTTCCCGAGCAGATGCTGCAGAATCCGTGGCAGGAGAAGTGAGAGGATCAGCCATAACAGGAGCAATAAGGTGTGGAGACATGCCATGTTTGCGATAGTAGGTGGCCTCAAGATGACCATCCCGAATGCAATACGTGCACTTAAACGGAGATGTACTAGACCAGTCACGTCCCCGTGACGTGTTGCGTCCCCCATGGGCCGAGGAACCTCGAGTTTGTGGAGCAGGTGTAGGTTGCTGTAAAAGAGCTGAAGAGAGAGTCACAAGAGTATTTTGGGGCGGTGTAACCTTCAGAAGCATAAAACACACATCTAACAGAGATGGTTTGGTAGTAGAAGAGAAAATTTGGGCCTGAGCACTGTACAGGTGAGATGGAACTCGGGACATCATCATCGCACTCCCGACCGCTTCTTTCTGGGCCCGTTGAGTAGTCAGATCTATAGTAGGAGGCTGATGTTGGATCCAGGCCTCAACCAGGGTCTTGGCTTTAGCAACAAAGGAGATCATATCACCGGGAGTCCCGGTATCAAGGTTTTGAAAATCCGAGATGATGTCGAACAAGTGTTAAAGACTATTCTGCCCAGAGTAAAAAATAATCCCACTTGGCCTTCACCCTGTCATTACACATAGCCATGCTATAGGGCTCGGTGTCCTTGGAGTTGAGCAGCCATGACTGAACCTGGCCATCATCCCGAAGCCACTCATCGGTGGGGCGGTAGGAGTGACTTGAGTCAAATGATGAAGAAGTCCTTTTCTCTGCAATACTCGACGAACTGTGTGCCCCCATTCCACGAAATTCCGCTTCCCACTGAGGGAGATAGCAGTAATCCGGAGTTCATCGTGAATCTCCGGAATCAGAGCTGCAACACGAGCCGGCAGAGCGGAGGTGGCATTAGAATCCTCGGAAGCCATGAGCCTGCAGGGGTTAGAGTGGGCTGCCGTGACTAAGAGATAGAGCCCGCAGCGGTCACGGTGTCTTAGCACACGAGCGAGTAGAAAAGAACCCGCAGCGGTCACGGCGACAACGCAACAGCGGCAAGAGAGGTGACTATGAAATAGATCCCGCAACGTTTAGAGTGGGCCGCAGCGGTTAAGAGAACATACGAGACTAAGAAGAAAAATCGCAAAGAAACAACACAGACAGATACTCAGTGACTAGGTAGGAATACCCCAGACCGTGAGTAGAGAACCCGCAACGGCAAGCAGAGGACGGACAAACAGATGTAGCGGCCAGAAGCAGCGGATTGTCGCGGCGATTAGAGGCAGCAGACAAATGCGGCGACCAGAAGAAGCGGACAAAAACAGCGGCTAGAAACAACGGACAGGTGCAACGGCTAGAACCCGCGGTCAGAAGTAGCGGATAGACAAGAGCATTACCCGACACAAGGGAGAAACCACGCTATCAAGGGATAAGGCCGAAGTAATAAGGAGATCGCGCAGTTAGGGAGAGAAGACCGTAGCGACAAGGGAGAGACCGGGGTAAGCAGTCAACAAGAAAGGCAAACCCCAGCGGAAAGAGAGCAATCCGCAGCGGCAAGGAGAGGCAACCCGCGGTCAGATCTCACGACAAGATTAAGCCGGCAAGAGGAGAAGATCGTGTTGTAAGGAAGATAGAATGAGAGGGGGGCCCACAGAGCAGACTTGAGAGGTTATATAAAAAAAGGGGGAGTGGATCCAAGAGAGAGAAGGAAAGAGACGGGTAGAAATAGAGAGACCGCAGACAGGTGCGGTTAAGGGAAGCAGAGACCGCCTGGCAGACCGGGAAGTTGTGGGCGGTTAGAATAACGCAGGCCGAAAACCTGGCTCTGATACCATATAGAAGAGAGATCCAAACCTTATATATACTTCTTTCATTATATTTACAAGTATGGGTACAAATATATAGGAGAGAAGAGAAAGAAAGATGTTGAAGCCAAAAATTGACCTCAACGAGAGTTCGAAAATAGGGGCGCAGCCAATACCTATTTCTCCCAAGCCCGAACCCCTGACTGGTTGAAAAAGACCAAGAACTGACCCAAAGCCTCTGCAGGGAGGTCCCACCTATTACCCAGAAGATCTCTGAGAACTTCCCCTCCAAAGCCAAAAGCTGGGCTTGGAGCTCCTCAGAAAGCACAGGAAAATTTCTCTTGAAAGTATGAGAAAGCTTGCTTTCTGAAGAACCCCTATGGGTCTATTTATAGGCCTCTGAGTTTGAATTGCCAATAACCAAACTGAACCGAACTGAAATTACCAAGATACCCTTGGCCGGGCCTGCCAACAGCCAAACCCCGCTGTTCTGAAGGGATACATGCAGACCACCAAGGGCAAAAACGTTAAATCACCTGAGGCCAAAAAGGTGAACCATTTTCCAACTGAACCGGTCCTGACCCACCACTTAACTGGGGCCTGGCCCCCTGCCGAACCGGCGCTCGGCGAGAGCACCGTCTCGCGGGCGAGTGCTCCCTCCCATGGGCTCGTCTCGCCCAGCGGGTTGGCTCTCGCCTCTGGGACCGTCTCGCCTAGGATGGCTCTCGCCTGAGCCGCTGGGCCTCTCTCGCCTAGCGAGCCTGTCCTGTGCCGGCGAGTGGCCCTCTCGCCTAGCGTTGCTCTTGCCTGATCCGGCGAGTGGCCCTTTCCCTGTGACCCACTCGCCCGACGAGCCAGGCTCTATCAAAGAGCCCATCCCGCCTTCCCTTCTCCTTCTGCTCGAGCCTAAAATGCTTCTGCGAGCCCGAGGTTATACACAATCCCCGTTCTTTTCGAGGTTGTTTCAATCTCGGAAAGAAAGTCAAACCGAGGCTCGTGTGGTCAAAGCGTATTTATGGGCGTATTTATGAGGGAATCTTTGGTGGGGCCCTCCACCGGAGCCTATAAATATAGGATTCCTGCTCCGCATAGAGGACACCCCTTCACATTTCCTTCTTCCTCGGCCCTACTTCCATCATGTCTCACAGCCAGAGCTTTCGTGAGCACCTTGCAATGGTGCGTAAGCAGAATAGAGCCACCGTGGCCGCTCTGACCACGCCTCTGGTTCGCGACCCTCCATCCATACCGTCGCCATCGTCTCGCCCAAAGAAGGTAAGAACAGGTGGCCCCTCCACCTCGGCCGAGGAGCCATCTCGCACTACCCCGGAAGCCCACACTCCCCCGCCTCCCGCGTCTCCTGGAGAGAAGGAGAAAAAGGTGAGTTCTCGTTCTTGTCCCCATTACCCTTTCATCCTCGTCTGCTTATTTACTATTTGCTTCTTTAGGGAGAGCCCGTACCTCAACACCGACCAGAAAGTCCGCGAGATGACACTATCGTCCATGACGAAGACTCTGACTCACCACAACCTTCCACTCCTCCGAACACGAGGAAGGTTGACCCTTCGCAGGCCGCCGGGACCTCTCGTCATCCTGGTAAAAAACCTTCCCTTTCGCTTCTCTGTCCCGTTCGCTACTCCCACACCCTCGTGCGAGAGCCTCCCTTACTCTGCCCCTTGAATCCTTGCGTAGGCGCCCATGCCGACTCGCCTGCTGAGGAGTTCTCTAGGAAGCTTGTCATCTCGCCCCCTCCTCCTATAGACGAGATTGAAGACTACCTGGAAGACTACCTGGGCGACCCCATGAACCCGCTGAAGATGAAACGCAAGACAGGTGAGATTTTCTGGAAGCACGCGCGCATCATCCGCGGGCTGTAGCAGGGCAAACAGACGGCGGATAGGCGGATTGAATGGCTGGAGATCGAATGCGCTCGCCTATCATCCGAGGCTGACGCCGGGATAGAGGTTGACGGGACCGACCCTCAGGCCATCCTCAGCGAGGTCGACATGCAGCTTCGTCTCGCGCAACGTGGGCTCGACGCCGTTCGCACCTTCCACATGCCTGGCAGGCCCCCCTGCACGGGAGCTCGCGGTGGCCGCTGGAAATGGCATCCGTATTAGAGTCCGTCTCTCTCTTTTACTTCTTAACGCAGTAATAATTATGTAATATATTATGCTACCGTCTCGCCGATAGCCTAGGGTCTTGGAAAAATGGTGCCCGCCTTGTGCGGGATGGAACATTTAAATATTTACTGCTTATTTTAATGCTAGCTCCGTTAATTTCTTTTACTTATTATTATTTATTTATTTATTTGTTCTGATCCGCCTTGCTGAGGAAGCCTACAATGGACCACACGGATCGAGGTTTAAGAGAGAGAGAGAGTGGACCGTCTTCCGACTTTCTCCCTTTCTACATATGTTTTCCCGCCTATCTTATCCGTTGACCATGTCCGCTATAAATACCCCCATTCCCTGATCAAAAAGTGTATCTGCGTCTTCCCTCCTGCTACGCTCTGGCTCTTGCTCCCCTTCTTCTTTCGTCCCGCCTGACGCTCTCGCCTTTATTACTCCCGCTCCTTCCTTCCTCGGCCGTCTCGCCGATTCTCTCTCCCTGCATACTTTCCTCTTTCAACCCTCTCGTCTCCCTCCGTCTCGCCTAAAATGGGGAAGAAAAAGGTCGAAGAAGGCAAGTGACGCAGCCGCTGTGCGAAACGATTCACCGATCACGACTTCCCTCCCGCCCGTCTTCCCGACGAAGACTACCGCAACTTCGTTCGCGAGTACATGAGGGAGGGGTTCGAATCGCGGCCCCCAAGGTCGGCGAGGCGATCAACACATACTACCCGAAAGAGCTCGCCTTCCCCTTCTCGCACTTCGAGGCGGGGTTGCGACTGCCCCTCTGGTCGGAGGTAAAACAGGTCCTTAAGTACTTCAGCGCCATTCCCGCGCAGCTCAACCCGAACGCCATTTCGGTGTTGGTCTCCTTCGCCAGCTACATGCGTCGGGAGCGTATCGTGTTTAGCTTGACGGTCTTCCGCAAGCTGTTCGTCTACCACGCCAACCCCGACGACGTCTCCTACTTCACTGGGCAAGGGCTCAAAGTGTGCGAGACGCCCAACAAGAACCACAACTGGCTTACCCGGTTTGTCTTCATCCGCGACAACTTCGGAGGCGTCCCGCTCGCGCCCGTCTCGCCCCCCGAGGTCTTTTATGTGTCCCCACAGGTAGCCGGCACCGACAAGGTTCTGCACGATTTCTTCTCCGACAAGAACTTTGAGGTTCGCTTCCTGCGGCGATGCCTCGATTCACTACTTCCTGTGCTCCCCAGCGAAGGTACTCTCGCTCTCTTGTCCGACATTTCTATTTTTTGTCTCGCCAGCTCCTCACCATGTTGCTTGCTTTAGGGGAGCGTAACGTCCCTATACATCCCCCTTACCGGAGCAACGCTGCGTCGTCCAAGGCGCTCGCTCTCGCCAACATGGCGACGGAGGCAGCAAAGGAGTCTCTGGCACCTGTTCCGCAGAAAAGGCCCGCCGAAGACGCCGTCTCGCCTCGCTCCAGCCAGCCAAAAAAGTTCAAGAAAGTCGTGACCTTTCCTAAGGGAAAGAAGGAGAAGGCCACGATGGAGAGGAAGGAAAGGTCTGGGTCCCTGACCCCCATATTCGTGGAGGAATCCCAGTCACCTCCCTCGCCCTCTCGCCATGTCGTCTCGTTTGCCCGCGAGATGACTCTATCCTCCCAGCATGCCGCATTTCCGGACCGACCGACCCCTCGCCGTCTCGCGAAGCCGGCTCATCCAGTCGCCCAGACCCTACCTCACACCAGAACTTTAACTTGGGCCCCACGGTTCGAGACGCCGGCTGCGACCCAGTCCTCGCCTGGGCGAAGGATGTGAACAGGGTGTCCGTTTCCACCCTCCTACCCTCCTAGAGCGAGCAGGATTCCCCTACGTACCACGCCTTCTCCCTCGGCTTTGGCTTATACGGGGGCCCAGAGTCTGACCCCGTGAAGAAGGAAACCACGCCGATCTGGTGTTTAGGTCCTCTCATGCCCAGCTCCGCTTCTTCGAGCTCTCGCACCGCCTATCGCGCCATCTAGTCCTCAGTAACCAAAGGCGGAAGGACCTCGAGGCGGGGCCGGCGGCAGAGTGCGAGAGGGAGGAGGACCTCGAGAAGCAGCTGGCTGGGGAGCGCGAGAGGGCGGAGGACCTCGAGAAGCGGCTGGTGGCATCTGAGGCTCTTCTCGCCAAAAGTCGGGGCGATGTAGTAAGTTCTGACCTCTACCTCTGATTGATTTCTTTTCTGTGCGTTCCGTGCTAACTAAGGCTCGTCTCGCAGGATACCGAGACGGCGGAGCGGATGAGCTCGCGCATGGCGGCACTGGAGGAGGAGAACAAGGGTTTGAAAACCCAGATCGCTCGCCTCCGAGATTGCGCCCCGTCGTCGTCTCGCCGAGAACCCCTCCAGGCCCCTCCGCCCCACTACTCGCTGGAGGAAGTTGAGGGACTGTGCCGAGACTCTGGTATCAAGACGGCAGAGCTGGTTCTCAAGATGATGAAGGAGCTGGGGGTCGTGAAGGAGGACTCCGAGACGGTGACCACTCGCGATCTGGTCCCCCAGCTCTATGGCGAGGAGGACGAAGATTCTTCCAGCGAGAAGGAATGATATACTGCGAGATCCGGAACCCCCTTCTCTCTTTTTCTTTTTTGCTTGTGTAATTCACTTAGTTTCTTTTTGTGGTGGTGAAAATGTGCTCTAACACTGAACAGATTGATCAAGTGCACTAATTTTTGTCTTATCTTATATTTTATATTTTGTGAAACAAATCCTTTGTTTGCCTCTTTTCGCGAGACAGTGCTACCCGCCCGTCTCGCCGCCTCGCTTTTACTCTTTACGTCGCTTTATTCTGTTCACTGCAAGACGGCCTCTTGATGTGCTTATGCCCGCGAGACTGGTTGCACCCCGTCTCGCCACTTCGCTGAAGAGTCGACTCTTTTCCGAGCGCGAGTCGTCACTTATCCCATCCCATTTATGCCTGACATCACCCCCTCACCTTCTGCCCCGCGCGAGTGGCTTTAGCGTTTTTAGGCCGAGCCTTTTGTCCTGCGCGAGTGCCCACTCGCCGACGGCGAGACAATCCCCGGGGCCGCCAGCTACGAGTGCCTCCACTTGCACTGTTCTAGCCCTTGCTTCCTATAGTCTATTTTTCGTGAGATTAAGTAAGGGTGGTCTTTAAGAAGGGTCTCCCCAACTCATCCTCCATTGAGTGAACTAATTGCCCTGCCAGCTCGACGAGAGCCTGTGCAGCGTGCCTGCCTAGGGCCGAGCAAAGCTTGAGGTGGTGTAAAAGTTTCCAAGAACCAAGAACCAAGTCTCCAAGAGCCAAACCTTTCCCCCCAGGTGTGCCTACCGCTCTGCCCAACTAATGAGAGCCTGAGCATTGAGTCTACCCTGGGCCGAGCAGCACTCGGGGTCCCTTACCCCCACAAGTGAGCCTTCGGATCTGCCAGCTAGATGAGAGCCTGCACATCGGATCTACTTGGGGCCGAGCCAGGCTCGGGGTAGTGCAAAAGTCTCCAAGAACCAAAAACCAAGTCTCCAAAAGCCAAACCTTTCCCCCCAAGTGTGCCTACCGCCCTGCCCAGCTAATGAGAGCCTGAGCAGCGAGTCTACCCGGGGCCGAGCAGCACTCGGGGTCCTTTACCCCCACGGGCGAGCCTACGGACCTGCCAACTAGTAGGAGTCAGGCAGCGGGTCTACCTGGGGCCGAGCCAGACTCGGGGTAGTGCAAAAAGTCTCCAGGAACCAAGTCTCCAAGAATCAATTCTTTCCCCCCAGGTGTGCCTACCGCCCTTCCTAGCTAATGAGAGCCTGAGCAGTGAGTTTACCCGGGGCCGAGCAGCACTCGGGGTCCCTTACCCCCACAGGCGAGCCTTCGGACCTGCCAGCTAGTAGGAGCCAGGAAGCGGGTCTACCTGGGGCCGAGCCAGGCTCGGGGTAGTGCAAACGTCTCCAAGAACCAAAAACCAAGTCTCCAAGAACCAATCCTTTTCCCCCAGGTGTGCCTACCGCCCTGCCCAGCTAATGAGAGCCTGAGCAGCGAGTCTACCCGGGGCCGAGCAGAACTCGGGGTCCCTTACCCCCACAGGCGAGCCTTCAGACCTGCCAGCTACTAGGAGCCAGGAAGCGAGTCTACCTGGGGCCGAGCTAGGCTCGGGGTAGTGCAAAAAGTCTCCAGGAACCAAGTCTCGAAGAACCAATCCTTTCCCCCCAGGTCTGCCTACCGCCCTGCCCAGCTAATGAGAGCCTGAGCAGCGAGTCTACCCGGGGACGAGCAACACTCGGGGTCCCTTACCCCCACAGGAGAGCCTTCGGACCTGCCAGCTAGTAGGAGCCAGAGAGCGGGTCTACCTGGGGCTGAGCCAGGCTCGGGGTAGTGCAAAAGTCTCCAAGAACCAAAAACCAAGTCTCCAAGAACCAATCCTTTCCCCCCCAGGTGTGCCTACCGCCCTACCTAGCTAATGAGAGCCTGAGCATCGAGTCTACCCGGGGCTGAGCAGCACTCGGGGTCCCTTACCCCCACAAGCGAGCTTTCAGACCTGCCAGCTAGTAGGAGTCAGACAGCGGGTCTACCTGGGGCCGAGCCAGGCTCGGGGTAGTGCAAAAGGTCTCCAGGAACAAAGTCTCCAAGAACCAATCCTTTCCCCCAGGTGTGCCTACCGCCCTGCCCAGCTAATGAGAGCCTGAGCAGCGAGTCTACCCGGGGCCGAGCAGCACTCGAAGTCCCTGATGACTAAGGGTTTAGTCATCATTTAAGACCAATATTTACTTAGATATTTTAATAAATTATTGCATTCGCTCGTTGTTTTTATAAATTTTCGTATAAATAATATTGTATTTCCTAAACTTATATATATTTATATTTTGCAGGATTATAGCAAACATGAGGAGGGTTTCTATGACACGCCCCGCTGTCACGAGTACAAGTCAAGTTCGTCAGATTGGAGCCCCGTCGATCACCATCACATGATGATTTCGCCACCTTCCATGCATGCAACCCAAGCCCATCCGGCCACCCAAGCAAATCATCATGCATTATATATATATATATATATATATATATATAGCAGGACTCAACGCCACCGCCGCGCTCGGCTAACTTCCTCAACGCCACCGTCGTGTCCGGTTAACCTCATCGGCGCCAGCAACTAGTTCGGCTCTTATATAAATATATATATATATATATCTTTATATATATATATACATCTTTATATATATATATATATATAAACATATTTATGTACCCGAGCATCCCCCTCCATGCAAAGCTCCGGCCAGCAGAGCCACCGCTCCAACCTCACTCCGGCAACCACCATCCAGCATGCAGAAGCAAGCTCGGCCGCCACCCCATACAACTCCGGTCAAGCCCGCGCTCCAACTTCAACTCCTCCATGCAGCACGACCACCATGCATGGAGCTCGGCCACCTATCCACCCAGCAAGCTTGGTCACCACCATGGAATTCCGGCCATTTCTACCTAGCTGGAGCAAGCTCTTTCCGGCCACTCCAGCAGCGCCATCGCCGTGCCCGGCCAGCAGCTCTTCCTACTATGGACTACAACTCTGCCACCCAGCTCGGCATGAAGCCACCCGACCTCCACGTCATCGATCCAGCAAACGGCCACTCCTCCACGTCAGCGATCCAGCCCGCCTCTTCTTAGCCGTTTCACCCGGAAAAGCAGCAGTAACGGCTGAAATAAATTTCATTTGGCTGAATACTGTTGCCTGAACAGTAACGGTCAATGAAATTTATTTCAGCAGTTTGTCCTAATTTTATTTATAAATGCCGCATGGCATTCCGATGGGGGGAGGAGAGAAAATTCTAAGGCATTCCACTTGAGAATAATTCGAGTCCAGCAATTTGTTTTGAGAGTTGTTCAATCCAAGGAAGAAATCATCGGAAGTTTTTGCCAAAGTTTGCGAGTAATTCAAAACTCAAAAGTTGTTCTTTTTTCTCTTGTTTAGTTTAGTCGTTCTTCAGTAATCTTGTACGTCTATTTTTTTAACGCCGCGCATTTATCCCTTGTAATCTTTTTCAAATAGCAATAAAATCTCTCTCTATTTCACTTAAAATTTTATTTCTTGTCAATTTCACATCTTTTTCATAATGTCGCATTTTTTCGATAATAATGATTCTTCCATCTCCATGAGCGGTTAATTCTCTATAGTGCTCGATCGAGATGATCCGAGCATGAGTTAATTTTTGTTATGATTGTAGTTTGCTTTTTCTCAAATTGTTGAACGCTTACGATTTACCGTTGATCAATTCATTGAGGCTATATATTTTATATAGTTTTCATAATGGTTTTCGCTCTTTAGTTGGCCGAGAGGCTCGTAAGGCGAATCGATCACTCATTGGTAAAAAGAGTAGAACGCAACCCTCGAAAGAGGACAACGTAACTCTTCCGGATTGGAGTGAAATCCAATAGTGAGGTTCACAACCTAAAGCAAGTCTTAGGCGATGCGATTTGAGAACGAAAGTTCGGTCGATACACCTAAGCTTAGTTGAACCTAATCCTCGAAAGAGGAGTGTTCATGCTTCGGGAACCTCCACGGTCAAAGCCTCTTCAACAAGAGAATTGCACTCTATCTTCATTCCGTTATTTTCTTTTTCCAAGGTGATTCAAGATCGGGCACTAACTTTTAACTCATCGATTTAATTCAACTAGCATTGTTAGTTTTTGCTATTCGCAACTTCCAACCCAATTTTCTATTGATAAAATAATAACAATTTTCAAAGTAGAATTACTCAACCACCCCGAGTCTAATACGACCTTGGTTTTTTTATAAACCTATACCACTCCCGATACGGTACACTTGCCGTTGTCGTTTGCGGATATAGTTTCGCGCAATCAAGTTTTTGGCGCCGTTGCCGGGGACATTGGTCGATAATTTGAAAAAGAAATAGTTATTAATTTTATCGCTTCTCTTCTTATTTTTTTAGTTTATGACCCGAGTAAACTCTTCGAATATTTTTGAATTCGGTTTTGATCCGGAAATCGAGCGCACCTTTCGGCGACGTCTCCGATTTAGTGATCTACCAATAATTTGCGAAGAGCCAATCGGAGAAACTAACGAGAGCATAATGGAAGTCCCTAACCTTAATGCGGCTCCGCTACGGACCATGTCCTATTATGCGAGACCGAATTTGAAGGGAACACAATCTAGTATTATTCGCCCAGCAGTAGCGAATAATAATTTTGAAATTAAAACGAGTATCATTCAAATGGTACAGCAATCGGTTGTATTTGATGGCTTACCGGATGAAGATCCAAATTTACATCTGCTTAATTTTTTGGAAATTTGCGATACGTTTAAAATAAATGGTGTCACCGATGACGCCA
Source organism: Platanthera zijinensis (assembly GCA_039513925.1). NCBI lineage: Eukaryota > Viridiplantae > Streptophyta > Magnoliopsida > Asparagales > Orchidaceae > Platanthera > Platanthera zijinensis. The sequence continues at coordinate 39,681,599 of CM077091.1, read as the reverse complement.
TCCGTTTGCGTTTATTTCCATTTTCTTTGCGGACTAAGGCCAAACAGTGGTTGGGTTCTCTTCCTAGAGGTTCCATCACTACATGGACCGAAATGGCAGAGAAATTTTTAACGAAATATTTTCCTCCGGCAAAGTCCGCTAAATTACGTACGGACATTCTCTCGTTCACGCAAATAGACTCGGAGTCTCTCTATGACACATGGGAGCGCTTCAAGGAACTTTTGCGGAGATGTCCTCATCATGCCCTTGCTATGTGGCAACAAGTTCAAACTTTCTACAATGATTTGAATCTCCAAACAAGGCAAATGATTGATGCAGCCGCAGGGGGAACTCTTAATAACAAAACCCCCGAGGCCGCTCAAGAGCTTTTCGAGGAGATGGCCATGAATGCTTATCAGTGGAATGCGCCACGGTCGCGCCCTAACAAGCCGACCGGACTCTTTGAAGTCGAGGCCACCCCGAATTTGGCACTTCAAGTAGAAATGCTCACAAAGCAAGTGGCGGAGATGTCTGCTTCCTCCGTCACAAATTGGGCTTATAATAATAATAATAATAATTTTAATAATAATTTTATTCAAGAACAAGTAGATTATATGGGGAACTCCTATCGTCCTCCGTATAACCCGAATAATAATATTCCGTTCAATAATAGTTATAATCCGGGTTTGCGGAATCACCCAAATTTTTCATGGAGCAACCCCAATAATGCTCAACGACCACCACAAGTGAATCCTCCCGGATTTGCACCACCGCCACCACAAAAGTCCTCTTCACTTGAAGAGGTCTTCACTAAGTACGTAGCCTCTAACGAGTCCAATATCCGGAATCTTACCGGCTCTATTAAAAACTTAGAAAATCAAATTGGACAGCTAGCTAAATTATTCTCCGAACGCCAACAAGGAGCTCTGCCAGGCAATACCGAGCCAAATCCAAGGGAGAGTGCCAACGCAATAACCCTCCGCAGCGGAACGGAGGTAACTTCTACAAATTTGGCTGGACCCGAGGTAAACGTTTCATCTTCACCCCCGCAACTTACTTCTCCGCAAGTTAGTTCTTCTACTTTACCGTCTTCTACTCTAGCTCCGCGTAATAATTTAAAACCTTCAATGTCTTATCCTTCAAAATTTAAAAACGAGCGCAATGAGGAGCAATACAAAAAATTTATTGAAATTTTAAAACAAATTCAAATAAATGTCCCATTCTGCGAAGCAATCTCCAATATGCCTAAATACGCAAAATACCTCAAAGAATTACTCTCTAATAAAAAGAAACTTGAGGATATTTCGCGTGTTTCTTTAAACGCAGAATGCTCGGCGGTTGTTTTAAATAAATTGCCGGAAAAACTTAACGATCCGGGACGGTTTTCCATCCCATGTTTATTCGGCAATTTGTTAATAAAACACGCTTTGGCCGATTTAGGAGCTAGTATAAATTTGATGCCGTTCTCTTTATTTAAAAAGCTTGGTTTGGGCATCCCAAGCCCAACTAAAATGAGCATCCAACTAGCGGACCGGTCAATAAAATACCCGATTGGAGTCGTAGAGGATGTTTTAGTTAAAGTAGACAAATTTATTTTCCCAGTAGACTTTGTCATTCTAGACATCGAGGAAGACACCGAAGTTGTAAGACCCCCCTTTTTTTCTTTTTCAACCACCGGGGTCTTAGGCCCAGAACCGCCGCTTTGCGGTGACACCTTCACGTCCTGAAGGGTCATCACCACAAGGCGCCGATTCTGCCGGCCAAATTCGATCACAGAAGAGTAGCACAAAAACTGAAGTAAGAACAATGCAGTCCACAATAAATAAATCACACACATTTATAATGAAATCTCCACGAAGGGAGTGTCCACAGAAAACATCAGAGTACGATGATACTAGAAACAAAAGGGCTCACGCCCGGTACATCAAGTCCTCACTACAAAATCTCTCATGCGGAAGCGAAAACAGAATCTACTCAAGATCGAGACTCACGGTCCCGGCTGTATGAACTCCGGAGCTAGACTGCCCCATCTCCAGGCGCACCGATCTCTGGGGCTGCTCCTCCATGCTGGGCTCCACGATCCCCTAAATGATGCGGTTCGAAAACCGTTAGTCATAAAGACTAAGCCCTATCATCCCCCACCCCTTCCCCCATGGCTCCTTATAGAACCTCCTGATATACCCTGCCTCGTCCAGCTGGTAGGAATCTGCGTATCGAGACAGATGGTCAAACTCTCGATGGTACTCCACCACGGTCCGAGTACCCTGCTTCAGCTGTAAGAACCGCTCCTCCAAGTCATCCCTAGCCGACTGCGGAACGAAATGCTCCAGCAGTGCGGCCCTGAACTCCTCCCAAGTAATCTCCGCAACCTCCCTATCAGCAAAGGTCGTGTCCAACAGCGTCTTCCACCACCTCTTTGCATGAGACTCCAGGCAGGAGACAACCAGGGCCACCTTCTCCTCCCATGGACACCGAATCCCGGTCAGCATCTCATACATGATATCTAGCCACTCTTCCGTCCGAACAGCCGACTCTGTCCCCAAATAGGACGGGGGAGCCAGTCCTCGGAAGATGCTTAGCCAGTTGGTCCCCGGATTTGGCTGCGGGGCCGGAGCCTGCTGGGCCCTGAAGGCCTCCAGAATGGCAGTCAGGGTCTGTCCCATGTCTGACTGAAGGAAAGGAGTGGGGGCCGGTGGGGGTGGTGCAACATCCTGAGCCTGTTGAACTCCACCTTGAGGCGTAGTCCGTGCTGGAGGCTGCGTAACAAAAACACACGCTGAGAAAACGTTCAAATACTACATAAAGGTGGACAAATTATATGTGATCCCCATATGGGCACACCACTGCTTCCGCTGCTTAGTTTGTCCCCAAACTAAACTCGAGCGGGGGTGACCTAGGGTTTGTGGACTGCTACTTCCTTCTGATCGATGTTTCCTCTGATACCACTTGTAAGACCCTCCTAAATGATGCGGTTCGAAAACCGTTAGTCATAAAGACTAAGCCCTATCATCCCCCACCCCTTCCCCCATGGCTCCTAGGTACCGAGCGGAGAGGAAGAAAGGGGAGGACTTATTGGTAGAGATTAAACATGAAACAGATGGCAGCGGAAACTAATCTAACAAGTTGTATTCGGTGAACAGTTATATGAAGGTTATAATAGGTCTATCAGTAAGAAAAGCAATTATATGAATTTAAACCTTCACTTATGCAAGAACACATAAGCTAAAGGGGTCTTTTGCAAGGCTCCCATCGTATAGAGTGTCCCATACCACTTATACGTTGGGGTGTCGGTTATCAACAGCAATGGTTGTTATATATTGAAATTAACCTTTGATTTATAAACTTGCCCACACAAGCTTATAGACCAAGGGGTCGTTTTGCAGGTCCTAATGTATAAGCGTCCCATACCACTTATACTTTAGGTGTCAAGGTTTAATGAATCGATTATGCTATGACATGCTAGTGGGTATGATGAAACATGCAAGTGCAACTCACACACCCGACTCTGTGCACACAGACCTTTAGTTCCCCCTTTCGGAGCCGTTACCTCCCAGGATACCTCCGTAGTGGCAAACGGAAGCGGTGGGTTGGGCCTCGCCCACCTCCAAAACCAGTAAAAGCACCACGGGTCTGACCTATCGTACGCCTCAACGCTTGGTGCACTAAGCGGACGCCTGCGTACTCTTGCCGGCTGGCGCACCGGACTTCTGTTGGCGAAGTGCTAATCACCCCGCCGAGTCAACGATATCGGTGTCGGTGCAATCGAACTCCCCGATATCGAAGGACCCACCACCTTAACTTTTCCTACTTTATGCACATGCAAGTTTAATCGTAAACACACCAAAAACCGAGCCGAAGCTCCCCGGACCAAACGTCCGTCTCCAAACCAACCGAGCCGAAGCTCCCCGGACCATCCCGTCCGTCTCTTAACCAACCGAGCCGAAGCTCCCCGGACCCAATCGTCCGTTTCCAAATCACCCGAGCCGAAGCTCTCATCAATCTTCCTGTGCCAACAGTGTTTGTGAAAGGTGCAGCCCTAGTTACTAAGTTACTCTTGTCGGTTTATTATTACAGTTTACGTTAGCCCAGGACTGCCCCCGGTATACCCCGTGAAGGGCTCTCAAGGGGCACTAGGAACCAAGACGGTGCATTACGGCCCGAAGTTCCCTTTCGCAAGGCACTTATTGTTATTGGTTGTTTTCCCTTAGCCCGATTTCCTTCTCATATTACGATAGACTATCCTAGGGTGATTTTTAAACCTTCCACTCTTCGGGAAAAGCGATCTTTCGCCAAACCCGAGCACCTCTTAACTCTAGCTATCACCACTACTCACTACTCTTTATATCTTCCTCAGATCATGTCCTATTGCATTTCACAATTTACTAAATGCAGACCTACCTAGGCTACATGTCGAACCGGTTATGAAATGATCCATTACTCATCCAAATGCCCTAAATTATTTACTGGAGACTCACCATGACATAAATGACCTAAGTCCAGAAAATGGAAATTTTCCTAATTTATTTGGCATTTAATTAAATTCCTCGAAAATCCAAGGACTACCGGTTTGAACATGAACTACCCTAAGTTCTCATGCAAGATGTCCAGCAATTTTATGATAAATACTAGGTTATCTCAATAGGTTAAATCCTAAGTATCATAATTTTTCTATCATTAAAAGGGCATGAAAACTATTTTAGAAATAATCTCTAACTTCTATTGTTTATGAAGCATGTACAGAAAATATTCTTCCAAAAATTATAAATAATTCATGATATGCAGATAAAGGCCTAAAATTAGCACTGGCCAAGTTTCATAATTTTCCAGCAAGTATTTTATCCATAATTAATTTTTAAACATAAAGGCCCCTTTCTATCATCTGTGAATAAGGTACTAGATTTACTCAACATAAAATTCTATAAAAATCCAGGGGTCATTGTGCTACTAACAAAGATCTAAATCCAGAATTTCAACTGATTATAACTAATTTTAAAGCTCCAAATAATTGAAATAATAATTCCGGCAATCAATCCTTTAACACATGAAGTATAATATTTAATAATCATAAAATTCCAGAAGATTTACTATAAGTCTAAATCATCCTAAAACTCCCTCCTCCCGATTTTCACAATTTTTGGATTAGATTTAGTGCTTAAAATAACTAAATTACATTTCTACCCTAATACAAACTCTCAATTTCCGAGGTACCTAATTACCTCCAATCCCTTCATTATTTCCACCAGAGGGTTTTCATCATATCATCCCCCTCTCCTCCAAATTTCAAGGACATACAAGAGCTTTTGCTCCTATGTCCTTCACAAACCTCAAAAACCCTTCATTTAAGATTTGAGTTTGGATCCTAGGGTAAACCAACCCTAAACCATTCCATTTTTCTCCACACAGGTTATAACACCATACTAAGTCAGAGCTCAGAAAATCAGCCTCTGTTGAGGCGATTTGACCTTTCCAAATTCTCAGTGCACTTTTATTAAAAGGTGACTCACTAACGCCTAGTTAAGGGTAGAAGATTTCTCACCCAAAACTCCTCCAAATCAATTGGAATTTTACACAGACCTAGGTTTTATAGCCAGGGACCACTCACCAAAATTTGGGAGGGTTTGGAGGTCATTTGACCATCTAAATAAATTCCTCTAAGTTTATTAAATTAAAACAAAAACTTTAGGCAAAGTATCTCCAAAATTCCCATTTTTGGACAGCCTCTCGATATACATAATATAGACCTCCAGCCCAAATTTCAAGTCATTTGGACAGGTTATGAACCGTTGACAACCGTTTCAATTTCTGGTTAGCCTAGGTCTCGATCCCTCCAAAATGAGTGCTGTGGTCAAACCACTCATCCAAATTGAATAAAATCAATTTTATATTAAAGTAGACCCAGAGGGCTACAACTTTTGTGACTGGTCATTTTTCCTAAATCGGCCTCTAAGTGCCTCGTTTCGCAGCCTCAAAATATGTTCAAATAATCTATTTTCCATTAAGTAATATATAATAATCTATGTATTAAAATATTAATTCTACTGTTCATCTTCTTCATGAACCCGAACAGACACAGGAAAACATTTTTCCTGTAAGCATTCCGTGATCCGTCGCCGGCCATTCGGTCACTTCCCTGGCCAGCCACCACCACCACCACCTCCGTTGAGGCGACGGCTATCGGTCGGCGGTGGTTTGGCCGCCGGAGGTGGCGGTTTCCGGCGAACTCAATAATACCATTTTCATGGTTTTCCCATGAAAACGAGAGACGGGTCCGGCTCCGTTGAGCGCGAACTTATTTTCTAAGAATCCTAAGATCTACCCATGAAAAGAAGGAGCAGAGGAGGACCTTGTTCGCGGTTTGAAGGCGAGAAGAACGTCGGGGTGCCATGGCGCGGTGGTGGCGTTTGCTGGACTTCTCCTACAGCAAGAACAAGGGTCTGTTCTGATTACCTGAGCGTGTAACCTTCTCCTCTTTCCCTAAGTGGGCTTTTATTACTCAGGAAGTGGGAAAATGAAATGGTAAAAGCCATTATGTCCATGAAGTTTCCCCCTTAACGTTTCGGTTACGGTGAAGGGATAAGAAACGGCGGAACTGAACAGGTGTGTCCAGCTGGCGGTTTTCTATTGGACCACCTTTTCCTCATTTATTATATGATTTCAGAAGGAAAACGGCCGGTAGTTACTCCTGGTGTAACTTCCCACACCAGCATTTATTACCACGCGTGTTGGAATAATTTCGGGCCTGAACCGTCGTTTCGGCCAATGTCACGGGCGTGACACGTAGGTCACGGGCGTGACAGGTCCGAATAGTCAATCCTGGGTTCGACGATCGTCGAACTGAGATCGACGATCGTCGATGATGGTCACGGGCGTGACACCTTGGGTCACGGGCGTGACAGGCCCGAATGGCAGATTTTGGGTCGACGGTCGTCGAATTGAGATCGACGATCGTCGAAGGCTGGTCACGCCCCAGGTCACGGGCGTGACCTCTAGGCCACGGGCGTGACATGCCCGAACGGCAAATTTCGAGGTCGACGATCGTCGAACTGAGATCGACGATCGTCGAAGGCTGGTCACGCCCTAGGTCACGGGCGTGACACTTATGTCACGGGCGTGACATGCCGGGCCACAAGATCGACGATCGTCTTACGGCGATCGACGATCGTCGATGGGGTCACGCCCATAGTCACGGGCGTGACACCTTGGTCACGGGCGTGACATGCCCAGACAGCACGTTCGGCGATCGTCTCGTGGAGATCGACGATCGTCGAAGTAGTCACGCCCAGGTCACGGGCGTGACGGGTCGGTCACGGGCGTGACCAACCCGTGACCCGAAAAATTGATCGCTTTATTTTCACTTTTTGTGCTCCCTGGGGTTCTGACTCGACCAACCGACTCCTAGGGGTCTAGCCGGAAATGGGATGTTACAGAAGTACCCCTTATACTCGGTCGTCCATTCCTTGTAACCTCTAAGGCAATAATAGACGTAAGTAACGGAAAGCTTCTCCTACGAGTGGGGGATGAAGAAGTTACTTTTAGTATCGACGCTTCCATGAAAAATTCTTTTTCTAACGACGACTCTTGCTTTACCTTAGAAACAAATTTTGAAGAGGAAATAACGTCGTTTTCTGAAATTATCTCTCCTTCATTAGAAAATCCGGATATTGCAAACTCATTTTGTCTAAAAGAAATAACTCGGCCGCTTAAATTTGAAGAAATAAAATCAAATAATTTTAAAGTAAAAACATCTTATGAGGAGCCACCGAGTTTAGAATTAAAACAATTGCCGGTACATTTAAAATATTTATTTTTAGAAAAAGAGTCAAAATTGCCTGTGATTATTTCATCCGCGCTTAACGATTCAGAAATTTCTGAATTAACAAAAATTTTAAATAACCACCGTCATGCAATTGCATGGCAAATTTCTGATATTAAGGGGATTAGCCCCTCATTTTGCACGCATAAAATAAATTTAGAAAATAATTCTCGTGGCACTATTCAGCATCAACGACGCCTTAATCCTAACATGAAGGACGTCGTTAAAGCCGAAATTATAAAATTATTAGACGCGGGGATTATTTACCCAATTTCTGATAGCACTTGGGTTAGCCCGGTGCAAGTCGTGCCTAAGAAGGGTGGGATAACAGTAGTTTCCAATGAAAATAATGAGTTGATCCCAACCCGTACTGTTACGGGTTGGCGGGTTTGCATCGATTATAGGAAATTAAATGATGCCACCTGTAAGGACCACTTCCCGTTACCCTTCATTGACCAAATCTTAGAACGTCTATCCGGTCACTCACATTATTGTTTTCTTGATGGTCTTTCGGGATACTTCCAAATCCCAATTGCACCCGAAGATCAAGAGAAAACCACGTTCACTTGTCCCTTTGGCACCTTCGCCTATCGGAGGATGCCGTTTGGCCTTTGCAACGCGCCGGCTACATTTCAAAGATGTATGTTGGCAATTTTTAACGAATTAGTAGAGGACGTCATGGAAGTTTTTATGGACGATTTTTCTGTATTCGGCAATTCTTTTCAAAATTGTTTAAATAATCTTGATCGTGTTCTTCAACGTTGTGAAGACACGAATTTGACGCTCAATTGGGAAAAGTGCCACTTTATGATCCGAGAAGGCTTAGTGCTCGGGCATAAAGTTTCTAGCAAAGGGATCGAGGTCGATAGGGCCAAAATCGAGGTCATAGAAAAACTTCCCCCGCCTACCAACATAAAGTCTATTAGAAGTTTTCTAGGACATGCAGGTTTCTATAGACGGTTTATTAAGGATTTTTCAAAAATTACAAAACCGTTAACACATCTTTTAGAAAAAGAAACCGCATTTATATTCGATGAAGAATGTTCTAAAGCGTTTAATAAAATTAAAAATGAACTTATCAACTCGCCTATTTTAATTGCGCCTAATTGGTCTCTCCCGTTTGAAATTATGTGTGACGCGAGCGATTTTGCTGTGGGGGCTGTTTTAGGCCAACGGGTGGATAAATATTTTCACCCGATTTATTACGCAAGCAAAACGCTCACTTCCGCCCAAGCTAATTATACTACAACGGAAAAGGAGCTTTTGGCAATAGTTTTTGCATTTGATAAATTTCGATCTTATATAACGCTATCAAAATTATTGTTTTTACTGACCACTCTGCTCTCAGGTATCTAATGGAAAAAGGGGACGCCAAACCCCGATTATTAAGATGGATTCTCCTTCTACAAGAGTTCGATTTGGAGATTCGAGATAAGAAGGGAGCAGAAAATTTGGCGGCCGACCACCTCTCAAGGTTGGAGAATCCGGCTGCAGGAGCATTAGTGGAGTCCGAAATAGATGAAAAATTCCCTGAAGAGCGCCTCCTCGCCATGAATAAGGTAATGATTTCCTCCACCCCTTGGTACGCAGATCTTGCCAATTACTTAGTGGCACGGGTCCTCCCAAAGAATTATTCAAGTCAACAAAAGAAGAAATTCTTTTCGGACTTAAAAAATTACTTTTGGGAAGACCCCTTTTTATTTCGTGTCTGCGCGGACCAAGTGGTAAGAAGGTGTGTATCGGGCGAGGAAGGCGTCCAAATATTGCGGCACTGCCACGAAGGACCAACCGGTGGACATTATCAAGCAAACCGGACCGCTAGGAAGGTGTTAGAGGCGGGCTTCTACTGGCCCACCTTATTCAAAGACGCTCACACTTTTGTGAGTAAATGCGATAGTTGCCAACGGTCAGGTAACATTTCTAACCGGGACGAAATGCCCCAAAATATATTTTTAGAATGTGAATTTTTTGATTTATGGGGGTTAGATTTCGTAGGTCCACTACCACCTTCTCATAATAATAAGTACATCCTTGTTGCGGTTGACTACGTGTCAAGGTGGGTTGAGGCGCAAGCTTTCCCCACTAACGATGCGAGAGTCGTCGTAAATTTTTTGAAAAAATTATTTTCTAGATTTGGCACACCACGCGCACTGATTAGTGATAGGGGCTCTCATTTTTGTAATGGCCAACTTGCTAAAATTTTAGCTAAGTATGGCGTCACGCACAAATTATCCACCCCATATCACCCACAAGCAAATGGCCAAGTGGAGGTGGTAAACCGTGAGCTAAAAAGAATTTTAGAAAAAACGGTGTCCGTTAATAGGAAGGATTGGTCGCTCAAGCTAGATGACGCTTTGTGGGCTTATCGGACGGCGTACAAGACCGCCATCGGTTGTACACCATATCGATTAGTTTATGGAAAAGCGTGTCATCTACCGGTTGAATTAGAGCACCGCGCATATTGGGCGCTTAAATTTTTAAATCTAGATTTAAACTTAGCCTCCGAACAAAGAAAATTTCAACTAAATGAGTTAGATGAATGACGTGCAAATGCCTATGAAAACAATAAATTCTATAAAGAGAGAACTAAGTTTTATCACGATAAAAATATTAAAAATCCAAAATCTTTTTCACCGGGAGATCTAGTCATTCTTTTTAATTCTAGGCTTAGGCTTTTTCCAGGAAAATTGAAGTCCCGATGGTCCGGCCCCTTTGTCGTGAAAGAGGTTTGACCATATGAGACCGTGCTAATAGAACACCCGGAAAACGACTCATTCAAAGTTAATGGGCACCGATTAAAACTATATCACCCCGGTGACCACTCAACCGGAAAAATTGAATCACTAAATCTTCCAAACATTTAAAAGCGTCACTTAGTCAAGCTACGCGACGGTAAACAAAGCGCTTGTGGGAGGCATCCCATAGTTATCCCTTTCATTTCTATTGTTTTTTTTTTCTCTCTTGTTTTCTTTCCTAACAACTTTTGCAGGTTTTTGGTCGATGTTATAAAGCGGCTGCCCCGACAAAAAATCAGGGAAGATTCTTTATAACATTTTGATTTATTTTATTTTAAAATATATTTGTAAACTTCATACTTAGTTTGAAACATTGGGGACAATGTTTATCTTTAAGTATGAAGGGGTAGCATAAATTAGTTCAAATTTTTAACTTTGTTTATATATATATATATATATAAATAAACAAAAAATCTAGACTTATTTATGTAGTGGGCTTAATTTGTTTTCGCCATAGCTTTCCTAGTTTACTCAGTTGGTTAGTTCCAAGTAGACTTCATTTTTCATGTGGACTAAGAATTTTTTGTGCTAGAATAGTTTTTTTTTGAAACTTTTGAGTAAAATTGTTGACTCATGTAGTGTTTCTAGTCAAATGCATGTGTTTGAGTAGTATTGGTGTAGAATTAAATTCTTGGCATAAATCTAAACTTATGATTTGTTAATTGGGTAGAAAGAATTTATTTTACTTCTAATTTGAATCCGGTTCTATCCAAAAGTAGTTTAGGTGAGTGTGTAGAAGATCGTTAGAAAGATATTACTCGACTCGAATGGAAGGGTGTTCCTTTTTTGATGTCTAGAATTTGCTCTTAGCTATCTTTGAAACGTTTGCATTTTAGAATAATTAAACTTTATGGAAATGATTTAGGCCTCTCTTTGGATAGTTTGAGCTTTTGCACCCAACCCAAAATTAATTACCATTGTTCACACAAATTTGAGCCTTGTACCTTTATTTGACTCACCTCCACCATTTCGCCACCAAAATTAAAAAGTCCAACCCAGTGGTGCACTTAAATTTTGAGCTAAAATATTGAAAAATGGGTGTTTATTAAAAGAACAAAATTTTCATAGTGATATGCGGCCTAGGTATGCATATGCATACTTAGAATGATTCCAACTATGAAGAGAAAAATTGTGTTTATTTTAAAAAAAAAAGAGCTAAAATTTCATAGTGACATGTGGCCTAGGTATGCATACGCATACTTAGAATGATCCCAACTATGAAAAGCAAATTCTCATAATGATATGCGGCCTAAGTATGTGTATTCATGCTTGGAATGATCCCAATTATGAAGAAAATAAGAAAGAAAAAATATTTAGCTCAAAATTCTTTGTTTAAGTGAAATGTGCATTTATGTTCATCATTGTTCACCTTTTCCTTAAACCCAAGCCTTAAGTACATCCTATTTAAGTCCTAAAGATCCATAGAGTTGATTTAGTATGAAGTGTAGTGGAGAAGGTGCAACGGGCAAGCCTATGAATTTCTTTGAAGGTCTCCCCGAGCGTCAACATCTAGTAATTTAAATCTCAGCGATCACGCTATTTTCTCCCTATTACATAACTTTGAGATTAACCGTTGAATCATCTTAAAAGTGATAATAAATAATTGAAACACATTTTAATTATCTCATAAATTAGTATTTATGCCAAGAACGTCTTTCTACTAAAATGTCTACGCATGCCGGCATAAAACTTCGCATTTTACTCTCTAGCTTTCAAAATTTTATATAGCATTAAATTTTTCTAACCTTATGGAGAATAGTTTGCTCGGGACGAGCAAAATTCAAGTATGGAGGTGTTTGATGACTAAGGGTTTAGTCATCATTTAAGACCAATATTTACTTAGATATTTTAATAAATTATTGCATTCGCTCGTTGTTTTTATAAATTTTCGTATAAATAATATTTTATTTCCTAAACTTATATATATTTATATTTTGCAGGATTATAACAAACATGAGGAGGGTTTCTATGACACGCCCCGCTGTCACGAGTACAAGTCAAGTTCGTCAGATTGGAGCCCCGTCGATCACCATCACATGATGATTTCGCCACCTTCCATGCATGCAACCCAAGCCCATCCGGCCACCCAAGCAAATCATCATGCATTATATATATATATATAGCAGGACTCAACGCCACCGCCGCGCTCGGCTAACTTCCTCAACGCCACCGTCGTGTCCGGTTAACCTCATCGGCGCCAGCAACTAGTTCGGCTCTTATATAAATATATATATATATATATTTATATATATATATATATATATCTTTATATATATATATACATCTTTATATATATATATATATAAACATATTTATGTACCCGAGCATCCCCCTCCTCCATGCAAAGCTCCGGCCAGCAGAGCCATCGCTCCAACCTCACTCCGGCAACCACCATCCAGCATGCAGAAGCAAGCTCGGCCGCCACCCCATACAACTCCGGTCAAGCCCGCGCTCCAACTTCAACTCCTCCATGCAGCACGACCACCATGCATGGAGCTCGGCCACCTCACCACCCAGCAAGCTTGGTCACCACCATGGAATTCCGGCCATTTCTACCTAGCTGGAGCAAGCTCTTTCCGGCCACTCCAGCAGCGCCATCGCCGTGCCCGGCCAGCAGCTCTTCCTACTATGGACTACAACTCTGCCACCCAGCTCGGCATGAAGCCACCCGACCTCCACGTCATCGATCCAGCAAACGGCCACTCCTCCACGTCAGCGATCCAGCCCGCCTCTTCTTAGCCGTTTCACCCGGAAAAGCAGCAGTAACGGCTGAAATAAATTTCATTTGGCTGAATACTGTTGCCTGAACAGTAACGGTCAATGAAATTTATTTCAGCCGTTTGTCCTAATTTTATTTATAAATGCCGCATGGCATTCCGATGGGGGGAGGAGAGAAAATTCTAAGGCATTCCACTTGAGAATAATTCGAGTCCAGCAATTTGTTTTGAGAGTTGTTCAATCCAAGGAAGAAATCATCGGAAGTTTTTGCCAAAGTTTGCGAGTAATTCAAAACTCAAAAGTTGTTCTTTTTTCTCTTGTTTAGTTTAGTCGTTCTTCAGTAATCTTGTACGTCTATTTTTTTAATGCCGTGCATTTATCCCTTGTAATATTTTTCAAATAGCAATAAAATCTCTCTCTATTTCACTTAAAATTTTATTTCTTGTCAATTTCACATCTTTTTCATAATGTCGCATTTTTTCGATAATAATGATTCTTCCATCTTCATGAGCGGTTAATTCTCTATAGTGCTCGATCGAGATGATCCGAGGATGAGTTAATTTTTGTTATGATTGTAGTTTGCTTTTTCTCAAATTGTTGAACGCTTACGATTTACCGTTGATCAATTCATTGAGGCTATATATTTTATATAGTTTTCATAGTGGTTTTCGCTCTTTAGTTGGCCGAGAGGCTCGTAAGGCGAATCGATCACTCATTGGTAAAAAGAGTAGAACGCAACCCTCGAAAGAGGACAACGTAACTCTTCCGGATTGGAGTGAAATCCAATAGTGAGGTTCACAACCTAAAGCAAGTCTTACGCGATGCGATTTGAGAACGAAAGTTCGGTCGATACACCTAAGCTTAGTTGAACCTAATCCTCGAAAGAGGAGTGTTCATGCTTCGGGAACCTCCACGGTCAAAGCCTCTTCAACAAGAGAATTGCACTCTATCTTCATTCCGTTATTTTCTTTTTCCAAGGTGATTCAAGATCGGGCACTAACTTTTAACTCATCGATTTAATTCAACTAGCATTGTTAGTTTTTGCTATTCGCAACTTCCAACCCAATTTTCTATTGATAAAATAATAACAATTTTCAAAGTAGAATTACTCAACCACCCCGAGTCTAATACGACCTTGGTTTTTTTATAAACCTATACCACTCCCGATACGGTACACTTGCCGTTGTCGTTTGCGGATATAGTTTCGCGCAATCAGTCCCTTACCCCCACAGGCGAGCTTTCGGACCTGCCAGCTAGTAGGAGCCAGACAGCGGGTCTACCTGGGGCCGAGCCAGGCTCGGGGTAGTGCAAAAGTTTCCAAGCTCTACTCCAGCGTTAAGATAGGCAAGCAAACAATGGATCAACAAAGACATTATAATAGAGCTTGAATTTGAATACACAATTTCACCTTCCCCCCTCTCATGGGTAGAAGCGCTTTAAGTCATCGCCGCTCCAAGTGTGGCTTATGGACCTACCTTCCACGTCCTGGAGGTGGTAACCTCCCGTTCTAAGGACCCTCTCGACAATATAAGGCCCTTCCCAATTTGAGTTGAGCTTGCCCACGGGGGCTGACCTCCCTGCAGCATCGAACTTCTTTAGCACCAGATCTCCTTCTGCGAATTGCTTGATCATAATATGCTTGTCAAAATATTTTGCCATCCGCCGTTTGATCTCTTCCTGCCTGATAGCTGCGACATCGCGCAGCTTTTCCACCATGTCCAACGAGAGGCGTAACCCCCCTTCATTCTCTAACCTCCAAGCCTCATCTCCTTCTCCCGCGGCCGCGGCCCGTGGGGATCGGACCTCAAATTCCACAGACAGGTCCGCCTCGCACCCATGGGAGAGATTGAAGGGGGTCTCGCCGGTGGTCATGTTCGGGGTTGTCCTCAAGGCCCACAATACCGAGGGGAGCTGTTTTACCCAACTTCCCCTCAAGTTCTCCATCTTTTTCTTGAGTAGGTTCACGATGATCTGGTTGGCCGTCTCCACCTGACCGTTGCTCCTGGGATGATGCACGGAGGCGAACCTAAGGTTTATCCCCAGCTGAGTGCAGAAGCCGATGAACTCTTCGCTGGCAAATTGAGGCCCATTGTCTGTTACTATCGCCTGGGGGAGCCCGTGCCTGCATATGATCTCCCCCCAGACGAAATTCCTGATGACTTGTGAGGTGACCTTGGCCAACGCCTTGACCTCCAGCCATTTTGAAAAGTAATCAATCATGACCAGGAGAAACCTCCTCTGCCCACTAGCTAGAGGGAAAGGCCCGACTAGATCCATCCCCCAGATGGCGAAAGGCCATGATGCCGTGATTTTTCGGAGCCTTTGAGCGGGCAAGAGCTGGAGGGGGGCGTACAACTGACACTTTCGGCACCTCCTCGCAAACTCGGCCGCATCCTTCCTCAGGGTCTGCCAGAAGTACCCTTGCCTTACCACCCTTGCTTCCAACGTCTTTCCTCCTGAGTGACTGCCGCATTCACCTGAATGTACTTCCTCCAGGATCCTCAGGATCTCCTCTTCGGTCACGCACCTTGCCAGGAGCCCTGACAACATCTTCCGATGCAACCCCCCTTCCAACATTAGGTAGTGAGCCGCCTTGTGCCTGAAGCTTTTGGCATCCTTGGCCCCCTCCGGAAGCTCGCCAGTGGTTAGGAAGGTGACCAATGGGTCCACCCATGAGGGTCGACGACCCACCTCCATCAACTCTCCTTCCTCGATCGCCGATCGAATAGCTCAGTCAGGGTCCCTCCTTCCCGAGGTCCAAAATTTGCCAACCGATCTGCAACTACACTCTCCTCCCTGGGGACATGCTGGATTGAGAGCGTCCGGAACCCTCTGATGATCACCCTCACTTTGGATAGGTACTTTAGAAGGGTGGGCTCCCGAACTTCAAACTTCCCTCGAATCTGCGATGCTACTACCAACGAGTCCGTAAAAGCCTCCACATCTTGGATCTCAATCTCCTTTGCCAAACGAAGGCCGACTATCACGGCCTCGTACTCCGTCTGGTTGTTAGTCACTGGAAAGTGCAAGACCACTGCCTTTTCTATAGTGACCCCTTGAGGACTTATCGACACCACCCCTCCTCCGAGGGAATGCTTTCCCGAGGCCCCGTCAACCATCATCTTCCATGCCCCCTGCGACCGCGGCTCCTCAACCCCAACTTCAACAACGTAGTCCGCCAAGAAGTCAGCCACCACCTGTGCCTTAATGGAGAGTCTTGGCACGAATAAGATATCAAACTCGCTCAATTCGATGGACCACTTGGCCAACCTTTCTGAGTGCTCTACCCCTTCAAAAATCTTGCGAAGGGGATGATCCGTCACCACCCTGATCTAATGCGCTTGGAAGTACGACCGGAGCTTCCTTGCTGAGATGATCAAAGCATTCGCCAGCTTTTCGAAGATGGGGTAGCGGAGCTCCGCCTTCTTCAAGATCCTGCTAACGTAGTAGATGGACAACTGCTTCTTCCCCTTTTCCCTGACCAGGACAGAGTTCACGGCCTCTGCTCCTACTCCGAGGTACAAGGCTAGGTCCTCCCCCTCCTTTAGGCTTTGAAGTAGAGGAGCCTGGGAGAGCTGCCTCTTCAGCCTTTGGAAAGTCTCGTCACATTCGGCGGTCCACTCGAACCTTTGATTACCCCGCAGCACTTTGAAAAACGATGAGCACTTTTCCCCGGACCTGGAGAGGAATCTGCTTAGCCCGGCCAGCTTGCCCGTCAAGCGCTGGACCTCCTTGGCGTTGCGTGGTGACTCCAAATCCAGGATGACCTTCACCTTATCCGGGTTAGGATCTACCACTGCCGGGGTCAGAAGATGCCCAAGGAACTTCCCGCGGCTCGCCCCGAAGACACACTTCAAGGGGTTCAACCTCATCTTGAACTTCCGCAGGGTGACGAACGTCTCCTCCAGGTCCCATAGGTGCGAATCCACACATTTGCTCTTTACCATTAGATCGTCGACATAGACCTCCAGGTTCCTCCCCCTTTGACCCTGGAAGACTCGATCCATCATGCGCTGGTATGTAGCCCCTGCGTTTTTCAACCCAAAGGGCATCATCTTATTGCTGAAGCATCCCTCCCTCGTGATGAAGGAGACATCCTTGACATCGGGAGGGTGCATTCGGATCTGGTGATAACCTGAAAAAGCATATATGAAACTCATAATAAAAAAACCAACGGCTGTATCAAACAGCGCGTCGATTCGAGGCAAGGGGTAGCAATCCTTGAGGCATGATTTATTTAATAAGGAAAAGTCAATACACATCCGCCTCTTCCCTCCCCCTTTTTTTTACCATTACCACATTGGAGATCCACCCTGGATACTGGATCTCCGAGATGAAGCCCGCCTCCAGAAGCTTCTTGACCTCCTCGCGGATGGGCTCCTCCAGCTTGGTGGTGATGGTCCTCATCTTCTGGCGAATGGGGCGCGTCCGGGGGTCCAGGTTCAGGCGATGGCAAGCCACCTCCGCATCGATGCCCGGCATGTCAGCCGCGCTCCAAGCAAAGATGTCGACGTTGCTCTGGATGCAAGCCCGCAATCGCTCCTGGTCCTCGGGACTTAAGCCCCCGCTGATCCGCGCCCTCTGCACCTGACCTGCGCTGGTGAAGACCTCCATCTCCACCACTTCCTCGGCCGGTTCCAGCTGCGACTGCTCCCAGCCAGCCCTCGCCTCTTCCTCCTGCCTAAACTCTTCCTCTCCTCCTACTTCCTCAACCTCCATCGCCTCCTCTAGGCTCTCACGCAGCTGCTGTTCGACCTCCACGCCCCTCCAGGCCTCCTTCTCGACTCCTCCTCCTCGCTCTTCCTCTACTTCCATCGCCTCCTCCAGGCTCTCTTGCTGCTGCTGTTCGACCTCCACGCCCCTCAGGGCCTCCCTCTCGACTCTTTCCCCTATTCCTTCCACCTGCCGACCCTCTTGCGGCTCCGACTCTCCGTCCCTCTGGACCTCGTGCGCACCTCCTCCTCTTTGCTCCTCCGTGATCTCCTCCCCTGCCTCCTCCAGGCTCTCCTCCTCCTCTACGGCAACCTCCCCCTGCTCCGCCATCTCCCTCTCCAGCTCTTCCTCCTTTGCCATCCAAGATACGGTGTTGACCGCCGTCACGTAGCATTGCCTCGCCACTTTCGGCTCCCGCCTAATCCTAACCTGCACCCCTCCGTTATTGAACTTGAGGCATTGATGAAACGAGGAGGGGACGCAGCGAAAGGCGCTGATGAGGGGGCGCCCAAAGAAGGCGTTATAACTGCTCGGGGCGTCCACGATTACGAACCTACAGTTTCGTGACACGCCCCCCAGCTTCACGTGCAACCCTACTCTTCCTTCTACCTCCTTCCTTTCTCCTGAAAACCCAAACAGCGGTCCGTCCGAAGCTAAGACCCTCTTGGCCTCAACCTTCATCTCGTCGAAGGCCTTCTTGAAGATTACATTCACGGAGCTCCCGTTTTCCACCAGTATCCTGGAGTCCGTGATGTTCTCTACAACCGTCTGGATCACCAGGGAGTCACATAACGGATCCTTGTAGTTCTGCATATCTGCTGATGAAAAGGTGATTTTTTCTTCCGGAGGGGGGGCCAGGGAGGTCGAGGAGACCCCCCTTCGGAACATGGTCTGAAGGATCCCCTTACGAGTTGCCTCAATCCCAACTCCTCCGTGGATCACCCTGATTCCTCCCCGGGTCCCCACATCCGCCCGGTCTTCGCACCTGTCTTCCCCCTCTCCCTGCTGCACCTCCACGATCCTTTTCGGTGGATCCTGCCTCCCCAGCCCCTAGCTTCTCTCATCTCCAAGAACTTTGGGCAGGTGGCCGTCGCGTGACCCTCCTCCTGGTCGAAGTCACAGAAAGGCAACGCCACCCTGACCTCTCTTCCTTCTCAACCTCCTCTTCTTCCGGCTCCTCCTCGAACTCCTCTCATTCCTCCTCTACCTCGACCGACCTCCATTGCCTCCTGCTTCGGCGGGAGGTGACCCCTCGGCCCCTGCCTCCACGCCGGTTGATCGAACCTCCTCGGCTCCCAGAAGTTGTCTCTTCCCTGAAAGCCTCCTCCTTGTCCCTGGGGGCGACCCTCCTGAGGCCTCCAACCCAACCGGTTGTTCGGCTCCCTGGCCCCCCATCCTTGGTGCTGCCCCTGCCCTCGGCGCTCTTCCCTCCTTCTCTCCTCTCGCTGCTCCCTCTGCTCCCTCTGTCTTCCTGCTCCCGGCTCCTTCACATCATCCTCCGCCAACCTGGTCAGCTTCCTAGCAAAAGCCGGATTGGCCCTTTCAAAATCTATCTCCTTCGCCGCCCTCTCCATGAGCTCCTCAAAAGAGAGGGGGGGGGGGTGAACTCTCTTCAGCTCCATGCTAAAGAATCCCGGTCTCAGCCCCAGGGTAAAGGCGAGCATGAGTGCATACCCTGGGACCTCCTGGACCAGGAGGATCTCCTCCTGAAATCGGTTAACATAATTACCCAGCGTCTCGTCCTGCTTCTGTCTCACCGCAAACAGGCACTCCGCCTCCTTCCGCTTCTTCGATGTCGAAAACCTCAACAAAAACCCTCGACGTAGGTCCTCAAAGCTATAGATCGAGCTCGCCGACAACTGGTGGAACCAGTCCCGTGCTTTCTCCTTCAACGTGATGATGAACAACCGGCACTTGAAGGCATCCATCATTTGCCTTATCGAAACAACATCCTCAAACCACTGCACGTGCTGTACACGATCATCTTTTCCCGTGTAGTAGGACATGTCGGGCTCCCGGAACCCCTCCGGCACCGGAGCCGAGATGATGAGCTCGCTGAATGGGCTCTTGCCACCTGCCTGCCGAGAGGGCACGTCTCGCAGCCTCGGCTTGTTGGTCCGATCCGCGAGACCATGACCAGGGAAGAGCTCTCGTACAGCAGCCTCCCTCTCGCCGACCTCTGCCGGAACCTCCTTCTCGGGACGCTGGCCTGGGAAGAGCTCTCGTGCGGCTACGTCCCTCTCGCCTACCTCCGCCGGGACCTCCTTCCCGGGGCGCTGCACAGGGGCGTTCTCGCCCAAGAGCGGGACCGCCTCCACCGGAACCTGAGGTGTCGCCCACTCGCTCCTTGCCGAGAAGGCCAAGCTGATGGTCTGCAAGACCTCTCGCCTGAAGTCCTCCAGCATCTTCCTCGTTGCCTCCTCTCCCCGGGTGGGGGAACCTCCAGAGCCAGATCCTTCACCTTCACCTCCAACCATGAGACCAAATTCAAGGCTTTCTTGTATTGGCTACCTTCCACGCTCACCGCACCAGAACTGTTGAAGCCAAAACTTGACCTCAACGAGAGTTCGAAAATAGGGGCGCAACCAATACCTACTTCTCCCAATCCCGAACCCCTGACTAGTTGAAAAAGACCAAGAACCGACCAAAAGCCTCAGCAGGGAGGGCCCACCTCTTACCCGGAAGATCTCTAAGAACTTTCCCTCCAAAGCCAAAAGCTGGGCTTGGAGCTCCTCAGAAAGCACAGGAAAATCTCTCTTGAAAGTATGGGAAATCTTGCTCTCTGAAGAACCCCTATGGGTCTATTTATAGGCCTCTGAGTTTGAACTGCCAATAACCAAACTGAACCGACCTGAAATTACTAAGATACCCTTGGTCGGGCCTGCCAACAGCCAAACCCCGCTGTTCTGAAGGGCTACATGCAGACCACCAAGGACAAAAGCGTAAAATCACCTGGGGCCAAAAAGGTGAACCATCTTCCAACTGAACCGGTCCTGACCCACCACTGAACGGGGGCCTGGCCCCCTGCCAAACCGGCGCTCGGCGAGAGCACCGTCTCGTGGGCGAGAGCTCCCTCCCATGGGCTCGTCTCGCCCAGCGGGTTGGCTCTCGCCTCTGGGTCCGTCTCGCCTAGGATGGCTCTCGCCTGAGCCGTTGGGCCTCTCTCGCCTAGCGAGCCGGTCCTGAGCCGGCGAGTGGCCCTCTCGCCTAGCGTGGCTCTTGCCTGATCCGACGAGTGGCCCTTTCCCTGGGACCCACTCGTCCGGCGAACCAGGCTCTATCAAAGAGCCCATCCCGCCTTCCCTTCCCCTTCTGCTCGAGCCTAAAATGCTCCTGCGAGCCCGAGGTTGTACAAAAGACAACTATACCAAAGATGTGGGACTAAACTAGAATCCTAAATAAGTTATATTAATGGGCCTTTACATCAATTTTTCCTAATATTCTCTAACAGTTTTAATAAAATATATGTGCATCAAATTTTTAGCTATATTTTAAAGCTTTCGCATAAAAACAATTTATTTTACCCAAACGTAATTATTTTTTAAAACTATTATCAGTATCTCTCCTTCCGTCTAACAAACATGAATTTTCTTTCCGTCTATTTCTGTGGCATCACGACTCGCCCCAAATCGCACTCTGAATTTTGTTGAGACGGGTCGTGACAGTTAGTATTAGAGCTAGGTTAACTTCTAAAGATAAAATATCTTCTTATTATTACATATTTAGAATTTTATCATATAAATATATATGTGCATGCATCATTACTTCACTCACTTTGTCATTATCTGTTGTTCGCGGATGAAACAAGTGTACATAACACTCATAAGCATGAGTAGTATGCAAACGAATGTTAAGGAGTTATGAACAAACTTAACATTTTTGTGCATATAAATTTCCAATAGGAAGTACACTGCTTGCAATTATTAAATAGATATATGCAGTTTAATATTTTTAAATGCGATAACATTAGATCATAATTTGCATTACATATTAAGTGAAATAGACACTTAACATGACATGTGTATGCATTCATTTGCATTCATATCATAAATCATTACACAAATGTCAAGCTAAGAACAACAATAATGATTGTACATACATGAATTTATTGTTTGCTTGACATCACACATGATCTCATTGTTGGATTTGCATGATCATTACCTAGAGTTTTCCGATGAATGTTGTAATTATTACATGATTTATGTACCCGACAGTATGAAATGTATTAAAAAATTTAGTTTTGATTCACCAATATTCGTAATCTGTCCTTCTTGTTCTGTTTGTCTATTAATCTTATCTGGTGCTCTTGTTTCCCCTTCTATTTAGCTCTTGAGTGTCAGAGAGAAATGAAAGTTTTCTTGTGAATTGTTCTGTTGAATTACCTCGGCGTTGTTTTGTTCTCTTCCGTCACCATAGTGACTTTTGTCGACACTCAGAAGTCATTCAGTTTCTTTTCCCCTTTTGGTGTTCTATCTTCGGTTCGTGCAAAGATATTTTCCGCTCTTGAGTTCTTGAATCTTACCTCTTAATTTTGAGCTAATTAAATGAATTCATGTGTTTCCTAAGCAAATCCTTTGTATTCGGCCGAACCTGCTAAGATTGTGAAATATCAAGTATCCAAGTTTTGAAAGAGAACCATTTCTATGGTAAGAGTGTCTTGAATGCATGACAAGTCTGAGAAGTACATTTGAGAACTTGAATCTATCATACGTAGCAAGTATCCGCAAATTTCTTTTCTCTTGAACTTGATAAGTCTCTGCTCATGTTCTCCTTTCCATTTTCTTATATTATTAGTTAGCTTTCATGTGTTGATTTGCAAATCTTTTTGGAATGAATGTCATCTGAATCTTCGCCATAAGAGAACTCATTCAGAGAATTTTCAGAAGTTTATAGACGAAAATTTTTAAGTAGTGGAAAATGTAATAACCCTCAAAAGATTATTATAAAAAAGGGGTTTAATTTTATTGATTTCATATGAGTGGCAAATTTGTAAATAACAAAGATTCAGTTTTCCTCTTCTTTTCATCTAGCCGCAACCCTCCCGGTTCTTTAAGTGGTTTTCAGTTTATAGTTTTCCCGTTTCCGCCAAACCTGATTCCCGCTCCCTGTTCTTTCCCACAAGCCGCATGCCAACACCGTCTTCGCAGGTGCGCAGCCAGCCGCTCCCGATTCCACCTCTTCCTGCTCCTCCCAATGCTTCCGTCGGCGCCTCCTGCTCCTCCTGTCGTGGACGGCATCTCCTCCTTCTGCCGAGGTCGGCGCCTCTTCTGCATGCCCTTCTTCTTCCTCCCGGGGGGACCGGCCAACAACAGTTTCTCCTTGGGAGCCGGCCATTCAGGTCACGCATCCTTACCGTGTCCACTGGGTGGACAAGTCGGCCATTCAGGTCACGCAGAGATGTCTTGTGCCGATCTGCCTAGCATCCATAGAGGACAAGGTTTGGTGCCACGCCATCCCGATGAACGTTGCACATGTTCTCTTGGGCCGCCCCAGGCTTTACGATCGCGACGCCACTTGTTATGGCCGCTCCAACACGTGCGTCTTCTTTGATAAGGGAAGAAAGATCACCTACACTCCGACCCAGCCCAGGGATCCTTCCAAGGGCCAAGTCGAGTCATCCATCAGTGCGGGGTCAACTAGGCCTTTGTACATCCTGAGGAGGGGCGATTTTCTTCGTGAGAGTTTAGACTCGGGAGTTATATTTGTGGTGGCCGCCTCTTTGGAATCTGACGCCACCACGGATGTGGAGAGTGTGGATCCGGACATTCGGCTCCTACTAGCCGAATACATTGACATCATGCCTGAGGAGCTCCCCGACGAGCTCCCCCCTATGAGGGATATCCAGCATGCAATTGATTTAGTCCCGGGGGCATCTTTGCCCAACCTGCCCCACTATCACATGAATCTGACAGAGCATGTCGAGCTGAAGTGGCAGGTTGATGATCTTCTTAGGAAGAACTTTATTCGAGAGATTTTGAGCCTGTGTGCTGTTCCTGCCCTCCTTACCCTTAAGAAGGACGTGAGTTGGCTTTCGCGCTCCCCGATTGACCTGCGGAGTGGGTACCATCAGATTAGGGTGCGAGAGGGTGACGAGTGGAAGACGACCTTCAAGACGAAGGATGGTCTGTATGAGTGGTTGGTTATGCCGTTCGGACTATCGAACGCACCAAGCACGTTTATGAGGGTGATGACGCAAATTCTACGACCCTACATGGGCAAGTTCCTTGTGGTCTATTTTGACGATATATTGATCTTTATCCAGGACCGCACAGAGCACCTGCACCACATTCGATTGGTATTCAATCTCCTTCGGAAGGAGCATTTGTACATCAACTTGAAGAAGTGCTCATTCTTGACATCTTCGGTACATTTCTTAGGATACATCGTCTCGCAGTCCGGCATCTCGGTTGACCCAGAAAAGGTCAAATCTATTCGCGAGTGGCCTGTCCCGACCAATATCCACGAGGCCCGGAGCTTCCACGGACTCGGTACCTTTTATCGGAGGTTTGTTCGGGGGTTTATTTCAATCATGGCCCCTATTACAAGCTGCCTCCGTAAGGGGGCTTTCGCCTGGACTGCAGCAGCCACCAGAGCGTTTGAGGACATCAAGCGAAGACTAGCGACTGCTCCCGTATTGCGCCTTCCTGATTTTTCCAAGGCTTTCGAGATGGCGTGTGACGCGTCTGAGGTGTGTGAATTGGGGGAGTGCTGAGCCAGGAGGGTCATCCAGTTGCTTACTTTAGTGAGAAACTGAATGAAGCCCGACAGAAATACTCCAATTATGACCAGGAATTCTACGATGTTGTACAGGCTCTCCAACATTGGCGCCACTATCTCCTGCACAAGGAGTTTGTCGTGTACTCTGATCATTAGGCCCTGCGATACCTGGATTCACAGAAGAAGTTATGACACCGACACGCCAAGTGGGTGGAGTTCATGCAGGAGTACTACTACGTTCTCAAACACCGTGCTAGTGTTGAGAACAAGCCAGCCGATGTGTTGAGTCGCCGGGTTACCATCCTCCACACCATGAGCGCATGAGTTGAGGGATTTGAGCGCATCCGCCAAGACTACCCCGAGTGTCCTGATCTTGGCGATATCTTCTCCGCCTTATCTAAGGACCCACCCGAGCCCCACGAGGGTTTTATCCTTTCTGAGGGCTACCTGTTCTTTGGGTCCCGCCTTTGTATACCTCAGACCTCCCTTCAGGATTTTCTCATCTGGGAGCTTCACGCGGGTAGAGCCGCGGGGCACTTTGGGCGGGATAAGACGATTGCGTTAGCTGAAGACCGCTTCTTCTGGCCTGGCCTGAAGAGGGACGTCACGCAGGTCGTCCGACACTGCCGAATCTGCCAGACGGCGAAAGGGACTCGACAACCCACAGGCCTTTACACTCCGTTGCCTATTCCCTATCGACCCCGGGCCTACATCAGTTTAGACTTCGTACTCGGACTCCCCCGCACACTGCGGAAGTTCAAATCGATCTTTGTCGTCGTGGACTGCTTCTCGCAGATGGCCCACTTCATTCCTTGTCATTGGACGTACGATGCCCCCCACGTGGAGGCCCTGTTCTTCAGGGAGGTATTCAAGTACCACAGGATGCCCACTTATATTGTTTCTGATCGTGACGTCCATTTCATAAGTTATTTTTTGAAGACGTTGTGGAAGAAGACCGGCACGACACTAAAGTTCTCCACCTCCTACCACTCACATACGGACGGGCATAATGAAGTTGCCAACCAAAGCCTTGCTACCCTGTTACGTTGTCTAGTTCGGGATAGTCCGGCCGCCTGGGATTCGGTCCTGCCTATTGCGGAGTTTGCATTGAATAGTTCGGTCAATAGGACCACGGGCGTGAGTCCATTCCATATCATATTAGTTTAGGAGCCTTGGAAACCCGTTGACCTAGTTGACGTCCTGTTAGGAGCCCGACCTAGTGAGTCCGCCAAGTCGTTCATTCAGCATATACACGCACTACATGAGACAGTCCGGAGAAAGATCGCGGTCAGTAATGAAATCTACAAAGCTCAAGCCGATCAACACAAGAGAGAACATGTATTTGACGTTGGGGAACATGTTATGATCCTCCTGCGACCTGAGAGGCCCCCTCAGGGGGAAGCGAAGAAGTTAAGTGCTCGTCGGATGTGCCCCTACACAGTCACTCGACGGATTTGTGGGAACGCGTATGAGGTTGACATACCACCCACAATGGGGATTCACCGAGTGTTTAATGTGGAGGACTTGACCCCTTACTATGAGGAGGGAGTGTACGGGGACCCGTTATCCCCACCCACCCCTGAGCCACAACTTGACCCTCGCCCCTCTAGTGCACCCCCCCCCCCCCCAGGCAGTCGCAGGCGGGTGAGCACCGCTCAGAGGAGTCCACCCTGCAACCGACAGTTCCAGTGGCATCGCGTTCAGACGGAGATACATTGCTACGACAGTCGCCTACCGGAGATACACTATTGATCGTTGGTCATGATTTCACGACGAGGGGCGGTTCGGTGGTCCTACGGCACTTGATCCATTGGTCTACCCACCCGACTTCAGAAGGATCAAAGAAGGAACAAAGCTTGGATTCAGAAGGACAGGAATTTGCCTAAGTAAAATTCGTCGAGTATGACTAGGAATACTCGTCGAATTCGTCGAGTATGCTCATTCATATTCGTCGAATTCGTCGTATATACCTTCCAACACTTGTCGAATTCACCATTCGTACTTAGGGAAAATTCTTTGAGAATCGGAAAATCCGCCAACTAAATTTCGTCGAGTATCATCGTGTATACTCGTCGAATTCGTCGAATGTATCTAGCGATACTCACCGAATTCGTCGAATATACTAGACGATACACGCCGAATTCGTCGAGTCCATTTGACGCTACTTCTCCGGATTTTTCTAAGCCTCATTCGTCGAATATTACTTGTCATGCCGTCAAGTGCGTTGAGTCATTCATCCTATAATAATCCCCGTCTCCCTGTTGCAGACCGTCTCCCCTTCCCCTCCCCTTTTCCCGGCCTCCCGACGCGCCACCCTGCCGCTCCTTACCCCGATTCCCTCCCCGCCATTTTCCTGCAACTCTTCCACCTGCCCGGCCAACCCTAACGCCATTCCCATCCACTAACCCGCCGGACTCATCTTCCCCATGATCTCCAACCTATTCCCGACCCGCCCCCTACCCCGATCACTTAGATCCGCACTCCTCCCACCCTACCTCCGCAGATCTCCCTCTCCTCTTCCCAAGTAATCCCAAACTCTACCTTTCCACCTTACCCGCAGCCCACCGTGGAGCCACCATCAACTCGGAGGGACTCCGCCCACAATCTTCCGTCCCGAAGCCGAGCCGCCGTATGCACAACCGAATCAAGGTAATGGTGTTTTAGTAGTCCTGTTGGACTTCATTGGTATTGAACTATTGTTGTGGTTTTGGGAATTATTATATGCTATTGTGTTTGATTTTGTCATGTGATTTGCGGGGCGCATCCGGCGCACTTCAATCAAAAACGCGCCTCACTTTGTTGGTTAATCATAGTTGTTTCTTAACAGCTTAAATCTTGTTTGATTGTCCTAGTCGTGCCCAAGCGTTGCCAAAGAAAATTGTTACTAGTCAGTAAATCTCTATTTTGGACTGTTCTCATGCTTTCACGCACACGGCATTTAGATCATAGCTCCTTTTAGGCTGCATTTTGGCGCCCTTGTTTTGTTAGCCGGTCCTCCACTACATCAGTTCTACTTACATATTGTGACATGTGGAGGGCTCGTCTTCTATCCAAGTCTCGGACACCGTCCGGGACCAATGGAAGATAAGAAGAGGAAAAATGTCTGCCATACTTGCTGGTTCTATCTGTACAGATATATCAGCTTCCATTTCAGCTGCCGTATACCACTACAAATCTTTTTTTATGATTCACATGACTGATTGTTTTGTACCTCCTCTGTAGGTTTTTGATCTTTTTGATGAGAAGAAAAATGGTGTTATTGAATTTGAGGAGTTCATTCATGCAATATGTGTCTTCCATCCTTATGCTCCCCTAGAGGACAAAGTAAACTGTATGAAATAAGAATGGATGTAAAGAGCTTATTTTCTTGCTAGTACAATGGGAAAACTTATCCTCTTGGTGATGCCTTTTACTCTCCTTTCCATTTTCTGCAGTTGCCTTCAGATTGTACGACTTGAGAGCAACAGGATTCATTGAGCGAGAAGAAGTAGGTTTCTCAAACTGTACTATCTGCTTGACACTTGTTCTTGATTCATTTCATCCTTGGTAATTTCATACGTGACAATTGCTTAACTGAAGCTAAATGCTATTTGATTGTTCCTAATGGAAGAACTTACCCTTTGTGCTATATTATTTATGTTTGCATTGATCAATCAATTAAATCATTATTTTAATCTGGGCATTGGTTAGAGGTGAATGGTATGACATCCTAAAATTTCACCACACTGAGTCCTATGACCCTCAAGTAATAATTCGCTAGTTAATGCCCCAATTATTTATGAAAACTTCTGTTATGGGTCTTATTAGGATGTTATTTATTATTATTATGTTAATTATTTTCCTTTAGGCCATCTTCCGAATTAGTTGCATTCCAAGTCCGTTGTTGATTTTTATTTATTTGCATTTCCAAGTCTAACTTTTTATTTCCATTAAGAGTTAGTTGCACGTCTATTTAAAGGATCCCTTAGGACTTGTATTGGTATGCATGAATTAATCTGTTTTTCTTTCTCTTGTTTGTGAGATATTGGTAGCTCTCTCCTCTAATGAGCAAACCCTGCTTAGGCAGTTGTGGTTCCTCCTCCACGGTATCCTCCTCCATCGTCATCTCCACCTCCTACCACTCCTCTGACAACCTCCGAGTAGGAATATAACAACTTGGTATCAGAGCTTTTTCCTCGATTCACTTCCATTGTTTTCTCGTTCTAGTTGTACATCGTCTAGTCAACCTCACTCGCAAGCAACCCTGTCCACTTCATCATTCACGCATGCCTTCCGCTATTCTGCAACAACACCAGCGCAGCTGTCACTTTGCTTCATCAACACGCTAACCTCTTCTTCGACCCCGAAGCCTCTCGTCTTTGTCGACCCCACCCGCCAGCAGCTGTCTCTCTCTCTCGATCGCCCCCTCGCCATTGTATTCGTCGAAGGTATCGTGTGCGTCCACATTCTTCTCGGTTGACACTCCTAGAGCAGATGGAGGCTGTCACGTCTCACTCTCGATTGAGTCCATAGTTGTCGTCCACAACATCGCCGAAGGAAACCGCGTGTATCTGCGTCATTCTCGCTCGTCGTGCCTCTAAGAAAGGAAACCCGCTGCTATGCCCATTCCTTTCCTTTTTCTAATTGTAAATCCAGTGATTGTTTTACACTCAGTTAATTCTTGAGGAGACGACACCTTCATAGAGAAGTGCCAATTTTGAAATTTAATAAAATCCTTGGGAATTATTAATTCTCGGGCCACAACAGCGTTGGGAGCTTCTTTTTGTACCAATATAAGGAAGCAACGTAGGTCTCGGGGCACACCAAATTAGAGCTCGTCCGTCCGCTTCGCTGACCAACCGGTCTCAAACCGACCCGTATCCCGCTCATTATCATCTTCCCAACCCAACATGGGTGAGCCGTCAGATCAAGAAAACCAATTTATTACTGTGGTACATGCCTTCATGGTGCAACAAACTACTATCACAGAGCGTCATCAAGTGGCCATTACAACGCTCTCCAAAATCCTCGATGATCTCTCCACTACTCTATCACGAGCACGCTTGCAGCAGTCATGCACTGTCTCTACCAACGACTCTCAGCTGCCCAGAGGTTGAACCCCCCACAACACGACTTTCGTTTGGATTTCCCAATTTATGATGGGAAGGCGGATCCCCTTGGTTGGCTCACCAAGTGCGAGTAATTATTTGTCCACCAACACATTCTGGTTGCGGAGCGGCTTCCCTCCATCTTCTCGACTTCGCTCTACTTTACTCTCCCACCACGCTACACTCGTTAGGTCTTGTATTGATATGCAAAAATTAATCTATTTTTCTTTCTCTTGTTTGTGAGAGATTGGTAGTTCTCTCCTTTAACGAGCAAGTCCCGCTTAGGCAGTCGTTATTTCGACTCCACAGTATCCTCCTTCGCCATCGTCTTATCCGTCTCCGGCCACTCCTCCGACAACTTCCGAGTAAGCCCATAATAACTTCATACAATTTTTCCCGAATTTTATTTCAAATTTCTAAGCATTTTAAGTTTTTTATCAAAGAATATATATATATATATATGTATATATATATATATATTATTTTAACAAATATTATATATGCTTATGACTAAAAATATATAAAAAATTTATTTAATGATAAGATTTATATTTTATTAATAGGAGATTTTCAAAAAAAATGCATGATAGGAGCAAGAATTAAAAAGCAAAAATTAATATTTACATCATATATGCATGGGAGTGGGCTCCACTCTTTAATAAAATTAAATGCCAACCATCCAAGCTTCTTGATATATGGAGGAGATTTAATAGTTATTGAAAACCCTATCCCCAATGGCAGCCAGCCACATAAAAAGGGCCAAGACCACTGCTCATCCTTCAGTTCAAACATATAAAGAGCTCTTCCTTCCAAGGGTGGTGACCGACTCTTTCAAGGCTTCGCTACCTCATTTGAAAGGCTCCTCTTCTCCTTTCTTGCCAAAACAGTGAGTTCTTTCTTGCCCTAGCTCTATTCTGAGTTCTCCTTGCTCTCTCCATGCCTCCAAGAGCTTCCCCATGGATTCCAGAAAGCATGCAAGGAGAGGAAAGTCTCAAATCATTAGTGAGGCGAGTTTTTCTTCTTGCCCTAGTTTTTTAATGTCGTCATGTATATGAGATCTAAGAAAATAAGGATCCTTAGGAATTATAGTGATTAATACATGCTTCTATGTTAGTATTATATTAAAATTTATGATCCCTCTTGCTCTATATTTCTATGTAACATAAAACCTGCCTTTGATATCAAAACTCTAGGCTGTAACATGTAAAACAACACTCAAGCCTTTATCCCACTATAGTGGGGTCGACTATATGGATCCTTTGTCGCCATTGTTGTCACAACCCGTATTTTCACCGCATTTAATTAATATATCAGAGTAAAAGAAAATACGTGTTCTGATGCCACGTCGTGCAGGGGATAACTGCAGACGCTCAGGCAAGAACTCGAACCTAACACTTTATAAGAAATTCTCAAGTTTATTATGAAGAAAACTGTAATTTAAGTTAAGTTTTGATAGCCGTATCCATCGGCTTCAGTGGATCAAATAGTCCACAAACAAAAACATGATTATACGTTGCGGAAAATACTTTGTTTATATTGATTAACATCCTACATGAACATAAACATTTAAATGAAACAACTCATGATATGCATACCTCTAGATTTATTATAGTATATAAATAGTTTTTACGTTAGTTAAAATATAGTGACTTTGGTTTAAAGCAATGTTATGCATGAGATAACACCTTTATACTTTTAAAATAACTAAAATGCAAACTTAGCATAAAACCTTCTCAGAGAGCAAGTAAAACCAACCAGTCATCAATAAAAGACTAAGCAGCTAGCAGGTATCTTAACAATATAAAATCTCCGGTGGGCGTCAACAACTTGACATGAACCCACCAAAAGGAAAAACAAGTATGTCTGAACTAAAAAAAAGAACAACAACACTACCTCACATTAATGAGGAGAAAACAACTGCAACAACATCAGAAAACCAGCAACCACCAACCCTAGCCGATCAACCAGCTACTGCTCCGAACCTGAGACATTCCAAAGAAAAGAATACCTCAGCAATAATATACAAGTGATGATCAAAGATCAAAATTATCAATAATACAAAAGGGACAAAAATGGGGTTACCAACCCTAACATGAAAAAAGCTGACAAATCCCAGCTAATAAGACATAAGACAGATAAAATGTTTACTTACAAAGTTCAAGGTAAGAAATTTACACCAAGGCGATAAAGATCCATGTTTTATATAAAAAGAAATACATATAGGTAAGTGTATATATATAAGAGATTAGCCTGCTCATCATTTAGCTGGCAAAAACACCGACAACAATTCCGGCACCTGCGGTGGTGGTCTCCTCCTCCACACACCGACAACAAATCCGCCACCTGCGGTGGTGGTCTCCTCCTACACACACCGACATCAAAAGTTTCACAAGGGCTCATGGGTGGTGGTCTCCTTCTCCACTCACCCACAACACATCACCGGGGCAAGCCGGCACCTGTGGTGGTGGTCTCCTCCACACACCAGCAGTCAAAAACTCACTCCCGGAAATCCACTAGGCGAAAAGATGCACAAAATGGCAAATAAGGAAAATAACCAGAAAATCTATAAGGGTATACTCAACGAATAAGAGAGTCATTCGACGAACAGCTTCTAATCCTACACAAATTCGTCGAGAAGACTCGACGAATTACCTCAACACGCCAGGTCAAACTCGGAGAATTGGACTGAATTCGGCGAGGGAAGAAAAAATCTAAGTCCACACTGATTCGTCGAGTATACTTGACGAATACAGTTGACACTCGACGAATTAGCTTAGTAAAGCAAGAAAAAAATAGGCTAATATATACGACGAATCGATGTAAATACCCAAGTCCACGAGAAATTCGTCGAGTATACTCGACGAATCTGGGGTTCACTCAACGCTCTCAATGCCAAAGCAGTCTCATTCGACGCTTGGACTTTAACTCAGCGAAGTTTACTTCACTCAACGCCTTTACTCGATGCTCTCAACGCCAAACCAACTATACTCGACGAATTCGTCGAGTTAACACGACGCTTTTGACTTAGACTCAAACACCACTTGACGGTCTCAACGCCAAGTCTAATTCACTCAACTCCAAGACTGACATTCGACGAATTTGTCGTGAATACTCGACGAATTTGACTTAGTCTCAAGAATCACTCAACCCTAAGACTACACTCAACGCTAAAGGCTAATACTCGGCGAATTCGTCGAGATTACTCGACGAATCTGACTCCACTCAACGCCTATACTATTGGACGAATTATACTTAATCCAAGACCCATACTTGACGAATTTCAATCAGGCTAACCCCACCATACTCTACGAATTTTTAAACCTAAGCTAAAGGTCATATTCAACGAATTTGTCTATACTTAGACTACCATATACGACGAAATTACCTTAGGCTAATTTTCATACACGACGAATCCTACTTAGGCTAACTGTCATATACTCGACGGGTTGACTTAGACTAGCAGTTATATACGGCGAATTCTACTCCTAACTTGACTGGGAATTTTACACTACTCAGTAGATTGAACTTGGCCGATCCCTACACTACTCCTAATTCTAAGGAGGGAAGAAGAAAACAACAAGAACTCACACGAAAAACTCTTGGCAAGGGGAAGAAATCGCCACTTGTCTCAAACTCCAGGAATCCGGCCACACAAGCGCTCTTCCTCACAGATCCGGCCGCAAGAACCCCTGGGCTACAATTCCTGAAACTTTTCAAGGAAAAAGTGGGTCAAAACCGTATAACCTAACATCCAAAAATTCAAGAAACGGGAAAAGCTTACCGTACACACGTAGATCTCGGCGAGAGCAGTCCGAATCTACTCTCCGATGACGATTTCGAGCACCAAAGCTCCTACAATCGTTGGCCGAAAGCCTAGAAATGTCCGTCGTTCTTCTCTTTCGCAAAATAACGCGATGGCTTGGGAGGAAGATGATGAATAAGGTTTCCGTCACATCGTTAACTATTTATATTTATATAAGTAATATAATATTGTATTATAATTAATTACTAAATAAACGTCCAAATGACGCAAAACTCAAACCAACTTGGAATTTTACGAAAATCGCACCGTAGCTAAATATCGATGCTACGAATCCAACGACAAAGTCGAAATCAAAATCTGACAAATCAAACTCGGGTAAAAACTCCCCGATGCCCAAAACTCCAAAACATCACGAAAAGGCTCCACTGAGTTGCAAAACAAACCCGACTCGCAAAGGAAAATTCCAAAAACACACTAGAAATTAGCCAAACTAATATTATGAGTCAAATCCTCAGATACCAATTGAACAAAAGCCACGCTCCAGACAACGGTACCTCTCAACTACGCGTCAAGGTAACGCTCTGACGTCAAAAAAATACGTCACTAAAGGAATTAAGATAAACATCGAAAAAATAAGGGGCGTTACAGCCACTCCCCCTAAAAGAAAGTTTCGTCCCGAAACTTGATACACGATAAAATCTTCTAAAGAAGGAAAAATAATCAAGGGTTATTGAATAGAACACTTACCAAAGAAATTAGGAGAACAGATGAGGATGTGCCTCCCTCATGGCTGACTCCAACTCTCAAGTCGCACTTTCCACATCTTGGTTTCGCGACAAAACTTTGATCATGGGTATTGTCTTCCTTTGCAACACCCGATCTTGAGTATCCTGAATGCGAACAGACATCTCAACATATGAAAGGTTAGCCTTCAACTGTGGCACCGAATCGAGAACATGCCGGTCACTAAGCATACACTTTCGTAACTGGCTCACATGAAACACATCGTGCAAACCTTGAAAATTAGCGGGTAAACCCAGCCTATAAGCTGACACTCCAATGCGTTCAACAACTTGGAAAAGTCTCATATACCTGGGGTCCAACTTATGGTTCTTTTCAAACCTCTTAACACCAGACATCGGAGTAACCTTGAAAAACACCATGTCCCCAACTGCAAATTCCAGATCAATCATTCTCCGATTAACGTTCTTCTCATAACGCTCCTGAGCTATTCAAAGCTTCTCTTGAATATGCATTACAGAAGTATTCATTCCTACTAAGGCTTCCGGACCCAACAACGGTCGTTCACCAATCTCGGCACAAAACAAGGGAGTTCTACAACGTCTCTCATACAAAGCCTCAAACGGGGTCATCTGTAAGCTCTCCTGATAGCTGTTATTATATGCGAATTCCATCAATCCCAGCCCCTCGTTCAACGCCCCTTCGTGGTCCAAGATGTAACATCTGATCATATCTTTCACAATCTGATTTACTCTCTCCGTCTGACTATTTGTCTGCGGTTGATAAACGGTTGAATATCTGAGGTCGGTACCCAACCCTTCCTGTAAACTCTTCCAAAAACGAGATGTAAACCTGAAATCTCGATCTGACACGATACTCACAGGTACTCTATGTTGTCTGATGACCTCATCCAAATATAACTCTACTATTTTTTTCATAGAGTAATCAATCTTAAATGACACGAAGTGAGCACACTTTGTCAGTCTGTCAACTATGACCCACACTGAGTCATGTCCTCGGGGAGATCTCGGCAAACTAGTAATAAAATCCATAGAAATACTCTCTCACTTCCAACTCGGAATCTCTAAAGGCGTCAGCTTGCCACCAGACCGTCCATGATCTCCCTTAATACGCTTGCAGGTGAAGCACTCAGACACAAACTTGACTATATCGTTCTTCATTCCATACCACCAAACGATTTGCTTCAGATCTCTATACATCTTAGTAGAACAAGAGTGATATGCAACACTAGAACCATGCGCCTCATTGCACAACTTAGATCGAATATCCTTAACAGCGGGGATACAAAATCTACCGTGGTACTTCAAAGTACCCGCATCATCAATTGAAAAGTCTTGTAACTCCCCTTTCTCAGTTCTATTACGAAGGTGCTGCAAATCAGGATCATCCTTTTGATGTAGCCTTGTAAGAGTAATCCATGAAGGCTCTGCTACTTCCAAGCTGCTTGGCGAGTCGCTACTTCCAACCGAGACACCCATCAACAGAAACTCCTCCATTAAGGATTCCACCGAAAGTCTAAAGAACTGCGCGGTCTTTTTATTCAAGGCATCGACTACCACATTATCTTTTCCCGGATGATATTCGATCTCGACATCGTAATCCGCAACATATTCTAACCATCTACGCTGGCGTAAATTTAATTTCTTCTGAGTGAAGATGTACTTCAAACTCTTCTGGTCTGTGTAAATTTTGCACAGTACGCCATACAAAAGATGTCTCCACAAGTTCAAGGCATAAATTACTGTCGCAAACTCTAAGTCATGAGTCGAGTAGTTCTTTTCATGTATCTTTAACTGCCTCCCATACGCAATTACCTTTCCTTCTTGCATCAAAATGCATCCAAGCCCGACATGCGATGCATCCACATAAACGACATATTCCAATCCTTCGGTAGGCAGAGTTTACACTAGAGCAGTGCACAATCTCCTTTTCAATTCCTGAAAATCTTCGTCGCACTTATCGCTCCACACAAACGCTGCGTTCTTCTGCGTAAGCTTAGTCAACGGCGTATACAACGTAGAAAATCCTTCCACAAACCTTCTATAATAGTCTGTCAATCCTAGGAAACTTCTTATATCTTTGAGTGTGGTAGGTTCTTTCCAATCCATTACAACAGCTATCTTTTTGGGTCAACAGAAATTCCATCCTTATTCACAACTTGACCCAAAAAGGAAACCTTAGGTAGCCAAAACTCGCACTTACTCAACTTTGCATACAACTTATGCTCCCTCAAAGCAGATAAAACTAACCACAAGTGCTGGGCATGCTCCTCAACACTCCGGGAATAAACCAGAACATCATCTATAAACACAACCACAAAACGGTGCAGAAAATCGTTGAACACTCTGTTCATCATATCTATGAAGGCAGATGGTGCATTCGTCAAATCAAAGGACACTACCAAGAACTCAAAATGTTCATGCCAAGAACGAAAAACAGTCCGCGGAACATCCGACTCACGGATTCTCAACTGATTGTAGCCCGAACGAAGGTCAATCTTCGAAAACACGGTACTACCACACAACTGATCAAACAAATCATCAATCTGCGACAAAAGATATATGTTTTTGATAGTTACCTTGTTCAATTCCCAATAATCGATGCACAACCTCATAGACCCATCCTTCTTCTTTACAAACAACACGTGAGCACCCCAAGACGAAGAACTTGGCCTACTGAATCTGCACTGCAACAACTCATCCAGCTAGGTACGCAACTCATCCAGCTCACGCGGGGCCATACGGTACGGTGCTTTAGCAATAGGGCGAGTACCCGGTTCCAAATTTATAACAAACTCCACATCTCTCACAGGCGGAAGACCAGGAAGACTATCAGAAAATACATCAGGAAACTCTCGTACCACAGGGACATCCTCGACGCGCGGCAAACTACTAACGGTTTCCAAAACAGAAATCAAACAAGCAACACAACCGGAATTCAAAACTTTCCGGGCACGTACCGCAGAAATAATTAGGGAGTCCTAGCGCGAAAAACCATAAGCACTTCTGGGGTGGCCGTTGTCCATCTTGAAGTTCAAGCGCTTAACCTTACATTGGATAACCGCATCATATCTGGACAACCAGTCCATGCCCAAGATAACGTCAAAGTCCTCCAAGTCTAGCACCTTCAAGTCAGCAAAAGTTACGAAATCACCAAGAAGAATCAGACAACTCTGGATACCTTGGTCCGACACCACCGAATCACCGGAAGGAAACTTAATGCGAAACGAATCGCCAACTAGATCGAGAGTCAGAAGATGACGCTCTACGAAAGCTCTAGCCACGAACGAGTGGGTAACACCAGAATCAAAAAGAACACACGCCCAACAGTTCTTTACCTTTAACTTCCCTATAAAATCGCATACGTAACTAGACGAACAAACATCGAAACTGCAGCTACGAGCTAAAAGTTAGAACTAGATTAGAATCTAACCTTATATCACTTGGGTGGACGTCTGCGCTTCCTCCATAGTCACCACATTTAACTTGTCCTTCCCTTTATCCAAAAGCTGCGGTAGCGGCAATGCCTGAAGTGGAACTGGCGCAACGTAGGCTTAGACTGCGGGCACTTTGACTTAAAATGTCTCTTCTGTCCACACTAGAAACAGACCCTTTCCCTACTCCAACAATGGGGAACATCGTGCCCCTTACTTTTATACGAAACACAAACCAAATCTCCTTTTGGAGCGCTCTGAATTACATGCACTTTCTGCTGCTTTTTAGCTTCCAACCTCTTGAAACATTTATTGAACAGATGGTCTGGCCGGCCACAGAAACTGCACACCTCCTTGCTTCTTTTCTTCGAAGCAGATCCAGACTCCCTAGAATTCTTACCATCTTCGGACTTTCTCTTGTCCTTTCTCATCTGTATGCCTCGATTCTTGGCATTATCAATAGCTTCAACCTTAAGAGAAGCTTCAACTGCCTCTGCATAGTTCTCGGATCCATAAACACTAGCCAGCTACTGGATGTCACTCCTAAGACCACCCAGAAATCGCTTAACTCTGCTAGCTTCAGAAGTAACCAATTCCAGTGCAAACCGGCTCAACTTGCTGAATTCTACCTCATACTCACTGACCGTGAGTTGTCTCTATTTCAAATGCAGGAAGTTGTTCATCAAACGGTCTTGCTCGACCGACGACAGGAACTTCCTAAACAGCAACTCCATGAAAGACTCCCATGAGCATCCATCCGTGAGGTTCTCCTTCTCTCTCAACCACCAGCTCCTTGCAAGACCCTTAAGCTGTTAAGCAGCGACCATCACTCTCTGGTCTGCAGAAATACCTGAGTACGAAAACATCTCCTCGATTGCGATAATCCGATCGTCCAACGCCATGAAATCGGCTCTACCATTATAGGTAGGAGGTCTTAGTCGCTGAAAATGC
This sequence comes from Platanthera zijinensis, assembly GCA_039513925.1. Taxonomy (NCBI): domain Eukaryota; kingdom Viridiplantae; phylum Streptophyta; class Magnoliopsida; order Asparagales; family Orchidaceae; genus Platanthera; species Platanthera zijinensis. The sequence goes on along the minus strand of CM077091.1, from coordinate 39,642,868 downwards.
GAGATAAAATTCATCTTTGGTGGCAGCTGAACTGGAGGTACCAAATGAGCGGGAGGAACATGAACAGCTTGACCTACAGTAGGGTCTTGCACTCTCAGTTGCTGTCCAAAAACGACAGTCAACAGCTCCTGGATTTGCGATTGCATCTCCTCCATTTGCCTAGACAGAGCTTCATTGCTCTGCCGCAGTCCCTCAATCACTGTCTCACTATGCGCACTAGACGACTCTCCCTCAGACTGGGGTGTCGACCTGGTCGCAACTCGCTTTGGCTGCATCCTAAGAATATAACGAACAATCAATCAAAACCTTGCTTAACCGCTAGTACTACACAACTTAGTTCAGACCATACATGTTTAGATACTTGTTCATGCTACTAACTTGTTTTGGGATTTTTATAATGATGTCATGCTTAAACTTATGATAATATACCGTCATCCTATTGACTAATGTGCATAAACCATGAATGCATGAATTATCATTGTTTTTGTTTTAAATCCATGTGTGTACGTATGTCATCATGTAAATTTTTAGTTTGACACGTGTGCTAATGCTATGTTATGTCATGCATGTTGTGCTATGTTATGTCATGCATGTTGTGCTATGTTATGTCATGCATATTGTGCTATGCAATCTAATAAAGAATTTAATGCATGTTATGAGCGGCGTACACATGAAATATTATGCATCTCATACTACATAATATCACTTGTAACGAAAAAGCAAAATATAATGTGCATTCATGTGATGATTGTTATGCATCTCATACTACATAACAGTCACATGTTGTTTCCTATGAAGATCCATATACAAACACATATTATGCATCTCATACTACATAATATGCCATGTATAGTTCTTATCATGCTTATGAGTGGTGTTCATGCTTCAGCCAAGACGTACTGATGATACATCGCTATGTGTATGAAATGGAACAAGAAAAATCTAAAACTAACCAGAGATAATTGTTCGACCAATTGTCAAACAACTTCGCCCTCTGATACCAACTGTCATAACCCGTATTTTCTCCGCATTTAATTAATATATCAGATTAAGAGAAAATACGTATCGTGATGTCACGTTGTGCATGAGATAACTACAGACGCTCAGACAAGAATTCGAAGCTAACACTTTATAAGAAATCTTCAAGTTTATTATGAAGAAAACTGTAATTTAAGTTAAGTTTTGATAGCCGTATCCCTCGGCTTCAGTAGATCAAATAGTCTACAAACAAAAACATGAATATACGCTGCTGAAAATACTTTGTTTATATTGATTAACATCCTACATGAGCATAAACATCCAAACGGAACAACTCATGTTATGCATACCTCTAGGTTTTTTATAGTATAAAAATAGATTTTACGTTAGCTAAAATATAGTGACTTTGGTTTAAATCAATGTTATGGATGAGATAGTACCTTTATACTTTTAAAATAACTAACATGCAAATCTAGCATAAAACCTTCCCAGAGAGCAAGTAAAACCAACCAGTCATCAAGAAAAGACTAAGCAGCTAGCAGGTATCTTAACAATATAAAATCTCTGATGGTTGTCAACAACCTAACACGAACCCACCAAAAAGAAAAACAAGTATTTCTGAACTAAAAAACAGAACAACAATACTACCTCACACTGGTGAGGAGAAGACAACTACAACAACAGCAGAAAACCAGCAACCACTAACCCTAGCCACTCAACCGGCTATTGCTCCGAACCTGAGACATTCCAAAGAAAAGAATACTTCAGCAAGAATATACAAGTGATGATCAACGATCAAAATTAACAATAATCCAAAAGGGACAAAAAGGGGGTTACCAACCCTAATATGTGAAAAGCTGACAAATCTCAACTAATAAACCATAAGACAGAGATAAAAGGTTAACTTCCAAGTTCAAGGGTAAGAAATTTACACCAAGTGCGATAAAGATCCATGCTTTATATAAAAAATACATATAGGTAAGTGTATATATATAAGAGATTAACCTGCTCATCATTTAGCGGGCAAAAACACCGACAACAAATCCGGCACCTGCGGTGGTTGTCTCCTCCTCCACACACCGACATCAAAAGTTTCACAAGGGCCCAGGGGGGGTGGTCTCCTTCTCCACTCACCCACAACATATCACCGGGGCAAGTCAACACTTGCGGTGGTGGTCTCCTCCTCCACACACCAGCAGTCAAAAACTCACTCCCGGAAATCCACCAGGCGAAATGATGCACAAAATGGCAAATAAGGAAAATAACCAGAAAATTTATATGGGTATACTCGATGAATAGGAGAGTCATTCGACGAACAGCTTCTAAGCCTACACAGATTCGTCGAGATGACTCGACGAATTACCTCAACAAGCCAGGTCAAACTCGACGAATTGGAATGAATTCGGAGAGGGAAGAAAAAATCTAACTGCACACTGATTCGTCGAGTATACTTGACGAATACAGTTGACACTCGATGAATTAGCTTAGTAAAACAAAAAAAATGCTAACTTAACGATATACGACGAATCGGTGAAAATACCCAAGTCCACGGGAAATTCGTCGAGTATAATCGACGAATCTGGGTTCACTCAACACTCTCAACGCCAAAGCAGTCTCACTCGACACCTGGACTTTAACTCAGCGAAGTTTACTTCACTCAACGCCTTCACACGACGCTCTCAAAGCCAAACCAACTATACTCGACAAATTCATCGAGTTAACACGACTCTTTTGACTTACACTCAAAGACCACTCGACGCTCTCAACGCCAAGTCTTATTCACTCAACGGCAAGACTGACATTCGAGGAATTCGTCGTGAATACTCGACGAATTTGCCTTAGTCTCAAGAATCACTCAACGCTAAGACTACACTCAACGCCAAAGGCTAATACTCGGCGAATTCGTCTAGATTACTCGACGAATCTGACTCCACCCAACGCCTAAACTATTCGACGAATTAGACTTAATACAAGACCCATACTTGACGAATTTCAATCAGGCTAACCCCACCATACTCGACGAATTTTTAAACCTATGATAAAGGTCATATTGAACGAATTTGTCTATACTTAGACTACCATATACGACGAAATTACCTTAGACTAATTTTTATACACGACGAATCCTACTTAGGCTAACTATCATATACTCGACGGGTTGACCTAGACTAGCAGTTATACACGGCGAATTCTACTCCTTACTTGACTGTGAATTTTACACTACTCAGTAGATTGAACTTGGCCGATCCTTACACTACTCCTAATTCTAAGGAGAGAAGAAGAAAACAACAAGAAAACACCCGGAAAACTCTTGGCAAGGGGAAGAAATCACCACTTGTCTTTAACTCCAAAAATACGGCCACACAAGCGCTCTTCCTCACGGATTCGGCCGCAAGAACACCTGGTTTATACTTCCTAAAAGTTTTCAAGGAAAAAGATGGTCAAAACCGCATAACCTAACGTCCAAAAATTCAAGAAACGGGAAAATCTTACCGTACACACGTAGATCTCGGCGAAAGCAGTCTGAATCTACTCTCCGATGACGATTTCGAGCACCAAAGCTCCTGCAATCGGCGACCGAAAGCCTAGAAATGTCTGCCGTTCTTCTCTTTCGGAAAAGAGCGCGATGGCTTGGGAGGAAGATGATGAATAGGTTTCTGTCACATCGTTAACTATTTATATTTATATAAGTAATATAATATTTTATTATAATTAATTACTAAATAAACGTCCAAACGACCCGAAACTCAAAGCAACTCAGAATTCTACAAAAATCGCACCGTAGCTAAATATTTTTGCTACGAATGCAACGGCGAAGTCGAAATCAAAATCCGACAAAACAAACTCGGGTAAAGACTCCCCGATGCCCAAAACTCCAAAACATTCCAAAAAGGCTCAACCAAGTTTTAAAACAAACCCAGCTCACAAGGGAAAACTCCAAAAATACACTAGAAATTAGCCAAACTAATATTCTAAGTCAAAACCTCAGATACCAATGTAGCAAAAGTCATGCTCCAGCAATGGTACCTATCAACTACGCGCCAACGTAACGTCCTGACGTCAAAAAAATACGTCACTAAAGGAATTAAGATAAACGTCGAAAAAATCAGGGGCGTTACAATTGTGCCCTATCTTTTGTCATAATCTCACTAATACCTAAGTCCATCATGTGCGTCCTTATAGTTTCATTCCAAATCTTCATTGGTTTACCCCTCTCTCGTTTAACATACCTAGTGACTAGACTCTCACAATGCCTAACATGTGTCTCTAATGGTCTCCTTTGTACGTGTTCAAACCATCTTAGACTAGCTTCTCGCATCTTCTTTGCAATTGGTGTTACTCCTGATACATTAATTCCTAATTTTATCCAATCTCGTATGTCCACACATTCACTTAAGCATTCTCATCTCCGCAACTCCCATTTTTTGCTCATGTACACAATTCACTGCCCAATACTCAGAACCATAGAGCATCGCGGGTCTAATTGTAGTACGATAAAACTTGCCCTTAAGTTTTAGTGGTACTTTACGATCGCGTTAGATCCCTGACGCACCTTTCCACTTCAGCCAATCGCTTGGATTCTATGTGTCACATCTTTATCATTACCTCCGTCTTTTTGAACTATCGATCCAAGATATTTAAAACACTTACTATGGGAAATATCTTGATCACCCAACTTAATAACGAAGTCATCCGTCCTTCCTGTACTGCTAAATTTATGCTTCATATACTCCGTCTTTGTCTTGCTCAACCTAAATCCCTTCTTTTCTGAAGTATCTCGTCAAGATTCAAGTTTTGCGTTTACACCCTTGCGAATCTCATCAACCAAAACGATATCATCTGCAAACAATAAACACCAAGGTATTGTTTGTTGGATATGTTTGGTGAGCTCATTTAGATAAGGGTAAAGAGATAAGGGCTTAAAGCTGAACCTTGATGTAAGCCAGCAGTGATAGGGAATTCCTGTGTTAATCCTCCAGTTGTCCCCACCCTTGTCACTGAATTTGTATACATAGTTTGATTATGTCAATGCATAATACATTTACACCTTTATTTTTTAAAACTCTCCATAAGATCTCTCTTGCAACTCTATCATTAGTATTCTCAAGATCATTAAACAGCCTATGCAAATCTTGTTTTCTTTCTTGATAGTTGTCAATGAGTCTCCTCAAGAGATGTATAGCTTCTATGGTCGACCTCCCTAACATGAATCCAAATTGATTCTCCGAGATGTTAGTCTTTCGTCTTAATCTTCTTTCTATTACTCGTTCTCATAGTTTCATGGTATAAGTCATCAGTTTAATTTCTCTGTAATTAACACAATTTGTATATCTCCTATATTCTTATACAAAGGTACCATGATCATGGTTATCAGGATCACGATTCGGATCGTAGGATCTTACGATCCTACAATTTTACGATCCAGATTTTGTAAATCGATCCGGATCTTACCTAGGATTTAAATCAGCACATCTACGACTGGGATCGTGATCTGGATCTTAGGATCTTTAAATCGCGATCCTAACCCGATTCTACCGGTCTAACCAAAGGTAACTAGAAACATGTACAACCCTATCCTGACCTCATTCAACAGGACCAACTCCCATAACAATTGTTTAACTTTATCCTAATTCTTCCCTCATACGCCCATCACAGAATCATATCGTGTTGTTTTACCATATCCCAAGTGTCGATTGTCGACTGCAAACGGAGGCCAAGAGCGGCTACTTCGGTCGCTTCCATTCCAGATTTGTTTTTATTGTTAGTAAACATTGAGTTTCTTACCTGAAACTGAAATTGAACTTATTATGATATTATCTTTTTGATTTAATTATTCAAAAAAATTTAATATAGTTATTCATATACTACTCAATTTATTAATTTTTTTGTTAATTGAGCATGTAATTTAATGATAAAAAATTCAATTTTATTTTTTTAGTCTTAATTTATGAATGTTGTAGGATTTTGCGATCCTCGATGCGATCTTACGATCTGATCCAGCCTCAAAACGATCCCACCTAGGATCTCGATCCTGACAACCTTGATCATGATACTTTCTCTTCATTAGTGTGACTTCAAATATCTGTCATTTCCATGCATAAGCATACTTTTAATCTGTTTTCTTGTGGGTTTCTGCAATCAAGAAGCTCCTCGGTACCTTTGAAGTGTTAGAACTATTTAAAAAAATAACGGGTGTGTATAAATATATCCAATGTGTATTTTTCCTTACTCTTAACATTCATAACATCTTAGGTTTATGTATGAATATTTGTTTTGTATTTCCGTATAATGTTCATCTTGGACTTTCTCTTCCTCTTACCAAGTTTCTACATTTTTGGTGATTATACTTTGAGAACATCTTTTATTGAAAATCTATCTTGGAAAATCTTCCCTTAAAAATTTTCTTAAGAATCATTTTTAACTTATCTCTTTAATTAGTTCTACATGAATTCCCTTAGAAGCAAAACTCAAGACTAACCCTTGCAGTTAGTTGAGAGTTCTTTCATTCTTACTTGATCTATAGCTATGGCAGGGTAATTCCTTACCCACTGATGGGAAGAACTATGGTGAGGATAACCTCACCCCCTTAGACATTTTAACTATGGTTATCCATAAAGCCTCACCTCACTAGGGTTTAATCTCTCTTGAGTAGTTGGATCATGAAATAAACTGTGGTGGATCTCTACCTAACTATGGCAAGATAGTTTACCTCGCCCTCAAGGATTTGCTTTTAAGTAGATCCATTGTTAAGCACACCCTTTTCTTAACTACATTCTTTCGTCATGCATATTCTCGAGCGTTACTAACATTAAGAGGAATTTATGTTGTTGGGTACATTGGAAAATGTGTACCTGATTTGAAGAAGCCCAACCTAGCTCAATGATATACATCAAGGTGTATTTGATGTTGTTTTTGAGTTGACATGTGCAGGTGAAGAATTGATAAAGTATGCAGGAAAAATTCTAAGTCCAAGTGTCGACACAGAGAAGGATGTGTCGACACATAGAAGAAATTGGTCGACATCAACACTGGGAAGCAGTGTCGACACATAGCAGTTAGTCTACAACTACACTGGAAAAAGTGTCGACACAGAGGAAGTATGTCGACATATAGCAGTTAGTCTACAATTACACTGGGAAAAAGTGTCGACACAGAGGAAGTATGTCGACACATAGCAGTTAGTCTACAATGATACTGGGAAAGTGTGTCGACACAGAAGAAGTAAGTCGACACAACACTGGGAATTTATGTCGACACAGAAGAAAAGCGTCGACCTCAACATTGGGAAAATGTGTCGACACAAAAGGATATAGTCGACCTCAAGTTTGTCGACACCAGCAGTATGTGTCGACTCAGAAGAATATAGTCGACCTCAAGTTTGTCTACACCAGCAGAATGTGTCGACACTTTGTGATTAAGTCGACACATTACAGCAGAGTTAAAAGAAGACTGTGTCGACACCTGAAGGCTAAGTCGACACTTACTAAGTTATGATTCTACAACAACTGTGTCGACACACAGGACTTGTGTCAACACACTGAAGAGTCAAGACCAAGTTATTTTCAGAAGAAGCTGTGTCGACTCAAAGGCAACTTAGTCGACATCACTGAAGACTGTGTCGACACCAAAGTCAATTGTGTCGACACAGATAGACAGATGGTCTCGACACTTTCTGACAGACTGTCTCGACAACTTGTGGTTCAAGACTAAGACACAGGACTTGTTTGAAGACTTGACAGCTGTGGGTTGCCACCGGTTAACTGAAGCTGTCAGACTTGTCAGAAAACGGTTAGAAACCGGATCAGCCGGTTACCATGAAGAAAGTCTATAAATAGACAGATTCAGAAGGAGAAAATAACTTTTGGAAAACATTGTTGAGAATCAAAAAGTTGAGAAGGATTACGATCCAATTCATTTCAAGAAAGTGCTAGACACTTAAGAAGATCTTCTCCGGAAGATCTAAGAAGACTATCTAAGGATAGATCAAAGAAGAGTTCTAATCAGAATTCAGAAGAATCATTCAAAGTGCTGGATAGAGAGAGATCAAGCCAGAATTTGAAGAAGAAGAAAGAAACCACCAGTGGATTCTCAAGAAGCTGTTTGGAAATCAACTCAGCTAAGTTCTTATTAAAGAAGCTTTGAAGAAAGCTCAGATACAGTTGATTTCATCAGCTGATCAAGAATTGTCTTGGCCTTTTCTCTCTCAATTTAGGCAAGACAGTTAGATAAACTTTTCTATATTTCTGTAGGATCTGTTTACACAGATCTGAGTTGTAAGCCTATGTTATAAAGGCTGAGTGTAGGAGTGTTGTACTCTGAGTGGTAGGGCTGTGTGCCTGAGTGTAGGAGAAGGTTCTTCTCTGAGTTGTAGGCCTTGGGGCAAGGCTGAGTTAGGGCTGTTGTGCCTGAGTTGTAGGTACCAGTTGGGTTCTGAGTTGTAGGATCTGTTGATCTGAGATTAGTGGAAGTTTGGCCGAATCTAGCATACTGCTAGATAGGTGAAGGGGGAAAGTGGATGTACCCAGACCTTGGGGAACCACTATAAAACATTGTGCAATCTGTGATGTTTTATTTTCTGTGATTGCTGTGATTATTGTGTTAGCCATTAAGTTGAATTCTGCCTAAAAGTTTTTATAAACAAGTAGAACCTATTCACCCCCTCCCTCTAGGTGTTTAGGTTGTCTTGAAAGTTAAACTATCAAGTGGTATCAGAGGGAGGTTCCTCAAAAAGGACTTAACAGTCTGAGGTAGATCTGAAAGGCAGATTCAAGATTCAAGAAGATGGGTTCTGGAGAGAATCATAAGGAGCTAGGGTCTATGAAATTACCCATATGCAGGAAGGAAATCTTTGGGATCTGGAAAGAAAGAGTCAGATTGTTTATGGAAGCATCTGACCCAAGAATTTACATCACAGTACAGGAAGGCCCCTTCATTCCAATGAAGGTATCAGTTCTTGATGCAAATATCCAAACTCCAAAGACTTATTCAGAAATGACCAAGGATGAAATCATCTTGGCAACCATGGATAAAAGAGCACAGAACATCATTGTTAGTGCCATAGATGATTCAACATTTCAGAATCTGATTCACTGCAAGACCTCCAAGGAGATGTGGGACACATTGATTGTCTACATGGAGGGATCTGAAGAAGTAAGGCTGGACAGGAAGTCTATGCTAAATCAGGAGTATGAAAGCTTTACACAAGGAAAATCTGATAGCATAACTGAGTGCTATAAGAAATTCTATAGGATTGTGAATGAGCTAATATCCTATGGAAGAGTCTTCAGTACATATGAACTGAATGACAAATTCTTAAGATCCTTATCAAAGGATTGGGATACAAAAATCTGTGCCATAAGAGAAGTGGCTAAATTGGCAGAGATATCTCCTCCAACCCTGTTTGGAAAGTTGCTATCCTATGAAATGCAACTAATGTTGAGGAAGGAGGAGGAAAGAAACTCAAGAGGAGAGCTTAGAGAAAAGACTGTGGCATTCAATGCTGAAGCCACTAGAAAGAATAGGAGGATATCACCATCTCCTCCTAAGGAAGTTACAGAAGATAGTTCTGAAAGTTCAAACAAGGATTCTGAAAGCTGTGATTCAGATGCAGATTTTGCTGCATTCACAAGACAATTCCAGAGGTTCTTGAAGAAGAAGCAGTGGAAGTCTAGGCCTTCCCCATCACAGCAAGTTGATGACTATTATAAGAAGAAAAGGTCATCAAGGAATGAGAAGAGCAGATCAAAGCCCAGTAGAGCCACTACTTCAAAGATTGTCTGTTATTGTTGCAATAAGCCTGGACATGTAGTGGCTGATTGTCCTGACAAGAGAAAGGAATCTTCAGAAAAGAAGAAGACTTATCACAAAGGCAAGAAGGAGAAATCCTTTGTAGCAAAGAAAGATAAAAGTCTGTCAGACCAGTCAACTTCAGAATCAGGATCTGAAGCTGAAGCATATATTGGACTATATGCTGCATCTGAGGAAGAGGAGTTTATGCAGTTGCTAGACTCCATCAATGAACATCAATGCATGGGGTTGATGACAAGATCAGAAGAGGACATATGCCAGAATCAGTCTGGTCCTAATGAGGTAAAATGTCCTTCCAGTACATCTGTTTGTAGTACAAGTGAAGAATCAGCTACATCTGCATCAAGTGATGAAGATGCATCTGAATCTGAAGGAGATGTCTATCAATTGATAGACAAGTATGGGGACTTGTTGCAGGCCCTTAAGAAAAGCAAGAACCTGGTTAAAACTCAGGCTCAGGAAATTGCTGAACTAAGGGTTGCAACAACTGAGTTAGAAAAAGTCCTTGATCAAAAATTAAATGAAATTGCCAAGCTGAAGAATATAACTATTATTCAGATGGGCACAATTAATTATACTAATGATCAAGTGAAGAGTCTGGAGGCCAGACTTAAAATTGAAAGGGATTTAGTGGCTAGTTACTCTAAGCCAAAATCTGTCTTACCCTTGATAGATGAATTTGTCACTCAAAAGGGTAAGGCTGGATTAGGATTTAAAGGTAACTCCAGGGCTGGCAGATTCAAGAGGAAAGGCAAAGCTCCTGTTCAGCCACTAAACCTTTCAGTCCCCATAAAGTTTAGTAAGGTGAAAGTGCCTTCTAACATATATGATCATGAAGACATTCAAGGTCATATTAAGACTAATGTTCTGAAGAACAAAGGTGTTAATGCAAGCAGGCCTATCTATGGTCATAAACCCAATGGTTTTAAGAAATCAGTAGGTGAAGTTGCAACAGCACCAGCAATGAACAGAAATTCTTCTGACAAGGATGTATCTAGATCTAGATACAATAAGTTTGAATGTTGGTGCTGTGGCAAGAGAGGCCATTTTGCATTAGACTGCTGGTATAACACAAGTGTTATAAAGAATAAGAGTCTACCTGTTAGAAGAGGTTATGATAGCTTTATTAATGCTAACCTGAACCAAGGACCCAAGACTTACTTGGGTTCTAAGGGAAAGTAATTCTGTATTGCAGGTGAATCCAAGTTACCATGCCTCTATATGGTACTTGGATAGTGGTTGTTCCAGGCACATGACTGGAACAAAGGGACTGCTGAAGGAGTATTCATCTGTCAAAGATGGACATAAAGTGATCTTTGGTGGATCTGAAAAAGGAGTCATCAAAGGGTTTGGTAACATTTCTTCTAACCTAATTACTATCACTCAAGTGGCTTATGTAAAGGGTTTGAAACATAATCTAATAAGCATAAGTCAGCTAAGTGATTTAGGATATGACATTTCATTTGTTAAAGATGGATGTCATATCAAGAGGTCAAGTGATCAAAAGATCATATTGACTGGGTATAGGAAGAGAAATGTATATTGTCTTAATTTTGAATGTGAGAATAAGGCTTCTCCCATCTGTCTTGTAGCTGATGACAATGCTTCTCATTGTGTTAAGTGGCACAAGAGATTGGCTCATCTAAACTACAAGACAATTGGCCAACTCTTTAGCAAAGAGCTAGTGAGGAATGGACCTCAAATTAAGTGTATAAAGGAAGGGATATGCTCAGCTTGTCAAAAGGGAAAGCAGACAAAATCCTCCTTTCAAAGCCTTGAAAACAAGGATTCTGTGAGGTGCTTATACCTCTTGCATATGGATCTTTTTGGTCCTATGCCAGTTCATAGTCTAGGTAGGAAGGTCTACACTTTTGTGGTTGTAGATGACTATTCTAGATTTACATGGGTGTTCTTTCTGAGACAAAAATCTGAAACCCCAAGTATATTACTTAATTTTGTAAAGCAAATTCAGAATGAACTAAATAGTACAGTGGTCAAAATCAGAAGTGACCATGGTACTGAGTTTCAATCTGAAAGCATAACAAACTTGTGTAAAGACTTTGGGATTTTCCAAGAGTTCTCCTCACCTAGAACACCTCAGCAAAATGGAATTGCTGAAAGAAAGAATAGAACATTAATTGAAGCTGCTAGAACTCTATTGAGTGACACCTCTCTCCCAGAATATTTTTGGGCTGAGGCAGTTAACACTGCTTGTCATGTCATCAATAGGGCTTCTATCGCCAAAAGCCACAAAAAGACTCCCTATGAGATTGTGAAAGGCAGAAAACCAAATCTATCCTATTTTAGGATCTTTGGTTGCAAGTGCTATATACTTAACAATGGCAAGTCATATTTGACTAAGTTTGCTGTCAAATCCCAGGATGAGATATTTGTTGGGTACAGCACAAATAGTAAGGCCTATAGAGTCTTCAACTTAACTACTCAAGTTGTTGAAGAGTCTGTGCATGTTGTATTTGATGAAACAAGATTAATCAATTGTGAGTTGTCTTGTAGATCAAATGACTCAACAGGTATAAGCAAGAGGATGGACAAGCTCTCCATTGCTGAAGCTTCAAAGGAAGATGGAGCATTGAAAAATGAAGGCTGTTGTCCAGGGGGAGTACAAGAGATAATGGAAGCTGATGAAAACCAAGAGGTTCAGCAGAATGAAGAAGCTGGAGATGCTCAACCTGAAGGGAATCTTCCTCCAGCTATAAGATATCTAAGAGATCATCCTGCTGATCAGATAATTGGTGATCCAAGACAAGGAGTGCAAACTAGAAGCAGAAATCAAAGCACAGTTTTGCATTCAAGTTTCTTGTCTCAAATAGAACCTAAGAAGTTTGAAGAAGCCATCCAAGACCAGCACTGGATTGATGCTATGCAAGAGGAGCTAAATCAATTCAGAAGGTGCAAAGTCTGGGAGCTTGTTCCTAAACCAAGAGGCCACAACATAATTGGCACCAAGTGGATCTATAGGAACAAGTTAGATGAGAGTGGGATAATAGTGAAGAATAAAGCAAGGTTAGTTGCAAAAGGATACAGGCAGGAAGAAGGGATTGACTTTGATCAAACCTTTGCTCCAGTAGCAAGGCTGGAGGCAATCAGATTGTTCCTTGCCTATGCAGCCTACCAAGACTTCAAAGTATACCAGATGGATGTGAAGTCAGCATTTCTGAATGGTGACCTTAAAGAAGAAGTATATGTAGAGCAGCCATCAGGTTTTGTAGATCCTCTTAAACCTGATTCTGTGTATAAGCTTAGGAAAGCTTTGTATGGGTTAAAACAAGCTCCAAGGGCTTGGTATGAAACCCTGTCTACCTTCCTCATTGAGAATAAATTCTCAAGAGGAAAGATAGACAAAACTCTATTCCTTAGGGAATCAAAAGGTAAGATCATCTTAGTTCAGATTTATGTTGATGACATAATCTTTGGATCTACTGAAAACAACCTTTGTAAAAAGTTTGCCAAACTTATGCAAGGGAAGTTTGAGATGAGCAGTATGGGAGAACTTAAGTTCTTCTTGGGACTCCAAGTAAGACAGACTGATGATGGATTATCCATATCCCAGTCTAAGTTCACCAAAGAATTAATTAAGAAATATGGTATGGAGTCATCCTCCACCATGAGAACTCCTATGGGAACAAGTATTCCTATATGCAAAGATGAGGCAGGAAAACCTGTTGATGAGTCATTGTATAGAGGAATAGTTGGGTCTCTACTATATCTTACTGCTAGTAGACCAGACATTATGTATGCAACATGTGTCTGTGCTAGGTACCAAGCCTGCCCTAAAGAATCTCATTATACTGCAGTCAAAAGGATTCTGAGATATCTAAAGGGCACTCCTAATCTAGGCCTTTGGTACCCTAGGAATAGAGATTTTCTACTAACAGACTATTCAGATGCAGATTTTGCAGGATGTAGAGAGGACAGGAAAAGTACTACAGGTACTTGTCAATTCCTGGGAGGAAGACTAATATCATGGAGTAGTAAGAAGCAGACCAGTGTGGCAATTTCCACAGCTGAGTCAGAGTATGTTGTTGTTGGAAGCTGCTGTGCACAGCTATTATGGATGCAGCATCAGCTTAAGGATTATGGTATTCAGGTAAGTAGAACACCTCTTTTATGTGATTCTAAGAGTGCTATTTCTATTGCTAATAATCCAGTTTCTCATAGTAGAACTAAGCATATAGAAATCAAATAGCATTTTCTTAGAGAACATGTAGAAAAGGAGACATCTCATTGGAATTTGTAAAAACAGATTATCAAATAGCAGATGTATTTACTAAGCCTTTAGATGAAACCAAATTCAATAAATTCAAAATTGAATTAGGTATGTTAACCATTGATTAATGTATTAACAAAATCATTAACAATGCAATTGAAGTGGTATGTAAGTAAGTAAAAGTAATAACAACATAATCAAGTGTTAAAAAGGACACATTGAAGTAACACTTACAAGTGGTGCTGAACCAACAGAAATTGGCTAAGTAAGAATGTGTCGACACATACAGTAATTATGTGTTGACTCAAAAAAAAAAAAAGGTCGACAAGTCAAAAATATTGTGTCGACACAGAGAATATGTGTCGACACTTAAGAGTTATATTGTCGACTTAACCAGAAATGTAATGTCGACTCAAACAGGATAATGGTGTCGACACTTACAGAATATGTGTCGACACTTATCCTTAGAGTCGACACAGAATTTCTGTCTATCTATTATGTATCCAAGGTGTCGACATAACCACAAATTGGTGTCGACACATAGTAAGCTGAAGTAATGTCGAGACAATAGAAGTTTGTGTCGACACATTCCGTCTGTGTCGACACATTTAGTCTGTGTTTGGCGCCTTTTGAACTTCTTTCAACAGAAGGTATAAATAGGTGAAAAACGCTTTCTGTCGACACGCTTCCAAGGTTTTCGAGACAAAAACCCTGTGTCGACAGTCAAACTTTCTCTCTTCTCTCAAGCTTTCTCGACGTATCGATGACGCCAAGGATGGAAGACAACGTCAATGAGGGGTATGAGTTGGTGCGCCAGGCCTTTGCAGATGCGCCGCCAGATGTTCAAGGGGTTCTCACCCTCCTCTCCGAGTCAGGGTTAGAATTTCTAATCTCAGAGCCAACTAAAATCTGGAAGAAGGAGGTGCACGAGTTCTTTATCTCTGCATCAGTCCACTCAGATGGCTTCAAGATTAAGTCCAATGTTCAAGGGACTAAGGTGAAGATTACTCCAAGAACTTTGAGAAAAATCTTTCAATTACAAGAAGTTGAGAATGAAGAGGAAGTTCCTAGTTCTAAGACAAGGGAAGCCCTTCAATGGTGTGGACTGGACTCGAGTATGAAGATTGGAGCTGTATTCAACAGGAAGGGTATGAATCAGCAAGGGAAATTCTTGTCTGAAGTTGTTGGGAAAGTAATCCTCTGCAAGACAGGTGGACATGATAGGATTTCTGCCTATATGTTCAGCCTTATGACCAGGATTGTTTTTACAATTCCTACTGATTGGTCAGGAGTACTCTTTGACAAGATCAAAGAAGGAATCAAGAAGCCCAACATGGCTAGAATCATGAGCTTATATCTCATTGGAGTGATCCCTGAAGTGATGCAGTAACTGCCAGGGACTAAGATCAATCATATGAGAAGGATGGATATGAGACTGTTCTCTAGGTGGGATAGGGTGCTGTCCAAGGATGTGCCTGAAGAGAGAAGGCCAGACACCCCTGTGAAATCCCCTACTCAAAATCAAGAAACTGAACAACTACAAGAAGACCCACTGAGGACACAGGTTGAAGAACAGTTTGACTCAACTATAGTCCAGCAAGTGTCAACACCTGCACAGATGCAGGGGGAGCCAGTTTCCACTCCTGCTCAAAAGGAATCTACTCCTGATCAGGTACAAGTATAGGGGGAGCTAATGTATTTTACTCTAAAAGACATTGCTCATATTTTTGTTACTGCACAGGTTCAGGGGGAGCTAGTGTCCACTCCTCCTCTAGATACTACAAATACTGAAGTACAAGTGCAAGAGGAAGCACAGTTAAACTTATCTCAAGATTTAACTGCTGCAGAAGTTACAGCTCAACTGGAATTTACTCTGGAGGAGTTATTCCATGATGCTGATACTACTACAGATAAAGTAGGAGGAGAACCAGAAATTGAGAAGTCCATAGGTATGGACATTGATCAGGAAGCTGAAGTTGAGGCACAAGTTGAGGGGGAGCCAGTGGCTGTTGAAGCTGAGCAACAGGTCACTGGGACAGATCCAATTCATCCTCCTCAAGAAAGAATTCATTTAGATACTTCATCTGAAACTGACACTGAAGGAGCCAGGATGGCAAAGAAAAGAAAACTTGTTGTCTTTAAGAGAAGAAGCAAGAATTATAAGCAGGCTTTACAAACAACACCTCCACAAGTATCTCCAGCCTTTGATTATAACAAATTTATGGTGGATCTACAGGTAAAATTGGATGAACAAAGGATGGCACTGGAAAAGTATGTTGATGAAAATAGCAAGTCACTTCAGTTTGACTTAGCTCAGGATATAAAGTCCATCCAGTTTCAATTCAACATGCATAAAAAGGAAATGACAGATTGCTTCCACAAGGGTGGCAATGCTGTGGTTTATCTAGCTCAACAACAGGAGGCTATTACTACAAAGGTGGATGACATTGCTTTGAAGCAAAGCTATGTTTTGGAAAACCAGCTAAGAATGAATGATAATTTAACTGAATCTCATAATGAGATCATTGAGGAGGTAAAGAAGATTGTTCCAGGTCTGCCTGCAGATAGAGCCAAAGAAAGGGAAGAATTTGATACGAATTTTCAAGCTGCCATTGCTTCTGTTAAGACTGCCATCACAACCTCTCAGAAAGAAATATCTGAAAAGCTTCAAAAGTTAAAACCATTTTTTAAAGAGGGTGTGAATTATTTGGATGGCCAAATAAGATTTCAAAAGGAAGATCTAAGAGATCATGTATCTAGAGAAGCCATAAAGGGGGAGAGGATGCTAATTCATGCAGGCTCAGAGCACTCCAAATGGGTGACCAATAGTATCCGAGCCACATTGGGATATCCCCCATTGTGTGATGATGCTATGGTGGCTGAGTCAGGAATACAAACAAATCTACTTGAAGGCAATCAACCTGAGATTGCCCAAGTCATTTACCCCCCTCCAGATTTTGACATGATTGATCAGCAGGTTCAAGGCATGTATAGTCCTCCAAAGGAGGTTACTAATATTGTCATTGGGAAGGTTGATAAGCCAGAGGCTACTCTGAAAGAACAGCAAGATGCTCTATTATCAAAGAAGAGATTCAGAGAGCAGGCTGCACTCAAGCCAGATTATGAGCAGTGGAGTCCTACTTCAAGGAACATAATACTCACTGCATGGAAAGCTGTACAAGACAAAGTTCATGAGAGAGGGAAGTGGTATAATGAGATATAATGGCAAAAGTATGAGGCAAGACAGGAAGCAATAGTACAATTCAGAAGGAAAGCTAAGCTGGGAAGGCTGACACCAGATGCTAAGGAGCCAAGCAAATACTTTCCAAAGCTTTTTCACTATTTTGAAAGGCAAAGGATCAAGGAAGAAGCTCAGAAGAAAGCTGATCAAAAAGGAAAGAAGATAGCTGAAGAATCAGAAGCTCCTGTGACAGCTACAATTCAATCTGGCAAAGGGATTATCATAAGAGAGCCTGATCAATCCTGATTATGTTTTTAGTTCCTTCATAGTGTTTTTGTAATGTTGTGATGTGATCATTAAATGTAAAACAATGTAATTAAACATTACCCAGTTATAAACAAAATGTTGATTGGCATATTATAATGTTCATTCTGTGATGGATTGTTTTTATGTTTTGTTTATATTAAGTATTCCTGATTGTCACATATCATCAATTTAGTACTGTTTATAAATGGTGTATATCATTGGCTATAAGGGTTATGACTTCTCCAAATAGGGGGAGATTGTTGGGTACATTGGAAAATGTGTACCTGATTTGAAGAAGCCCAACCTAGCTCAATGATATACATCAAGGTGTATTTGATGTTGTTTTTGAGTTGACATGTGCAGGTGAAGAATTGATAAAGTATGCAGGAAAAATTCTAAGTCCAAGTGTCGACATAGAGAAGGATGTGTCGACACATAGAAGAAATTGGTCGACATCAACACTGGGAAGCAGTGTCGACACATAGCAGTTAGTCTACAACTACACTGGAAAAAGTGTCGACACAGAGGAAGTATGTCGACACATAGCAGTTAGTCTACAACTACACTGGGAAAAAGTGTCGACACAGAGGAAGTATGTCGACACATAGCAGTTAGTCTACAATGATACTGGGAAAGTGTGTCGACACAGAAGAAGTAAGTCGACACAACACTGGGAATTTATGTCGACACAGAAGAAAAGCGTCGACCTCAACATTGGGAAAATGTGTCGACACAAAAGGATATAGTCGACCTCAAGTTTGTCGACACCAGCAGTATGTGTCGACTCAGAAGAATATAGTCGACCTCAAGTTTGTCTACACCAGCAGAATGTGTCGACACTTTGTGATTAAGTCGACACATTACAGCAGAGTTAATAGAAGACTGTGTCGACACCTGAAGGCTAAGTCGACACTTACTAAGTTATGATTCTACAACAACTGTGTCGACACACAGGACTTGTGTCAACACACTGAAGAGTCAAGACCAAGTTATTTTCAGAAGAAGCTGTGTCGACTCAAAGGCAACTTAGTCGACATCACTGAAGACTGTGTCGACACCAAAGTCAATTGTGTCGACACAGATAGACAGATGGTCTCGACACTTTCTGACAGACTGTCTCGACAACTTGTGGTTCAAGACTAAGGCACAGGACTTGTTTGAAGACTTGACAGCTGTGGGTTGCCACCGGTTAACTGAAGCTGTCAGACTTGTCAGAAAACGGTTAGAAACCGGATCAGCCGGTTACCATGAAGAAAGTCTATAAATAGACAGATTCAGAAGGAGAAAATAACTTTTGGAAAACATTGTTGAGAATCAAAAAGTTGAGAAGGATTACGATCCAATTCATTTCAAGAAAGTGCTAGGCACTTAAGAAGATCTTCTCCGGAAGATCTAAGAAGACTATCTAAGGATAGATCAAAGAAGAGTTCTAATCAGAATTCAGAAGAATCATTCAAAGTGCTGGATAGAGAGAGATCAAGCCAGAATTTGAAGAAGAAGAAAGAAACCACCAGTGGATTCTCAAGAAGCTGTTTGGAAATCAACTCAGCTAAGTTCTTATTCAAGAAGCTTTGAAGAAAGCTCAGATACAGTTGATTTCATCAGCTGATCAAGAATTGTCTTGGCCTTTTCTCTCTCAATTTAGGCAAGACAGTTAGATAAACTTTTCTATATTTCTGTAGGATCTGTTTACACAGATCTGAGTTGTAAGCCTATGTTATAAAGGCTGAGTGTAGGAGTGTTGTACTCTGAGTGGTAGGGCTGTGTGCCTGAGTGTAGGAGAAGGTTCTTCTCTGAGTTGTAGGCTTTGGGGCAAGGCTAAGGTAGGGCTGTTGTGCCTGAGTTGTAGGAACCAGTTGGGTTCTGAGTTGTAGGATCTGTTGATCTGAGATTAGTGGAAGTTTGGCCGAATCTAGCATACTGCTAGATAGGTGAAGGGGGAAAGTGGATGTACCCAGACCTTGGGGAACCACTATAAAACATTGTGCAATCTGTGATGTTTTATTTTCTGTGATTGCTGTGATTATTGTGTTAGACATTAAGTTGAATTCTGCCTAAAAGTTTTTATAAACAAGTAGAACCTATTTACCCCCCCCCCCCCCTCCTTTAGGTGTTTAGGTTGTCTTGAAAGTTAAACTATCATATGTATTTCTAATTGAAATTTTGACTAATAATTAACCTTCTTTAAGTGGGTCTTTGCTTGTCCCTTACTAGAGTGTGCTAAACGGAGTTATTCAAGAGGTTTGGAGACCCATAGCTTATATAAATCTCTAATAACATTTAGATTCCTAGTTGGGCCCTAGGTACATGTGCATTTCATAAAATTTAAGTTCTTTGTCTTTAATTCCAAACAACACTATATGTTACTGGTTATGTCTCTTAATTCTTGTGTTTTTATATAAAATTAATGGGTTATTCCCTAAAATTCAAAGTCAACAAGTATGGTTCATCAGCACATTGTTTTTCTTTATTTAACAAAGCTCATTGTAGGAAAATAAGAGGATTTCAGCAAGCTTTCATTCCATGCAACACGTCACATTTCAAAGCTTTTCATCAATTATGATTACATAAGGTTAAGATAAACTCACATTTCTTCTTGTATATGTGTTCACAAAACTATGTATTCACTAAGTGGTTTTGACTGCCCCCAAATCACAGAATGTTTTCAAATCATCCTACCAACAACAACACTGAAGAGTTTATCCCACTATTGTAGGGTCGTTTATATGGATCATGTTAAGTAGTATTTAGATATATTTTTAATATAGAATTTAGCTTAATTTTATTATGAATTATTAGTATTTTATGTATTTTTACTTATTAAATGTTTCTTTTTTAATTATGTACTAACTTAGCTTTATTTTCACTTTGTACTGTTTTCTGCAGGTTCTGGGAAATTTTGGTTAATTCTGGCAATACACGCCCTTGATCACGTCCGTGTCTGAGAGGGTGTAGATTTAATCTGGTCGTTACAGCTCAGCCGCCGTGTTCTGTAGCCAGTTCAAGAAAATCCGTCAAGTATAAGCTCGTGCTCAACAAGTCATGCCCGTGTCTGATCGTCCTTAACCCAAAACACGTCCTTTTTGTCGATCATGCCCGCAGTCATGCCTAAAGGATCGTCTGCATTTGTCATGCACGTGTAAATTGGAGGTCACCGGCGTGTACCGCCCGGATCAGCGATCATGCCTCTGTCCCGCCAAGAATTCCCGCCAAATGCAATTTTAAGAGAACATGTCCTTGGTCACGGGCATGATAACACTCCAAATTTACTCCAGATCGCGTCTCTCCGTAGTTGTTTCAGATTCGCCAAGTATACGCCCTAGGTCACGGGCATGACCTAGGGTGTGTAACACTAACATATGTAAAGCCAGTAACACCTAGAAGATCAATGAACGCTTCTTCTCCTAAGCCAATGCTAAGTTGGGCACCCTGGAGGGCCTTGAGAGCTCCCGACTGACCACCCAGAAACCACGTTGAACTGTGAACCGGAGCTCTTCCCAACCAAATCTAGCTAAATGAGAGAGAAGCCAATTAGAGGTCCTCTCCAAAGGTGTCATTGAGGGTCTATTTATAGTTTTTTGAGAGTGGTCTGCGAAAGCAGAATCCTGCCTCTTGTGTTTACTAGATGCAACTCAAATTGGTCTGCCAACGGCGGAATATCGCTGTTTAGAAAGGCTAGAGGCATGGAAAAATGGGGCCTCCTGCAAATATGGAACACATCCCTCTACAAGCGAGCCGAGAGGGCCTTGCCCCACTCGCCTGGGTGGCGAGTTCTCGGTGAGGTCGGGGACTCGCCACTCGCCCCCTATCCCGGGGCTAGTGCGGAACAGCTTACCCCACTCGCCTCACCTACTCACCTATCTTACTTCATGTTGTCCTATCGCGCAATGACCGGGTGGGTTCACTCGACAAATACGGGGTTGCACACAATCTCCGCTCTTTTCGAGTTTGACTCAAGCTCGGAAAGGCTGTTCAACCCCCGGTTATTTGACGAGTGCCCATTTGAAGAATCTTTTAGTGGGTCCCACTAGAGCTTATATATACTGGACGGGGGAGGGAAGACATCCCTAAGAGTTCCCCCTCGACCTCCTCGATTTCTTGCATGTTTTCTGATGGCATGCCGAACTCAAAAGAAGCTCTCGCTCGCCTTACTGCCACCAAAGAGAAGAACAAAACAGCCTCGACGAACCTGATGGTCGTAGCCACTGAACACTCATCCCGCACCCCGGCGAGGCGAGTTGAATATAGAGTCATCAAGATATCGAGACCTGATCCTGCCAGGGAGAAGGAGACTCCGCCCGATTCCCAACAACTCGGATTCAGTCTGGGTCTTGTTCTCTCCAAACTGGTGTGAATCCCTCAAATTTCATTTTAAGCTTAATTTGCTTTACTGAGTTCTTAAGAGTTCATGTTGCAGCGTTTCGCGGCCTGGCATTTCTACTGAGGGGGGTACGAAGGATCAGGTGTATGATGGCCAAGAGACTGTGGTTAGCTAGGTAGAGCCCAGAACACGCACACAGGTGCTAGGCAAGCAAACATATTTTTTTGTATCTCCTGATTCGTGCTTCTTCTTATCATTTATCGACCACACATCCACCATGCATTCCCCTCCTACGTCGATCGCCGACTCAAGACCTTACTCGGGAGCTTGCAAACGCCTCAGTGACACCAGTGAGTAAGGATGTGGGAACCCCCGCTCCTACTTTCAAGTTTTGTCTCGTCCTGAGCCTCCTGTGAGTGGGGTCGGGAAAGCCCTTGATACTGCCTCTCTCCAACCTGTTTGGTCGACAGCCGAGTCTGCCCTTGCACCAACCTGGGAAGGAGGTCAAAATCTCCCATGGTCAGTTAGAGAAATCGTTATTAACTTTATTTTTCCAACTCACCTTAAAACCACGCCCTCTTGCTAGATGCGACAGAATTCTCAATCGGGGACGAGCCGGAGGATGCATGGATTTACTCGGTGCCCCCTCGCCTGACGCGGTTAAGGACTTTTCGGGCGACCCGACTTCCGTTGCCGAGTTGATGGAGCACGCCGCGAGCGTGCTTCAGAAACCTGGATTCATGCTCTGCGGGCTTTAGGAGGAAAGGGCCTTACCCGCGAACGACACCTTCCCTCACCTTCTCACCTTGCAGCAGTGAGTGAAGGATCTTGAACGCGAGTGCACTCTGTCTATGGGCGAGATGCAGACCCGCTTGGGAGGCAACATTGCATCGCTGGAGGGGTATCTGAAGCAAATCGAAGATTGTACGCGCACCCTTAATCACGAGGTTTTCGTGGTCTGTGAGGAGGTTATCCTGAGGAGAGGGCCACAAGTGAGGACGCGAGGTCGCGGCTCGTGGAGATGGATCCCCCACTAACCTGTGATTCTCTTCTTTTTTTCTGGACTGTTGTTGTTATCCTTTATTTGGTTCGCAAGGAGTTTAGTCAATGTTTATTGCTTTTCCTAGGCGACCCTGACACTCACAGGGATTCATGTCGTGGTCTAGGCTGTTACCAACGAATGGCTTGCGTTAATAGGTTTGATGACTTTCTTTTCGTCATGGGGCTTGCGCCTGCTTCCAACAAGGGAGAGCCAAAGGAACACGAGTTAGGGCACTTGCAACCAGGCTGGGAGCGAGTTGATTTGCACAAATTGGCTGATCCCCCTCTCCCTTTTGTTTTTTATAAATACCCCCCTTGCGCCCTACTTTCATCTACCTCATTAACTGCACTCCTTGACCTACCTCCCGCTTTTCCTCAACTCGCCATTTTAACTCGCACTTTCTTCTTCGCAAATGGATGGTGACGACGATGGCTCAGACGGGCAGCAAAACTGCATGGCCCTTTTTACCAACCACAGCTTTCCCTCGGGCCAGGTATCACCAGAAGATCAGGTTGAGTTCATCATTGAGTACGTGTCAATGAGGTTCACTACTCGCGCCCTGGTCAAGGGCGAGTCCATCAATACCCTATACCAAGATGAACTCGCCTTCCCTCTCGCGCACTTCGAGATGGGACTTCGCCTCCCACTGTGACCGGATGTGAAGCGATTCTTAAAATACTTCGGCGCTGTGCCCACACAAATAAGCTCGAACGGCATTTCCATGTTGGTGGCATTCACGTGTTATCTGCGCGAGGAACGAGTAGAATTCAACCTTACCGTTTTCCAAAAATTATTTATCTATCGGGCGACCAGCAACCGCGTAGCCTTCCTCGCCGACTCGCAGATAAATGTCTGTGAGATCGTAAACAAGTCCCACCATTGGACCGACTGGTTCATGTTCATCAAGGGCGCTCTGGAGAATGTCCCGTACTCGCCCATTCAGAAAGACGAGTCTGTCTACAAGGCTCCTTGCGTGGATGTCGAGGACGCCAAGCTGCATAATTTATTTGTGGGAAAGAACTTCGAGGTCGCCTACCTCCGGCGGAACCTCGACTCACTTCTCCCGGTCAACCCAGGCGAAGGTATGTTCTTACTTTCTAACATTTTTGACCCGCTCCTATATTAGGGCTTTACTTGCTTTTTAATTCCTCACTTATCGCTATAGGCGAACGCTTGATCCCTTTGAATCTGTCATATGCGGGTAGGAGAATAGTCGACCCCGTCCTTGCTCTCGCGAAGTATGCGGCGGTGGACTGCGCGAGCGACCTAGGCGCGCGCGAGATGAGCGGCGACTCGAAGAAGAGGGCGGTGATCGATCTGTGGTCCTTTCCTGCCGAGATGCCTAGGTGGAAAAAGAAAATACGTTGTTGCTTGCCAAAGATACATGATTCACAAGAAAACTCATGCAAGGAGACACCAAGGAGTGCCTTCTTTAGAATCGGGAGAGGAGCATTGCCAAGACGACGATGCCAATCAACGAAGGGGACTGCAGAGAGGATGGTAGGGGGAACATCCAAGAGATAAAACACATTCGACAGCCGTCATTTACCAATGATATTCCGTGTTCGACGATCCTGCACAACAAAAGACGAAGGAGAGAAGATTAGGCAGCAATCAAGGTCCTGAGCAAGCCTACTAACATATAGTAGATTGAAGGGAGATCCCGAAATATGAAGGACCGAGGACAAGGAGAGAGTAGCAGTGAGCCGCAGGTCTGCAGCTCCAGACATCGTAGTTGTGTTGTCATTTGACACGGTGATGAACTTGGGATAATCATAGTGCATATACTGAGGTGGCTTATGAAAGGTATTGTGGTGAGTAGCATCGGAGTCCACGATCCAGTGAGAGTTATGGGAGAGACGGGATATACCTTTGGTAGAGAAAGAAGCAACTGAGCCAGATGAGCGATTAACAATGCCTTGGAGTTGTTGAAGCTGTAGGCGAAGGTCGTTGATATCTTGCTGGGTAGACGAGCGTGACTCGTTTAAAGTAGAGCCTGGGTGATGAGGAGCATCAACAATTGTAGCAGTACGATTAGGAGGTCCATGCTTGCGGTAGCAGGTGGCTTCAAGATGACCATCCCGACCACAGTGGGTACACTTGAGAGTAGATTGCCCCGCACGTCCTCGACCTCGAGACGTGAAGCGACCTCCTCGATTAGAAGAGCCATGAGCTAGAGTAGCAGGAGTAGGTAAGAGGGGATGCTGGAGCAGAGTCGGAGAGAAGCTGGGAGGAACCTCGGATGGTAGTGTAAGCGATCCCAACAGCTTCCTTCTGTGCTTGTTTAGTTGCAAGATCTGTGGAGGGGGGCTGATGTTGTATCCATGCTTCCACCAGAGTTTTAGCCCTTGCAACAAAGGAAGGCAAGTCGCCCGTGGCCCCAGGGTCCAGTGATTGAAGGGCAGTAATAATGTCAAAAAGGTGTTATAAGCTGTCCTTGCTAGACCAGAGAAAATGCAGTTCATCCCACATTTCCTTAGCCGTTACATAATACATGTCCAATCAGTATGGCTCGACGTCCATAGAATTAAGCATCTAGGATTAGACCTGACCGTCTTCACGGAGCCAACCATCGGTAGGGTCAGTAGGTTGAGCCCGAGTGAGATGATGGAGAAGACCCTTGGTCCGTAGAACACGACGGACCGAATGTACCTATTCGACAAAGGTGGCCTCTAATGCCAGCACACTTCAAAATATTAAACCGTTCATAAAATTTAATATTTGCAAGCGGTGTATATCCTAGTGGGAATTCATATGCACAAAAATGTTAAGTTTGCCCATACTCCCTTAACATTCGTGTGCATACTACTCATGCTTTTGAGTGAGTGTGTGCGTGTTTCAGCAGTGAGTAACAGATAATGGCAAGTGAGTGAAGAAATGATGCATCTATATTTATTTTAAAAATAAACTTCAAAATATTTGATAATTACAAAATACTCTCTTTTGAACTAACTTACCTAACCTCCCTCTGATACCAACTGTCACGACCTGTCTCGACAAAAATCAGAGTGCGGTTCGAGCCGAGTCGTGATGCCAATGACATGGCCGGTAAGAAAATCATGTTTGCTAAGGCGGATGCAGAGATACTGGTTATAGGTTAAAAATAATTATTTTTAAGTAAAAACAGTTTGATTTTTATGCGGAAGCTTTTAGAGTCTAAAAGAGTAAGAATTTTAAGTGCACATGTGTTTTTGTAAAAATCATGTTTTACAGATACTGCTACAAATTTCATGCAATTATGATTCACAAGAGGATGCACACGCATTAATATCAAATTCTAGTACATAAAATATTTAAATAGCCTAGCAGTTGTTCATGATACCATAGAAAATGTTTGATTGCAATTATTATATAGAAATATTTGACAGTAAATGAAATGTAAACGTAGAATCTGTAACTTAATGTTGATCGGGCTCGAGTGTCTGGCGGCGCTGCACGAACACTAAGGCAATTCCAAAACAGAAAGAAAAAGCCTCATAACATTGAAATAAACAGAGTGAGAAAAGTAAAGTACAAAACAGTAGAAACAGAAATTTACACGTACCAGTTTTCATGAAGCGATGCTACAAAAACATACAAGTAGAATAGTCAAATAGAAATGACTAAATTAAACTTACCCCGGAGCATAACATATAAATATATAATAGAACAAGTAATATCATAAGTTGCAATCAATGAAGTGTGTGCGTGTTTTGAGTAGTGCGCATGGTTCACACTTAGTCCGGATACAAGTCATATTAGGAAACTTCCTGCTTGTAGTGACCATTGTCACGGCCCAGGCCCGGCTCAAGGAGGTTTAGTGGGTCCCAACTGGCACCGTGAAGGATGCAACCCAAGTGATCCCAACACGTTTCAATGTTTGCTTATGATATTATGAGTTACATGATTTTCACTGTAATGATTTAACCGTAACGAAAACACTTTAAGTGAACGATCATCCCAAGAATAAGTTTTATTCAGACAGACATACGAAAGCAGATTCGATGACACAGAAGAAACCAAAGAGTGAGTTTGAGCCTCGCGGGTTCGAGAGGTTAAGGTCATAATAATAAGAAGATTTATCAAGTATATTGTAAAAGTAAGTTGACATGTATCGGGTCGGAGATATCGAGTACTCGTTTAAGTTATGCAATTCTAGGACACTGTTATCTTCCAAGTAAACATGTGTTCACTATCGAGCATGATATAGAAACACTAAACATATATTTGTTATTCAGAATTTGTTACAATTATTATCTTCCAATTCAAATGTGTGTACAGTACGAGCGTGACATAACCCAACAATCATTTAATCGCTAGCCTGGAGCCCTAACAATAATCGTTCAAATTTATTAATGCTCGTGCTCAAACTTACTGGTCCTCAAATTATTCATCAAAACAGACGAAATTCATCAAAGTGAGAATCCAATTAAAATTACCTCCCTATACTAAATCATGTCAATTTCAATAGTGTAAATTCTATACTATTAATTTATCCAGTTTGACACTCATGAATTAAAATTATTTCACAGATCAACTATATATAGGGATGCAGACATCTAATCAAAGGACAGATGCAATAAATTAAACACAATGCTTGCAAGAGAGAGAGATCTCCACTTGTCTTAAATGAGGTTGAATCTGACGGAGGCGGGTGAGCGGCGCTAGCAAGATTTGGAAACCCTAACTGGACTTGTTCGGAATAATCACAGATAATGCTTGATAATTTGACATGACGGGAAATCAAACGCTAACACAATAATTCATTTATCGCAAGACTCAAACAAGAGCGGGGTTAGAAATTTACCTCCCTCATGAGTTAGGGGACAAGAGATTCAATGCGGAGATGGAGACTTAGCGACGCTTGGGTTACGGAAACCCTAATTCGGAGAGGACTTTTTGCAGTCACATCAATTGAATCGAGGAGCGACAATGGAAATCTCAAACATAACGCAGTTAGCGCATTACGAGAGGGGCACAAACTTGGATCGCAAAATATACAAAAATTTCGGAGAGTAAATCTTCGAAGAAAAATCAAGAAAATATGAATAAAGGGAAAAAAGTAGGGAACCTTACCTAAGAAAATCCAAAATCGGCTCAAGGAGGAAACCCTAGGCGCTCTTCTTGGAATCCACGACCAAAGCGAAGAAGATGAGGCAAAATCGAAGCCCACGGAAGAGGGGAAATGGCTGCCGAAGGGAAAGAAGGGTTGTCGGCCCCCAAGGAAGGGGAGAGCTGTCGGCTCTTGGAGAGGGAGAGGCCATGACTATCGGCCCTAGCATAGGGGAGGAGCAACCACAGGTGGCTACCGACTTTAGAGGGGAGGGAAGAGCTTCTTCCCTTGCTGGACGGAGAAGGAGGCGCAAGCGCGATAGGCGGAATCAGGATCGGCATGGCTGCGTGCGGGAGCAGTGGCGAAAACGGGAGACAGCGCGAATCAGGGTTGGAGTGGGTCGAGAGAAATAAAAGCGGGGGAAAGGGGTGGGCCGACTCGGGTTAAGTGGGAGGGTTTTGACATAGGTTTTATTTTATTTTATTATTATTATTAATGTTATTGTAACATAAAAACCGGGTTGTTACATCAAGGGAGGGAGTTGTCGTAGAGGACATGGCGGCTAAAAAAGAACGGTCGGGAGGCTAGAGAAACTGACCGGGAGGCTAGAAGACGGCGACCTGGCGGATAGAAGAAGGCAAACCGCAGACATGAGCGGGCAGAGAGGAAAGCGGCTAAGGAAGGTCGTAACGGAGTAGCTGACAACAGATATGCGACGACCAGCACGACTGTAAGAGAGTAAAGGTCACCGAAAGCAGTGCCCGCGGCTAGCATCACGCAGAAGTGAAAAACCGCGGGAAGCAGGTCGCAAGTCAAGCCACAACGAGTATAGAGCAGCGGGGAGTAAGTCGCAAACAGAGGCTGTCGCGGACAAGGCAAGCGGCTAGTCAACTAGGCCGTTGCGAGTAAAGAGCAGGGAGAAAACACACGTTTAAAAAGAGAACCCACGGTTTAGATGACAGAGAGCGGCTAGCGGACATGACATGCTACTAGCCAACAAGGCTGCTGCGAGTAGAGAGCAGGGAGCAAACGCACGGTTAGTTGCAGTTAGAAAGAGAACCCGCAGTTTAGAAAGCAGAGAGCGGACTGGCGGTTAGAAAGACGTAAGCCACAGAGAAGAGGAAGATGCAAATGCGAGGGGCCCACTGTTCAGGAGATTATAAAAACTTGGGGAAAGGAGAAGAGAGGTGGATGCCACGGAAAGGAGAAGGAAGCGGCTAAGAAAGGTAGAAGGCCGCAAAAGGTGCCTAACCGGAGACCGCAAAGGAGTCCGTAAGGGACGGTTAGACTGGCGGTCTGAGGAGAGATGGCGGCCTGGAGTAGAAACCGTCAGAGGGAAGGATTGAGGTGGAACCATGGAAGGGGGGGTTGCCGATAGAAGATAGAGTCTGCCCAGAGTGAGGAAGAAATATTTACATGCAGTTAGAAGAAGTCTAACCGCCCAGAGCACAACGTGGAGTATATGTCGGAGGGCCGTATGACTCTGATACCATGTAGAGAAACACGCAAAAGAGAGAAAATAACCCAGAATTTTATTATATCTTTAAATGCAAAATTACATACACTTATATAGAGAGAAACAGAGGGAGATCCTTCTACATCTACAATGTGGGACTAAATAGAATATACATGGGCTTATACATGGGCTTCTCCTAATGGACTTTTTCATTACATCTTAATAGTAAGAAATGTAGTTGGCAATGGGGTGTCTGGCGTTACCATTATTATCTTTAAGACGAGCGAGGAGAACATGAAAGGCATCATCTAAATCTGGAGCAGAGGCAGGCACCGACACAGGTGGAACATCCACGGACAGTACTTGCTCAGCAGTTCGAGGTCTGCGATAGTATGCATATAATATAGGAGGAATAGAGGTGGGAGGAACAAAAGAAGTATTGGGTGAAATAGGAACAGGAGGAGGGGGAATATGAGAAGCAACAATCGGGAGAGGAGAGTTGATGGTCCTGTCACTGTTACTACTCGTCTCCCCCTGACGAGGACCAAAATAAGACTCCCCCTTACGAAAAGTAACATCAACAGTGCAGTAATAGCGACATGTAGGAGGGTGATAACACATATACCCTTTGGTGGTAGGAGAGTAGCCCACAAAAACACATCGGAGGGAGCGAACATCCAGTTTATCGCGATGTGGTGTATGAACATGAACCAAGCAGACTGAGCCAAAGATGCGTGGAGTGATGTGAGAGGTGTGGACAATATGTTTCTTGGCTAAACGGGAGAGGGGCGTATCGTAGGAAATGGAGCGAGACGACAGACGATTAATGAGATGAGTTGCAGTCAGAACCGCGTCACCCCAATAGGACTTGGGAAGGATCATGACAATTAAATTAGCAAATACCGAGCAACCTCCAGTAAGCGCCTATTTTTTCGTTTGACCGCACCATTTTGAGTAGAAGTGTGAACACATTTGGTTTTGTGAATAATGTCATGTTCGGCAAGATAGGCACCAAACGCTCTCCGATCATCATACACCCCGCCATTATCACTACGAAGTACTCGAATTATGTCCTTGAACTGTGTCACAACTATTTGATGAAAGGACCGAAAACAAGTAAACATGTCACTCCTTTTTAACAAATACAATCAAGTAGTACAAGAATGACAATCAATAATTGTAACACATCATTTATAACCAGATAATGATAACACAAGAGAGGGGCCCCAAACTTCAGAATGCATAACTTCAAAAGGACAAGAACTAGGAAAAGAAATATGACTGATACTATGATGAACATGTTTTGGGAGTTATATGTCACAAGTAAACGATTTAATTAAACAACTGAAAGCAGGAAACCGTTTGGTAAGATATAATACAGAAGGGTGGCCAAGGCGCAAATGCCAATGTCGGATATCGTGTAAAGTCAGAGCACGTGTGGTGTAGAGGGCACTGAGAGATAACGACTAGTTCATCTAGTACAGACCGTTAACATTCCTACCATTGTCAAGCATCTGCTTCGTATCCTGATCCTTAAATACACAAACATCAGGAAAAAATGTTACGGAGCATTTTAAAGAAGCAGTTAAGTGGCTTATGGAGAGAAGATTGCGAGGAAACAAATGCACATACAAAACTGAAGAAATAGATAGGTTGGGAGAACAAGCAACAGTTCCTTTGCAAACAATAGAAGAAAAAGAATCATTTACAACAATAATCTTATCACAATCAGAGAGAGGAGTATAGGAGGTAAAACCTGAGTCAGAGCCAGTCATATGATTCGTCGCACCCGAGTCGATGATCAACTCGGAAGGGGATGTAAAGACAATATGACCACTAGAGATACTTGAAGTAGTAAACACGACAGTAGAATCAATCGATGGAGAATCAGATTGGGAACGCAATATACGGCGAAAGCCTCTAACTCCATAACAGAAACTCCCCCAGAGTTTTCCTCATAAATCTCAGTCGAATGCGCAGAATACTGAGTACGGGCACCATCCTGGCGGACACCACTACGGTGACCACCTCTCCCACGAGCACCAGAACCCCGGCTAAAGGGAGCAAGATGAGGGTGTATACCAAAACAGACGTCCTTTGTATGTCCTTTCTTCTCACAGTGGTTGCATAAAGGAGGAGGTCCTCGAGCAATCCAACAAGAGCAGAGTGGTCGGTAGAGGAACCAAGAGAGCGGCGACGATTCTCATCACTAAGGAGAATACTGAAGTCTTCCCGACGAGAGGGAAGAGGCTTGCAGTGGAGGACATGCAGGCGAACCGCATCAAACTCCATATTGAGTCCCATAAGAAAGGCGTGAACCTGAAAGCGGTCTTTATCCTTCTAAAGAGTCTGTGTATCAGCAGTGCAAGAAGAAGTAATGGTGTTGAAGTAATCTAGTTTTTGATACAGTCGTTTGAACTAAGAGTAGTTGGCAGAGACGAACATGTTCCCTGCTTCTGCTCCAAAACACAGCGAGTGAGCTCATAAATCTGCGTGGAACTGCCTGCCTGAGACTAGATGTCATGAGTTTTTTTCCAAATTTCATGAGCAGAATCCAGATGCATGTAGTTGTGTTACACCTAAGGGGACATAAAGTAAAGTAACCACGAGACAACCAAGGAATTGTCCGCATCCCATTTTCTCCCTGAGGGATCGGTACGTAGTGGCTCAACAATGATACCATCAATATGCCCATATAGCTGGTGACTTCGAATAGCATGTTGTGCCTCCCTAGATCATTCAAGATAATTTGTGTCATCCATGGAAGCAGTAGTGATCTTCAAAGAGCCAGATTGGCCATGGCTCTGAGGAGGATCTGCAGAAGGATCATGGAGGACACCAGTGTGGGGAGACGATGAGATTTCGAAGGAATCATCCATTGATGATTGTCCGAAGAAAACAAGCAAGACGAAGAACTCAAATCGGAAGAAATCACTTCCTATGAGTGTCCCTTAGATCGTGTCGTCGGAGAGGACACCGAAGGATGTGACTATGATGTCTCTGGCAGGTCCCATGGAGAAAGGCGTTGAAGCGGAGAAGGCCCGCAAAGGAAGAGGTGACGTCGCTGAAAGCCTTAGGTGCTGGAGGAGGTGCGGGATGAGCGGTCTCTACCTCTTCTCGGCTTGCTCCCTGGTTGCTAAACCCCTTTGCCTTTCATGTGACCCCTATCCTCTGTTTCTCACCTCTGCAGACTTAGATTTTCCTAACCGCCCACTTCTTTTTTCGTGCGGCCTCTGCCCTGATCCTGCTCCTCGCCTTGCGACCTTGTTTCTTGCCGCCTTTCTCGAATCGCTTGGGCCCTTTACGGTGTGTGCGGTCTCCCTTGCCTGACCCCCTGGTGTCCGTTTCGACCTCCTATATGGAGACTCCAACTAACTCTATTACTATATCGACGCTATCTCTACCTCTTGCAACCGCACCCCTTCCTTCCAGCAACCTTGCTACTGCCTCCAAGTTAATCGAGAAAAATTATCCCGATTGGAGCGTTTCCTTTACCTTTTACTCAGATCTCAGCGAAAACGTCATCACCTTACAGATGTCCTCCGGCAAGGGGCTCTGCGACTTTTGATGACTGGGACGCCAGTGATGCTCTGGTTCGAACTTTGCTTGCTAGCAGCCTCTCTGATGAATATCTGTCGATCTGTTACGCCCCCGGACGAGGCTCGGTTGTTTGGACAACATTACAAGCGGCGGCGGCACGGACGTGGCGTTATTGGGGCTGAACCAATGGGTTCAGCCCCCTCTCCTTAAATATATGGCTCGGGGGGGGGGGGCTGAACCACGCCGGGTTCAGCCCCATTGGGCCGGCCGGCCCCCTTGGCCGGCCGGTCTTGGGTCCGGGGGTATAAATATCCGGACCCCTCTCTTTGGATGGCATGCAAGAATATATTCAGGTTCTTCCTCTTCTCTCAACCCTAACCCTAATCTCTTTCTCTAGCTTCCTCTACATCTTCTCTTAGTTTCTCTCCTAGTTAGGGCATAACAAGTGGTATCAGAGGAGTCGATTCTCGCGGCAATGGTGAATACTCGCAATCAAGAGGAATCCTCGCGGATTGAAACCCTAGAGGAGAATGTTGTTGGCCTCACCGATTCCATGGCGGCGTTGGAAGTGCGTCTGGAGACCCGTTTGGAGGAGTTGAAGACCCTACTGAAGGGGAAAGGCCCGGCCAACGAGGATTCGGCCGGATCGGGAGCCGATCCAGCCGGCTCCGTCTCTGCGCGGGCTGCGGAAGGCGTCGGGGGCGTGCGGCCTGCGGGAGGGGCTCCGGCCGGCGCGGCGTGGCACGGAGGGGTCGGCGGCACGGGATCGGCGGGATACGGGGCTCCTGCGGCTTCGGGAGCGGGTTACGGGGGTCCGGCGGGGCTGTTTCCGCCCGGATTCACTGCAGCAGGCTTCAGAGGACTGGGATCGGCCCCGGAAGAGTGGCGCCGAGGCGGGGAGGAGCTTTTGGGGCTCCGGCGGCCACCCGACATGGTGGGACAGCAAAGGGGGGGGCTCCTTCCTCCTCCACGCGGGTTTGGGCCACCAGGAGGGGTCGGATTTGGCCCAGGGTGGGGCGGCCAGCCGCAGCACCCGCAGCCTCCGCCTTGGGGAGCGGGACAGCCGCACGGGTACGGGGGTTTTGAGCATGGGGAACACGCAAGGAGGGACGGAGGTCCAGGAGCACAACGGTTGACCCCCGGGTTAATGCGTATGTACTTTCCAGAGTTCGAGGGCGGCGACGCCCTGGAATGGATTCACAAGGCCGAATTATTCTTCCAGTATCAGGAGGTGCCTGAAGGCCAGTGGGTGCAGCTAGCGTCCTTCCATCTGAAGGATGATGCCTTCCAATGGACACAGTGGTTCTTGCGGGGACGGGAGTACGTGCCTTGGGGGGAGTTCGTGGATGGATTTACGGCCCGGTTTGGGCCACTGGAGTATGAGAACTTTGAGGCACTCCTTCAGAAGCTTCGTCAGAAGGGGTCGGTTATGGAGTATCGGACCGAGTTCGAGAAGTTGGCGAATCGGGTTCAGTGGCCAGAGAGGACGCTTTACAGCTGTTTTATATCCGGTCTTAAGGAGCATATTCGGGATGAGGTTCAGGCACTCATGCCCCGTTCCTTGAACCATGCCATTACGTTGGCACGTATTCAGGAGGAGAGGTTCAACAGGCAACGGGCACGTAACACGAGTAGACCAGCTTTGGGCCCGACGATGGCAGCACGACGGGAGCCCCCCACGGGTACCAAGCCAACGGTGACTCGGTTGTCTTGGAGCGAGTTGGCGGCTCGGAAGGAGAAGGGTTTATGCTTTAATTGTGATGAGAAGTTCGTCCCCGGTCACAAGTGCCAGAAGGTCCAGGTTTTCATGTTGCAGCAGGAGGAGCAGCTCGAGGAGGACGTATTACCAGAGGAGGAGGTGGAGTTTGGGGGAGACCTAGACCTGAAGGAGTTGGGCGTTTCCCTACATGCCATGGAGGGATGCAATCCCCCCCCGCTTACGATGCGGTTGGTTGGACGGGTTTGGCGTGAGAGGGTGACGATTTTGGTCGACAGTGGGAGCACCCACAACTTTATTCATCCTGATGTAGCAAGGAAGGTGGGGCAACAGATCGACACGGGTGCAGCCTTTCAGGTCATGGTTGCAGACGGCAGCAAGTTACAGTGCCAAGGGATGTTGAAGGCGGTAGAGCTTCGGATGCAGGAATATGTGGGGTGCACAGACGTCTACCTCTTACCGATCCGAGGCTCAGACATGGTTTTGGGAGTGCAGTGGTTACAGCAGCTGAGGCGGGTTACTTTTGATTGGGATCAGATGACGATGGAATTCATGCAAGGCGGACGACAGTTCTGTTTGACGGGGCTCAGATCGTCTCCAGTTAAGGAGATTTCCCTTCGCAGTTTGCAGCAGCTGGAGGAGTCTAGTAGCTTGATGGCAATCCTGCTGGGGGTGCGGTCGGACGAGGAGGGATTAACACAGGTGCCAGATCAGTTGCGGCCGCTTGTAGAGGAGTATGATGACATCTTCCAGGAGCCGAGTACCCTTCCACCGTCACGTTTCCGTGATCATCAGATTGTGTTACAGACTGGGGCGGAACCGCCGAACATCCGCCCGTACAGGTATCCCTACATCCAGAAGGCCGAGATTGAACGCAGTGTGAAGGAAATGCTTGATGCATGTATCATACGGCCTAGTACCAGTTCTTTTTCCGCACCGATTATTTTGGTTAAGAAGAAAGACGGATCATGGCGTTTTTGCGTGGACTACCGGGCCTTGAACAGTGTAACTGTGAAGGACAAGTTTCCGATTCCCGTGATCGAGGAGCTCTTGGATGAGTTGCATGGGGCAACCCTGTTCACCAAGCTGGATCTGCGGTCCGGCTACTATCAGATCCTGATGAAAGAGGAGGATGTGCATAAGACTGCCTTCATAACTCATGACGGTCACTATGAGTTCTTAGTGATGGCCAATGGATTGACTGGGGGGCCGTCTACCTTTCAGGCCAATATGAATGAGATTTTCCGTTCCTTCCTGCGACGCTTCGTCCTGATTTTTCTCGACGACATCCTGATTTACAGTGCTACTTGGGAGGATCATCTACTTCATGTGGCTCAGGTCTTCTCTACTCTTCGGCAACACCAGTTATATGCTAAGCGGTCTAAGTGTTCTTTCGGACAACCTGAGGTGGAATATTTGGGGCATCTAGTTTCTGTTGAAGGGGTGAAGGCAGACCCACGGAAGATCGAGAATATGCTGTCGTGGCCCCGACCGTTGACCATTCGGGCACTGCGCGGGTTCTTAGGCCTCACTGGGTACTACCGACGCTTTGTACGGGACTACGGGAAGATTGCTAGGCCACTTACACAGCTGCTACAGAAGGATGCTTTTGAGTGGCACGCTGAGGACGAGACCGCCTTCCAGGCGCTCAAGCGAGCTATGACGACGACTCCAGTGTTGGCACTCCCGGACTTTACCAAACGGTTCGTGGTCGAGACAGATGCTTCTGGTGTGGGTGTGGGGGCGGTTTTGATGCAGGAGGGGCGGCCGATCGCCTTTTACAGTAAGGCTTTGGCTCCCCGGACTCTGGGTCTCTCAGTGTATGAAAAGGAGATGCTGGCGGTGATTCATGCGGTGGCTCTCTGGCGGCCCTACCTACTTGGGCGTCATTTTACGATCCGGACCGATCACCAGAGTTTGAAGCATTTCTTGGAGCAAAGGATCTCTTCCCCCCTGCAACAAAAGTGGGTCACCAAGCTGTTGGGCTATGATTATGCGATCGAATATCGACCGGGGAAGGATAATCGGGTGGCTGACGCCCTCTCTCGCTTACCCGAAGGGGGTTTGGCACACATTTCCGGGCCGCAGTTGGAGTCGATGGATGAAATTCAAGACGCGGTGCAGCGCGACCCCGAGTTACGGGCTATTGTGGAGGACTTGCAGCAAGGTCATGCGACAGCTCCAGGCTACCATTTACAGAATGACCGACTCTTCTATCACGGGCGGGTGGTCATTCCTGCTCATTCTGCTTGGCGCACGGTGATGATGCATGAGTTTCACTCGTCGCCGACAGGCGGCCACGCCGGCGTTCTTCGCACCCTTCAGCGGGCTCGGGCCAACGTGTTTTGGAAGGGCATGCGCCGCGACATTCAGGAGTTCGTACAGACGTGTGAGGTGTGCCAACGACAAAAATATGAGACTACTTCTCCGGCCGGCCTCCTCACTCCCTTGGAGATTCCACATCAGATCTGGGACACGGTTTCTATGGACTTCATCGATGGGCTACCTAAGTCGCAGGGGAAAACAGTGATCTTGGTAGTGGTGGACAAGTTGTCCAAGTATGGGCACTTCCTTGCTCTGAGCCATCCCTACACCGCGGAGTCTGTTGCGACCTTATTTGTGCGGGAGGTTGTTCGTTTGCATGGTGTTCCCCGCGCGATCATTTCCGACCGTGATCCGACCTTCGTAGGCCGATTTTGGACAGAGCTATTCCGCTTGCAGGGGACTTCCTTACGTTTCAGCACGGCTCATCATCCCCAGACTGACGGCCAGACCGAGGTCTTAAATCGGGGCGTCGAGACTTACCTTCGCTGTTTTGTCATGGATGAGCCGCGGACCTGGACTAGCTGGCTACATTGGGCGGAGTACTGTTTCAACACTTCTTATCACTCGGCCAGTAAACTCACGCCGTTTGAGGTCGTCTATGGGCGTCCACCTCCTACCTTGAGCAGTTATGAGCCCGGGGTACGGCCGTGGCAGCAGTTGATCGGGCGCTCCGTGATCGTGATCGGACTCTCACCACCCTACGGGAGAACCTTCGAGCAGCACAGGATCGTATGAAGATTCAGGCCGATCGTCATCGTACCGAGCGGGAGTTTCAGGTGGGGGATGAAGTTTTCCTCAAACTTCGTCCTTATCGCCAGTTGTCGGTGGCCCAGCGGACAAATCAGAAACTGGCACCCCGCTACTATGGACCGTTTCGGATCACGCGGCGTGTCGGGCCGGTGGCGTATACCTTAGCCTTACCGGCGAGCTCCCGGATTCATCCTACCTTTCATGTCTCCTTGCTGAAGCGGAAGTTGGGGCCTGCTGTTCCGGTCTTCCCCGTGTTGCCCGAGGCTACTAGTGGTGGCGAGCTTCGCCCGCTTCCGGAGGATGTTCTGTTGGTTAAGTGGAAACGCCGTGGCACGGCGTACTGTCCAGAGCTATTGGTTAAGTGGAAGGATCTCTCGGCAGAGCACAATACTTGGGTCGATTTACTGGAGTTCCAGGAGCTTTACCCGGACTATCACCTTGGGGATAAGTTGACTTTTGATGGGGCAGGGAATGTTACGCCCCCGGACGAGGCTCGGTTGTTTGGACAACATTACAAGCGGCGGCGGCACGGACGTGGCGTTATTGGGGCTGAACCAATGGGTTCAACCCCCTCTCCTTAAATATATGGCTCGGGGGGGGGGGGGGGGCTGAACCACGCCGGGTTCAGCCCCATTGGGCCGGCCGGCCCCCTTGGCCGGCCGGTCTTGGGTCCGGGGGTATAAATATCCGGACCCCTCTCTTTGGATGGCATGCAAGAATATATTCAGGTTCTTCCTCTTCTCTCAACCCTAACCCTAATCTCTTTCTCTAGCTTCCTCTACATCTTCTCTTAGTTTCTCTCCTAGTTAGGGCATAACACGATCATCCACCATAATGAAATAGTTAAAGTTGCATGGAATCATCTTGTTGCTCTTTACTCTAAAGGAGCTAAAACCTCTCGTGTTTATACTATGCATGCTGATCTTGTTGCCCGCCACACCATGATGTCTGCTGTTGCTTACCAAAAAGTCCATGTTCTTGGGGATAAACTTCTTCAGCATCGCCCTTTTTTTGCAGATCTTTCTGAGCAACACAAACATTTCTAGGAACTTCTGGTGGTTTGCTATCTTCTTCGTTTACCTGACTCGTATGACATGATCCGTCAACAGATTTTGGGCCAGGATAAATCTCCAACCCTTGATGCAACTGCTGCTCGCATCTCCGCGGTCACAACTCTTCTTCAAAGGCCCCTGCTTGCCCTGTCTTCTTTCGACACTTATGCTCATCCGAGTAACAGGGGCTCTGTTGGTGGCCATGGAGGTCCTCCAGGTAGACGCGGTTCCTTCTGACATTTTTGTTCTCCTTGTGGCAAAACTGGCCACTCTGTGGATCGTTGTTGGCTCAAGCATCCTCATCTTCGTCCATCAGCGGGTGACACGTCTCTTGGAGCCTCCAAGAAATCTGCATCTCTTGCCTCCTCGTCAGGTAATGCACATGTGGTCATCCAGGGTAAGTGTCTTATTGACTCTAGTGATATTAATCATATGACAGGCAACCCTTGTCTCTTCTCTCATTTGGAGACCCATGATTTATCACCCCTTGTCCTGATTACGGATGGCTCCCCCTCTTCTATGCGTGGGACTGGACTGGTCCACGTCACCCCATCTCTTCAACTTAAGGATACTCTCTACGTGCCAACGTTCCCTTGCAATTTGCTTTATGTCACCTCTCTTTGCAAGTACCTGCAGTGCTCAGTCACGTTTATCTCTACTGCTTGTTTCTTTCAGGGTCCTCACTCAAAAAAGACGATTGCTAATGAGACTGAGAGTGGTTGTCTCTACTTCTTTGGCAATGTATCTGCTCTTCCGGCCGCCACAACCTCCAACACCCTTCTACAATGGCATCTTTGCTTGGGTCATCCTCCTCGTCTTCTTTACCAGCTTATGCTAGATCTACCCATGTACAACTCCTCTCTAACTATGAAGCTTGTCAGTTCCGCAAACATCATCGCTCTACCTATCCCGCAAAACATGTGTGAAGCTTTTCTCGCCCTTTCTCTCTTGTTCACTCGGATGTCTGGGTTCCTTCTTTTATCCAGTCTATTGGTAGGGGAAGTATGTATTTTATAACTTTTACTGATGACTTTTCTTAATGTACTTGGGTGTATCTATTAAAAGAGCGCTCTGAACTTTTTTTATATTCAAAACCTTTTTAATGAAATTTGATCCCAACTGGGTACTTCTATAAAAGTTCTTCGCACGGATAATGTCAAAGAATACCTTAGTATTCAATTTTCTAACTTTTGTCTGACTAATGGTATTGTTCATCAAACTGCTTGTGCATATACATCCCAACAGAATGGTGTTGCTGAACGGAAAAATCGACATTTTCTCGACATTACGCGCACTCTTATCACTCAGATGAATGTTCTGTCGTATTGGGGTCATGTCATTCTAATATTGTGCTATCTTATCAACCGTCTGCTTTCAACTTTTCTCCAAGGGAAGACACCCATTTTCCTCCCCTATCATGATGACGAACCTTTTCCTCTAACTCCCCGTACCTTTGTATGCACGGCCTTTGTCCACATTCCCTCACCAAGAAGGGACAAACTCTCCCCTCGTGTTTTCAAATGCATCTTCCTTGGCTACTCTCCCACTCAAAAGGGTTATCGTTGTTATGACCCCCTTCTCCGACGACAATATGTCTTTGCTGACATTAACTTCTTTGAAACAACACCATACTTCTCCAACACGTCTCCATCTTCACCACTGCCTGATACTTCTTCCTTACTTCTTGTTTCGGCCCCTCCATATGACATCTCACCACCTTCCGTATCACAATCCCCAACCACCTCTTCCCCTACACCGTCGTCACTACCAGTTACCAGGCCAACTCTCTCTTCGACGGATGCTTCAGAACCTGATGAAAGGTCAGACCTTGATCTTACCATTCCTCTTCGCAAGGGGGTTCGAACGTGTACTCAGTATTCAATTCATGGCGTTGTCTCGTACGCTCGACTCACCCCTTCTTGCAGGGATTTTGCTCTCGCTATCTCGGCTACTCTCACCCCTGCGACATACCATGAAGCTCTTACAATTTAACATTGGAAAGCTGTCATGGATGAAGAGATGACCGCTCTACCTGAACGGGGTACTTGGACTCTCATCCCAACTCCTAAGAAGGCCTATGTTGTTGGTTGTTGGTGGGTCTATGCGGTGAAATTTTGTCCTGATGGCATAGTGGATCGTTATAAGGCTCGCCTAATGGCAAAAGGCTTTACTCAAACATATGGTGTTGACTTTTTTTAAACCTTCTCTCCTGTGGCTCGCATCAACACGATACGAGTTCTTTTCTCTATTGCTGTCAATAAAGATTGGACGATGTCTCAGTTAGATTTCAAGAATGCCTTCCACTATGGCGATCTCCAAGAAACAATATACTTGGAGCAACCTCCTGGGTATGTGTCTCAAGGGGAGTCTCAGGTATGCAAGTTAAACAAGGTCATATATGGCTTCAATCGAAGCTCA
Source organism: Platanthera zijinensis (assembly GCA_039513925.1). Classification (NCBI taxonomy): domain Eukaryota; kingdom Viridiplantae; phylum Streptophyta; class Magnoliopsida; order Asparagales; family Orchidaceae; genus Platanthera; species Platanthera zijinensis. The sequence continues at coordinate 39,601,714 of CM077091.1, read as the reverse complement.
CGGGCCTGGTTCGAAAAGTTTAGTAAGGTTGTCTCTATCATTAGTTTTGCACATAATTTGGCAGATCGCTCTCTTTTCATATGCAAAACTTCTCACGGACTTATCGTCCTGGCTGCCTAAGTTGATGATATCCTACTAACTGGAGACGACAAAGAAGGCATTGCGCTAACAAAGAAACATCTTCCTCATCATTTTGTCACAAAATATATGGGATCTCCAAAGTATTTTTTGGGCATTGAAATTTCGCGGAAACATAACTCAGTGGTTCTCTCACAACGTAAGTATGTCATTTATCTTTTAAAAGTGACATGACTACTTGGTGTTTAACCGACTAGATATCCAATAGCAGTGGGTGACGACAAATGCTGGAATGAGGACTCGCCTCTTCTTTAAGATGTCACTAGATACAGACACTTGATTGGCAAACTCATCTACTTAACAGTGACAAGACCCGATATCTGTTATGTTGTGGGCAAGCTTAGTCAGTTCATGCAAGCTCATAGGGAATGCCATCTAAAATCAGCCCTAAAAATCCTGAAATATATGAAAGGGTCACCGGAGAAGGGACTACTGTTTAAAAAGAACAATTATTTGAGAATTGAAGCTTACTCGGATGCCAGCTATGCTGATGACAGAAATGATCAGAGATCGACGCCAGGGTTCTGTAATTTTTTAAGAGGTAATCTTGTTAGCTGGAAGAGTAAGAAACAATCAGTTGTATCCAGATCAAGCACTGGCTGAGCAGAGACGTATGACTTCAACCACATGTGAGTTGAAGTAGTTAAAGGACTCTTATGTCAGAATTAGGAGAAGTCTATGATTATCCGTTACTAATGTTTTGTGATAACAAAACTGTTATATACATATTACAGAATCCAGTCTTTCATGAAAGAACAAAACACATTGAAGTTGGTTGTTACTTTATTAGAGAGGAAATTCTGAAGAAACAAATCTGCACTCCATTTGGCACTTCCGCAAACGAGCTAGCAGATGTTTTTACCAAACCTATATCCTCCTCATTTTATGAGATATGTGATAAGCTGTGCATGGTTGATATATATGCTCTAACTTGAGGGGCGTGTTGAAACATAAGTGTTATGCGTCTATCTTTCCTAACCGCGCGAATTGGGATCTCTGCCTATTTCGTTCTGGCTGCCTCCTGTGGACTGTGAGTTGTTCTAATCGGATCTCAAGTGACTGGTGGTTAGACTTTTCTAACCGCACAACCTTTGCGGCTTTATTCTCCATGCCGCCAATGCGCAACGACGGAGGTCTGTTTGCTACCTCTTCCTGTCAGAGCACAGAGGAGATCTGCGATCTCCTTGATATTTCTTCCACTCATTTCGGGAGGTTAGCTTGTCTAACTGCGCGACCTTTGCGGTCTGATTCTCCAAGCCGCCTATTGCTTTCATCTGTATTTTAGTCCCACATTATCAAATTGTAATCTCTCTCTTCTCCTCCATTTTATATAAGGGAGGCCATATTGTTGTAATTCTTAGATTTTTTGAAAATAACAATTGAGTTATTTTCAAATTGCTGTGTTGCGGTTTATTTCAGTTCTCTCTTCCAACAATAAGTACCGGAAAAATAACACTTAAAATAAAACGTGTATATTCAAGGGGAGTGATAGATGTAAATTGTTATATATAGTTATTGTTAGAGAATATTAGGAAAACATGATGTATTGGCTCATTAATATGACCCATATAGGATATAGTGTTTAGTCCCACATTGTTTGTTTATCTTATTTTTCCTCTCCTCTCTCCTATATATTTGTACTCATACTTGTATTTTGGTATTCAAGAAGTATATACAAGGTTTTGACCTTTCTTTACATGGTATCAGCGCAATACAGTTCTGCCTGTTTTTCTCAAACCGCTCAGTTCTCCTGTTAACCGGGCGGCTTGCGTTTCTTCCTAACCGCGCGGTCTTGCAGGCTCTCCATTTTCTACCCGCCTTCATCCCCTTCTACCGTGGATCCACCTCTTCCTTATCTACGCTCTTTTATAGCCTCCTCTATCTCTGGTATGTGGACCCCACTCCAGTACGGATTGGTCTTCTTGACCGTCACGGGTTTCTTTTTACCCGCTACGGCTTCTCCTGTTAGCCGGGTAGCTTCTTCCCTCTCGCAGTTGCTCTTTACCATCTGGCTACCCGCTCTACCCGTTGCGACCTGTGTCTGCCCGCTGCGGTCTCTTCCCAGTGTTTTCGCCGCGGACTCTTCTCTTGCAGCGCGATCTCCTTCCTTATCGTGCGGTCTCTTTGTCGCACGGTTTCCTTCTTGTCGCAGGGAGCTCTCCCCTCTCTTGTCGATTGCCTTGCCGCTTCTCGGTTCTTGGATTGATCTGCTATTCGCGCGGACTGTCTTTACCGCTCCGGTACGGTTTGCTTCTAACCGCACGGTCTGGTGACTATTCGCCGTGGTTGCTCTTGGTGCGGTGTGCTCCTAGCCGCCCGAACTAGTTCATGTTCGCTTGCGGTTTGCTCCTAGCCGCCCGACCAAGTTCCTGCTCGTCGTGCCTTTCGGCTTGTTACGGTCTTCCTCTAACCGTACGGTCTCATACTTGTTACCTGCCTGTTTCCGGCCTCTGCCTCTGGTTGCTGCCCGCCCAGGACTCTTGCCATCTTCTTCTTCTAATCGTTGCGGCCTCATGACGTCAGAAAATTCCAATGCTTCCTCTGTTCTCCCTGATCGTGTTGCCGCTCCAGTTCGCGAGCTTCGCGATGAAATTCGCATTACTACTATTTCTCTCAGTGGGAAACGTAATTTTTTCGAATGGGTGCAATCGGTTCGTCGTGTCCTGCAGACAAAAGGTCTTCTTCATCACCTCACAAAGGTCACGCCAACCGCTCCCACCGATGAGTGGCTTCGCGATGATGGACGCGTCCAATCTTGACTACTCAACTCTATGGACACTGAGCCCTATAGGATGGCTATGTATCATGACACAGCGAAGGCCATGTGAGATGAACTCCATTCTTTTTACTCGGGCCAGAATAGTTTGCAACACCTGTTCTACATCGTCTCGGATCTTCAAACCCTTTATCCCGGGGGTCCTGGTGATATGATCTCCTTTGTTGTTAAAGCCAAAATCCTGGTGGGGGCCTGGATCCAGCATCGGCCTCCTACTACAGATCTAGCCACTCAACGAGCCCAAAAAGAGGCTGTCGGGATTGCCATGATGATGTCCCTTGTTCCCTCTCACCTCCACAGTGTTTGGGCCCAGATTCTCTCATCTACTACCACACCATCTTTATCTGATGTGTGCTCCATGCTTCTGAAGGTCACCACGCCCCCGGATACTCCTGTTACTCTCTCCCCAGTGCTTCTACAACACTCTTCACCAGCTCCACATGCTCGGGGGTCCTCAGCCCGTGGAGGCTGTAACACGACTCGGGGTCGCGGTCGGTCTGGCAAATCTCTGTTTAAGTGCACCTATTGCGGACGAGATGGCCATCTTGATGGCACCTGCTATCGCAAACATGGCCTGCCACCACATCTTGCTGCTCTTGCTCTGGTCGATCCAACAGTTGCTCCTACCGCTCCTGCCCCGGACTCTGCTGCCTCTGCTCGGGCAGATATTGATGCTTTACGCACTCAGCTCCAACACCTGTAAGGGGTGATCTCTCGCTCGTCTGGCTCTGTCGCCTTTATTTCAAATGAAGGTATTTATTGTCTCTCGCAAAGCTCTCACTGGATTGTGGACTCGGGTGTCACGCAACACATTACTTCGCAACGCCCTCCGCAATATTCAGTGACTGCTCACCCCAAGTTCATAACTGTGGCAAATGGTGATACCACCCCCGTCTCTAGTGCTTCTGATATACCTCTCACACCCACTCTGTCTCTGACCTCTGCTCTTCATGTTCCTGGTTCCTCATTTAACCTACTCTTCGTAAGCCGCCTCATACAAGACCTCAATTGTTGTGTTACTTTCTCACCCTCTACCTTTGTTGTGCAGGATCGAAACACGCAAAATATCATTGGTAAGAGACGGATGTAAAATGGGCTCTATCTCCTCGATGTCCCTCCTTCCGCCTTTTCCGCTGTCTCTACTACTGACTGACATCGTCGTCTCAGGCATGCTCCCCTCCAGACTCTCAAGAAGGTTCTTCCGGATGTCTCTCTGCATGAGTTTTCCTGTGTGACGTGTATCTTTGGCAAACAACATCGTGTTTCTTTTTCTCCTACTTGTAATCAGAGTGATACTCCATTTCCATTATTACATTCTGATATTTGGGGCCCTTATAAAACCCCTAGTATATTTGGCTATCGATATTTTATTAAATTTGTTGATGATTATTCACGCTTAACCTAGTTGTACTTACTTTGGGATCGTACTTAACTTACCACTACATTTCGTGCCTTCCTCACCGATATACGTACACAGTTCCTCTCTCCTTTAAAGGTTATTCGCACGGATAACGCTAAGGAATACACTAGCCATACATTTGTCAACTTATGCACCGAGTTCGGTATTATACATCAAACCTTATGTGCTTATGCGCCTCAACAAAATGGTGTGGTAGAGCGGAACAATCCCCATTTTCTTGATGTGGCGCGGTCCCTCATGCTTCAAATGCATGTTGCTACTCGTTTTTAGAACTTTGCTGTCTCTACGACATATCACCCGATCAATCGCATGTCTTCTTCTGTGCTCGATCATGCCACTCCGTTTAGCCTCCTTTTTCCGTCCCAATCACCGTTTACTCTCACGGCTCGTGTGTTCGGGTGTACCTGCTATGTTCATCATCTCGATCCAATCACGGATAAGTTTGCTCTCCGGGCCCGCAAGTGTATGTTTCTCGGGTACTCTCGGACCCAGAAAGGCTATGTGTGTTATTCTCCGCTTCATGACAGTCATTATCTCTGCTGATGTCACCTTTCAGGAGGCTCAACCATTCTACGACTCATAGTCTGTCATTGCTCCTCCTTTCTCCCCCTTCAATTCCTCGTCCGGCTATTCCTGTTATGTCTTCTTTACCACCGCTACTTCTACCGCCCCCTCCAGCACATGCTTCACCTCCACCATCCAAACCACCCCTTATTTGTGTCTACACTCGTCGTACCCCGGTCTCTGGAGCTCTGCAACAGCCTCCCTGTACCAGTGATATCTCGCAGACTGACGATCCAACAACATCATCTACCGTTCACCCCATAGCGAATTATGTCTCAATGCATCGCCTTGCTCCACCTCTACGCAAGTTTGCTCTCTCCCTCTCCTCTATTTCTATTTCTAACTCGGTGCAAGAGGCTCTTCTGCATCCTGGGTGGTGCGCGGTCATGGACGAGGAAATGACTCTCCTTGGTCTAACCAGACTTGGAATCTAGTTCCTCCTCCTCCCGGACAATCATGTGTCAGTTGCAAGTGGGTGTTTACTATAAAACATGCTCTGGATGGGACATTGACAGGCTCAAGGCCCGACTTGTGACGCGTGGGTTTACTCAACAACAGAGACTTGATTATGAGGAAACCTTCTTTCCCGTTGCCAAGTAGAATTCTGTTCGGGTTCGTATCTCCTTGGTTGTGCATCGACACTGGCCTATCCATCAGCTCGATATTAAAAATGCTTTTTTGAATGACGACCATCAAGAGACAGTCTACATGCATCAACTGCCCGGATTTGAGATCACGGGGGAGTCTCGTGTAGGTCTTCTTCGGAAATCTATTTATGGTCTCAAACAATCTCCCCGGGCTTGGTTTGAAAAGTTTAACAAGGCTTTTCGCGATGATGGATTCAAGCGGAGCTCGGCCGACTACTCTCTCTTCACTCGTCATCAATCAACTGGGACTGTCATTCTCTTGGTATATGTGGATGATATCTTGATTACTGACAACGACACCACAGGGATACAGAAAGTCAAGCAACACTTGAACTCCGTTTTCCAGACAAAAGATCTGGGAGGTTTGAGGTACTTTCTTGGACTTGAGGTTGCAAACTGACTCGATGGCCTTGTTCTGTCACAACGAAAGTACTGCATTGATCTCCTCCACGATGCTGGCTATTCTAGGTGTAAACCTGTAGAAAATCCGATGGATGCCAACCACAAGCTATGTGCTCATGGGTCTGACTCTGATTCCCTGCTTACAGACCCTGACTATTATCGGCGCCTTGTGGGAAAATTGATTTACGTAACAGTTACAAGACCTGATATTTCATTTGATGTTGGAGTTGTCAGCAGATTTATGCACGCCCCTCGTACTTCTTATCTCCAGGAAGTGGAACGCATCCTCAGATATTTGAAGACAACTCCTGGACAAGGATTGGTATATAAGCCATCTTCATCCCTATCTCTTGTTGCATTCTCAGATGCGGACTATGCGGATTCCCTAGATGATCGGCGCTCTACTACCAGCTTCTGTACCTACTTCGGAGTGAATCTTATTACTTGGCGTAGCAAAATGCAGTCTGTTGTTGCTAGGTCATCCGCTGAAGCCGAGTATCGTGCAATGACAGCGGTTGTATTTGAACTCACCTGGCTTGAGGGTCTACTGGGTGATTTGGGGGTCACTTTACTCTCACCAACAACCTTGTTTTGCGATAGTCAGGCTGCAATTCACATCGCAAAGAATCCTGTGTTTCATGAGCGGACCAAGCACATCGAAGTTGACTGCCATTTTGTTCGTGAAAAGGTTCAATTAAAGAAGTTAAAACTGGAGCATGTTCCTGGGTCTGGGCAAGTTGCCGACATTCTCACCAAGGCATTATCACGGCAAATGTACCATCAGTTCTTATCCAAGCTTGGTGCCTACGACTTGTACACTCCAGCTTGCAGGGGAGTGTTAGAGAATATTAGGAAAACATGATATATTAACCCATTAATATGGCCCATATAGGATATAGTGCTTCGTCCCACATTGTTTGTATAGCTTATTTTTCCTCTACTCTCTCCTATATATTTGCACTCATACTTGTATTTTGATATTCAAGAAGTATATACAAGATTTTGACCTTTTTTTGCAGTTATAATTATATTATTAAAGGTATATAGGCTAAAGCAGATTATTTCAAGCAATCTTTTTGTTCGTTCTAAAGCATATCATTATTTATGATTATTAGCACTATTTTTGTTTTAACTTAATTTCATTAGCGTGGATTATTATAAATATTATAGATGATGCACTCTCTTGGCTTTTTATCTATGCAGGTTAAACAGATGGTGGTTGCTATTATGTTAGAAACTAAAATGAGGCTTCCAGATGAACTTCTTGAAACTATAATTGATGAGGCCTGCTTCTAATGATTTGTGTATTGTCATACTCTTCTCATTCTGAAACCCCTAATATTGACTAATGGTTCTTCTGCAGACGTTTGAAGATGCCGATACTGATAGGGATGGAAAAATTGACCGAGATGAGTGGAGGAATTTTGTACTTCGGCACCCATCACTTTTGAAGAACATGACTCTTCCTCATTTGAAGTATGCTTTTGAAGTCTTCTGTTTTGTTTAAACATTGTATGACACTTTCTTCTTCACGTGCTCTTACCCTCTTTGGTCGTTGTATCACCTCCACTAGTTTCATGTTGAGTATTTTATGAATTTCCTTTTAGTTTATAAATCACTAGTTTAAGAGTCACAGTTCATTAGAGAGGAACTATGTAATAGAGCTACAATATTGTAATAATACATACAGCTCATTGTTTGGCATTCATTGTATGCTCAATGGAAAACTGGTTATAATTTTCATAGTGAAGTTGCTACATTAAAAAATTTAGAAACCGGGAGAAATTCCCTTTGTCCGGTGACTGCTTGTGGAGATACTTTCTCACGTGCAGTTTGACGTTGTGATCAAACCCTTAGGTTTATGATGCAGCACGAGTCGATAGGTGACAGAGGGCGAACACCCTAACCCTAGGTGTATGCGAGCAATCACGAATAAATGTTGTCGCCTAAGACCAACTCCGAAATGACATGCATGCATACTCGCAATCCATTAGTATATTTGTGTAACACAAGTACTGATGCAAAGAACAATCCTATTTGAATTGACAATAATTACTTGATTAGAACAATCCTATTTTAATCCAGAACAATTGAGTTGCAAATAATTTAAGTGTGCGCCGAATAACACTGCAAATCACATGGTTTCATAGTAAATAAAGCATTTGATCTCACATCCAACAAAACATAGTTCGAGCACACAATTTTAGGAAATAACAAACTCCACACTAAAAACTTACACATGCAAGTGGCGGCGTGATTAGGGATGGCGAACCGGTTGCGGCATGTCGTTGGGTGACTCCACAGGTGAACTGTGGGGGCTGGACCAGGCTGAGTTGGAGGCTTGGGCATTGAGGAGGGTTGGGATAGGTTATGCAGGAAGAGGAGAAGGTTGTAGGTGGCTAGACGGGATTTGAGAAGGGGGGAGGTGGATGCGGGGCTGTAGTGGGCTCGACGGGGGCTGTGAAGGGAAGGGGAGGCGGAGACGAGTCTATAGAGGACTCCCCGGAGTTGTGAAAGGAAGGGGAGGCGGAGACGGGTCTGTAGATGGCTCGACGGGGCTGTGACGGGAAAGGGAGGCGGAGACGGGGCTCTCGAGTGCTCGACGGGGGGTTGTAAAGGCCTAACGGGGTCGGAGAAGAGGTAGGGAGGCGGCGGCGTGGCTTTAGGATGCTTGGTGGGAGGTGGCGGAAGGCGGGATGGTGCACGAGGGAGAATAGTTGCTCGGAGTCCACCGAGGGAGAGGAGACCGACGGCTGCAAGAAGCAAACCCACGATGCCCTAAACCGGGCCCTTGCATTTGTATAAATAAGAGAAAATCCCAAAAATGATCTAGGGCACCCAAATCGGACGACTCATATCGTCCGGGCCGATTGAGCGTCAAATACAACTCAAAATACATAAAATAATATATCAAAAAAACTCGGAACGACCGTTTAGACACATCTACAGACTCAAATTACCCGAAAGAGGAACGGATCACGACGACCTCCATCAATTCACATTATTGATATTAGATTTCTTAGATATATTTTAGCTTGCTTTGCATCTAATCCTATGTGTATGCATGTAATAACAGGGCCTATCTTGATCCCTCTATTTCTTTAGGTCTTTAGTCTCACATCTTAGAATTAGATTCCTTCTCCCTTTTCTCTTCCTATATAAATGTACAAATACTTGTATGTAGATCATTATGAGAGAAATAAATAAAACATTCCTTTTAATTTTTTTTTATCCGTCTACAGGGTATTAGAGCCATAACGATCCCTACAGTTTTTTCCCGCCCTCGTTTTTTTGGCTTGAGCCCAACCTCGCCACAACTAGCCGCAAGCTCCTATGGTCTCCCTCTCCTGTTCGCCACTTTAGTTCTCTGTCTTGCTCTTGTCTGTGATGTCCCTCATCCCTGCTAGATTTATAGAATGCATCTGCTACCTTATGTGCCCCACCTGGTTGGTTTCACTCATGGGCTCTCAGATCACCAGCTCGCCCGATCTCCTGTCCGTCGAGATCTCCTGCTCTCTATGGTTGTTGCTTCTCTTCTGGTCGTCGAGACTCTCTGTCCGCTGAAGAGATCACCTGTCGTGATCTTCTTCTTGCGTGACCTTTGTTCTTCGAGATCGCTTGCTCGCCGAGCTCTTCCCTCTGCTCACCTGGTCGATGAGTTCCTTTGTCCACTAAAGAGATCGTCTATCGTGATCCTCTCCTCGCGTGACCCTTTGTCCGCTGAAGAGCTCCTCTTCTTTCGCGATTGCAATTTCTTTCGCGAGATCGCCTGGCTCCTCGCGTGATCCTCTGCCAGCCGGTTCTTGCCACCAGTGCTTTCCACCAGTCCTTGCCGTAGGTCCTTGCCTCCAGTGCTTACCTCACTTGATACTCATCGTTCCTGTCCGTAGATGTGTCGAGTCTCAATGCCCTTCAACGATGCCCCATTTCCTGCCCGTGTTGTGGCTCCTCTTCCTGAGGTTCATGATGAGCTCTGAATCACCACCATTTCTCTTAATCAAACGATGAATTTTGTTGAATGGGTGCCCTCCGTTCGTCGCATCCTTCAGAACAAAGGCCTGCTCAACCATCTGACTAAGGCTCCACCTTCTGTGCCCACCGAGGAGTGAATCCAAGAGGAGGGTGCCAAGGCCATATGGGGGAACTTCACTCCCTCTATTCTAGCAAGGACAGCTTATAGTACTTATTTAATATCATCATAGATCTTCAATCTCTCGACTCAGTGGTGACTGGAAACCTAACCTCCTTTGTTGTGCATTACAAAACTCTGGTCAAGGTCTGGATTCAACATCAGCCTCCAACAACGGATCTCGATGTCCATCGTTCCCAGATAGAAGTTATTGGTATCACCATGATGATGTCTCGTGTTTCGCCTCATCTCTACAGCCTTCGTGCTCAGATCCTTTTTCATTAAGCATTCCTTCTTTGTCATATGTGTGCTCGATGTTCATAAAAGTCACCTAATCCCCACCCGATCCTCCTGTGTCTCTCTCTCCGGCTCCTCTCTAGCAAGCTTCTCCATCTCACCCCGCTCCTTCATCAACTCGAGGTGATCACACCGGATCTCATGGATGAGGTCGCACCTGATCTCGTGGACGAGTTCGCATCGGAAAGACTCATCCCCATTGTTCTCATTGTGGTCAGGTTGGTCATTTTTAAGGCAATATGCTTCCGTAAGCATGGCATGCCCACAATGCCTTCATTATGGTCGTACCGCCTTCCACCACCAGTACCGACATTGATGCCCTGTGCACACAACTTCAACACCTTTAGGGGATGCTCAGTCGTACATCTGGTTCTATTGCGTTTATTTCCAAAGAAGGTATCTCCTATCTCTCTCATTGTTTCACTTGGATTGTGGACTCCGGTGCCACCCATTATATTACTCCGAAGAAACCATCGCAAAAACTACCGCAGTACTTGGACTCGTACATCCCAAGTTTATTATAGTGACCAACGGTGAACCATCCTGGTTTCTAGTTCCGTTGATGTGCCCCGTACTTTCTCAATCTCCCTTCTCTCGGTTCTTCATGTTTTGGGCTCTTCTTTTTGTTAGTTGTCTCACTCAAGATCTTGACTGCACTATTACCTTTTCTCCCTCTTCTTTTGTTGTGCATGTTTGACTGGCTTTGAATATCATTGGTGAAAAAATATTTTCCAACGGGCTCTACATTTGCATGTTCCTCCCACAGTTCTCTCCTTCGTCGCCTTTATTGATTGGCATCGGCATTTTGGGCATACTCCTCCCCGAATTCTCAAGAAAGCTCTTCCGAATTTCTCCCTCACCAGCTTTATTTGCGAATCATGTATCTTTGGCAAACAACATCGCACTTCTTTTGTCCCTCATTATACTCAGTGCAATGCTCTTTTTTCTTTAATTCATTCTAACATTTTGTGACCATATAAAACTGCTACTGTTTCGGGTTACCGTTATTTTCTCACTTTTATTTATGATTACTGTCGCATGACGTAGTATATATTTCACAATCTCTCTGAACTTCCTCGTGTGTTCAGTGCATTTCTTGTTAAAACTCGTACACAGTTTTCACGCTCCACTAAAACTATTCGCACTGACAATGCACTGAATACATAAGTCATGAATTTAATAGTCTATGTACTGAGTTGGAGATCATTCATCAAATCTCATGTGCTTGTAAATCCCAACAAAATTGTGTAGCGGAGAGAAAAAAATTTTATTTCTCGAGGTCGCTCGCTCATTTATGTTTCAAATGAAAGTTCTCAAACTTTATTGGCAGTTCGCAGTTTCTACAGTTTGCTACCGCATCAATCACATGCCCTCCTCCATTCTCAACTATTTGACTCCTTTCAGACTTCAATTTCCCTCCGCACCTCTTTTTCCAGTCACTCTCGTCTTTAGGTGTACCTGCCATGTCCATTGTCTTGACCCTTCCACCAACAAGCTTGTTTCTTGTACAACCAAATATATGATTGTTGGTTATTCTCGTACTTATAAATGTTTTGTCTGCTACTCCCCTGATGATCACAAGGTTGTTACATCTGTGGATGTAACCTTTCTCGAGCATTAGCCTTTTCACTCTTCCCACTCAGCTTCTCCAACACTACGACGCCCTGCCATCCCTGTTACTTCTCTTCTACCACCTATATCCCCGCCAACTACAATTGCACCCTCCAAACTGCCTCATCTTCGTGTGTACACTCGTCGTCCTCCTCATTCTGATATCCTCAATCAATTAATCTCTATAAATGATATCACGCCACCTGAAGATCCTGAACAAGCATCAACCACTCATCTTGTGGTGAATTTTGTATCCTTACATCGCATATCCCCGACTCTTCACCATTTTGCATCTTCTTTGATATTTATGTTCACTCCAAACTTTCTACAGGAGGCTCTTCTGCATCTGGGGTGTCGTGCAACCATGAAAGAGGAAATGACTGTGCCTCAGGCAAATCATGTAAGCCCCCCCCCTCCGGAACAAAAAACACGGCCGAGGAGAGTCTTGTGCCCAGAACAGCCGTCTTGCTGTAGCGTTAACACACGGGCTAACCTGTACTACAAGACGCCTATTCTGCCGGCTAAACATATCATCAATTCCAACCCAACATAAAGAAAGTAAAGTGAAGTCAAAATCACACACTAGTATAAAGTCCACAAGTACAACAAATAAAAGAAGCAACCAAGGCTTCCTTAATATCAGAGTACGTAATGCCAAACGGCTACAAAATGAGTCTTTCAACAACTCACGTCAGTCATTGACGGCAGTGATGGTACCGTCACTTCAGGCCCTGTCGTCCTGGTCTGGTTGCCCTCTTGCAAAACCTGTTGCAGCTTTGTCCGCGGGGTTTCCTTCTAAAAAGGAAGACGTAGCAACCGTTAGTCAAAAAGACTAAGTGGCTATCACATCCACTCCCCCGACGACTCTTAGGCACCGGGCAGAGAAAAGGATAAGAGTACAATATATATATAACAGTAGTACAAACTGGTGGTATAGGATTAGTCAATATCAGTGTATATCAAAGTAATTGCAACAAACGAGTATATCAATCTACTCTAGCAGTTCTACCATCAACATCAGTATATATATGAATCTATAACAGAAAGTAACTTAACTTATATGAATCAATGAATGCCCATATAGACATATAAATTAAAGATCGGCTTAACAGTAAAGTAACTCATTGTATATGAGTTCCCATACAAACTTATACGATAAGTATCTTGTATATGTTATGTAATGTGATGATATGAATGCAATGCAATGACTCACCCATGCTCACGCACATGCAACTGCTATGTCGACACAGACTTGTAGTTCCCACTTTTCGAGCAGGTAGCTAACCTCTCAGGCGCCATCCATCGTTGTCAGACGGTGACAGTAGAACGGGCTTTTCCACTACTAGGCGTACATTCATCCTACCGAGCCTAGGCCTCCGTACGCCTCAACGCTAAGAACACAACAACGGAGCTCACATGCGTACTACGTCTCAGAGGGGTCTTGGGTAGATGTGCACCAAGAACACAGCCCAAACTGACCTACAGGTGTAGCACGGAAAGGTCCTCGGGAATGAGCACAAGGACACAGCCAATCCGTCCACTTGGCACGGAGAGGGCCTCGGGAATGAGCACCGAGGACACAACCAAACCGTCCAAAGTCTATCTGTCAACTCTGTCAGTGTGACGACTGGCGAGCACGTAGACCTGCCACACTATCCTCAACCCAAGATTATGACACCGCGTGCCAAATCACACCGCATGCATTTCACATATAAGGGCTCCACACAGAGTCCCTATTTATTATTCACATCCCGTGCTCATCGGCACGCAAGGGCACACCGAGTCCCTTATCAACACATCGTTTCAGTGCGGCAAACACACACTCACTTCCAACTCTTCCACATTTCCATATCACACAAGTGTTTATTAATTACACAGGTGGGAAGCCACCCAGCATAACGCATCGATCCCACACTGCTACACGTAGGGAGACTCAACTCTAAGCAGTGGACTACTAAGTATATTCCTTAACCAATATCTCATATAATCATGCAATAACTTATCCAATACTCTCTTAAATTAAGATTTCACAAACCACCATGCTTTCACAAGAAGTTCACAAGCTATCAAGATATTCCACATGGACATGTAGTGCCCACTAACTTTTCCATTCAATTGATTATGAAATTCCACCAAGTCAATTATATAATGTGTTTCACCAAACCATTGTTGACTTAAGGATCTGTCAACTAAATCTCATCAATCTTTTGTTTAGCGCAATTACCAATAATTTAAGTTCAGCAAACCTTGACATTAATCTACCATGACTTTCTCTACCAAGTTCAAACCCAATTCCACACTAACCCGAGAGCAACCTTTAATCAAGACTTGACTGTACAACCACTTTGACTGGACATTACCGAGTCTACAGGATTCGTATGAAAATGTGTATCCATCCGTTGGAAAGGTATTTCCAAGGACTACAACTTTTGTATTTGGTCCATCACCCGGTTCAGACCACAGTACTTGAAGTCGGCCTCGAAGTCTGCTGCGTACAGAAAATAGATTTCTGCACCTATACCATATCAGTCCAGCAAGTTCGATTTGGCTTACACGAGGCTACAGACCTCGTATGAAGACGTATAACCATCCGTTGGAAAGGTCTTTTCAAAGGATACGACTTTCGTGTTTAGTCGAAAGCCCAGATCTGACCGTTTCGTACACGAAAACGGTCCTGAAAATCGCTGCGCGCAGAAAATAGATTTTTGCACGACTATCAGAGCAAGATGAACGACATTGGTTCATTTTCTTCCTTTAGGTATTTCTTACGAACCAAGTACAGATTTTCCTCCTCCCTTATTCACCCTCATAGGACCAATCTTCTTCACGAAATCAAGTCCACCATCTTCATTTAGAAGAGCGGAGAGGTTGAAGACAACGAATCTCTAGGGAAAGTCCCTAGCATGGTCCCTTCCTAGGAAATCTTCATCTCGCAAGTCAAACTCCTTTGAGTCGACATCTCTCCTAGAAAATAACTACAGATCTAGCACCAAGGGAGAGGATAGGAAGCACACCTCGTCTCCGGCGTTTCCGCCGTTTCCGACCATGGATCTCGTCACTCTTCTTTGCGGCATGACTCTCTTCGTTGGCAATGTTAATTACGAAAAAAAGACCTCTTCCTCCCAGAACTCCGACTCTGGCGATCTTTTCCTCTCCGACGGTTTCGCATGGTTACGACTCGGCAAGATGAAAGATTATGATGGCTAGGGTTCGGGTATTCCTTTTTATAATACGTATTAGGGTTATGTCACTCCGCCACGTGTCTTCGTGCTATTGGATCGCCCATTATTACCTAAATTAAGTCTTATTTGAAATGACCGGTCCAAGGAAATCATCCCGCACGAATCACGAAATCCGGTTGAACCCGCCTACACAGGACTGCGGATTCTGCCTGGGCCAAAAATGCACCAAGTCAAATTCGGCGAGTATCTTCTTGCATACTCGACGAATCGGCGAGTAACCCCTTCTATATTCGACGAATCGACGAATGAACGCGTGTATTCTCGACGAATTCCCGACGAATTCCCGACTAGTCTCGCCGAATTGTCCAAGTGATGTTCGACGAATTTGTCGAATATCCTTAGTAATATTCGACGAAGTCTCCTTAGTCAAATTTCCTACATTTTATCCCGCCGAATCCTTCACCATATTCGATGATTCGTCGGATATCACCAACGATATCCGACGAATTTCACTTAACCGTTTCTCGAATTCTGGTGTTGAGTGTGTCGAGTATCACCCGGAGATACCCGACGAATAGCAGCCTTACTCGACAAATTTCACTCACCTAACTTCCCATACATTCTCGAAGAATTCGTCTGATATCCCTGGCGATATCCGACGAATTCCCCTTGGTCGATGTTTCTTAAGTCCGTTCTCCCATTATTCGCCCTAACCCTTCGACCAATGCACCCTCAGCCTGAGTCAAGTCTCTTGGCTCAGAACGCGTGCGAGGGGCCTAGCACGAAATGGGTCGTTACAAATCATACTTGGGACTTTGTTTATGTTCCACTTGACCAATCTTGTGTTTGGTGTAAGTTGGTTTTTACCATCAAACATGGTCCAGATGAGGCAATTCAACGACTTAAGGCTCTCCTGGTGGCTCGAGGATCACAACAACAAGGTTTTGATTATGATAAAGCCTTCTTGTCTGTCACAAAACTAAGCAATGTTTGTATCATGATCTCTCTTTCTGTTCATCAACATTGACAGTTGCATCAATTGGATGTCAAAAATATTTTTCTCGATGGCGATCTACAAGAGAATGTCTGCATAAAACAACCTCGCGGGTTTGATATCACGAGGGAGTCCCTCGTTTGTCATCTAGGAAATTCTCTCTATTATCTCAAACAGTCTCCTTGAGCATCGTTTCACAAGTTCTGTCAGGTTGTTCGTAGTGTTGGGTTCAGTCGAAGCTTGACTGACTTCTCTCTTTGTACTCGACATCGTCCGACAGACACAACAAATTTATTGGTCTATGTCGATGACATCTTGATTACAGGTGATGATGTCAAAGAAATACGCATGATCAAACAACACTTGGCCGATGATTCTCAAACCAAAGACTTGGGAAATCTTTGGTACTTCTTTTGTCTTAAGGTTGTTCGGCGTCCTGATAGACTTGTTCTATCACAACAGAAGTACTGTTTTGGCTTGCTTCATAGTGCTGACTACTCTGGATGCAAGCCTGCAGACACTCCTATGGATGTCAATCATAAGCTCTGTGCTCATCCCTCAAACTTCAATCTACTACTTCCAAATCTAGAATATTATCGTTTTCATGTAGGGAAGCTGATATATTTTACAGTTACAAGACATGATATATCATTTGTTGTTGGGGTTGTCGGTCGATTCATGCATGCTCCATGACTCTCTCATCTCTAGGCAGTTGAGCGAATTCTTCGATACTTGAAGTCGGCTCCTGGAGAAGGACCTGTATACAAGCCTTTGTCGTCTTCCTTATTTCTTGTTGCATACTTGGATGCTGACTATGCGGGCTCACTGGATGATCATCGTTCTACAAGTGGATATTGTATATTATTGTAGACACCTTATCACATGACACAGCATGAAGCAATCTGTGGTTACTCACTCATCTGCCAAAGCAGAGTATCGTTCAATGACATTTGTTGTGTTCGAGCTCACCTGGTTGAAAAGTCTTCTAAGTGTCCTTGGTGTTAAACTTACTTTGCCGGCAACTCTCTATTGTGACAGTCAAAATGTTATACATATTGCCAAGAATCATATATTTTATGAACGTACTAAACACATCGAAGTTGATTGTCGCTTCATTCGGGAGAAGGTTCAACTGAAAAAACTAGAATTAAAACATGTTCCTCTGTTTTCGTACCCGTCTACACTTTGAAATAGGAATACCACCTCTACTTTGGCTCTATTTGGTGCAGTGGGGGCGACTAGAGAACCAGTGGTGGAATAATCAGCTGTTTTGCAGAGTGATGTCAGAATCTGTGAAACTCTTTGGAAAAATAGCATTTACTACCCTAAACCCTAAACCCTAAACCAACAACAAAATGTTTATCTACTAATTTCACCAATCTAATAATCGAAAAATAATCCAAAACCATCAGTTATTAAACTCAAAACCTAAAGCAAATTAGGGTTTATCATTGATTGACAGCAATGAAATCCAAATCGATGCAGGTTTTTCCTCATTGATTGACAGAAATGAAATCCTAATCGATGCAGATTTTGCTGCTGCTGGAAGGTGGCGACAGATTCATCGTCCTCTGGTGGAAGAAGATAAGTTCGCAGGAGGAAAAAGCAATGCTCCGGCGGGTTTCACTGGTCGACAATGTTTCCGGGAACCGGAGCTGCTGCCCGACTCTCCAGAGTGAGCACAGAGGAAGCCCGAGTAGGCCTTGACACCATTTTCTTCAACATCGCTGAACACCGAAGGCGAATCCGTGCGATTTCTCAAATCGCACGGAGCGTGATTCAGGAGTCGTGCAAAAAAACACAACTGAAAATCGTGGTTTTTCAGTGATTTTGGAGCGGTGGCAACTCGAGTCGTCATCCCAAAATTCTGGTTTGACGCGGCGTTTTCAAAAACCGTGGCACCCCACTGTCAAAATGCCGCACCAAACAGGAGGGACATACTACAATATGATTATATAGCCGGCCCGGGATTAGTACATAATGCACATTTTTGTTTTCGTTTTTTACCAGTTGTTCAGCATGAATTTAGGAAAATACCTGAAGATCTCCGCCTGATACAGCAGGAAGTGCGTGGATGATATTGGCAACATATAAAATAAAAACTTACCAAAATTTTGTCATCCAAGGATACTCACTAGAACCGCACAATATGAAATAATGTACTAAAAAAGAATAACTTTATAATCTATAGCTCCACTTCTTTTTCCAGGGACTTGACAACTGCATTCCCAAGTTTCATTTTCAACACTGAAGTCGAGGATTAAAAAAACTTGGTGGTGCCACAGTCCACTCGATCTGAACAAGTAGCCACATGAATTCCCCGGGCTTCAAACACGAACTATCCTTGAAAAATGGTTCATGTGAGGCAGAAGAAACACTCATCTCCCCAGCTGCTGCTAATTTTGTTAGAGTTTGTTGTTGATATGTTCAATTGCTTGTAAATGCTGCTATAAATCTCCGACGATTTATTGATGTCTTGCATGTAGTTCTCAAGTTGAATTGAAAATTGTTGAATCTGAACACTTTTGAAATAAATTCGTTTGATTGGAATTATCAAGACTTAATGAGTTTGATATTATTTACTTGAAATCTGCTTGATCAATAGAAATTTCATCACAAAAAATACATATATTTCATATATCAAAAAAAGAATTGTGTTGTAAATATAATATAAAAATATTATAAATCTGTTGTCTAATAACTAATGTTATTTCTATCTAGTCATAGAATTTTAGTTATTCTAATCATACGAAACATGCAGCATGTAATTTCTTATCGCTTTTGGTGAATTTTTAAAATAAAACGTTTTGTTACACACCTCTTAGAATGCAGTAGCTACATGCAGGGTAGATAGTGAACACGCATTTGCAATAATCATAGAGATTTAGTTAAACTATATTATGATGTCCTCATGGACGGTAGCAACATTTAATGAAGGTAACAATATTTGCGTGAAGCACACATACACTGAACAATTGTGACTAAGGGCCTGTTTGGGAAGGCTTTTCAGAAAGGAGGAGCGGTGACAAAAGGAAGGTAGGAAAAGGAGCTTTTGGAAAATGTCTATTACAAAAGAAGAACTGTTTGGGTGAACTTCTTTTGTAGAGCTTTTCAAAAAGAAGAAATACTTTATAAACTGTTTGACAAATCTCCGTTGCGGTAACTTTTTTTATTAAAAATGCGCGTCCGGGGGAAAAGGCGCAATTATTTCGCCGGGGCAGGTTTTTTTCGCCCGGGAGAGAATTTTTCGCTGGGTGGCGGTTTTTCTCGCCCGGGCGCGATATTTTTCGCCCGGGGGCGATATTTTTGCCTGGGCGCCAATTTTTCGGCCAAGCCCTATATTTTCGGCCGGGTGCCAATTTTTTGGACCGACGCGAATTTTTTGAACGGGCGCGAATTTTCCGGAGGAGCACAAATTTTTTCTGATGACGGCAAATTTTTCGGACGGGCGCGAATTTTTCGGACGGGCACTAATTTTTTGACTAGGCGGGAAAATTTCGCCCGGGCCCGAATTTTTTGCACGGACGAGAATTTTTCGCACGGATGCGATATTTCCGCTCGAATGCAAAAAAAATTGCATTCGAGCGGAAAAAATAGCTTACAAGCGAAAAAAATACACGACCAGACAAAAAACCACGAACAGGCAAAAAATCACGTCGAGGCAAAAAATCGATCCCGGGCGAAAAAATAGTGTACGGGCGAAAAACCGCTCCCGATCAAAAAAATCGCGCCCGGGAGAAAAAAATCGCGCCCGGGCGAACAAATTGCCCCTAGGAGAAAAAATCGTGCCCGGGCAAAAAAATCGCGACCGGGCGAAAAAAAACACGTGCGGGCGCAAAAATCGCCCGCAGGAGAAAAAACACGCGATGGAGAAAAAATCACGCTGGTTCAAAAAAAATCACGTCCGGGAGAAAAAAGCGCGTCCGGGCAAAAAAATCGCGCCCGGGTAAAAAAATCGGCTCGGGCGAAAAAAAATCGTGCAACGACAAAAAATGACACCCGGATGAAAACAACGCACCCGAGCAAAAAAATCACGCCAGACGAAAAATCGGCTCGGGCGAAAAAAACACGCTCGGGCGAAAAAAATCATGCACGGGCAAAAAACCGCACCCGAGCGAAAAAAACTCACCCGGGCGAAAAACCGCACGCCCGGGCAAAAAATGCCAGCCTGGGCGAAAAATGCCAACCAGAGCGAAAAATGCTAGCTCAGGAGAAAAATCAGCGCCTAGGCGAAAAATTCGAGCCCGGGCGAAAAATTCGAGCCCGGGCGAAAAATTCGCGCCGGGCAAAAAAAACACCCGGGAAAAAAAATTACGCTCGGGAAAAAAATCGCGTCAAGACAAAAAAATCAAGTTGTATATTTTTTTAAGAGAAGTGTTTTTGGATAAGAAAGTGCTTTTCGAAAAGGTTGAAAAGTAGGTGACATGTGACTTTTCCAAAAGATAAGCAAATGGAGTTTTTCGCGGTAGCTTTTCCCACCGATAGACAATCCAAACGATCTCTTAAGTGTGGTAGCGTTTTCCAGAAAACAGAAAGGAGCTAAAAAGCCCTCCCAAACTGGCCCTAAAAATAGAGGCCATTTAGGCCATGTTTGAGAGAGCTTTTTAACTCCTTTTCGTTTTATGGAAAATGCTATCACACTTGAGACCGTTTGGATTGTCTATCGGTGGGAAAAGCTACCGCGAAAAACTCAATTTTCTCATCTTTTGGAAAAGTCACTTGTCATCTACTTTCCAACTTTTTCGAAAAGCAATTTCTCATCCAAAAACACCTCTTAAAAAAATATACAACTTGATTTTTTTGTCGTGACGCGATTTTGTTTTCCGGGCGTAAGTTTTTTTGCCCGGGTGTGTTTTTTTTTGCCCGGCGCAAATTTTTCGCCCGGGCGCGAATTTTTCGCCCGGGCTCGCATTTTTCGCCCGGGCGCGAGGATTTTCGCCCGAGTGAGTTCTTGTTCCCCCGCTTGCGGTTTTTTTGCCCGCGCATGTTTATTTTTTTTGCCCGAGCGTGTTTTTTTCACCCGCGCCGATTTTTCGTACGGACGTGATTTTTTCGCTCGTGTGCCTTTTTTTCATTCGGGTGCGTTTTTTTTTCGAAACAATATTTTTTTGCCCGAGCCGATTTTTTTGCCCCGGCGCGATTTTTGAGCCCGGGCATGCTTTTTTTCGCTCGGGCGTGATTTTTTTGTACCGGTGCGATTTTTTTGCACCGAAGCGATTTTTTCGACCTCGCGTAATTTTTTCGCCGCGAGCGATTTACTCGTCCACGCACATTATTTGTCCCGGGGCATTTTTTTTCGCCCGAGCGCGATTTTTCTGCCCGGGCGCGATTATTTTTTCTGGGAGCGGTTTTTCGCCCGAGCACTATTTTTTTCGCCCCGGAGCGAATTTTTCGCCCGAGACTGATATTTGTCATCAGAGCTTGTTTTTTTCGCCGAAGAGCGATTTTTTCGCCCGGGCGCAATTTTTTCGCACGAGCGCGGTTTTTTTTGTGGGGAGCGAATTTGTAGCTCGGAACCTATTTTTTTTCGCTCGGTCGGTAATTTTTCGATCGGGCACAAATTTTTTCCCGTTAACAATATTTTTTTGCCCTGACACGTTTTTTTCGCCCGGACGCGATTTTGACGCCTTGACGTGATTTTTTCGCTCGTTCGTGATTTTTAGGCCGAGGAAAATTTTTTTCGCCCGAGCGTGATTTCTCAGCCGGACGCGAATTTTTCACACGTGAGCGATATTTTTTATCGGAGCACGTTTTTTTTTCCTCGTCAGGTTTTTTTCGCCCGGGCGCGATTTTTTCGAACGTGGAGAATTTTTCGGCTCGTCGTGATTTTTTTGCTATTTCGTGATTTTTTTTGCCCAGTCGTGTATTTTTTTTCGCCTGGACACTATTTTTTCCGCTTGAATGCAATTTTTTTCGCTTTCAAGCGAAAAATATCGCGTCCGTGGGAAAAATTCTCGTCCGTGAAAAAATTTTTCGCCCTGACGAAATTTTCCCGCCCAATTGAAAAATTCGTGCCCGTCCAAAAAATTCGCGTCCGTCCAAAATATTTTTCATCGTCTGAAAATTTGTGCCCGTCCGAAAAATTCGCGACCGTTCGAAAAATTCGCGCCCGTCCGAAAAATTGGCACCCGACCGAAAAATTGTGGCCCGTGCGAAAATATAGGGCCCGACCGAAAAATTGGCACCCAGGCAAAAATATCGCTCCCGGGCGAAAAATTTGCGCCCGGGCGAAAAAACCGCGCCCGGGCAAAAAAACTGGGCCCCGACGAAAAAATTCGCTCCCGGACGAAAAATTCGCTCCCAGGCGAAAAAAACCTGCCCCGGCGAAATAATTGCGTCTTTTCTCCTGGACGCGCATTTTTAATAAAAATAGTTACCGCAACGGAGATTTGTCAAACAGTTTCTAAAGTGCTTCTCCTTTTTTAAAAGCTCTGCAAAAAAAGTTCATTCAAAAAGTTCTCATTTTTTTATAGACATTTTTCAAAATCTCATTTTTCTATCATACTTTTGCTACCACTCCTCTTTTCTGAAAAACCTCCCAAACATGCCCTTAAAGAATTAGTCAAAAACTACATCATCCTCAATCCCTCCCTCAGTATCTGTTCAAAGTGGAATCTTAGTATGAAATATCCAGCAGAGATGATTAGTGCCAAAACAATACATGTAATGTTTAAAAGCAATAAATTAAATAAGTAAAGATGAACATTGCTTTTCCTAAGCTATAATTCAACTACCAATTAATTTCCACACTTATAAGTACAATCTGTGTTGAGATAATATATTTCTTTGTGGTTTGGTGTTAGCTAGCACACAGGTCATCTCAGACTCAGGTAAAAGTGAAATATCAACCTCCACACTAGGGACAGGGAGCACCTAATCCCAACATAATTGGCACATGACATTCCATCTGAGTTGAGAGCACCAAAAAAGGTAAGGTGGCATGGAAACACCTCTAGATCTCTTGACACAAGTGATACGTCCGAAATAGATTTTACATATTAACACAAGTGCATCAAGTAATATAAAGTAAGTTAAGATTGTTCTCACGGAGAAGTGATTAATTTAACGCTTGCAAGTACTAGTTTAGTTTTTTATTTAAATTCAAGCGGATTAATGAGAGTGAATTTTTCTAATGGAAAATTTAAAAGAACACAATAACAAAATTAAATAACGATTACTTAAGAATACTTTTATCAATATGGAGAAATAATATTGTATATTGATTTATTTTGCTTATTGTGATGAGTTTTAGAATGATTCTTTATAAAATGTTTGATTACTATCCTGCAACGATTTGAAAGTGGACGTCGCCATCTTTTGATCTCAGAAATTTGTTTACCCTAATTCTCCTAGTTGCTAACACAAGATGAAATCTCTTTCTTTCTTTATGCTATATTAATATTTATGTTACACTTACGTCATTTTTCTCTTGAATCTTGTAGTGCAGTATAAAGATGGAATTTGGCTAAAGATTCATGCTACTCCTCTCTCGAATTTCATCGCGCTATTCAATCCTAAAAAAACGTAACTCCTCTCTTGAATCTCACAGCGCAATTTAGAAGAATAATACTTAATCCAAAATTTTCACAAAATAAAAACATAAATCCAACGAATATAGTTCTTCAAACAATCATAAAGAAAAATAAAATCATAAAATTCACAACAAAACAAAGTACTTTCAACATACAAGACCTAGAATTTTATTTCATGATGGAAGGATGAAACCACACAATAAGAAAGATTTTACTGGACATGATTATGAAAGTTAAACGCTATACAAATTTGCTTTCAGATCTCGCTTTGAGGTCTTCTTCCTTCTTGTTGGTGCGTCTAAATCCCAGCCTTCTTCTCCTTCTTCAAGACGATGGATCTTTAGATCTCTCCCTCTAATGTATTTTGTATATCCTTTTTAGGCCAGAGATCCTCCTCTTAAAAACATACAGCCATTTCCCAAAGGATGTCTCTTTCCAATTTTTAGTTTGACGCAAAATTCAAATTTTTAATTTTAAATTTGTCCAGAACTTGTTGCAACAAAATTATTAGGTTGTTGTAACACCCATATTCGTCACATAGCATATAGCAATAGGTCTGGCCGGGGCCCGACGCCATATACCACGGACAGACTGGTGGGTTACTCAATGAAACCATTCAACAAATACACACGTCCTACACAGAGCATCTAGCGGAAGCAATTTATTAAGTTGCAACAATAAAAATCCTACCAACAAACATGAATGTCCACTAGCAAACCAAACAGGAATGAAATACAAAGTACCAAAAAAATGTACTGGCCTTATGGCCTTACAAAAGTTCACTTAAATAAATAGTATCTTACAAACTTCGTCTCGCATGTCGGCCACACATGATTTAAATAAGTAAATAAATAAGGCTTTCGAGGGCCGGCTCAGCAACTTGGGCTTTGGCCCGCTATTTGCCGCTCGGCTCCGCAGCACCTGCAAGTACAAATCACCGCAACAGTGGCAGACAAGAATAACGGTCAGCTAAAGCTGACCAAATTATAACGATTCCGCACCCAAACTCGGGGCGGCAAAACTTTTTCCTTGTACTTGTTAGCATAGCAAGTAAAATAACAAATAAGCACATCATCACAGGTGCAGGCTCACACAGCCACACACCCCGTGCTCTTAGGGCACTAACTCGGTGGACCCGGTCATAACCACGGTCTCACCACCATCCCTTGGACTGCAAATCTCGTGAGCATTTTTAGTCTTTTCGGTCTAAGCCTTAGACTCGCACGACTATGCCAATGGCCAGTCCCTTTTTCAGGTATCTTTCACCAAACCACATAGCCCGGGTCCGTTTCCACTTGCCCGTTGCTCACACCGCCTAGTCACTTTAAGACGTACGCGCGGGCCAAGCTTCTCCAGGATCCCAAATTCGATCACACAAGCACATAATCCAGTTATGTTCAAGGTTGGCTCCCATGCCACCAAGATGGCAGAAATGCGTTTCCGCCCAGTTTTCCGGGTGCTCCTTGGGGTTAATCCCTAAGGATCCCTGCTGCAATCTACCCCGTAGAAACCCGAAAACAATCAAAGGCACGGAGTCTTTTCCGGCTACTCATGCAATGCAACATCACCGATCCAGGCCAACTTGTCCGAGTTGGCTTCACGCACCATGCCTATATCCGTATCGATTTCGGACTCTAAACAAGGGGAACTTTACATATCTACTCCAAGGAACACCGCAAACTCGTCGCATACTCACGGGAGAGGGTTTTCCCATGCAAAGGAAGAAGAGCTTCACATGCTCAAGATGAGAATCGTTACCCTAGCATTTCTCTTCGGAGCCATGGAAAACTACACGGATGAATAACACCGCGATGATCTTGCCTCCGCAGATCCGGGCTCGGTTTGCGATTTGGTGCTCCGAATCTCCTCCGGTGACCGGATCTATCTTCCTTCTTGCTCTCCCTTCTATCTAGAAGTTAGTGAGAGAGTGATCCCAAAATAAATGAGGGTTTAAACACTCAATCCCGTCCTTAACCCTAGCATGGAGAGATCTGAGTCGTTAGATCCAAAAATAAGGAAACGAACGGCTGGGATTTGGCCCAAAAATAAACTTCCTGGGCCAAACACGGCTTGCGACATGCCCGTGTTCCTCAATCGACACCAAAACCGTCGAGTCCCGAAAAGAACACGGGCACTCGACACGCCCGTGTCAGGCTTGACACGCCCGTGTCAGCCAGTACACGCCCATGTAGCTGGGCGTGTGCCTCCATCGACACAGGACCAGAACGTCAAGAGCACGACACGGCCATGTGACATGCCCGTATCACATGCCGTGTGTTAGACACGCCCTGGGACACGCCCTGGGATACGCCCTGGGACACGCCCTGGGACACGCTCGTGTCCCAGGCCTTGTAGCTCTCTCAGCACAAACCCGCAAACTTCCTGAGCAGCACACGACCACTGACACGCCCGTGTGCCAAGTCATATGCCCTCACTCAACGATCGTTGAGTGGAAAGCTTTGAGTGGCTGACACGCCCTGGGACATACTCGTGTCCCAGGCCATATTCACTTCCTCGACGACCGCTGACTGGAATTTCGTCGACCACATGACCATCGTCGAACCCGAGCACGACACGGACTGGGACACGCCCATGTCCCAGGCCGTGTCACCTCTACCAAATCCTAGATTTGGCTCAAAACACCACTCATCACTCTTTTGAGTTTCAGGGCGTTACAACTCTCTCCCTCTTAAAAGAATTTTGTCCACGAAATTTCCAAAGGAAAGATACACATAACCAAAAGTGGTACCTCAGTGAAATAACTCTGGGTACTCCTCCAGCATGGTCTGCTCCCTTTCCCAATAGAGCTCCTCCCGACCGCAATTGTCCCATCGGACCTTGACCATCCTGATCTCCTTGTTATGAAGTCGCTTGACTTCAAAGTCTTCGATATGAACGGGCTTGACCCTTATCGCCAACCCTTCATCCACCGGTACTTGATCAACTGCGATCACCCGCGAAGGCTCTTGCACCGCCTTCCGCAACACTGAAAGATGGAATACGTCGTGTAGACCACTTAACTCCACCAATAGCTTCAGACGGTAAGCCGCTTCACCGATCCGCTCAAGGACCTCAAATGGTCCAAGGTACCTCGGGCTCAACTTCTTCAAGCGTCGTACCCGTGAAACACCCTTGAATGGCTTTATCTTCAAATACACTCAATCGATAACCGTGAACTCCCCGTTCCGGTGCTTGGCATTGTAGTATTTAGCTTGTCTATCCTGAGCAATCAACAAACATTCCCGAATGGTTCGTACCAATGAACAAGCGCTTTCCACCTCTTGCTTTTTGTACAACCTTGCCTCACCCGTTTCTAGCCACGACAACGACGTGCGACACTTTCTACCATATAAGGCCTCGAAGGGCGCCATTTGTATGCTCGCTTGGTAGCTATTGTTGTACGCAAACTCCACCAAATACAGATGGTCTTCCCACTACTTGCCAAAGTCCAGGACACACATGTGAAGCATGTCTTCCATCCTCTTGTTGACCCTCTCAGTCTGACCATCCGTCTGCGGATGAAAGGTTGTACTGAACTTCAACTTAGTTCCCAGCATCTGTTGCACCAACCTCCAATCATTGGACGTGAACCACCTATCTCGATCACTCACGATGCTGCGGGCACACCGTGAAGCCGCACAATATTATCCACATATAACTTTGCCAATTTCTCCACAGAATCATCCTTCCTATGCGGAATGAAGTGCGACACTTTTGTTAACCGATCTACGATCAACCAGATGGCGTCGTTTCCCTTTTGTGACCTTGGCAAGCCATACACAGTCATTGAAATATTGTCGAACTTCCACTCCGGAATAGGCACAGATTTCAAGAAACCCCCTGGCTTTTGGCACTCTGCCTTCATTAAAGCGCAAGTCTGACATTTAGCCACGAATAGTGCAACATCCTTCTTGAGTCCTGACCACCAGAACAACTCTTTAGATCTCGGTACATCTTCGTGCTCCCTGGGTGAATTGAGTACTTGGTATGATGAGCCTCGTACATCAACTCCGCCCGTAGATTTCCCACGTCTTGGATGCACAAACGAATGTCCTTCCTTAGCAGTCCATCTTCAACTGAAAACTAGGAATTTGACCCATCCAAAGCTGCATCCATGATCTCCTTCATGCTGCTATCCAATTCCATAGCCTGCCGAATCCGATCAGCTAGGTCATACTGAACTTCCGTCCAGTTCAATAATGCTTTAGCATAAGTCTGCTTATCAACACAACAAATCTCTAACGCCTCTAACTCCAAAATCAACCGCTCATCATGAACCGATAACTAGTTGGCTTGGGTGGGAGCCCTGCGACTCAATGCATCCGCAACTGCATTGCCTTTCCCAGGCACATAATGAATTTTGAACATATAGTCTCCCAGGAACTCTATCAATCTCCGCTGTCTCATGTTCAAATCTTTTTGATCCAGCAGGTATTTCAGGCTATTATTGTCAGTGTAAATATTGACCTTTACGTCGTACAAATAGTGCCTCCACAGCTTTAGCACAAAAATCACGGCCGCTAACTCTAAGTCGTGGACCGGATAATTCCTTTCGTGCACTTTCAGCTGACACGAGCCATACGCAATAACACTGCCATGTTGCAGCAGCACGCAGCCCAAACCACTGCCCGACGCATCACTGTAGATCTCAAAGCCTTTGGTCCCACTCGGCTAACTTAACACTGGCGCCGTGGTCAACCGACTCTTCAACTCTTCGAACGCTTGCGCGCACCCATGCATCCATATAAACTTCTGATATTTCCTTGTCAACGTCGTGAGAGGTAACGCTATCCGCAAAAAGTTCTCTACGAAGCGCCTGTAATAGCCGGCAAGCCCCATAAAACACTGGATTTCCGCTACCGAAGACAACACAGGTCACTCCCGTATCGCAACAATCTTCGCCGGATCCACCGCAATCCCTTCTCCACTTACTATGTGACCAAGGAACGCCACTGAGGATTACCAAAACTCGCACTTAGAGAACTTTGCGTATAGTTCATTCCTCCTCAGGATCTCCAAAACCAGATGCAGTTGCTTGAAGTGATCTTCTTCACACCGCGAGTACACCAATATGTCATCAATAAAGACGATCACAAAACGGTCTAGGTACTCCCTGAACGTTCTGTTCATCAGATCCATGAATACAGATGGCGCATTAGTCAGCCCGAACGGCATGACCGTAAACTCGAAATGCCCATACCTTGTGCTGAACGCTGTCTTTGGATATCACTCTCCCTTGTCCTCAGTTGATAGTAACCGGACATCAGATCCAATTTTGAATATACCGAAGACCAGACTAACTGACTGAAAAGATCATCAATTCGTGGGATCGGGTATTTGTTCTTTTCCGTTAACTTATTCAGTTCTCTATAGTCGATACACAGCCGCAAACTTTCGTCCTTCTTCTTAACAAAGAGGACTGGTGCGCTCTAAGGCGACGAACTTGGACGTACATAACCTTGATCCATCAACTCCTCCAGTTGAACCTTTAGCTCCGCCATCTCCTTAGGTGCCAACCTATAAGGAGAGCGTGACACAGGTTTGGCACCTTACACTAGCTCGATCGTGAAATCGATCTCTCGCTCCGGTGGGGCTCCGGGAAGATTGTCCGGGAACACGTCGGGGTACTCGCATACCACAGGGATACCATCCAAAGTGGGCTTAGACTTTACAGCCGCCACTAACGTGAAGAACAGCTCTGCTCCAGCACGAATCGCCTTCACCACCTGAAGAGCAGACATCAACATCTTGCTCGACCCCTTCAATCCCGCAAACATTGTCTCCCTCCCAGCACCCAGCTTGAACTCTTTACGGTTGTAATCAATAAAAGCCTTCTGCTCCGAAAGCCAGTCCATACCGAAGATGACGTCGAACTCTACTAGCGGCAGCAACGACGCTAGCAAGTCGAACTCCTGACTTCTAATATGAACCCTTACGGAACATACTCTGTCCGCACGCATAGAACACCAATTCGACATCAACACATCCAATTTGTCCTTCTCCATCGAATAAGAGACTCCAATGCGCGATATAAAACCTTCAGACAAAAAGGAGTGCGAAGCTCCTGTATAGAATAGTGCCCTTGCTGGACTATCGCAAATCAGAACGAAGGCTATACAAATAGTAGTAAGCTAACAAGCACTAGTTAACAGTATTTAAAGCTTACTTGCTATAAATTAAACCATACCTGTCACCACATCCGCTTGTTTGATGGCCTCCTGCTAGCCCAGATTGTAAACTCTTGGTTGAGTCGGAGCATAATGGGATGCTGTTGACTCCACTGCCTTGCCCTTTTTTTCGTAGGTTGCTCCCTGCTTCCTCTCGGACTTTGGACGTCCGCTCCAACAGTCACGGGCAAAATGCCCCATCTTACAACATGTAAAACAAGCACCCGGGGTTTGGTTGGTACTTGCCACCGATGCACCTGAAGAAGGGGTTGGACCCGACGTCCTAGCCTTCTTATTCCACCTTCGAAAACCAGACTTTTAAGTCGGCACCTTGAACTCTGACTTCCTACCACTAAAGTCCTTTGCCTGAACATTCTTCATGTCTTTCTCTAAAGACAAGGCCGTGGTTACCAAGGTAAGGAAAACCTGCGTCATCAGTCCCTATAGTAGCAGTCTCAATTCATCCCTTAGACCTTCGTAGAATCGGTTGGTCCTTCGTTCCTCATCATCGAAGGTAGCGCTTGCATACCGACCTAATCGAGTAAACTCATGGAGATAGTCATCCATATTGCTCTCACCTTTCACTAGCTTCTAGAACTCATTTTCCATTGCTATCCTCTGAGCTGAGGGGAGGTATCGAGCCAAGAATAATATCGAAAACTCCTCCATCGAGACGTCAGTCAACTGCCTTCCCCTCAGATGGTGAAGCTCCAAGCCTTCCCACCATAGTCTTGCGTAACCATCCAGCAAGAACGTGTCAATTGTGGTCTTCTGTCACTCTTTAGTCTCAGTAGCTATCAGCACTCTCTTAATTCTGGAGAGCCAATCCTCTGCTTGAGTTGGGGTTCTCATCCCCGAGAACACTGGAGGATTGAAGCCCATAATGTGCTTGAGCTGTTTCTCCATTACTCTCCTAGGCAACACTGGCTCCACTACAACCTGCTCCACTCTCCTTGGCTCCGCTACTTGGAACGGTACTTGCTCTACAGCAGGGGCAGGCTGCTTCACCTGTCTCGCAGGCTACGCGTTAATCATCGCAAACACTGCCTCCGCCACTAATTATATGGTCTCAGCCGAAGGAGGTGTTGTAGATGCATCATTTGGTGCGCTACTCGCCTCAGAAACTTGAAGTTCTGACGGCCCCACACCACTCCTGATCACCTATAGTCATACAAAATATCGATAAGCGACCAAACAACATTACAAAAAGCAATTATAGGAACACGCAGGTTCCTCAAACATGTTTATTTTCATTCCTAAGTGGACATTCAAGGGTTTTTTTCATGTTATAACGATGACGCACACACATGTGCTCACCACCCCTTAAAGTGAATTCGCCCACGAATTCATTTTAGCATGATCGAAACCGGTAGTCTGATACAAAATTGTAACACCCCTATCCGTCACATAGCATATAGCAGTAGGTCTGGCCGGGGCCCGACGCCATATACCACGGACAGACTGGTGGGTTACTCAATGAAACCATTCAACCAATACACAGTCTTACACAGAGCATCTAGCGGAAGAAATTTATTAAGTTGCAACAATAAGAATCCTACCAACAAGCATAAATGTCCACTAGCAAACCAAACAGGAATGAAATATAAAGTACAAAAAAAAATGTACTGGCCTTATGGCCTTACAACAGTTCACTTAAATAAATAGTGTCTTACAAACTTCGGCTCGCAGGTGCCGCACATGATTTAAATAAGTAAACAAACAAGGCCTTCGAGGGCCGGCTCAGCAACTTGGGCTTTGGCCCGGTATTTGCCGCTCGGCTCCGCAGTACCTCAAGCACAAATCACCGCAACGGTGGCAAACAAGAATAACGGTCAGCTAAAGCTGACCAAATTATAACGATTGCACCCCCAAACTCGGGGCGGCAAAGCTTCTTCCCTTCACTTGTTAGCATAGCAAGTAAAATAACGAATAAGCACATCATCACAGGTGCAGGATCACACGGCCACACACCTCGTGCTCTCAGGGCACTAACTCGGTGGACCCGGTCATAACCACAGTCTCACCACCATCCCTTGGACGGCAAATCTCGTGAGCATTTTTAGTCTTTTTGGTCTAAGCCTAAACTCGCACGACTATGCCAATGGCCAGTCCCTTTTTCAGGTATCTGTCACCAAACCACATAGCCCGGGTCCGTTTCCACTTGCCCGTTGCTCACATCGCCTAGTCACATTAAGACGTACGCACGGGCAAAGCTTCTCCCGGATCCCAAATTCGATCACACAAGCATATAACCCAGTTATGTTCAAGGTTGGCTCCCAGACCACCAAGATGGTAGAAATGCGTTTCCGCCCAGTTTTTTGGGTGCGCCTTGGGGTTAATCCCAAAGGATCCTTGCTACAATGTACCCTGTAGAAACTCGAAAACAATCAAAGGCACAGAGTCTTCTCCTGCTACTCATGCAATGCAACATCACCGATCCAGACCAACTTGTTCGGGTAGGCTTCACGCACCATGCCTATGTCCGTATCGATTTTGGACTCTTAACAAGGGGGACTTTACATATCTACCCCAAGGAACAACGCAAACTCGCTGCATACTCGTGGGAGAGGGTTTTCCCATGTAAAGGAAGAAGAGATTCACATGCTCAAGATGAGAATCGTTACCTTAGCATTTCTCTTCGGCGCCATGGAAAACTACGCGGATGAATAGCACTGCAATGATCTTGCCTCCGCAGATCCGGGCTCGGTTTGCGATTTGGCGCTCCGAATCTCCTCCGGCGACCGGATCTCTCTTCCTTCTTCCTCCTTGCTCTCCCTTCTCTCTAGAAGTTAGTGTGAGAGTGAACCCAAAAGAAATGATGGTTTAAACACTCAATCCTGACCTTAGCCCTAGCATGGAGAGATCTGAGCCGTTAGATCTAAAAATAAGGAAACGAACAATTGCGATTTGGCACAAAAATAAACTTCCTGGGCCGAAAATGGCTTGCGAGACGCCCATGTCCAAGGATGCGTTCCTCAAGCGACACTAAAACCGTCACATCCCGAAAAGAACACGGGCACTCAACACACCCGTGTCAGGCTTGAAACGCCCGTGTCAGCCAGTACACGCCCGTGTCAGCCAGTACACGCCCGTGTAGTTGGGCGTGTGCCTCCATCGACACAGGACCACGTCCAGAGCATGACACGGCCTTATAATATGCCAGTATCACATGCCGTGTGCTAGACATGCCTTGGGAGACGCCCGTTTCCCAGGCCGTGTAGTTCCCTCATCAAAAACCCGCAAACTTCTCGAGCAGCACACGTCCACTGAGACGCCCGTGTATCAGGCCGTGTGCCCTCACTCAACGATCGTTGAGTGGAAAGATTTGAGTGGTTGGCACGCCCTGGAACACGCCCGTGTCCCAGGCCGTGTTCACTGCCCCGACGACCGCTGACTGGAATTTCGTCGACCAAACGACCATCGTTGAACCCGAGCACGACACGCCCTGGGACACGCCCGTGTCCCAGGCCATGTCACCTCTACCAAATCCCAGATTTGGCTCAAAACACCACCCGTCACTCTTTTGATTTTCGGGGCATTACAGTTGTTGCAACAACATGTGCAGTCCAAAAATAAGTCAAGCTTTACTTCTCTGAATTGATTTCTAGCAAAAAACATTCGAAAAATTTCCAAATTAGTCACAAATAAGATAAATAGGAATTTACTTGTATTTATACTCATTTAAAGTATTTTTTCTCATTTATGATCACTATTATGTCAAAATAAAGAGCTAGATAACTCTTTTTTGGGAAGTTATCACACATTCACACTTGAAATTTTGCTAGTTTCTAGCAAAAATAATTCATAACAATAGAATAGATGAAATAATATCAAGATGCAAATTCAAATGTTCGTTGTTTCTTGAAAACAAATTATTCAAAACATACTCAAGAAATTCACTTTATTCAACTGATAAGCTTACCAATCAATAAAAGCTCAAACATTCACAAATCCATTAGTTAGATAAAAGATAAAGCTCAAGTAAGACTCTTAGTGCGATGCGTGTTTTTCTTTAAAAATAATTCACCACATGCAATATTTCTTATTGAACTTCTGCATATATTGAAAATGATAAGAATAGACTAAGTATTTGATTTAGCCTGTAGAAGATTTAGTAGTCACATGAAGATATGATTGGATTTGGCTTTGTTAGGAATTTATGGATAAACTTTTGATATTAGAATGATATTTCCCTAGTTAGTAATCTCAATAATTCACCATATTATGGAGTTTATCAACATATATATATATATATATATATATATTTATTTTCTATTCATAGTTGGGATCATTTCAAGTATAAGTGTGCATACCTAAGCCACATATCACTATGATGCTTCTTCTTTTTTCCTTTTTTAATTTATCATAGTTGGGATAATTCCAAATAAGCATTCACATACCTAGGCCGCATATCATTATGACACATATTTTTTTATCATTTTTTATCATAGTTGAGATAATTCTAAGTATGTACACATATATACCTAGGACACATCACTATGAAATTCAACCATTTTTAAAAAAAATTAAACACCTATAAATGGCTTATTTATTAAGATACAACTAGTAGGAGCATATGAAATTTAAACATGGAATAATGTGTATGAAAATATTCAAGCTCAAATATTCTAATGGATGATCAAAATATAATACTACCTAAGCTTATGTCCAGGCTTATGTCATTGACTTAGGTCTTGCTCACCCTTCCCCATTATTTTTGGAGATCAATATCAAAAGATTGCAATATAAGTAAACAAAAATTTTGTGCATAAAACAAATGCTTGAGTTTTATCCAAATTTTTTTTTACTAACTACAAATTCACTAATTGAACTTTTAGGATTGCTTAGCCATACCAATTAATTTTTTTTGAATATATCTAGAATAGCATATTGATTAATTAAAATAAGAATTAAGATCATTCAAATCATGGTTAAATAAATTATTTTTCATCCAAATGGTAGTGGTTATAATACCCTCACCTCCACACTTAAGTCTTTTGTCAGTCTCTAGCAAAGAGACCCTTTTTTAACCCATGAGAATACTTTTAAAAATAGTTTTTTTTCTAATAAGCACATAATTTGTAAAGGATGAAGAAATGGAAATTTAAATAACTCCCTTGAATTGGATGCGTTGGAGTGTTTTTCCATTGCTTCTCATTGATGTGCCCAGTTTACTCCCAGTATAGGATGTCCCTCAGCACTCCTAGTCATTTATTTTAGCCTACATAACTTACATCCTCAAAATGTTCATAGATTATGGCATGGGATATGTTTCTATCATATATGATGAGTATAACCAAAAGCCACCCAAACATAACGCATTCTCGCGATGACCATCATAAAAAATATTACCATTACTCTGTCTTAATATTATTTTAGAATATTAAATTCAAATCACAATATTTGTCATAGGATAAGCATTGTTAGGATTAAGAAATATTTTGACTTAATAAGAATAACACAATATAAAATTTGCAGGTTAGTGTAAAGTCGGTGTCACAAAAGTGCAGCTCACAATCAAATAGAGTAGATATAGCATGGTACATATGATATATTGTAATACTCAATTTCAGATCAGTGTCAGAACAAACAACGAAAATGATAATAAGTAGCATCATAAAGCATCGAAACACATATAAGTGAAGCACAAAATATATCATCCAAAATGTCACATCACAAAATATATTACCATAATATAGTCCAGAGCCTAACATAACAAAATATAGTGCAGAGCAAAATGTAAACATAACTATGAAAAAGTAAAGTTGGATAGGAGATAATCCTACTCGTCCTCCTTTTCACCGTCTTCTTCCTCATCTTCCTCTTCGTCCTCTTCCTTGTCTTCCTTTTTGTCCTCTTCCTCGTCTGTAGTAACCCTCGCTGGATCAACTCTGGTTTGGTCTGAAGTCAGTTGATATCCATCATTGTTGAATTGTCCCAACATCCTGAAACTCAGCTCGGGCACTGGAATCTTCACCTTCTCCATGATCCCAACCTTATTTGCATAAAGATCATCCAACTGCTCCTTTACATATAGGTGCGGACACCACTGGTACGCTTTAATATACTCAATATATTTCATCAAAACATAAGGATCGGTACATGATCCCCCACTAAAATATCAATATATACGGGGTCATCCACCGGTGGCTTTGTAGTCTGAGCATCATCCTTTGACTTCCACTTATCTCTCCTTTCCTGAGCTCCTGCAGCCACCTTGATATTCAGTGCCATTGCTGTCTCTGTGATCGGGTGCCCGAATTTAGTCAACATATCGTCTTAACCTTGATCCACTCTCGCCATCCAACAGAGCTCCGTAATCAAAACAAGATACCACAATTGCCACACTTTTTCCTCCTTGACTTTTTGCTTTCTAATTGTAGAAATGAGTGTTCCCATGTTCAATTTTATCACTCTCAAGGTACTATAGATAAGAGCGACCTTCTTCATCACCATTGTGTTCATATGCGTGTAGGCATAACACCTGCTTTGATGAATATGATCCATACCTTGGTTTCATGATTTAAGCATGTTGCATACAGGGTTCTTTTTGACTTACTTGCTTAATCTTGCTCCGGTGTACAACAAATTACCGTCACCATTTCCTCTACAAAAAAATTTTACAGAATATTCGCATAACTATCTTTAATATTGTTGTCCAAATCGAATAGATCATTTATTTGATTGGTTGAAATTTCCACACTCCTTCCTATCACAAACACCTTCTCCCCATTTGAGTCTCTAGCATTAGCATAGAATTCACACACTCATGGTAAAATTGTCTCAATCCTAGGGTGACAAAATGATTCCCACTAGAGCCCTAATTTGATTTACATACTTCAAACTCCAAGCCCTAGCTTCCATCTTTAAACCTCGCTCATAAATGAAGGGGATGGTCTTGAGAGTTTCAAAACGATGTTGAGCATTCTCGGTCAGAAATCGAACATTTTTCCTAGCCACCTCTTTACCTTTTCCTTTCTCTTTTCTCTTCGATTCCATACCCTAGATTTAGGAACAATCGACACTATAGAATTAATACTCCTCAAAATCGGTAAGTTGAAGCCCCATGGTTTTTACCTTTGGTTCTAGGGATTGATGATGCCAAAGCCGATTGGTTTTGCTTTTGAATGCCGCCGGTCAACCGATCGCGATTCCACCGTTCACCCGATCTCACCAGTCACCCTAGGTCTCGGTTCGTCGTTCCTCCTTCGAATCCCCTCCGCTTCTTCGATTCGCTTGTCACCCTAGGCCTCAGTTTCTTTGTTTCGCCGCTGGTGAAATTGCTGGGATAGGGATTAAGGGGAATGTCAGGGTTTTAGGAAAGGGGAATGAGTTCGTCTTTAGGTTTTAAGTTTAAAATGTTCCCTTAATAGACCAGCCAGATTACCGCAGCAAACCGGTTCAGCTGAACCGCTACTTTATCCTCTCCTCAAGAGACAGACAACAAATAAAGTGTTGCAATAACCTTTTTAGGTTGTTGTTGGTTTTACCATTGTGATCTGGAAGTGATCAAATATGTAGTCTCACTGCCAACGCGATATGAGTCTACAAGGTTGCACATAAGAGTATTTGAGAAATTGGAGGAATGGATTACGTTTGTCCTACTCATGTGTTGAGTGAAGGACTGGGCAACCAGACATTGAGTGTGTTGAGAACACACTGTAGGGAGTTGAGTGCGTCAAGACAATTCGACGATTCGTCGGGTCAAGTGTTTATTCATCGTTTTAGAGTTGAGTGCGTCGAGAGCATTCGATGATTCGTCAAATCAAGTGTTGATTCGTCAAGTTGGCGTTGAGTGCGTCGAGACCATTCGACGATTCTTGGAACCCCGCCAAGAACGCATGTGATTTATTTGTGTTTTTATTTCTCCTTAAAAGTAATCATCCCTCTTGTTGGTTTGTGAAACCAAGTGTATTTTTGAATCTCACATAGAGAGACGAGCATGTATACTGTGTAAGTGGAGTTAGTTTTGCTCATGTCCAGTGCATGTAAATCTGAAGATTTAGATGGGTTCTAGATGTTCAGATTTAACCTAGCTCATCAAGTGTTGATGATTTTTCTTTGTGTATATCTGAGATGTATTTAGATTATGGATGTTGTAAAGTTTTATTTTATGGATGTTCACATTGGTTAATTGTTAACCATGATTAAGTGTTAATCAACTATCATAAAATCCCTTATTGAAATATTTAAGTATTCGGATGCCTTCAGATGGATGACACTCTTCCTGCCTCGATCGATGAAGTGTGGGCTTGCAAAAGCAAGGTGCATTAATCTATCTTGGTAAGGGTGCGAGCAGATAATTGTGATATCCCAATGTCGAAATCAGGTCAAACTTAACTAGGTGACCTCAAAGGTTGAGTGCCCAGAGTCATGGGGTTGGCATGCACCATATGATGGATGCGAATAAAGAGTTATTCACCAGCCATACAAGAGTTGCATAATGATGCAATCGGCAAGTGTTGCCTACCTAAATAACTACATTGCGATAGAAAAGCCAAAGTTGACTCATAGTATTGGTGAAATACGGATCTTGTCCACTAAGAGAGTAGCTCGCATAAACTCTTTGAATTGATATTGAGGGTTATCAGTTTGATAAAAATAGTGGAAGTAATTTTAATTAAAGTCCTAATTGAAATAAATAAAATGTAGTACTAAGTTTTTCTTTGCTAAAATCCTTGTAGAATTTTCATGACAAGTGGATCTCATTGCACCTTATACCTCAGAGCCATTCTTGAGAAGGAGAAACTGAGTGGGACAAATTATTTGGACTGGTATAAAAACCTGAGAATTGTTCTCAGGCAAGAGTGTAAGCTCTATGTCTTGGAAGAGGATTCCCCGGAAGAGCCAATCAAGAATGTGTCCCGGGATGATAAAGATGCTTCAGAAGCAACATGAGAATGCCACATGTTGGCAACCATGAACTCTGAGCTTCAGAAGCAACATGAGAACATGGGTTGCAAAGAAATTGACGAGCATCTCAAGAAAATATTTCAAGGGAAAGCTCGACAAGAGAGGTTTGACATCACCAAGGTGTTGTTTCAGTTTAAGATGGGAGCTCGAGACCTAGTAGGGACTCACATACTCAAGATGATTGGGTATATAGAGAACCTTGAAATACTAGGTTTTTCTCTAGGCCAAGAGTTGGCCACAGACCTGATCCTGCAATCATTGTCAGACAGTTACGAGTAGTTTGTCTTGAACTACAATATGAATGAAATTGACAAGACACTGCCTGAGCTCCTAGGCATATTGAGAACTGTCGAAATCAATACGAAGAAGACCAAGCCTGCAAGCCCCATACTGATGGTGCATAAAGGCAAGGGCAAGGGCAAGGGTTTCAAGAAGACTAAGGTTAGACCTAAGTCATCTCTTGAGCCCAAGTCTTTAACACTGAAAAAGAAAGGCTTGACGAAGCAAGGGAAATGCAACCATTATGGCAAAGATGGTCATTAGAGGAGAAACTGTCCTTCTTATATTGAGGGTCTGTAGAAAATTAAGGGAGGTATGACTTCCGCTTTAAGTGTTTATGTTATAGAGATAAACATTTTTGCTCCTTCATCCTTGGTATTGGATATCAGATGTGGTTCTTACATTTGTATAAATGTGCAGGAACTGGGAAGGAGAAGAATAATGAGTAAAGAAGAGGTGGACCTGAGTGTGGGCAATGAAGCAAGAGTTGCTGCTGTCGCCGTAGGAGTTTACCGTCTTTATTTGCCCAGTGGTCTAGTAATAGAACTTGATAATTTTTATTATGTTCTTTCCATAACTAGAAATATTATATCTATTTCATGTTTGGACATGATTGAATTTTTTTTTATTATTAAGAATAATTATTGTTCCATATTAAAGAATGACGTTTTTTATGGTGTAGCCCAAATGTATAATGGTTTATATGTTTTAAACTTAAACCATCAGATCTATAATATAGAAAATACTAAAATACTAAAAACGAATGAGTCAAACCCTACGTATCTTTGGAATTGTCATTTGGGCCCTATAAATAAGAAACACATATCAAATCCATAAAGATGAACTATTAGACTCATTTGATTATGAATCATTCGAGAAATGTGTATCTTGTTTGTTAGGCATGATGACTAAAGTCCCTTTTACTAGTTTTAATAAGAGGGCTGATGATATCTTGGGTATAGTACGTAGTGATGTATGTAGACCCATGAGTTCTATCGCTAAAGGTTGGTACTTCTACTTTGTTACATTTACTGATGATTTCAGTAGATACGAATATGTGTATCTTATGAAGTGCAAATCCGAAACCCTTGAAAAGTTCAAAGAGTTTAAGAATGAAGTAGAGAAACCAGCTGGGTAAGAAGGTTAAATCACTTTGATCTGATCGAGGTGGTGAATACCTAATTCATGAGTTTTGTGATCATCTGAAAGAGTGTGGTATTGTATCACTGCTCACTCCACATAGAACACTGCAACATAATGGTGTGTCTGAGAGGAGGAATCTGTTGGTGTTACCATTGTGATCTGGAAGTGATCAAGCATGTAGTCTCACTGCCAACGCAGTATGAGCCTTTCAGGGTCGCACATAAGAGCGTTTGGAGAATTTGGAAGATTGGATTATGTTGGT
Organism: Platanthera zijinensis; assembly: GCA_039513925.1. Classification (NCBI taxonomy): domain Eukaryota; kingdom Viridiplantae; phylum Streptophyta; class Magnoliopsida; order Asparagales; family Orchidaceae; genus Platanthera; species Platanthera zijinensis. The sequence goes on along the minus strand of CM077091.1, from coordinate 39,561,258 downwards.
TTTTCTCATTTGATGAGTAAAGGACCAAGCACTGTCATGAAATGAGTGAATGACTTTACTCAGTTAGGCATTGAGTTTGTCAAGTCTACTCAGCCAGGCGTTGAGTGAGTCGAGACTACTCGACGCTTTCGTCGAGTCAAGTGTTGATTCGTCGAATTAGCATTTAGATTGTTGTGACCACTCGACGATTCGTCGAGTCAATTGTTGATTCGACGAATGATGGCGTTGAGTACTTCGAGATCCCTCGACGCCTTCATCGAGTCAAATGTTGACTTGTCGAATCAGGCGCTGAGAGCGTCGAGACCATTTGACGTCTTCGTCGAGTTTAATCTTGACTTGTCGAAATAGGTGTTGAATTCACTCGACGATTCGTCAAGTCAAATGTTGATTCAACGAGTCGGTCGTTGAGTGCATTGAGTTCTTTCAACAATTCGTCGAGTCAAGTGTTGATTCGACAGGTCTGATGCTGAGTACGTTGAGTGCACTCGACGATTCGTCGAGTCAAATGTTGATTTGTCGAATATCGACGTGAATACTCGACAAATTCTGTTTTGTCCGGTTTATTTCCTCCAAGTCCGGTTCGGCCGGGGTCTGCGGTTAACGATTGTTTCAGTACTTAGTATATAAATGTTATGTACAGTAAACCAAACAAGAGTCGATACATTTTGACCTAATCGCGAGTCGGCTTCTTCTTTCTCCCGACGGAACAGTTTCGCCTAGGCCGTGAACGCCGATCTCGCCGCTGACCGTCTGCCGTCAAAGCACGTCGTCGGAATGTATTTGCAAGGCATCGTATTCATCGACGCCGCCTCTTTTGGAGCAGACCTAGCAGTCTGTGAAGACGCAGAGTGCTTTATTCCAACCTAGATCTTGTGTGACAAGTGTCTAAGGGTTCTCCCGCTCGTGTGGATCACCTGTAGAGGCGTGGACACTATTCTACGCTCAGAACTCCAGTCATTGTCATTCGTTTGAATCATTCGGAGCACCGTGGTTGAGTATTGACTCAATCCCTCAAAGGTAAAATTTTATTTACAGCACTTTACTTCTTGATCAATGTTTATCGCTAGATCCTAACTATTTTGGGTTTTCTTGTTACATTTCCGTTGTGCACAAGTGTTGTGACGTATAGTAAAACCCAACAGTGGTATCAGAGGCAGGTTCATGCGATGATCATTGTTTTAAAAGTTGTTAAATCTATTGCGTGTAGATATGGAAATTTAGAAGTTTTCTAAATACCCAAACCAATTCTTGGAACCCCGCCAAGAACACATGTGATTTCGTTGTGATATCTTAGTTGATATCTTTATTACTCCTTATCAGTAATCGTCCCTCTTGTTGGTTTGTGAAACCATCTATGTGTTAGATTTTAAATCTCATATAGAGAGACGAGCTTGTTTACTGTGTAAGTGGAGTTGGTGTTGCTCATGTCCAGTGTATGTAAATTTAAAGATTTAGAAAGTTTTTGGATGTTCAGATTTATCCCAGTTTATCAAGTGTTGATGATTTTATTGTGCACATCTGGGGTGCATTTGGATTATTAGTACTGTAAGTTTTATTTTGTGGATGTGCACATTGGTTAATTGTTAACCATGATTAAGTTTTAATCAAGTATCTTAAATCCCTTAGTAATATTTAGTATTTGGATGCCTTCTGATGGATGATACTCTTCCTGCCTCGATTGATGAAGTGTGGTCTTACCAAAGCAAGGTGCATTAATCTATCTTACTAAGGGTGCGAGCGGATAATTGTGATATCGCAATGCCGACATCGGGTCTATCTTAATGGGGTGACCTCAAAGGTTGAGTGCCCAGAGACATAGGGTTGTCATGCACCATTTGATGGATGTGAATAAGGAGTTGTTCGCCAACCATACAGGAGTTGCATGATGATGCAATCGGCAAGCGTTGCCTACCTAAATAACTGCAATGTGAGACAAAAGCCAAAGCTGACTAATATTGTTGGTGAAATATGGATCTTGTCCACTAAGAAAGCAACTCGCATAAACTCTATGAATTGATATCGGGGGTTATCAGTTTGATTAAAATAGTGGGAGTATTCTGATTAAAGTCCTAATTGAAATGAAAAAAATGTATTTTGAAATGTAGTATTGATTTTACTTTGCTAAATTCTTTTAGAATTTCCATGGCAAGTAGATCTCATTTCACCATATCCCTCAGAGCCATCCTTGAGAAGGAGAAACTGAGTAGGACGAACTATTTGGACTGGTACAGAAACCTGAGAATTGTTCTCAGGAAAGAGCGCAAGCTTTATGTTTTGGAAGAGGAATCCCCTGAAGAGCCAACCGCGAATGCGTCCCGTTCTGACAAAGATGCTTATAAGAAGCATCAAGACGACTCCTTGAATGTTGAATGCCTCATGCTCGAAACCATGAACTCTGAGCTTCAGAAGCATCATGAGAACATGGGTTGCAAAGAGATTAACGAGCATCTCAAGAAAATGTTTCAAGGGCAAGCTCGGCAAGAGATATTTGACGTCACCAAGGTGTTGTTTCAGTGTAAGATGGGAGATCGAGACCTAGTAGGGACTCACGTACTCAAGATGATTGGGTATATAGAGAACCTTGAGAGGCAGACTCTCCTCTGGGCCAAGAGTTGGCTACGGACCCGATCCTGCATTCGTTGCTGGACAGTTATGAGCAATTCTTCTTGAACTATAATATAAATGAAATAGACAAGACATTGCCCGAACTCCTAGGCATGTTGAGAACTACCAAAATCAATATGAATAAGGTCAAGCATGCTAGGCCAATACTGATGGTGCATACAGGGAAGGGCAAGGCCAATGGTTTCAAGAAGACGAAGGTAGGACCTAAGTCATCTCTTGAGCCCATGTATTCAGCACTGAAAAAGAATGGCTTTGAGAAAGAAGGGAAATGCCACCACTGTGGCAAGGCTGGTCATTGAAGGAGGAACTATCCTTATATTGAGGTTCTGCAGAAAATGAAGGGAGGTATGACTTCTGCTTCAAGTATCTATGTTATAGAGATAAACCTTTCTACTCCTTCATCTTGGGTATTAGATACCGGATGTGGTTCTCACATTTGTATAAATGTGCAGGAACTGGGAAGGCGAAGATTGCTGAGTAAAGAAGAGGTGGACCTACATGTTGGTAATAGAGCAAGAGTTGTTATTGTAATCGTGGGTGTTTACCATCTTTCTTTGCCTAGTGGGCTTATAATAGAACTGGATAATTGTTATTATGTTCCTTCCATAACTAGAAACAATATATCTATTTCATGTTTGGACATGATTGGATTTTCTTTTATTATTAAGAACAATTGTTATTCTATATTTAAGAATGATGGTTGTTATGGTATAGCCCAAATGTTTGATGGTTTATATGTTTTGAACTTAGACCATCAGATCTATAATATAGAAAATACTAAAAGATTAAAAATGAATGACTCGAACCCTACTTACCTTTATCATTGTCGTTTGAGCCATATAAATGAGAAGCGAATATCCAAGCTCCATAGAGATGGATTACTGGACTCATTTGATTATGAATCATTTGAGATATGCGAATCTTATTTGTTAGGAAAGATGACTAAGGTTCCTTTCATTAGTTTCAATGAGATGGTTGATGATCTCTTGGATATAGTACATAGTGATGTATGCGGGCCCATGAGTTCTATGGCTAGAGGTGGGCACCTCTACTTTGTTACATTTACTAATAATTTTAGTAGATGCGGATACGTGTATCTTATGAAGTGCAAATCCGAAACCTTTGAAAAGTTTAAAGAGTTTAAGAATGAAGTAGAGAACCAGCTAGATAAGATGGTTAAAGCACTCCGATCTGATTGGGGTGGCAAATACCTGAGTCATGAGTTTTGTGATCATCTGAAAGAGTGTGGTATTGTATCACAGCTCACTCTACCTAGAACACCGCAGCATAATGGTGTGTATGCGAGGAGGAATCGTACTCTGTTATACATGGTGCGATCGATGATGAGTCATGCAGATCTACTTGTTTTCTTTTGTGATTTTTCTCTAGAAACTGCTGCTTTTACACTAAATCATGCTCCAACGAAAGCGGTTTTAAAGACACCATATGAGATATGGACTAGAAAGCGTCGTAGTATGTCATTCATTAAGATTTGGGGCTGTGAGGCATATGTGTGATGTCAAATGCTTGACAAGCTGTTACCCAAGTTGGATAAATGTTATCTTGTCGGGTATCCTAAGGAAACTAAAGGGTACTATTTATATCTACCGTCTGAGGGTAAAGTGTTTGTCGCGAGGACTCATGTCTTTCTTGAGAAAGAGTTCTTAAGTAGAAAGACTTCCATTATAGAACTTGAAGAAATTCAAGAACCACAAATCGTGAATGAGAAAAAATTAGAACCTGAGCAAGGACTACATGTTGTTGTAGCTAGAGAGCATGCTCAAGAAACACAAGTTTCACATAGATCTGGTAAAACAAGGTTTGAGCCTGAGACAAATGGATTTCTCGTGTCTCAAATAGGTAATATGTTGCTTATGGATCATAATGATGAGCCTGCAACCTACCAAGAGGCTATGTGTGGACCGGACTTCGAGAAGTGGCTTGAGGCCCTGAAATCTTAAATGGACTCCATGTATGAAAACCAAGTTTGGACCTTGGTGGAACCACCTGAAGGGGTACAACCCATAGGGTGCAAGTGGTTCTTTAAGAAGAAGACCGACATGGATGAGAATGTACAGACATTCAAAGGGCGACGGGTGGATAAGGGTTTCAAGCAAATTCATGGTGTTGACTATGATGAGACCTTTTCCTCTGTTATCATGGTTAATTCCATCAAAATTCTGCTTGTTATTGCTGCGTATTATGACTACGAGATCTAGCAAATGGATGTCAAAACATCTTTCGTAAATAGAAACCTCTTTGAGCGAGTGTACATGACACAACCCGAGGGTTTTGTATCTCCAAGTGAAGCCACTAAAATATGCAAGCTGCAGAGATCTATTTATGGATTAAAACAGGCTTCTCGAAGCTGGAATCTTCATTTTGATGAAAAGATCAAAGAGTTTTGTTTTATCAAGAACAAGGATGAACCGTGTGTTTACAAGAGAATTAGTGGGAGCATTATTGTCTTCCTGATATTGTATGTAGATGACATACTAGTGATCGAGAATTACAAACCAACCCTAAAAGTTGTTAAGAACAACCTAGGGAACTTCTTTTCTATGAAAGACTTGGGCAAAGCGACTTATATACTTGGTATTAAGATCTATAAAGATAGATCGAAGAAGTTGTTGGGTTTGAGCCAAAGTATGTACATTGATAAGTTGTTGAAACGGTTCAACATGCTTGAGTCTAAGAAAGGATTCTTACCTATGTCTCATTGTGTGAGTCTCTCTAAGCACCAGTGTCCTAAATCTTGTGAAGGTAAGGACCGCATGAAGTTTATTTTATATGCTTTGGCAATTGGGTCAATCATTTATGCAATGATATGTACTCGACCTGATGTCTCTTATTCCTTGAGCTTGACTAGCAAGTATCAGTGTTATCTCGGTGAAAGTCACTGGAATGCTGTCAAGAATATCCTAAAATACTGGAGAAGGACAAAGGATACGTTCTTGGTATTTGGTGGAGAGGAAGATCTCGTTGTAAAGGGTTACACGGATGCTAACTTCCAAACTAATAGGGACGACTCAAAGTCTCAGTCAGGATTCATATTTTGCCTAAATGGAGGAGCTGTTAGCTGGAAGAGTTTCAAGCAAGAGATAGTTACCGATTCTACAACTAAGGCCGAGTATATCGCTACAGCAAATACGATGAAGGAGGCTGTATGGATTAGGAAATTATCGGTGAGTTAGATGTAGTTCCTATCATCGTTTATCCCATAGTTCTCTACTGTGACAACAACAGTGCAATTACACTTGCTTCAGAACCTAGATCTCATCAGTGCTCCAAGCACATACTTCGTCGGTTCTATCTTATTCGAGAGATTTTCGATCAAGGAGATGTGAACATTTGCAGAGTGGCGATTGAAGAAAATATTACTGATCCACTAACAAAACCTCTAGTGCAGAGAAAGCATGATGGTCATGTTATATCTATGGGTATACAATACCTTAATAATCAGCCTTAGTGGGAGTCTTGTGAGTTGTGTATTTATCGGTTGTAGTAATAATTCATTTGATGAATATAGTACTATACATTTCATTTTATGTTTATGGAAGGTTCTTTTGTTATGTAAAATTTGTTTATATTGTTATACATTAATTTAACGTAATAAATATCCTTAGAATGTTTGCTTCCATAGGAGTCAAGTGGTGACTTGAATATGAGAGCCTATGTTTTAGAAGCTTCATTCTTAAATGGTCCCTGATCGAGTATCATCTTAGAATCTAAGGGCGATGATGATACATTAAGACTAGCATGTGCGTTGACTGATGAACGATTCTCACAGGTCATGATATTGTGATATCAAGTCATCAGATGGGTACTTGTTAGTGAACAAGTTGTACTAGACAGACCCACCATTAGAATACTTTGTGGATAGTAATATGAACGTATCACAAGTATTGCTCAAGTGGCAATGATGTTTGTGGTCCTTTGACCTGAAGTCACATCATTCATCGAGTGAGGAAGAGCGTGCTTTGATGCTATCAAAAGTCCAGTCTTAAGAAAGTTTGATGATAAAGGTGGTTATTGGGTACGTTACGAATCATTTGGTTATTTGTGTGTGAGTAGAGATTAGATTTGTTCTCCTATATGATAGGAGTTGCATCCATGTGCCCCTTGATGGAATGAGACTGAGAAATGCATGACCATGCTTGGTTGAGTCAATATATGATATTGGACTCACCAATTTCTGGAAGTCCATTCTAGATCAGGAAACTAGGATTGAACAATCATGAGGGTGACACGGTTTAAACCTCTAGTTCTATCCTTATGTAAGGGACAAAGGGACATGACAACACTGATACATTGGCCACAATGGCTTTCGAGTTCTAAACTCTTATTTCTTGGGGAGCAATGATGCATTGCTAGATGTTGCTCATTATTTGTGAAGCTCTTATTTGATACTTTCAAGATCAAGTGGGAGACTGTTGTTGTTACCATTATGATCTGAGGTGATCAAGCATGTAGTCTCACTGGCAATGCTGTTTGAGACTATCTGGGTCGCACATAAGAGTGTTTGGAGAATTTGGAAGATTGGATTATGTTTGTCTTTCTCATGTGATGAGTGAAGGACCAAGCACTGGCATGAGATGAGTGAAGCACTGGACTCAGTCAGGAGTTGAGTGTATCAAGTCTACTCAGCCAGGCATTGAGTGCGTCGAGACCACTCGACGCATTCGTTGAGTCAAGTGTTGATTCATCGAGTTAGCGTTGGGAGTGTTGAGACCACTCGACGATTCGTCGAGTCAATTATTGATTCGTCGAATGATGGCATTGAGTACTTCGAGACCACTCGACGCCTTTATCGAGTCAAATGTTGACTTGTCGAATCATGCGCTGCGAGTGTCGAGACCATTTGATGCCTTCGTGGAGTTAAGTGTTTACTTATCAAAATAGGAGTTGAGTGCATTGAGTTCAATCGACGATTCGTCAAGTCAAATGTTGATTCGACGAGTCTGGAATTGAGTGTGGTGAGTTCATTCAACGATTCATCGAGTCAAGTGTTGATTCGACGGGTCTGGCGCTGAGTGCGTTGACTGCACTCGACGATTCGTCAAGTCAAATGTTGATTCGTCGAATATCGACGTGAATACTCGACGAATTCTATTTCGTCTGGGGTATGCGGTTAACAATTGGTTCGGTACTTAGTATATAAACGTTATGTATAGTAAATCGAACAAGAGACGATACATTTTGACCTAATCGCGAGTCGGATTCTTCCTCCTCCCGACGGAACAGTTCCACCAAGGTCTTGAACGTCAATCTCACTGTCGACCGTCCGCCGTCAGAGTATGTTTCCGGAAAGTGTTTCTAAGGCATTGTATTCGTCGTCGCCGCCTATTCTAGAGCAGACCTAGCAGTCTGTGAAGACACATAGTGCTTTCTTACAACCTAGATCTTGTATGACAAGATTCTAAGGGTTCTCCCGCTCGTGTGGATCACCTGTAGAGGCATGAACACTATTTTACGCTCGGAACTCTAGCCGTTTTCGTTCGTTGGAATCATTCAGAGCATCTTAGTTGAGTATTGACTCAATCCCTCTAAGGTAAAATTTTATTTACAGCACTTTACTTCTTGATCAATGTTTATCTCTAGATCCGAACTATTTTGGGTTTCTTGTTCCATTTCCGCTGCGCACAAGTATTGTGACATATTTCAAAACCCAATAGAATCGTACTCTATTAAACATGGTGTGAGTGATGATGAGCCATGCATATCTTCCTGTTTCCATTTGGGGTTTTGCTCTAGAGACTGCTGCTTTTACACTAAATCGTGCTCCAATGAAAGCGATTTTAAAGACACCATATGAGATATGGACTAGGAAATGTCCTAATATGTCTTTCATCAAGATTTTTGGATGTGAGGCATACATGCGACATCAAATGCCTGACAAGCTGGAACCCAAGTCAGATAAATGTTATCTTGTGGGTATCCTAAGGAAAATAAAGGGTACTGTTTCTACCTATCGTCTTAGGGTAAAGTATTTGTCGTGTGGACTGGTGTCTTTCTCGAGAAAGAGTTCTTAAGTAGAAAGACTACAGGGTAAAACTTGAAAAAGTTCAAGAACCACAAACCATGAATGAACTGAAATTGGAACCTGAGCAAAGACTACAAGTTATTGTAGCTGGAGAGCCTGTATAAGAAACACAAGTTCCACGTAGATCTGGTAGACCTAGGTTTGAGCCTTGGAGATATGGATTTCTCGTGTCTCAAATAGGTAATGTGTTGCTTATGGATCATAATTGTGAGCCTGCAACCTACCAAGAGGCTATGAGTGGAACGAACTCCGAAAAGTGGCTTGAAGCCATGAAATCTGAAATGGACTCAATGTATGCAAACCATGTTTGGATCTTGGTGGAGCCACCTAGAGGGGTACGAACCATAGGGTGCAAGTGGGTCATCAAGAAGAAGACCGACATGGATAGGAATGTACAGACATTTAAAGGGCGACTAGTGGCTAAATGTTTCAAGTAAATTCATGGGGTTAACTATGATGAGACATTTTCCCCTATTGTCATGGTTAAGTCCATCAGAATTCTTCTTGCTATAGCAGCGTATTATGACTACAAGATCTGATAGATGGATGTCAAAATGGATTTCCTAAAGTGAAACCTCTTTGAGGAAGTGTATTTGACACAACCTGAGGGTTTTGTATCTCAAGGTGAAGCCACTAAAATATGAAAGCTGTAGAGATCCATATATGGATTAAAACAAGCTTCTTGAAGTTGGAATCTTCGTTTTGATGAACATATCAAAGAGATTTATTTTATCAAGAATGAGGATGACCCGTGTTTTTACAAGAGGATTAGTGGGAGCTTTGTTGTCTTCCTAATATTGTATGTAGATGATATACTGCTGATTGGGAATGACAAACCGACCCTACAAGTTGTTAAGAACAGACTAGGGAACTGCTTTTCTATGAAATACATGGGTGAAGTGACTTATATACTTGGTATTAAGATCTATAGGGATAGATCAAAGAAGTTGCTTGGTTTGACCCAATATACATACATTAAGAAGGTTTTGAAACAGTTCAACATGCTTGGGTCCAAGAAAGGATTCTTACCCATATCTCACGGTGTTAGTCTCTCTAAGGACTAGTGTCCTAAATCTTGTGAAGATAAGGACCGCATGAAGTTGATTCCATATGCTTTGGCAATTGGGTTAATCATGTATGCAATTATATGTACTCGACCCGATGTCGCTTATTCTTCGAGCATGACTAGTAGATATTAATCTGATCCTTGTAATAGTCACTAGATAGCCGTCAAGAATATCCTTAAGTACTTGAGAAGGACTTAGGATACGTTCTTGGTATTTGGCGGAGAGTAAGAACTCGTTGTAAAGGGTTACACAGATGCTAGCTTCCAAACTGATAGGGACGACTCAAAGTCTCAGTCAGGGTTTATATTTTTCCTAAATGGAGGAGCTATTAGCTGGAAGTGTTCCAAGCAGGAGACAGTTACTGATTCCACAACAGAGGCCGAGTATATCGCTGTTGCAAATGCGACGAAAGAGGTTGTTTGGATTAAGAAATTCATCGGCGAGTTAGATGTAGTTCCTACCATTTTTGGTCCTGTAGTTCTCTACTGTGACAACAACAGTGCAATTGCACTTGCTTCAGAACCTAGATCGCATCGGCGCTCCAAGCACATACTTCGGCGATTCCATCTTATTTGTGAGATTGTCGATCGAGGAGATGTAAACATTTGCAGAGTGCTGACTGAATAAAATAATGTGGATCCACTGACAAAGTCTCTCTCATAGAGAAATCATGATGGTCATGTTAGATCAATGGGTATTAGATACCTGAATGATCAACTCTAGGAGTCTTGTGGGTTGTATGTTTGTCGGTTGTAATATTTCATTTGATGAATAGAGTATTATACAATTCAATTTTATGTTTTAGCAAGTTCTTTTATTTTGTAAATTTGATTTCTATTATGATAGGTTAATTTAACGTAATAAATGCCTTAAAATGTTTTACTCCATGGGTGTCAAGTGGTGACTTGAATGTGAGCCTATGTTCTTAGAAGCATCATTTTTAAATGGTCCCTGGTCGGCCTATCATCTTAGAAGCTAAGGGCGATGATGATACAATAAGACTAGCATGTGCGTTTAGTGATGACCGATTCTCACAAGTCATGATATTATGATATCAAATCATCACATGGGTACCTTTTAGTGAACAAGTTTTACAGGACAGACCCACCATGAGAATACTTTGTGGATTGTTATATGAACTTATCACAAGTATGGCTCAAGTGGAAATGGTGTTTGTGGTCCTTTGACCTGAAATCATAGCATTCATCAAGTGAGGAAGGGCATACTTTGATGTTATCAAAAGTCCAGTCTTGAAAAAGTTGGATGTTAAAGGTGGTTATTTGGTATGTTACTAATCATTTGGGTGTTTGCATGTGGTCAAAAATGGGATTTGTCCTCCCATATGATAGGAGTTGCATCTATGGGCCCCTTGATGGAATAAGACTGAGAAATGCATGTCCTTACTTGGTTGAGTCAATATATGATATTGGACTCTCCGATTTCTATAAGCCCATTCTAGATAAGGAAACTAGGATTGAACAATTATGAATGTGACACGGTCTATACCTCTAGTTCTATCCGGATGTAAGGGACGAAGAGACATGATAATATTGTTACATTGGTCATAATGGCTTTTGAGTTATAAACTCTTATTTATTGGGGAGCAATGATGTATTGCTAGTGTAACTCATTGTTTGTGAAGCTTTTGTTTGATACTTTCAAGATCAAGTGAGAGACTGTTGGTGTTACCATTGTGATCTAGAAGTGATCAAGCATGTAGTCTCACTACCATTGCAATATGAGCCTATATGGTCGCACATAAGAGCGTTTGAGAAATTTGAGGAATGGATTAGTTGGTCCTACTCATGTGATGAGTGAAGGACTGGAATTCAGTGTGTTGAAAACACACTGCCAGGATTTGAGTGCATCGAGACCATTCGACGATTCGTCGAGTCAAGTGTTGATTCGTCGAGTTGACGTTGAGTGCGTCGAGAGTATTCAATGATTTGTCGAGTCAAGTATTGATTCGTCAAGTTGGCGTTGACTACGTCGAGACCATTCGACGATTCGACGAGTCAAGTGTTGATTTGTTGAGTTGGCGCTGAGTGCGTCGAGAGCATTCGACGATTCGTCAAGTCAAGTGTTGAGTCATTGAGTTGGCATTGAGTGCTCAACTCGCCAGCACCTGCACAAGTCCAATCCACAAAGATGTGGCAAAACAAAGCAACTGTCAGCTTTAACTGACCATAATTATAACGATCTCACCCAATTCCTGGGATGGTGGTACTCTTTTCTTGCAAGCAAGCAGTATGGCAGTATATATAAATACACAATCACCACAAATGGCGACACACATGGCCACATGCTTCGTTCTATCACGACACACTTTAGGTGTACTGAATTTAAAGTCCCGCCTCCACCTATGTATCACTCACTTAGATGGTACATTTGAGCGACTGCCTGTCAGAAGTTATTATGCTTCCCGGACTTCTACAAGACCGGTGAACCAAGGAGCTACCTCTTTACCAACTCATACTAGATGGGTTCAGATCAGTTTTGTCTGGCTCAATCATCACGAACAATTAGCACGATGTGGGCCAGCCTAACCTCAACCTGTTAATATGATAAACAACATTATTCCTTTGGTCGGCACATAAGGCCACCAAGATAGGCACTGCAGGCCTCACAAGGTAATGCTACGCACCCATTCCTCAAGACCCGGGCTTCACAATCAATGAACAACTCACTAGGGGACATCACCAACGACATCACTTTCATAACGAGATATTGACAGAACACAAATCTGTTGGTCTTGGGTATGCACACAAAGCACATACAACTGCTAATCTTTCTCAACAAGAAGAGTTATCGCCAGTGATATCACTATTGCGGGTGATTGCAATAAAATCTTGTTTCTATTGTAATCTCGGGTGTTTCCTAGAGATCACCTCCAGTGCTTTCTGCAGCAACCTGCAACACTCAAAAAACTCCAAAATTTACTCATTTTTCCACGAAGTCTTCTCCAACACGCAAATAAAAACATCACCAAACAAGACCAACTTGTCACAGATGGGCTTCACACAACATGCCTATATCCGTACAACAATCCGAACTCTAATTGCAAATTCTACTGGGGATAAACTATATCAACCCGTTGGAAGTCTCTTCCTCCACCAATTGGTGGGAACCTCCACACAAGCATGCTAAATAAAGTACTTCACATGTCCAAGTGTTTGGAAAGAGAGTTGTTACCCCCATAGTATGTTTTTGATTCATGAAGTTGCAATTTATTCCGACGGAAACACTTGTAACGCTTTCCTCTCTATAAATCTAGCTTCGGCTCGCGATTTTGACCTTTAAGATCCTCCAATAGCTTTTCTAATGGCTGGATCAACCCTTCTTCTTCCTTAGACCACTTCTTCCTTTCACTTGGAGAGAGAGAATGACAAAGAGAGGATGCGAATTAATTCTCATTTTTATCCCCTTATCTGATTCGAAAGGAATCCCAACCATTGGATCTTAAATCAAGATGAAATGAATGGCAAAAATTCAAATTGACCATTCTAACAAAAAATCATTATCATCGGGTGATATCTTTATGACCAGGCGATATCTTAGGCCATGGCAGTGGCCTTATCCAGCACTGCTTTGCTTCTTATCAGCCGCTTCACAACCAATTGATACGTGGTGGTCTTCTATGTGGCCTACTATCGCCATGCAATATCGCTATTACAAGCGGTAGCAAACCGAATGCACCGATCTGTCGACTATATCGACTATATCGGTGTCGACTGCATTGACTACATCGGTGTCGACTATATCATTATTGCTAGCGATATCACTATCGGTAGCGGTAACAAATTTACTTCACCATTTTATCGACTACATCACCCTGACCACAATCGCTAGGCAATATTGCTATCGCCAACGATAGCTCCAAAAGAAAATTGGTGTCGACTACATCTCCGATGTTTTATATTCTAAGTTTTGAGATGGGTAGTATTCTATATCATTTTATAATACCCATATTTTAGCATTTATATGTTGTGGGGCCCCGACCGGACCCATATTATATGGTCATTGCAGGGGAGGTGTTACAATTAGTTTTAGGATTTATGATTTTCTATAAATTTGTAGAAGACTCAAATAAGATATTTAGACCTTTATCACAAAGTTGGCTAATCGAGACTAAATTGGGTTTTAAACCTTCTACATATAAAATATTCACAATATAGAAATACGTGTAACCCATTGTACCAATGCCCATGATCCTTCCCTTTTCATTGTCGCCGAACATCACCATTCCTCCTTTCTTCTTTGCGAGACTAAAAACCTTTATTTGTCACCAATCATGTGTTTGGAACATCCTGCGTCTAAATACAACATATCTTCCTTGTCCTTAGCCTACTAATACACCTAGAAAGAAGATGAGAGTACAAATCCGGATACCCAAGAGGTCCCTCCCATAGAGTTGGTAGAAACCTCTATTGGATCTTTAGGCGGCCTTAGAGGGGAGTGAATAAGGGTTTTTTGGAAATTTAAATCTTACTAAAACTACCAGTGTTAATAAAAGAAGATTCCCAATATTTTACAGTGAAAGAATATTATTTATATCTCAGAAAATGTTATATTGATGATTACTTTTAAAGGAGGTCGGATTTCAATATTCCTTCACTTTTGCCAGCATTAGCACTAATGCCTAGTGCTAGTAACAAAAAGTGAAATTCGTGTGTGTTTTTAAAAAGTAATTTTCAAAATGTTTTGCTTTAATGCTTCGAGGGGAAAATATTATTTAAAATATTTTAAAGTACGGAATAAATTAAATTTAATAAAATAATTAAAGTCATGATTTTATTTTATAAGAAATTGATTACAAAATATTTTATTTCTATAACGCTGGAAATCGAGGCAAAATATGATTTTTTTTTCTTTTCTATACTGACCTTTATCCCAAGGACCGGTTAGTTCTATCCTATCTCTCCTAGATAAGGCTTTGAACCACCCCTATATCTACCCTAGACATACGTGGGAAATTACGGAATCCTCTCAGAAAACGACATCCACACCGTACGATTTTCCTCCAAAACCCCGCAAGACTTAGTCACTCCTACCTGCGACAAATTTCCCATAGAATCTTTCTCAAAATCTAACATTCTTCTTGAATGATTTCTCCACTGTAGTTACAAATGAATAAAATAAAATATTACATGATAAATAAAAATATGCAAGTGAAAAATCTCTAAGGATTTTTGAAGGTGAAGATGAAGGAGATGTTGACGTCGGCTTTCCTTGTGCGTTCCTCCTTCATGTTAAATACGTGTAGAAGCACTTCCCTTTCACAAATTCCTTTCGATCTTCATGTTTGCGCAAGGGAGTTTTCTTAATCTCTAGAGACGTGCCTCTCTCAATTGATTTGGATCTGTGGCTTGGATAGCAAATGAATTGATGCCAAAGAAGGAGATGAGTCGCTCTTTAAATAAGTCTCAGGAGCTTTGGCGTTAGTACTACCGATGGGCATTAGCTATTTTAGGAAACTTTTTTATCTTTGGAAATCAATATTTTGGCAACTTTTACTTCCAAAACTGGACCTTCCAAAAATTACCGTCGGCATTAGTGACTACTACTGGCATTAGTGACTAATGTAGGCATTAGCGAAAACTTTTCCAGCTTGTATATGATGTCGTCCTCTTTTCGGAATGGTGTGGCACGTTATGTAACTCTTCCCGGATTGAAAGTTATGGCTATTTTAATATTCAATAAGCAGTGTTCATCTTTTTATTATTTCTTAAATGTACATGCCCTTGGATCACGCTCATGACCGAGCACTTGTCTCCACATTCAATCTATGATTATACATATATGACCTGCACACTATAAACCCACAAAAGACTAGATCAAATATATCATGATATTTGTTATTCTCAAACTAAGAGATATGGAATGCATGCTCCAACACTCTCCCCCTTTTGATAAGAATAAATACATGTTTGAGAAATTAGTGAATTTAAGCATATTTTTGTTTATCCATAAGTGTAGATAAAGATATGCATAAATAATAGGTTTGTAGCATGATTTTATAATGCATACTCTTTCTATATGAATGCTCCCACTACATAAGTGTTCCATAATTATTTTATTCCCCCTAAACATAATATCTAGTTCACTTGATTTTTCAATTTATTTCTCCCCCTTTGTTATTAGTAATTGTTGTTAGGGATGAGTTTAAGTTGGGTACACTTAGTGAATGGTTTTCATGATCGAGAAAAAAGTAAAGTATGCACCTGCTGTGAATACTCACCATGCATAGATGCTTCCTTTGAAAAAATTTAATGTACTCCACCTAAACTATTTAATTTATGTAAGATGTTATCCCCCAATTTGGTAGTATCAAAAGAGGGTAGATGAGAGTATGTGCTAAGAGAATTAATGAGATATATGAATAAAGCAGATGCAAAGAAATACCACATGTTAAACACATTATACTACTTATTAAGAAAGTAAATTATCATAATTAAGCACAAGTAGTAATCATAAAATATTGTAAGCACTCTTAAAATTAACATTTTTTTTAGAAATAAGAGCATATAAAATAAGATGAGTTTTAAGACCAATAAGACAATATTTTCAATTTTAGTTCAAGAGTTGTTATTTTCATTGAAATTTCAAGAATGATTTCAAAATATCAGAACTACAATGCAAGCTAATTTGCATTTCATTTAAAAATAAAAATTGTAGAAGATGTGATTTGATATCTAGTGCATTTACTTAAGATTGTAGATTGTATAGTAATTATGATTCAATTCTCATGAGTAGTAGTTTTATGAAAAATAATGATGTGCACAAATAGTATTTTGGTAAAGTATACAAGTGAATTAATCAAAAACACGTGACAATATATAATACAATAATGCACCATTAAAATACACTAATAATATTACTTTCACAAAATTTAATTGTATATATATAAGAAGTACAACAACCAAGGTATCCTGCACACACAATACTTATTAAGATTTATTAGGGTATAAAGTAGTGCTTGAGGGATCACATTTATTCCTTTTAATTTTTATTTTATTTTATGATCTAGTGTCCTAATAGAAGTGTTTTGTGATTTGTTTGCTACAACATACTTTATAAATATATTTCAAAGGTGCTTAACCTTACAATGCTAATTAAGACTTATCAAGATGGTGAGTAGTGTTTGGTGGAGTATCTTTATCAATTTTTATTTGTGTTTTAATTTTGTGACCAAGGACCCTGAATTCACTTGTTTTGCATGTAATAGCATTTAAAAAAACATTATTCTCAAATTAATAAGTGCAATAAAAATCAAAGAATTAAACTAATCAATTCAATGTAGTGTGAGTAATATATTTATTCATTTTAATAATTATATTATTAGAATACACAATCATGTAATTATGAGATTAAAAACACATGTAGGTTATCAAAATAAGTGAGTGCGTAAAATCATTATTAAACATAAAAGATTACTCATACTTAGAGGCATGCTAAAACATTTCTACACATATTTTCTACATTCAATTTCATTACACATAATAAGATAGTTTCCAAGGCATGACATAAACAAAACAATGTTCTAAGAAACTTGAAAATTAATTTAAACATTATATTAATCTTTAATTGATATAATTAAACATGCTTGATATAGGCAATGATTAACAATCAGTTTTTTTTATGAAAATACAAACACACAAGAAATACTAAGAAAATAAATTTTTCTTCTTTGAAATTGATTTGTAATTTTGTATTTGATTTTAAAATATTTTTCAAATAAATAGTTTTTTGAAAACATGGAAGTACATTAAGATAACATCACTATAATGATCTTATATGCTAGGAAAAATGCAAAAGAAAATAAAAAAAAAATCAATTTTAACACTTCCACCGGCGCTTGTACTATTGAGCGGTGCTAGCAACATAGATTTGATATTTAGCTTAAAAATATGATTTTTGATATTTTTTGTTCTAAGTGTTTTTATTTATGTTTTCTTAGATATGTGACACTAGTTACAACAAAGAGTTTTGAATAATACTGAAAAAGTTGTGGATTTTAGATTTTTAGCATAAGGTGTCAATAATATGTGATTTTTAAAAATACTTGTGTTTTCCAAACAATATGAAAGCACAAAGAGATATACTATGGAAAACACAAGATATCATGATTGAAAAAATATACATGACATAAATATAAAAAGTAAAATAATGTTCATGCATGATAAATGAGTATGCCCTAGATACTAACCCAACTTTGTGTTTATACCTTAACCCTGTACTAAGTGATGAATGGGTATAAGGAGCTATACACATGCCATAGGTTGGGGTGTTAATACCATATGCATGCAAAAGATAATGCTCAACCTAGCACTATTCCCCCTAATGTCCCACAAGGACACACCAGAACCCTCCCTAGTTAAGGACATTATATGACTTAGAGGTTAGATCTTTACTGCACATAATCTTATGCCCTCACTATTGTGAGACCCGCAACATGGGTAAGTACTCATGGATATACTAAACATTTAAACCTTAAATATATAACCTATCGCTTTTATATGATGAATTTTAAAGTTATAAATGATATAGTTGATTTTAAAACAATTAATGATTATTTGTATATTCAAACAAAATAGATACTACAAATACCTTCTTTTATTTTTTCTATTTTTAACTTAGCATGATATTATAATATATATTCCTAGCATAAATACTTATTTTAGTTTATAGTAAGAGGTGATGCTAGGATGATGAGTTTTTAATGCAATGTTATGCTAAATATGAGTTATAATGTTACATATATTCAAAGATAGAATTTCAATATGAAGACCTAGAATGAAGTGATAATTTCATTTGGTTTGTTCTTATTTGTACCAAGTTGATTCTAAGGTCCAAATGGAATGAGATACATGCAAACAATAATGAATCATATCAATACACCAAGTAGAGAAACATGATATCACTAGCTATCTTATTTTTTTCATAATTCCTAAGAGTAGTTGAAATAGTCATTTTAGGATTATTCTAGATTGATCATGAATTATGATATATGATTAGTTAGAAATTAAGCATTAGATATCAATTTGTCATGGTGGTGTATAAGTAGTTCATATTCATCCCTTTTAATAAATTTCAAGTGAAAGCTTGAAAGGTGAATAATGTATGTATATAATGAGAAAATATTTTTGGTTATTTTTAAAGGCTTTGAAATTTTTTACTTTATTTTGGGTTTAAGGAAAAATGAAAACAAAAATAACCAATATATATTACTTTTTTCAGAAAAATGATATATAATATTTTAAAATAAAAATCATATTTTTTAATAAAAAAGGCTACCATCGGCGATAGAACCTAACGTCGGGCATTAGCAACAGAGATTTTATTTTTCGTTTTAAAAGCATGTTTTTCAAGATTTTTTAATTCTAATTTTTATTGAATATGATTTCTCATTATAGGGGTTTTCATATGCAGTAAGAAAATTAGAGAAATAATCAAAAAGTTGTGCATTTAATTTTTTAGCCTAAAACAATTTAAATCCATTTTTGAAAGTGATTTCATTAATCTTGATATTATCATTTAACTAATTTAATATTCAATTTATAATGATAATATAAGACACTTGTAGGTAATGGTTTTAGAAGAATAGAAATTAGAAAATAAGTATGTTTTGGCCACTTGCAAAGATTCGTCTTTTTATTTCAAATTCATCCATTTTTTTGTTAATTATTAAGCTTAATATGTGAAAATCATATCTCAATATATATAAGGTAACCATAGCATTTTGGCTCAAGAAAAACAAATACAAACAAAACAAAAAATGCAAAAAATAAATTAAGCATCTCATGAAGTAGAATATTGTGTATTTCATTTGGAATTTTTTCTACTTCATGCAATTGGTTGAATACTAGTGAAAAAGTTATTTAGGTATATAATCAGGACCAAGTGTGATGGTTCCTTTTGGTATCCAAATATAGCATGATGATTTTCGGGGAGAAGATAATGAATGAACCCTTTCAAGTGGAGTTAGTGTTTCATTTTTAATTTTGGACTTTCATTCATACTTTAGTTTAATATTCTTATATTTCAAATTTCCATATTGATTTTCAAAGGTATTACTTATAGGAAATCTGTCAATATTTAATTTAACATTGGGAGATACAAAATGGGGATTATAAATCTATATGTTTTTAGAATTAAATATTTTACTATGTGTATGTTTAATAAGATAAAAAATACTAGTCGAAGTCTTGTATAGTCTTGAAGATAAACTAGAAATAAGATATTTTTTATTACTTGAAATTTTTTGAATAAACAATTTTAATGATTATAGTTTATGAGACAAGGTAACATTTTCATTAATCAACTCTTCACTATGTTGTTTTGAAATACGTAGCTCTTTTTCAAAAACCATGAATTTTTCTTTTAGTTCATTGTAGTTAATACAAGGTGTAGAAATTTTACATAAAGAGCATGTGGGATAACTAAGCATATCAAGAGTAGATTCTATATTGATATTTGCTTCTAAAATTTTATTTTCTAAACATTATTTTGAGTTAAAATTTTAAATTTTTTATTTTACGTTTATAAATATTTAACATAAACAATGTAGATATTGAAGTCGTAGCAAAGAGAGAACTTGTACTTACAATGTTCTCGATGTGGTATGATTTGAACATGAAGTTCCCTTAACATCGTCTTTTATGCATGATGTACTTTTTATGTCCCCATCCGAGCATGATCGCGACTCACATTCTGCTTTCTTCGATTGATCTTCCTCCAAGCACAAATCTTCATAAGTTTCTTCTCTTGGATCCATAAGAACTTTCTAGGGTTTATCATCTGCGGAAGGATGACTATAACTAATCTTAAAAAATTTCCAATTATCATAAGCAGTAGGAAAAGTATAAATAAGTTTGAAAATTTATTGATCAAGTGCACAAAATAAATTATCCATTGATTTAGCATTTAAAAATATTTCATTTTTATTTAGAATATTTGGGGGCTCTTAAATAGTAATATTCCAAAATTCTTCATTTGAAGATTTTAGAAACTAATCCATTATGATTTTTCAGCCTTTATAATTTTTACTCATAAACAAAGTGGTGTTAAAGATTTTTCATTTAATAAACTTCCATCCCCTCTAGTGGAAGCGAGATTACAAGACACCATTATTCCTGGTTGTTTAACCATTTTGAAATAAACTAGCTACGATGCCACTTGTTGGATCTTCAGGAGCCCTTAGATGGGGGTGAATAAGGACTATTTGGAAATTTAAACCTTACTAAAACTATCAGAGTTAATAAAAGAAGTTTCTAAAATTTTTTCAGTGGAAGAATATATTTATATCTCAAAAAATATTATATTGATGATTACTTTTAAAGGAGGTCGGATTTCAATATTCCTTCACTACTGCTAGCATTAGCACCAATGCCTGGCGCTAGTAATAGAAAGTGAAATTTATGTGTATTTTAAAAAGTAATTTATAATGTGTTGCTTTAATTCTTTGAGGGAAAAATATTATTTAAAATATTTTAGAGTACGAAATAAAATTAATTTAATAAAATAATGAATGACATGATTTTATTTCATAAGAAATTGATTACAAAATGTTTGATTTATATAGCACTAGAAATTGAGGCGAAATATGAAAAAAAATCTTTTTCTTTTCTATATTGACCCTTCTCCTAATGACTGGTTGGTTCTAGCCTATCTCTGTCATATAAGGCCTCGAACCACCCCTAGATCTACCCTAGACCTAGTCGCCAAAATACGTGGCACATTAAGGAATCCTCCCTCTAAATCGACGTCCACACTAGACAATTTTCCCCCTCAGCCCCGCAAAACTTGGTCGACTCAACATGCGATAAATTTCCCACATAATCCTTCTCGGAATCAGATGTTCTCCCTGAATGATTTCTCCACTCCAATTATAAATGAATAAAATAAAAGATTACAAGATAAATAAAATATGCAAGCGAAAAACTCCCTAAGGATTTTTAAGGTGAAGACAAAGTCGATGTTAACGTCGGCATTCTTGATGCATTCATCCTTAGTGTTGAATGCGAGTGGTAGCGCTTCCCCTTCAAAAACTCCTTTTGATCTTCATGTTCACCCAAGGGAGTTATCTTGATCTCTAGAGATGAGGCTCTCTTAACTAATTCAAAGTTGTGGCTTGGAATTCAAAGGAATTGATGATAAAGAAGGAGAGGATCCGTTCTTTAAATAGATCTTGGGAGCAAATGTCAGTTTTAGTACTACTGTTGGGCATTAGCAAAAACTCTTTAGCTTGTATATGACGTCGTCCTCTTTTTGGAATAGGATAGCATGTTCCGTAACTCTTTCCGTATTGAAAGTTATGAACTTTTTAATAATCTTCAATCAACGCTCATCTTTTTGATGTTTCTTAAGTGTGCACACCCTTTGATTATACCCATGATTGAGGGCTTGTCTCTTCATTTAATCTGTGTATACATGTATGACATGCACACTAAAAACACACAAAATAGTAGATCAAATACATCATAGTATTTATTATTCTCAAACTAAGAGATACGAACACATGCTCCAACAACTTTAAGCACCCAGATTTTCTTAATAACACATCATCCCTTCTTCCTACAAGAGTTTATGGTGTGTCCATGGTGAAATCACTTAGAACAAGACACAAAAGGGGTTCAGACCTTTTTCAAATTTTTCTTAGGACTCTTGCTGGATGGTTGGGAAGTAGCAAAAAATGGTGTAGACTTCTTATAATACGGGATATAGTTTCTGTTGTTAATGTTAGTGGTAAATATTTTCGTTAGGCGGTAACTCCGATTTTTTTTATAAACATGCGTAAGTCATGAATCTGGGCTTTTAGAGATGTGTTTTCATTTATAAGCATTCCCCTTCGATTAGAAAAATTTTTCATCACATTTTCTATTTGAGAAAGAGTGGTTATTAAGCCCTTTTATAAGTCCCCCTTTCAATTTGTAAGTTTTTTGATGTTGGTGTGGGCTTTAGAAAGAGTATCCTCAAGTTCTTTTGTTCTTGATAAGGAGTGATCACACTCTTGTTAAGACACCTTCTCTTTTCCCTAGGATTTTAACTCCTTAATTAACTTTTGATTTTGTTTTAAGATAATTTTATTTATAGTTTTTAGGAGATCGAGATCTTTTTTAGATTTTATTAAAAAATTTACAAGTTTTCATATATTCATTATATAAATCTTCATAAGTTGAAGGGAGTACCTAAATGTCATTTTGGATACTGCAATCATCATCGGATGGTTCGTGGCTTCTTCTCATGCGGCACATATTTGCCTCTTCATCGTTGCTTGAAGTGGAGTCGTTTGAGCTTTCGGATGAACATTCGTCCCATGTCGTCGCCTTCAGAACCTCCTTCTTTTCTTTGCATTTGTGTGGCTTTTCCTTTTTCTCCTTCAGATTGGGCATTAGCTTTTAATATGTTTGGTCTTCCTATAGTGGAAGCACTTTAGTGGAGGCTGCTCGCCTTTGCTGTATCTTGCTTCCTCCTTTTTGGATGATGAGCCTTTCCTCCTTGCGTCCTTTTAGAAGTACTTCCAGAAGTTTTTCTCCTTTCCGGGTTCTTCATGAACTTTTTGAAATTTTCACAAAGAGGATCTCTTCATCATCCTCGTCATCATTGTAGCCCTCTTTTCTTGACTTTAGTTCAAAGGCCTTCTTCTTCAGCTGTCACAACCCGTATTTTCTACACATAAAACAGTATATTAGAGTAAGAGAAAACACGTGTTGTGATGCTACGCCATGTAGGGGATAACTACGGACGCTTAGGCAAGAACCTACTTCTAACACTTTTTAAAGAAGTCTCGAGTTTATCAGGAAGAAAACATATTTTTAGTTACGTTTTGATGGACTTATCCCTCGTCTCAGTGGATCAATGGGTCCACGAAAAAAAATATACGATGTAGAAAATACTTTACTTAATTTAATTATTATCCTACATGAGTAGAAATATCCAAAAAAACAACTCATGATATGCATACTTCTAGATTTAATATAAGTATGAAAGGAGCTTTAACGTTCATTAAAATATAATGACTTTGGATTTAAAATGATGTAATGAATGAGATAGGCATAATGATACTTTTATACTTTGAAAATATCTAACATGCAATCCTAACATAAATCCTTCCCATAGAGCAAGTAAAACCAACAAATCATCTAAAAAGTGACTTAGCAGCTAGCAAGTAACTTAACATTCTATAAAATCTCCAGTGGGTGTCAACAACCAGACACGAACCCACCAAAAGCCATGTATGTCTGAACTAAAAACAAAACAACAAAACTACCTCACAACGGTGAGGAAAGGACAACTACAACAGCTGCAGAACACCAGCAACCACCTACCCAAGCTGCTCGATCGGCTACTGCTCTGAGCCTAAGACATTCAAAGGAAAGAATACTCACTAAGAATATACAAGTGGAAATAAAAGGTCAACAGTAGAGAAGAAAGAAACAAAGGATAAAAAAGGATTACCAACCCAAAATAGGAATAGATGTCAAACCATAGCAGATAAACAATAAAAAAGTAATAAATGATTAAGTTAAAAATTTAAAGAGTAAGGAATTGCACCAAGTGAGAAATGAAGCCACACTTCGATAACCTCTGCACTCAACCATAATATAATATTTAAGAATGAACTCAAATTGGGTTAGGTATATAAGGTTGCACCAAGTGCGATAAAGATCTAAGTTTTATAAAACATATATATATGAGTAAGTGTATATATATAAGAGATTAATCAGCTCATCATTTAGTGAGCATAAACACCGGCAAAATCCAGTACCTGTGGTGGTGGCTTCCTTCACCTACGCACCAACAGTGAAAACTTCACAAGGGCCCATAGAAGGTGGTCTTATTTCTTAACACACCCAAAACCCGGAAAAAACCGGCACCTGCAGTAGTGGTAACCTTCCCTACCACACCCAGTCACAAACCCACACCGGATAAACCCACCGACGCAATGATTCATAAAATAGGTCACTGTGGCGGTGGTATATTCCACTAACACCCACATCCCCAAATAGTCCATAGTATATAATGTAAATAACATAAGTAGTAAGAACGATTAGGTTAGCTAAAATGATAGTCTTGTAGAAAGGGAATTCACACAACAAACATTCCCCTTGACGGGTAAGACTAGCTTCTTTAAATAAGATTGCCTGACTAGATAAGACTTTACTTGTCTCTATGAATTGTACTTAGCAAAATTTGGATAACTTAGTGATACTCGATGAATTCAAGTCAGACTCAATAAATTGAGATACTTGACGAAAAATAATTCACTCAATGCCAGGACTTAACTTAACAAATTTCACTTCACTCATTGCCTAGCTGGTTCACTCAAAGCACTCGACACCAAAGGCAATCTCACTCAAAGTACTCGATACGAAGACAGTTAACTCAAAGCACTCGACTCCAAGACAGTTACACTCACCACACTCGATGGCAAAGAAAATATTCGACGAAAAATACTTAGCTTCTCATGAATACTCAACGCATTCGACGCCAAAGGAAATTTCACTCAAAGCACTCAACGCCATGATAGTTAAACTCAACGCACTCGACGCCTAAGACAATACTCGATGAAAAAGACTTAGATTCTCATAAATACTCGACGCTCGACGCACTCGACGCCAAAGGCAATTTCACTCAAAGCACTTGAAACCAATACAATAATCAACGGATTCATCGAGAATACTCGACGAATTAGACTTAACTGGTCTTAAGCCTTATCCAATGAATTTTTCTCATGCTAACTCCTGCATATTTGAGTAATTTTGGTTAGTCGGTCTCCTACACGACCAGACAGATTCTGTCCTAGCCAAACCTTACACTACTCCCACCTTCTAAGGAGGAAGAAAGAAGAAGAAAATGAACGCAAAGAATTTAGCAATAGGAAAAAAATCACCGCTTGCCTCAAACCTTCCGAAATCCGGTCACACAAGTGGTCCTCCTCAAGGATTTGGCCGCAAGAACACATTGGCTACACTTCCAAAAACTTTTCGGGGTAAACGAGGGTAAAACCGAATAACCTAATGCCCAAAAATCCAAGAAACGGGAAAAACTAACCGTGCACGCGAAGATCTCATCGAGAGATTTTCGAATCTACCCTCCGCCGACGATTTCGTGCACCAGAACTCCTACAATCGATGACTGAAAGCTTTTCGATGTTCGCTGCTTTCTCTTCCTCGATTTTGGTTTGATGGCTTGGGAAGAAGACGATGAATAGGGTTTCACTATAATGTATAAGTATTTATATATGTATAATATTATATTATTATTAATATTTAAACGTCCAAATGACCAAAAAATCGAACAAACTCGGATTTCCACGAAATTCGCACCGAAGCTAAATACTAATGCTACAAAATCAACGTCGAAGTTGAAATTAAGATTAGACGAACCAAATTCGTGTTAAAATTCCCCGAAGTTATAACCAACATAAACCTACTAAAATCCACTGAGTTAAAACCTCGAATTCCGATGAGCAAAATCACGCTCCAACAATAACGCCTGTTAACAACATATCAACGTATTACCCTGACATCATTATTATGTCACTACAAAAATTTAAAATGAACATAAAAAAATCAGGGGCGTTACAACCACTTCCCCTAAAAGAAAGTTTCGTCTCGAAATTTGATACAAAATTGAATCTACTACAGAAAGAAAATTACCAAAGGTTATCGAATAGAAACACTTACCAAAGAAACTAGGAGAACATATGAGTATGAGCCTCTCGTGTAGCTGATTCCAACTCCCAAGTCGCGCTCTCAACGTCTTGGTTTCGCCAAAGAACCTTGACCATGGGTATTGTCTTTCTTCGCAACACCCGATCCTGAGTATTTATGATACAAACAGGCACCTCAACGTGAGAAAAAATTAGGTTGCAATTAGGGCACCGAATCAAGGACATGTCGGTCGCTAAGCACACATTTTCGCAACTAGCTCACATGAAACACATCGAGCACACCAGGAAAATTAGCGGGCAAATCCAGCCTATAGGCTGACACTCTGATGCGTTCAACAACCTCGAAAGGTCCCATATATCTGGGATCCAACTTGTGGTTAATTCCTTCCAAACCTCTTAACTCCATACTTTGGAGAAACCTTGAGAAAGGCCATGTCTCTAACTACGAATTCAAGATCAAAACTTCATCGATTAGCATTCTTCACATAACGCTCCTGAGCTATATGAAGCTTCTCTCGAATATGCATCACAAATGTATTCATCTCTTCCAAGGCTTCTGGACCCAACAATGGTCCTTCACCAACTTAAGCCTAAAACAAGGGGGTTCGACAACGCCTCCCATACAAAGCCTCAAAGGGGGCCATCTACAAACTCTCCTGATAACAATTATTATAGGCAAATTCCATCAATCTAAGAAGATCGTCCCACGCTCCTCCATTGTCAAAGATGTATTATTTAATCATATCTTCCAAAGTTTAATCAACTCCCTCTTCATTTGACCATTCGTCTCCAGATGAGAAGTTGTAGAACACTTAAGGTCAGTACCCAAAAATCCTTGCAAACTCTTCCAAAAACGCGACATAAACCTGGAATCTCGATCCGACACGATACTTACCGATACTCCATGTAATCAAATGAACTCGTCCAAATATAACTCTGTTATTTTCTTCATGGAATGACCAATCTTAAACAGAACGAAGTATCACAACCCACATTTTCTCTGCATTTAATGATACATATGAGTAAGGGAAAATACGCGTCATGATGCAACCTTAGCAGGGGATAACTACAAACGCACAGGCGAAATTCCAACTTTACAGTTTATGAAAGATCTGTAAGTTATTTAGAGAAAATCCAGTTTAAATTAAGTAGTTAGTTGTATCCCTCGGCTTAGTGGCTCATCTAGTCCACGAGAAAAGATAGTTATACACTGTGGAAAAATATACTTTATTTACAAGATTAGACGTCCTACATGAGTATAAACATCTCTAGAGGATAACTCATGGTATGCAAGAATCTAGATTTATAATAGTTATGAAAATAGCATTTATGATCATTAAATGTATTGATTTAGATTTCAAATATGGTAAGTATGAAGTAGTAATAGTAATTCTTATACTTTAAAATACCTAACATGCAACCTATCATAAAACCTTCCCAAAAAACAAGTAAAAACAACAACAAAGAGGTAAACTAGCAGCTAGCAAATTATTTAATATTCTAGAGAAAACTACCAGTGGGCATCAACAACCTGGCACGAACCCACTGAAAGTATACAAGTATGAACTAAAAACTGAAAATAAGAACTACCTCACAATGATGAGGAAACTACTGCAACAACTACTGTCAAAAAGCTACCACCCAACATAGCCACTCCACCGGCTACAGCCCTGAACCCGAGGCATTCAAAAGAAGAACACCTTAGCAAGAAAATACAAGTGGCAATGGAAATAAACAAGTAAAAGGTAAAAGATAAGAAAGGGTTTACCAAACCCGACCATAAGAAATGTTGAAACCACAGCTGATTAGTCAAATAAAAATAGGTAAAGTAAAAGTCTGCAATGAAGGAGTTAAAAGAACATTGCACCAAGTGCGGAACGAAGCCATGCTTCGACAAAATCTGCAAGGATTAGCATGAAGTAGCATAAACTGATCTAAGAAGCAAATTGAGCACAAAACAGCTCGAAAACGTGAATCATTAACACTTAGCAAAAACAACCGGGCCAAAGTTGGTGACCACAACATCCAAATCCGAACTAAGAGACCCAAATGTCTCAAAAAGGCACTACGTTGGTGGCCACCTGGCCTAACACAACCTAACAGGCCATAAAATAGAGACCAAACCAAACCACAAAGTGTAATGATTCACAAACCGGTATCCAGTTGATTGTCCTTTATACACTGCCAACCTTCATAGCCGAAGAAACAATCATACCCAAACAACCCATCCTAAAAGACCTAAAGGAATACCTAAACCAGCCCTAAAATCACTCTAAGGACTATACACGACGAATCCTATACGAAACGGCAAAATATTCTAAGTCCTGGCAAAATTTGGCGAGTATACCCGAAAAACCCAAGGATACTCGATGAATTGCATAACGATACTCGACAAATCATCTTGATTCAGTGCGAATACTTGGCGAAAAACACTTAGACTAAGGATTTATACTCGGCGAATCGGCTTGAATCGGTGTGAATACTCAAAGAAAAACACTGAGATTAAGGATCTATACTTGGCTATTCGTCGATTATACTCGACGAAATAACCTAGATACTCGACGAAAAAGACTCGGCAAACTCTAACTTATTAAACGAAATAGCCTTAAGGAAATTCGACGATACTTGCCGAATTCTACTCTACCAATACTCGATGAATTAGGCTTGCAATACTTGCCGAATTCTACTTGACGGTTTATAATGAATTCTCACCTGAAAAACCTACCATATTCGACGAATCCTACTATCGATACTCGACGAATCTTCAAACCTAAACCTGCCAAATTTAACTTAATCCTTAATCCTATTCTCTAAGCCTTGGCCGAAAATTTGCCCTACTCTAGGATTTCTTTTCATGGTTTTACCTACACAACTCCTACTCTCTAAAAGAGGAAAGAGGAGAAGAAAGACAACAAGAAAACGAACAAGCAAGGGGGAAAAGTCCAGTTTCCTTGAAACTCTGGAAAAATGCCTCTCGCTCACACCGCGACAAGGATCGGCCGCCAAATGATCTTAGCAACGTTTCCTGAAACTTTTGGAGAAAGAAGGAGGTCAAAATCACCAACCCTAACACCTAAAAATCAAGGAAACGGGAAAATCTTACCACGATCTGGTAGATCTCGGTGAGAGCTTTCCAAATCTCTAATCTATCTTAGAAATCGACCACGAAAACGCTGGGAACCACCGGCCGAAAGCACGCGGGATGCCGCTCCTCTTCTGCTATGCGAAAACAGCCGCCGCTCGGTTCGGGAAGAAGATGAACAAGGTTATGATTAACACGACCTAATATTTGATTCTATATATATAAATACATAAATAATTATAATAATATAATTTAATTTAATAATCAATAACCTCAACACGACCCAAAATTTAAACCAACTCGGGATCTTACGAAAATCGCACCGTAGCTAAATACTGATGCAACAAGTTTAACGGCGAAGTCGAAATCCAATTCCGACAAACCAAACTCGGGTAAAACACCACAAGAAGACAAAATGCCACCACATACCTATAAAAAGTTCCACCGAGTCACCAAAACAGACCAGGCTCGCGAGGGATGGTGCAAAACCAAACCAAAACCAACCACACAGGAAAACCACTGAGCAAACCCATGCCCCAACAAATGAAAACCGCTAACTAGGCGTCAACGTAACACCCTAACATCAAAAACACGTCACTACGAGAATTAAAATAAATACTGAAAATCAGGGGCATTACAGCCACCCCACTTAAAAAGAAGTTTCGTCCCAAAACTTGACATAATACGATCAAATCCAAAAGAAAAGAAAACAACCATAGGACAACAAAGAAAACACTTACCAAAAGCATCAAGAGAACAGATGAGGATGAGCCTCCCTCATAGTTGACTCTAAATTCCAAGTCGCGCTCTCCACGTCTTGGTTCCTCCACAAAACTTTAACCATGGGTATTGTCTTCTTTCGCAATATTCGATCCTGAGTATCCAGAACACGAACAGGCACCTCCACATAAGAAAGATTTGGCTCTAACTTGGCAACAACATCATGAATCTACCTGTCGCTCATTACACCCTTCCGCAATTGGCTCGCGTGAAAAACATCGTGCACACCCAGAAAATTTGCTAGGAAATCAAGTCTATAGGCTGATACCCCAATCCGCTCAACAACTTTGAAAGGTCCCATAAACGTGGGATCCAACTTATGGTTCTTACCAAACCTCTTAACACTAGATATGGGGGAAACCTTAAGAAATACCATATCCCCAACAACAAACTCTAAATCAGTCGTACGCCGATTGACATACTTTTCATAACGCTCTTGAGCTATCCGAAGCTTCTCTCGAATATGCTTAACAGAAACATCCATCTCTTCTAACGCTTTAGGACCCAACAATGGTCTCTCACCAACCTCGGCCCAAAAAAAGGGAGTTTTGCAACACCTCCCATACAAAGCATCAAATGGGGCCATCTGCAAACTCTCTTGGTAAATGTTATTATAGGCAAATTCCATCAGTCTCAAATGATCATCCCATGCTCCTCTATAGTCCAAAATATAACATTTGATCATATCCTCCACGATCTGATTTACTCTCTCCGTCTGACCATTTGTCTGCGGATGATAGGCGGTGGAATACCTCAAATCGGTACCCAATCCCTCCTATAAACTTTTCCAAAAGTGAGACGTAAACCTAGAGTCTCGATCTGATATAATACTGACCGACACTCCATGTAACCTGATGACCTCATCCAAGAATAACTTATCTCTTTTCTTCATGGAGTAGTCGATCTTGAATGGAATGAAGTGAGCACACTTCATCAATCTGTCTACAATAACCCAAACTGAATCATGCCCTCGGGGAGATCTCGGCAACCCAGTAATAAAATCCATCAAAATACTCTCCCACATCTAGCTCAGAATTTCTAAGGGCGTCAACTTGCCTTCAGGCCTTTCATGATCGGCCTTAACTCGCTTGCTAGTAAAATATTCTGATACAAACTTAGCTATATCGCCCTTCATACTATACCACCAAACGATCTGCTTTAAATCCTTATACATTTTAGTAGAACCGGGGTGGTAGGCAACACTAGAACCACGTGCCTCTTTGTACAACTTAACTCGAATATCCTCGACTGCGGGAATACAAAACCTGCCGCGGTACTTCAAGGTAACAGCGTCATCAATCGAGAAATTCGATAATTCCCCTTTTCATTTCTATTATAAAGGTACAGTAAATCAAGATCATCCTTTTGATGAAGCCTCAGAAGTGTAATCCATGAAGGCTCTAATACTTCTAAATTGTTGGGCGAGTCGCTATGTAACACCCCAAATTGTTGTAGGAGCGACGGGGATCGTTTTTGGGCCAAGTCAGGTTTTTGGTGCTGGTGACACGGGCCCCGACACGGGCGTGTCGGAGGCCGTGTCGGGCGTGTCGAGCTCGAATCATCGAACTGGCCGTGTAGTCGACCAGTGTAGGTCGACGATGGTCGTGTGGAGGGACACGGCCTAGGACACGGGCGTGTCCCAGGCTGTGTCACTCAAGGGAATCGTCGAAGTGGTACACGGGCCGTGACACGGGCACAGACACGGGCGTGTCAGATGTGACACGGGCGTGTCCCATGCCATGTCAACAAGCCGTGTACCACTCTGACTGCAAGGTGTCGATTTATTGCACACGGGGGGCGTGACACGGGTCCCGACACGGGCGTGTCGCAGTCGACACGGGCGTGTCGGAGGCCGTGTCACATGCCGTGTGCTGGTTTTCAATCGGGGTCGAGACGGCGAATGAGCTACACGGCCAGGCACACGGCCGTGTGCCAACCCGTGTTCAGCCCAGATTTTATGATTTCAGATCTAATCTTGGCCGTTCGTTTCCTTGACTTTGGATCCGACGGTGGGGGGCTGCTCCTGGGAGGTTTTAGCCGGGATTTAGGGTTGGGAATCCTCATTTCCCTTAGCCATTCTCTCTCTAAAAGTTTAGAGAGAAAGGAGAGCAAAGAGGAAGGAGGAGTCCAAGATCCGGCCGCCGGAGGAGCTTCGGAGCTCCGAATCGCGATCCGAGTCCAGATCCGCAGAGGCGACGCCGTTGCGGTGCTTTCCAACCGTATAGTTTTTGATGGCGCCGCGGAAGAATGCAAGGGTAACGATTTCTCATCCTTGGGCATGTGAAGCCCTCTTTTCCTTTGCATAGGAAGCCCGCTCTCGCGAGTGAGCGAAGAGTTGGAGCGTTCCTTGGGGTAGATATGTGAAGTCCCCCTTGTGTAGAGTCCGTATGCGAAAACGGACATAGGCATTGTGTGTGAAGCCTATCCGGACAAGTAGAGCCGGATCGGTGATGTTGCATTGCATACGAACCGGGGAAGACTCCGGGTGTTTGGGTGTTTTTCGGGTTTTCTACGTGGTAGATTGCATCAGGGAGCCTTGGGGATTAACTCCAAGGTGCACCCGGAAAACTGGGCAAAAGCGAGTTTTGCCAACACGGTGGCCGGGGAGCCAACGTGAACATAACCGGGTTATGTGATTATTGTGGCGAAAACGGGACTCGGTGAGTCTTGACCTGCGCATATGGCTTAAATTGCCGTTGCGATATGAGCACGGGTCAGGCGGAACCGTACCCGGTCTATGTCGTTCGGTAGGACCGTTGGCATGGATGAGGGTCTTCAGCAGTCTATGGCTTAAATTGCCGTGACCAAGGCCAGGAAGGCAAAATGCTCATATGGACGACCGTTCAAGAGGCGGTGGTGGATTGGGAACGTCTATGGCTTGAATTGACGTGACGTTGGCCGGTTCGCCGAGAATGTGCCCTGAGTGCACGGGGTGTGTGGCCGTGCGAGCCTACGCCTGTGTTGATGTGTGTTCACATTAATAGCATTGCCTATACTAATGAAGTGCAGGGAAAGAGCATCGCCGCTCCGATTTTGGGGGCGGGATCGTTATAATTTGGTCAGCATTGCTGACCGTTGCTATTGTTTGCCACCGGGCGGTGGTTTGTGGTTTGCAGGTGCTGCGGAGCAGAGCGGGAAATAGCGGGCTAAAGCCCTTGTTGCTGTGCCGGCCCTCGAAGGCCTAATTGCTTTTGTATCTTTCCTGTTTTGATGTATGGCCGGCCTGCGTGCCGAAGTTTGGAAAACACTATTTTTGTTAAGTGAACAATGTAAGGCCTTAAGGCCAGTTCTCTTTTGTGTATGATTACATTCCTGAGTTGGTAGTGGACATTCATGCTTTGTAGCAGGGTTCTTATTTTCTTTTGCAACTTAATAATTTGCTTCCGCTAGGTGTTGTGTAGGACGACATGATTGGTTGAATGGTTTCAACGCGTAACCAACCGGTCTGTCCGTAGTATATGGCGTCGGGCCCCGGCCGGACCTACTGCTATATGCTATCCGACGGATAGGGGTGTTACAAATTGGTATCAGACTACTGGTTTCAGTCAAGCTTAAATGAATTCGTGGACGAATTCACTTTAAGGGGTGGTGAGCACATGTGTGCGTCATCGTTATAACATGAAAAGAACCCATGAATGTCCACTTAGGAATGAAAATATACATGTTTGAGGAACCTGCGTGTTCCTATAATTGCTGTTTGCAGTAATTTTTGGGTCGCTTATCGGTGTTTTGCACGATTATAGTTGACCAGAAGTGGTGATGGGCCGTCTAAACGGCCAGGTTCTGAGGCGAGCAGTGCGCCAAGCGATGCGCCTGCAACACCTCCGTCTGCTGAGACCATTAGGTTGGTGGCAGAAGCGGTCATGGAAATGATCAATGCGCAGCCTGCAAGGCAGGTGCAGCAGCCCGCTCCTGCTACGGAGCAAGTACCGCTTCAGACGGCAGAGCAAAGGAGGGTTGAGCAAGTAGTGTTGGAGCCAGAGTTGCCTAGGAGAGCAACGGAAAGACAACTGAAGCACGTGATGGGCTTTCACCCACCTGTATTCACGGGCGCAAAAACCCCGACCCAAGCAGAGGATTGGCTCTCAAGGGTCAACAGGGTGATGACTGCGACGGAAACGGAAGAGTGGCAGAAGACCACTATAGCGACGTTCCTTTTGGATAGGGACGCAAGGTTATGGTGGGAAGGCCTAGAGCTACATCAGTTGCGGGGAAGGCCGTTGGCCGAAGTTTCGATGGAGGAGTTTGCGAGACTATTCATGGCTCGATACCTCCCCTCGGCGCAAAGGATTGTGCTAGAAAGCGAATTTCAGAAGTTGGTGCAAGGGGATTGTACCGTTGATGAGTACCTCCACGAGTTTACTCGGTTGGGGAGATATGCCGGCGCTACCTTCGCAGACGAGGAGCGCAAGACGAGTCGCTTCTATGAAGGGCTAAGAGATGATTTAAGGTTGCTACTGTCGGGGCCCAAGGCGCAGGGTTTCATGACCCTGGTCAATTCGGCCCGGTCCTTGGAGAAGGACATGAAGAATGTCCAAGCAAAGAAGGAATCCGGTAGCAAGAAAGCGGAGTTCAAGGCACCGACTACGTCAAAGTCGGGCTACCGCAAATTCTATAAGAAAGCTAAGACGTCGGGTCCAGCTGCTTCAGGTGCCTCGGGGACAACTACCAATCGAACCCCGGGTGCTTGTTTCACGTGTGGGAAGCCGGGGCACTTTGCCCGTGATTGCTGGAGTGGACGCTCAAAGTCCGAAAGGAAACAAGGAGCTACCTACGAGGAGAAGGGCAAAGCGGTGGAGTCGACCGCGTCCCACTATGCTCCGACTCAGCCTAGAGTCTATAACTTGGGCCAGCATGAGGCCATCAAGCAAGCGGATGTGGTGACAGGTATGAGTTAATTTATAGCAAGTTAGATTTAATACCATTATCTATTGCTTGTTAGCCTAATATTGTTTGTATAGGCTTTGTTGTGATTAGCGATAGTCCGGCACGGGCACTGTTCGATACGGGAGCTTCACACTCCTTCTTGTCCGAAAGCTTTATATCGCGCATCGGAGTCCCTTCTTCGATGGCGAAGGACAAGTTGGATGTGCTGCTACCGAATGGGTGCTCGATGCGTGCGGACAGGGTGTGCGCCATAAAGGTTCACATTGGGAGCCAAGAGTTCGACTTGCTAGCGTTATTGCTGCCGCTAGTAGAGTTCGACGTGATCTTTGGAATGGATTGGCTGTCAGAGCAGAAAGCTTGGATTGACTGTGACCGGAAGGAGGTCAAGCTGGGTGTAGGGCGGGAGACTACATTCGAGGGGTTAAAGGGGTCGAGCAGGACACTGATGTCTGCTCTTTAGGTGGTGAAGGCAGTTCGTGTTGGTGCAGAGCTGTTCTTTGCAATAGTGGGGGCTGTGGAGCCAAAGTCCCCGTTGGATAGCATCCCCGTGGTTTGCGAATACCCCGATGTGTTCCCAGATAGCCTTCCCGGAGCCCCACCGCAGCGGGAGATTGATTTCACCATCGAGCTCGTATCGGGGGCCAAACCGGTGTCACGTGCTCCGTATAGGTTGGCGCCTAAGGAGATGGCAGAGTTGAAAGTTCAGCTAGAGGAGCTGATGGAGCAAGGATATGTGCGTCCAAGCTCGTCGCCTTGGAGGGCACCGGTCCTCTTCGTTAAGAAGAAGGATGGGAGTATGCGGCTGTGTATCGACTACAGAGAGTTGAACAAGCTGACGGAGAAGAATAAGTACCCGATCCCGAGGATTGATGATCTCTTTGATCAGTTAGTCGGATCGTCGGTATACTCCAAGTTGGACTTGAAGTCGGGGTACTATCAGCTCAGGATCGGGGAGTGTGATATCCCGAAGATGGCGTTCAGTACGAGGTATGGGCATTTCGAGTTCACGGTCATGCCGTTTGGACTGACGAATGCGCCATCGGTGTTTATGGATCTGATGAACAGGACGTTCAGAGATTTCCTGGATCGCTTTGTGATCGTCTTTATTGACGATATTTTGGTATACTCGCAGTGCGAAGAAGACCACTTCAAGCATTTGCATTTGGTGTTGGAGACTTTGAGGAGGAATGAGCTTTACGCAAAGTTCTCCAAGTGCGAGTTCTGGCTACCCTCGGTAGCGTTCCTTGGTCATATAGTGAGTGGGGAAGGTATAGCGGTAGATCCGGCGAAGATTGTTGCGATACGGGAGTGGCCTGCGTTATCTTCTGTCGCGGAAGTCCGTAGTTTTCTCGGGCTTGCCGGATATTACAGGCGCTTCGTAGAGAACTTCTCGCGGGTAGCGTTACCTCTCACGAAGTTGACAAGGAAGGATCAGAAATTCTTGTGGACGCAAGAGTGCGTGCAAGCTTTTGAGGAGCTGAAGAGGCGGTTGACCACGGCGCCAGTGCTTAGTTCACCGAGTGGGACCGAGGGCTTTGAGGTGTATAGCGACGCTTCGGGTAGTGGCTTGGGCTGCGTGTTGTTGCAGCATGGAAGTGTGATCGCGTATGGATCGCGTCAGCTGAAAGTGCATGAAAGAAATTATCCGGTGCACGACTTGGAGTTGTCGGCCGTGATTTTTGCACTCAAGTTGTGGAGGCACTACCTATACGGCGTAAGGGTCGATATATACACCGATCACAAGAGCTTAAAATACTTGTTGGATCAAAAGGACCTTAATATGAGGCAGAGGAGGTGGATGGTGTTCCTGGGGGACTACACCTTCAAGATACGTTATGTACCCGGGAAGGGCAACGCAGTTGCGGATGCGCTGAGCCGCAGGGCTCCCGCCCGAGCCAACTGGTTGTCGGTGCATGATGAGCGGCTAGTGCGGTAGTTGGAGGAGCTTGAGATCTGTTGCGTTGACAAGCAGACGAGCGCCAAAGCAATGTTAAACTGGACAGAGGTGCAATATGACCTGGCTGACCGGGTTCGGCAGGCATTGGAGTTAGATGATTCCATGAAAGAGCTTATGGAGGCCGCTCTGGATGGGTCAAATTCCCAGTTCTCGGTGGATGGTGGTTTGTTAAGGAAGGATCATCGGTTGTGCGTCCCGAGTGGGGGTAACCTCCGGGCGGAGTTGATGTACGAGGCTCATCATACCAAGTACTCAATCCACCCAGGGAGCACGAAGATGTATCGTGATCTCAAGAAGATGTTTTGGTGGCCGGGGCTTAAGAAAGATGTGGCGTTGTACGTGGCTAAATGCCAAACGTGCGCCTTGGTGAAGGCGGAGTGCCAAAAGCCAGGAGGATTTCTGAAATCCTTGCCTATACCGGAGTGGAAATTCGATGATATATCTATGGACTTTGTGCACGGGTTGCCAAGGTTGCAGAAGGGGAACGGTGCCATCTGGGTGATCGTAGATCGACTAACCAAGGTGTCGCATTTCATTCCGCATAGGAAGGATGATCCAGTGGAGAAATTGGCAAAGTTGTATGTCGACAATATTGTTAGGCTACATGGTGTGCCCCGTAGCATTGTGAGTGATCGCGATGGGCGGTTCACGTCAAATGATTGGAGGTTGGTGCAGCAGATGCTGGGGACAAAGTTAAAGTTCAGCACAGCTTTCCATCCGCAGACGGATGGGCAGACCGAGAGGGTCAATAGAACGATGGAGGACATGCTACACATGTGTGTTCTAGACTTCGGGAAGCATTGGGAAGACCACCTTTGTTTGGTGGAGTTCGCGTACAACAACAGCTACCAAGCGAGTATACAAATGGCGCCCTTCGAGGCCCTGTATGGTAGGAAGTGTCGCACGCCGTTATCGTGGCTTGTAGCGGGTGAGGCAAGGTTGTACAAGAAAAAGGAGGTGGAGAGTGCTACCTCGTTAGTACGGATCATTCGGGAGCGCTTGTTGATCGCTCAGGACCGGCAGGCGAAGTATTACAATGCCAAGCACTGGAACGTGGAGTTCGCGGTAGGCGATTGGGTATACCTGAAAGTGAAGCCGTTCAAGGGGGTTTCGCGGGTGAGACGCTTGAAGAAGCTGAGCCCAAGATACCTTGGACCTTTTGAGGTTCTAGAGCGAGTCGGCGAAGCTGCATACCGTTTGAAGCTATCGGTGGAGTTGAGTGGATTACATGATGTGTTCCACATTTCTGTGTTGCGGAAGGCGGTGCAAGAGCCTTCGCAGGTGATCGCGGTTGACCAAGTGCCGGTGGACGAAGGGTTGACGACAAGGGTCAAGCCCGTTCGTATTGAAGATGTTGAGGTCAAGAGGCTTCGTAACAAGGAGATCCGGATGGTTAAGGTCCGATGGGATAACTGCGGGCGTGAGGAGCTCTCTTGGGAACGGGAGCAGACTATGCTCGAGGAGTACCCGGAATTATTCCGCTCAGGTAATGTTTTACGTTAAGTCCTATTTTCCTTTATTAATTTCGTGGACGAAATTCTTTAAGGGGGGTAGAATTGTAACACCCCAAATTGTTGTAGGAGCGACGGGGATCGTTTTTGGGCCAAGTCGGGTTTTTGGTGCTGGTGACACGGGCCCCGACACGGGCGTGTCGGAGGCCGTGTCGGGCGTGTCGAGCTCGAATCATCGAACTGGCCGTGTAGTCGACCAGTGTAGGTCAACGATGGTCGTGTGGAGGGACACGGCCTAGGACACGGGCATGTCCCAGGCCATGTCACTCAAGGGAATCGTCGAAGTGGTACACGGGCTGTGACACGGGCACAGACACGGGCGTGTCAGATGTGACACGGGCGTGTCCCATGCCGTATCAACAAGCTGTGTACCACTCTGACTACAAGGTGTCGATTTATTGCACACGGGGGGCGTGACACGGGTCCCGACACGGGCGTGTCGCAGTCGACACGGGCGTGTCGGAGGCCGTGTCACATGCCGTGTGCTGGTTTTCAATCGGGGTCGAGACGGCGAATGAGCTACACGGCCAGGCACACGGCCGTGTGCCAACCCGTGTTCGGCCCAGATTTTATGATTTCAGATCTAATCTTGGCCGTTCGTTTCCTTGACTTTGGATCCGACGGTGGGGGGCTGCTCCTGGGTGGTTTTAGCCGGGATTTAGGGTTGGGAATCCTCATTTCCCTTAGCCATTCTCTCTCTAAGAGTTTAGAGAGAAGGGAGAGCAAAGAGGAAGGAGGAGTCCAAGATCCGGCCGCCGGAGGAGCTTCGGAGCTCCGAATCGCGATCCGAGTCCAGATCCGCGGAGGCGACGCCGTTGCGGTGCTTTCCAACCGTATAGTTTTCGATGGCGCCGCGGAAGAATGCAAGGGTAACGATTTCTCATCCTTGGGCATGTGAAGCCCTCTTTTCCTTTGCATAGGAAGCCCGCTCTCGCGAGTGAGCGAAGAGTTGGAGCATTCCTTGGGGTAGATATGTGAAGTCCCCCTTGTGTAGAGTCCGTATGCGAAAACGGACATAGGCATTGTGTGTGAAGCCTATCCGGACAAGTAGAGCCGGATCGGTGATGTTGCATTGCATACGAACCGGGGAAGACTCCGGGTGTTTGGGTGTTTTTCGGGTTTTCTACGTGGTAGATTGCATCAGGGAGCCTTGGGGATTAACTCCAAGGTGCACCCGGAAAACTGGGCAAAAGTGAGTTTTGCCAACACAGTGGCCGGGGAGCCAACGTGAACATAACCGGGTTATGTGATTGTTGTGGCGGAAACGGGACTCGGTGAGTCTTGACCTGCGCATATGGCTTAAATTGCCGTTGCGATATGAGCACGGGTCAGGCAGAACCATACCCGGTCTATGTCGTTCGGTAGGACCGTTGGCATGGATGAGGGTCTTCGGCGGTCTATGGCTTAAATTGCCGTGACCAAGGCCAGGAAGGCAAAATGCTCATATGGACGACCGTTCAAGAGGCGGTGGTGGATTGGGAACGTCTATGGCTTGAATTGACGTGACGTTGGCCGGTTCGCCGAGAATGTGCCCTGAGTGCACGGGGTGTGTGGCCGTGCGAGCCTACGCCTGTGTTGATGTGTGTTCACATTAATAGCATTGCCTATACTAATGAAGTGAAGGGAAAGAGCATCGCCGCCCTAATTTTGGGGGCGGGATCGTTATAATTTGGTCAGCATTGCTGACCGTTGCTATTGTTTGCCACCGGGCGGTGGTTTGTGGCTTGCAGGTGCTGCGGAGCAGAGCGGGAAATAGCGGGCTAAAGCCCTTGTTGCTGTGCCGGCCCTCGAAGGCCTAATTGCTTTTGTATCTTTCCCGTTTTCATGTATGGCCGGCCTGCGTGCCGAAGTTTGGAAAACACTATTTTTGTTAAGTGAACAATGTAAGGCCTTAAGGCCAGTTCTCTTTTGTGTATGATTACATTCCTGAGTTGGTAGTGGACATTCATGCTTTGTAGCAGGGTTCTTATTTTCTTTTGCAACTTAATAATTTGCTTCCGCTAGGTGTTGTGTAGGACGACATGATTGGTTGAATGGTTTCAACGCGTAACCAACCGGTCTGTCCGTAGTATATGGCGTCGGGCCCCGATCGGACCTACTGCTATATGCTATCCGACGGATAGGGGTGTTACACGCTACTCCCCACCGATATATCCATCAAGAGAAATTCCTCCACCAACGAATCAGCAAAAAGATTAAAAAATTTCACTGACTTCCTAATCAGGGCGTCCGCTACCACGCTAGCTTTGCCCGGATGGTATTAAATCTCAACATCATAATCGGCAACATATTCGAACCAACTCCGCTGGCGCAAATTCAATTCCTTTTGAGTGAAGACGTACTTCAAACTCTTATGATCTGTATAAATCTTACACAGAGCACCATATAACAGATGTATCCATAACTTCAAGGAGTAAATCACAGCTGCAAATTCCAAATCATGCGTAGGGTAATTCATCTCATGTAACTTTAACTATCACGACCCATACGCAATAACTTTGCCTTCTTACATCAACATGCAACCAAGTCAAATGTGTTATGCGTCCACATACACAGCATAATCTAACGCTTTGGTAGGCAAGGCCAAAACCGGAGAAGTGCACAATCTCTTTTTTAATTCCTGAAAGGCCTCTTCGGACTTATCGCTCCAAACAAAAGATGCATTCTTCTGCGTTAGTTTAGTCAATGGCCCAAAAATGTAGAGAAACCCTCTACAAACCTTCTATAATAGCCAGATAGCCCTTGGAAGCTCCTTATCTCTGTGGGAATGCCATGCCTATTCCAATCCATAACAAAAACTATCTTCTTTGGGTCAACGGTAATTCCGTCCTTATTAACAACATGACCCAAGAAGGAAACCTGTATAACGTCCCATTTCGCGCTGGACCCCTCGTACATGTATTGAGTCAGGAAAGTTGACTCGAGGTCGGGGTGCGTCGGACTCGACAGGTAAATTCGTCGGATATCATCACGGATATCCGACAAATTCGTCGAGTATGGCTTGTGAAGTTGAGACCAGTACTATTCGTCGAAAATCGTCATAAATATCGGACGAATTCTTCGAGTATATGGACTTAGAAATTATTCTGGAAAGTTGGCGTTGAGTGGACTCAATGCCACTCGACGAATTAGGACTTAGAAATTATTATAGAAAGTTGGCGTTGAGTGGACTCAACGTCACTCAATGTGGCGTTGAGTGCGTTGAGTGCACTCAATGCCATTCGACAAAACAGGTTGAGGCATTGAGTGGACCCAACGCCTCTCAACATGGTGTTGAGTGCGTTGAGTGCACTCAACGCCATTTGACTTAGAAAGATATCGAGATGATTGGCGTCAAGTGCGTTGAGTGCACTCGATGCCATTAACTGAAAGGTGTCTAGTGCGTTGAGTTTACTCGACGCCACTCAACGCTTTTACTCAGGATTATTCGGGTAGCGGTTGCATCGAGTGCGTTGAGTGCACTCGATGCCACTCAATGATTCGTCGAGTAAAGGTAAGTGATCTCAATGCTTTTACTTAGATTATCCTGAGAGTTGTGGCATTGAGTGCGTTGAGTGCACTCGACGCCACTCAACGATTCGTCGAGTAAAGAAGGTGCACTCGATGATATTTAATTTGAAAGTGTTGTGCTTACATATGGCGTTGAGTTGTGTCGACGAATCTCGACGATTCGTCGAGTGAGAGTATAATACTCAACGATTCGTCGAGTAAGGAGTTCATACTCGACGAATCTGGCTTAGCAAATTTCTGGCGCAGTCTACTTGTTGTCACCTAGCCGGTCTGAACTGAATTTCGGGAATTGGGCCAAAAAATTTCATCGGACGCGTCTCCTCAATAAGACATTTAAAGCTATAATGAGCGGTCCACTCATACGACGACACGTGGCAAGTGAGTTAAACTTAATATACAATTATAAAAAGGGATGAACTGAAAACCCTAGCCGTCTCTTTACTAGTTTGCTGAGCAGTTGTCTTTGCCGAGCCTAACGAAATAGAGAAGCTGCTGGAGTCGATTTCTGGAAGAAAATCTTCCCTTTCTCTCTTCTCGTAAAGAACAATACTAGCATGGAGAAGGATGTCGCCAAGGAGAGTGACAAGATCCATGGCCGGAAACACTAGAACTGAGGTGAGCTTCCTACCCTCTCCCTTGGTGCTAGATCTTTAGTCATTCCTAGGAGAGATATCTACTCAAAAGAGTCTTTATTTGTGAGAAGAAGGTTTCTAGGAAGAGGCTATGCTAGGACTTGTGTCCTAGGAACAAGACGTCTTCAACCTCTCCTTCCTTCTATGTGAAGAAGGGGGTTGGTTTCATGAAGAGAAGTGGCCTTATGAGGGTGAATACGAGAGGAGTAAATTATGGTTGTAGTGTTGATCAAATGACAAGGGGAAGAAGACGAGCCAATGCCGTTCGTTTTGCCTTAAGATGCGCGCAGAAAACTGTTTTCTGCGCGCATCTAACTTCGAGGCCGTTTTCGGACATGATACGACCAGATCTGTGCTTTTGACTAAACAAAAATGTCACAGCCCTTGAAAATAACTTTCCAACGAGTGGGTACACGTAGTCATGCAAGGGCTGTAGCCACAGGAAAGTCTGATCGAACTTGCTGGGTTGTAAACATGCATAAATCTGTTTTCTGCATGCAGCAGACTTCGAGGCTGATTTTAAGTACACTGTTGCCGGATTTGGGTTATGGGCTGAACATGAAAGTTGTAGCACATGAAAGGACCTTTCAAACGAATGGTTACACACCTTCACCGGATTCCTGTAGCCTCAGGAATCCCTGACCAAAGTTGTTGTACAATAATCTTTCCTGCACATATAGTTCTCGGTTTTGTTTGGAATCGGCTTTGGATTTGGTAGAGAGTTTGTAGTACAATAACGTTAATGTTTTGGTGAATTTAGTCTATAAGTAATCGTGTAAAAATATGGTTAAAGACATTTGTTGGATAGATCCTTAATGATTTAAATATGTGAACTAATAAGGATGTACTTGATAATGGTATTACGATGAAAAATGATGAGGTTGGCTTGAAGTTTGTTGTACATAATTGGCAGTGATTGCAATGAACGAATGGTTGTTGGCATTTAATTGATAGATCCATATGTGAACGAATGGTTGAACCTAGTAAAGAGATTGTATCCAGTTGATGTTAAAGTTAGGTCACCATAGTCTATTGTAATTATTATAATCAAATGGTTGGTGAATACGTGAAGTACCATCATGTTGCTGTGATGGACATGTGGAAGGGTTGGAAGTGCGAGGGTGTTACCACACTAAAACGACATGTTGATAAGGGACTCGGTGTCGAGCCCTTGCATGCTGTTGAGCACGAGTTGTGATTAAATAAAGAGGACTCGAAGTGGAACTCTTATAGGTGAAATTGCATGCGGTGTGAGTCGACACACTGTCTCATAATTCTGGATTAAGGAGAGTGTGGCAGGTCTACGGGCTCTCCAGTTGTCACACCGACGGGAGCTGATAGATAGACTTGCACGGTTGGTCCTTGGTCCTCGGTGTTTACTTCCCGAGGCACCCTCCGTGATAGTGGAGGGTTGGCCTTGTTCTTTGGTGATATGTTCATAGAGGCACCTTCTGTACCACGTTGATAGGCTAGTTTGGGATTTGTTCTTGGTGCACATCTAACCTAGACACCTATGAGCCGTAGTACGCATGTGAGCTTCGTTGTTGTGTTCTTAGCATTGAGGCATACCGAGGCTTAGGCCAGGTAGTGTGGATGCTAGCCTAGTTGTAACGACTCCACCTGTTAAATAACATATAATAGAAGGTCCGGCCGAGGCCCCACACTATATACTACAAATAGACGGTGAGGTCATAGGATAATACCATCAACGCATCCTAACACAGAGCATGCTAGCGAAAGAGATACACAAGTAAATGAACTCATAGCAGGAATATCCACCAGATATATATAAACCAACGTTATATACAACCACTCAAA
Organism: Platanthera zijinensis; assembly: GCA_039513925.1. Classification (NCBI taxonomy): domain Eukaryota; kingdom Viridiplantae; phylum Streptophyta; class Magnoliopsida; order Asparagales; family Orchidaceae; genus Platanthera; species Platanthera zijinensis. The sequence goes on along the minus strand of CM077091.1, from coordinate 39,516,671 downwards.
CGAGGGCATAACAAATACTACAGTTTGTCCTTAAGGCCTTACAGTTCCTCTTTAAACAGTATGGATTACAGACATCGGCGCGCAGGCCGGCCATACATGAATAAAATAAAATACAAAAGCTAGCCTTTAAGGGCTAGCAGCAACAGCAAGAGCGGCAATAATAGTAGTGGGGGCATCAGCCCTTCATTTTCCGCTCGGCTCTCCAGCACCTGCACAGGGACAATCCACCCAGAAGGTGGCAAACAAGGCAACGATCAGCATTCAGCTGACCAATTTATAACAATCCTATCCCTTTCTCGGGGCAGAGGCATTCCTTCCCTGCAGAGCAATACAACAATTGACAGATAATATACATCTTGTGCTCTCACGCACAATCAATCCATCACAATTGTCGGCCACCTGGCCTGACGATCTGTGCTTTCAGGCTCACTTTTGGGTACACTGGCGAACCAGGATCAACACCATTGAACATTTAGTCTTAATGGCGCACAGGCCTAAGACTCTCATTGTACTACTGACCAAAGCCCAATGCCTTGGCACTTCCTTGTACAGTCAACATAACGCAGGTATAGATTCACCACCCCCGTTGCTCAACTCGCCTCGCCCTCACCAAGCACATCGTACTTGCGGCTATAACAAAAGGCGCGGGTCGGCTTCACCTTTCCTGTTTGGCATGAGGCCTTCTAGAGCTCGCAGCTCCCAATCTCCATAACGTCCGCCAAGGACTGGCGTCACAATAGCCACACTGTTCAACTAGGACTGGCTTCATCGTCCATCAAGGACTGGCTACATCGTAGCCACAGCACAAACAACACAAGGGCATTTTCCTGGAGTTCCACATTCCAGTACTTCCTGTTACTCCCCTTCACAGGCATAACCCAACGACCCCACTAACTACACGAGTATACGCAGAGTCTTCTCCGGTGCGTAAATGCAACATCACCAATCAAGACCAATATGTCCAGATGGGCTTCACACAACATGACTATCCAGTACTACACTTTTCCGGGTCTATATGCAGACTCAAGCTGGAATCACTCACTTCTTACACCTTTTGGTGGAGAGGATTCCTTACTCATGCATAAAGGAGGACTTCACATGTCCAAGAAGGAAGATCGTTACCCTTGACGATCTCTTGGGAGCCATCGAAAATCTAGCCAGTTGGAAAGCATCGCAGCAGCTTTGCCTCCACTAAACTAGCCTCGGATCTCAAATCGGACAGCGAGAGCACCACAAAAGCCTTGCTCTTCTACTCTTTCTCCTTCCTCCAAGCTCTCTCTTTTTCTCTGTTGATAAGAATGAGAGAAGAAGCTAACACTCAGCCTTATCACTGCAGGAAAGGACCTAGGCCATTGGATCCAAATAGAAATAATTGGATGGCCAAGATCTGCCCAAAATTCCATAATTGACTTGATACGGCCTGTGACACGCCCGTGTCCCAGGCCGTGTCCCCCAAGCGGTGTACAAACCGACTCAAAATGAACCAGAACATGGGCTCCACATGCCCGTATCACAAGGAAGACACGCCCGTGTCAACTTTTACACGGACGTGTGACTAGTCATGTCACCCTTTGTAACACAAGCCCAAATCACCCGAGCAGGACACGGCTAAAGCACACGCCCGTGTCCATGGCCGTGTGCCCAACACGCCCCTGTGACACGCCCGTGTCACAGGCCGTGTTCCACACTCAACGCCACTCAACTCCATTCCTCTCAGCGCCACTTAACGCCACTCATTATTCTCCCGAGCAGGACACGCCCTGGGACACACCCGTGTCCCAGGCCGTGTCGCCTCTCGACGATCAGTTCTCGAGAACTCGAGTCGATGCGTCAAGAAAAGGACACGCCCTGGGACACGCCCGTTTCCCAGGCCGTGTGCCTGGAAACGCATCGGGACACGCCCGTATCCTAGGCTGTATTACCCAGCCTGACTCCATCTTAAGATTTTGGGGTGTTATAATCCTCCCCCCTTAAGATAAATTTCGTCCCAAAATTTTTACTCAGCAAATAAATTGGAATCACAAAGCTATAACATTAAAAGAGCTGTTATAACAAAATGTACACGGTCAACAGTTTATACAAAGAGTTCGGTAAACTCAGCTCGCATGGTCTGCTCACGCTCCCATGTTAGCTCCTCTCAGCCACAATTATCCCACCAGACTTTGACCATCCCGATTATCTCGTTCCGCAACTATTTCTCGGCTCGATCCTCGATCCGAATTGTCTAACCTTCGTCGTTAGCCCATAGTCGACCGGTACATGATCATTCTTAACTACTTGAGCTGGATCCTTGACGGCTTTGCAAAGTACTGAGATGTGGAAGACATCATGCAATCCACTCAATTCTGCTGAAAGCGCTAGCCGATAAGCAGCTTCCCCGACTCGCTCCACCACTTCAAACAGACCAAGGTATTTGGGACTTAGCTTTGTCAACCGCCGAATCCGAGATACGCCTTTGAAGGGTTTGATCTTCAAATAGACCCAATCGCCCACCGCGAACTCCACGTTCCGATGCTTGGCATTATAGTACTTTGCTTGTCGATATTGGGCTATCAATAGCCTCTCCCGAATAGAGCGTATTATCGAGGTAGCTTCTTCTACTTCCTTTCGCCCATTCAGCTTGGATTCTCCTACCTCTGCCCAAGATAATGGTGTACGACATTTATGACCATATAGAGCCTCAAACGATGCCATACCGATGCTCGCTTGGTAGCTGTTATTATAGGAAAATTCAACCAAGTAAATGTACTCTTCCCATTTCTTACTGAAATCTAGGGCACACATACGAAGAATATCTTCCATCGTCCTGTTGGTTCGCTCAGTCTGGCCATCCATTTGGGGATGAAAGGCCGTACTGAATGCTAATTTTGTACCCAACATTTGATGAATTAACCTCCAATCAGTTGAGGTGAATCGCCCAACACGATCACTGACAATGCTCCGAGGAACACCGTGCAGTCGAACAATCTATTCCACATAGAGTTTAGCCAAGGTTTCCACTGAATCATCTCTCTTGTTTGGATGGAAGTGAGCCACTTTTGTTAACCGGTCTACAATCACCCAGATAGAGTCATGACCGCGTTGAGATCTCGGCAACCCGTGCACAAAATCCATTGAAATATCATCAAACTTCCACTCCGGAATTGGTAACGACTTCAGGAAACCACCAGGCTTCTGGCATTCCGCTTTTACCAAAGCACAAGTGCGACATTCTGCCACATAACGTGCTATGTCTTTCTTTAGTCCAGGCCACCAGAACAACTTTTTCATGTCTCTGTACATTTTTGTGCTACCAGGGTGAATTGAGTACTTGGCAAAATGCGCTTCGTACATCAACTCTTCTCTCAACTTCCCTGTACTTGGGACGCACAATCGACCATCTTTTCACAATAATCCATCATCCCAGGAGAATTGATCACCAGGACCATCCTTTGCATAGCGTTGGAGACTTTCATCAAGCTCCGTTGCTCGCCGAACTCTATCCGCAAGGTCATATTGTACCTCCGTCCAGTTCAAGCATGCGTCGGTCGTAGCATCCTTGTCAGCACAAGATATCTCTAACACTTCCATCTCCTGGATTAGCCGCACATCATGCCTCTGCAACCAGTTTTCTTGTACTGGCGCCCTACGAATCAAAGCATTAGCGACCACATTTCCCTTCCCGGGCGTATAGTGAATATCGAAAGTGTAGTACCCAAGGAACTCCATCTACCTCCGTTGTCGCATATTCAGATCCTTATGATCTAACAAATACTTTAGGCTCTTGTGATCTGTATAGATATCTACCTTAACGCCATAAAGATAGTGCCGCCACAACTTTAGCTCAAAGATTACCGCCGCCAACTCTAAATCGTGGACGGGGTAGTTTCGTTCATGCACCTTTAGCTAGCGTGAGCCATAAGCAATCACTTTACCAAATTGTAGAAGAACGCAGCCTAAGCCGCTCCCTGACGTATCACTGTAGATCTCATAGCCGTCTGTACCACATGGCGATGTAAACACATGCGCCGTGGTCAAACGACTCTTCAGCTCTTCAAAAGCTCGCGCACACTCCGGTGTCCAAACGAACTTATGATCTTTTCTCGTCAAAGTGGTCAGAGGTAAAGTAATCCGTGAGAAGTTTTTTATAAACTTTCTATAGTAGCCTACCAGGCCAAAAAAGCTCCTTACTTCGGCCACTGAAGACATCACTGGCCAATCCCGTATGGCACTTATCTTTGCTGGATCTACTGCTATGCCCACTCCACTTACCACATGGCCCAAAAAAGCCATTGACGATAGCCATGACTCACACTTTGAGAACTTGGCACACAACTTATTCCTCCGCAGGGTATACAACACCAACCGCAAGTGGTTTGCATGATTATCTCCCGACTGAGAGTACACAAGAATATCATCAATGAACACAATTACAAATAAATCCAAGTACTCTCGGAACGTCCGGTGCATTAGATCCATGAATACTGAAGGTGCATTACATAAGCCAAACAGCATCACCGTGAATTCATAATAACCATAGTGTGTCCCAAATGCTGTCTTGGGAATATCGTCTTCCCGAATCCGCAATTGATAATAACCCGATTTCAAATCCAACTTTGAATAGACGGTTGACCCCGCTAGCTGATCAAATAGGTCATCGATCCGTGGAATCGGATATTTGTTCTTTCCCGTCAGCTTATTCAATTCGCGGAGTCAATACAATAATGCAAACTACCGTCTTTCTTTTTCACAAATAGAACAGGAGCGCTCCAAGGTGACATACTTGGGCGTATGTATCCCTGCTCTAACAATTCTTGCAATTGGACTTTAAGTTCAGCCATTTCCTTTGGTGCAACGCAATATGGTGAGCGGGCCACAGGTTTTGCACCTTGCACCAACTCAATCGCGAAGTCAATCTCCCACTGGGGTGGTAACCTAGGAAGATCCTTAGGAAACACATCTGCAAACTCCGACACAATCGGAACTTCACTTACACTGGCCTTTGGCTCAACAGCCTGAATAAGCGTGAAGAATAACTCTGCTCCCTTCCGAACAGTACTAATGAATTGGAGTGCAGACAACAAGGTCCCGCCAACTCCTCGCATACCAGTGAACTTCGTCTCAAGTTCAGTATTCTGGCCAAGTGTGATCTCCTTGGAAATGCAATCAATCAAGGCACGCTGCTCCGAGAGCCAGTCCATGCCAAAGATCACATCAAACTCTGATAGTGGCAGCACGGATGCTCTCAATCCAAAATCTTTATTTCCTATAAGCACGTCCACATCGCAAGTCCTATCCGCAAGCATGATACAACCATTCGGTAGTAGCACCTTTACACCATCTATAGTCACATGTCTCGGTTCTCCAACTCGAGTTATGAAGTCCATAGACAGAAAAGAATGCGAAGCACCCCTATCAAACAGGGCTCTCGCTGGATTGTCCCAAATCAGGACAAAGCCGGCAGCACACACATCATGCACAAGCTACATACAAAATATGCAATCAATACAACAAGAATTAACTTAACTCGTACTTGTGACAACGTCAATTTGCTTGATAGCCTCCTGTTGGCAAAGATTGTAGACTCTGGGCTGCGCCTGCGATGCAGAGGAATCAACCACTGCTTTGCCCTTCTCAGCATAAGACGTACCTGTCTTCTTTTCTCCTTTGGGTTGAGCAACTCGACAATCACGGGCTAAATGCCCCACTTTGCCACAGGTAAAACATGCACGAGACTCCGGCCTCGACGTTTCTCCCGATATAACCGTCCCAGAAGTTTGCCCCGAAGGCTTGTACCTTTTGCCCCACTTCTTCTGGTAGTACGATTTGCCAGAGCGGGGTGCTTTGAACTCGGGCTTTGCCACAACCAAGTCCTTCCTGCCTTGCACCCGCTTCATGTTATTTTCCAGCGCACCAGCAGTTTCAACCAAAGCCTGAAATCCCTGGTTCACTAAAATAGAAAGAAGGAACCTCAACTCGTCCCACAATCCTTCATAGAACCGATTTATTTTCCTTTGTTCATCAGCGAAGATTGTTCCTGCATACCGTCCCAATCTTTTAAATTCATGTAGGTACGCATCAACGCTAGACTCTCCTTGCGTTAGCCTCTGGAACTCATTCTCCATAGAAATGCGTTGTGTCGCTGGAAGATGTTTAGCCAAAAACATACGATAGAACTCCTCAATCGATACTTGGGTCAATTGCCTGCCCGCCAAATGGTGTAACTCAACCTCGTCCCACCATAACCTCGCCTCTCCTTCTAACAAGAAGGAGGCCAAAGTGACCTTTTGAGTTTCCTCCATCCTCATCGCCGTCAAAATACGTTTGACTCACGATAACCAGTCCTTTGCCTGCATTGGGCATCCCAGTCCCGTGAACGTAGGCAGATTGAAGCTCATGAATTGCTTCAATTGTCATTCAGCTGCTCGCGGATCCACAGCCTCAACTGAATCGGGTCGGACACCAACACGATCTGGCACCACTGCCGGCAGCGCCTGCCCAATCGGCATAATCATCGCAAATAGAGCCTCGACAACTAATCGAACAGTTTTCGCAGATGGAGGAGGTGTTGGCACCTCAGCTGGTGTCGCACTCTCATCAGAGCGCTGGGGCTCAGATTGCCCAACACCACTACGAGTCACCTATGGGTGGACAAGAAAACATTAGAGACAATACGCAAGGAATAACAACAAAGTAGGAACGCACAGATTCCTCAAACAAGTGTATTTACATTTCTTAATGGATATTCCAGAGTTCACTAGCGTTACAGCGGTTCGCACAGACACGTGCTCGCCACCCCACAAAAGAATTCGACCATGAATTCGAAAGAGGAAGACCGAGACAAGCTGATACCAAAATGTAACGACTCAACCCGTTAAATAACATATAATAAGAAGGTATGGCCGGGGTCCCACACTATATGCTACAAACAGACGGTGAGGTCACAGGATAATACCATCAACGCATCCTAACATAGAGTATGCTTGTTGGGTACATTGGAAAATGTGTACTAGATTTGGAGAAGCCACAACTTAGTCAATGATATGCATCAATGTGTATTTGATAGAAGTTTGAGTTTCATTGTGCAGGTTTAAAAATTTGAAGGAAAATTTTCAAAGTACAAGTGTCGACACTTGTGAAGAAACTGTGTTGACACTCAAGGAGACTGTGTCAACACTCAGGAAAGCTGTGTCGACACACAGGCGAAATGTGTTGACACTTATGAAGAAGCTATGTCGACACCCAGTTGCTATGTCGACATTCAGGAAAGCCGTGTCGACACACTGGCCAAATTTGTCGACACTTATAAAGAAGTTGTGTCGACACTCAAAGCTATGTCGACACCTAAAGAAGCAATTGTGTCGACAACCAGAATTGTGTCGACAACTTAAAACAGAATTGTATCGACACTTAACACAGAAGATGAGTCGACACTCAGGAGCTATGTCGACACCTGAAGCAATTGTGTCGACACATAGTACTTGTGTCGACACACCAACTCTCAAGAGGCTGTGTCGAGTTCAGAAGTAATTGTGTCGACACACAGGACTTGTGTCGACACACACTCATCGCCATTTGACAAACACTCAACGACATATGTCCGCAATAGAAATATTGAGACAAGAAGCTGCTGTGTCGATACACAGGACTTGTGTCGACACATACAACAAAAAGCAGTGTCGAGAAGCAGAAGTATGACTGTGTCGACACTTGGAGTATTTGTTTCCACACCATGAAGACTTGTGTCGACACTTAGTCTATATGTGTCGACACATGTGAAGCAGTCTGCTGAGTGTTATATGCTGAGTTGAAAAGACATTGAAGAACCTGGTGACGTGACTGGTGACTTGACAGCTATCATAACTAACCGGTCTGACACAACTGTCAGAACTGTCAGAAGTCTGTTATGAACCGGATCAGCCGGTAACCATGAAGTAAGCTCTATATAAGAGCCAGATCAGAAACGACAGAACAACAACGTGAGGCATCAATAAGAAAGATCTCTGGATCATAAAGAAGAACTCTAACAGATCAAGGTCGTTCTGCAAGAAAGATTCAGAGTTCAATCTGAATCCAAGGAAGAAGCTGACTGAAGATCAACTTCAACTTCAAGAGAAGATCCACCTTATTTTTCCTAATCAAGAAGCTTTGAAAAGCTAAGTTAGGTTGGATCAGAAGGATCAGTTTATACAAGAACTGATCAAGAAGACAACATCAACAGAGAAATCTAGCTGGTGAAGTTTTCTGATACTTATTACTCACAAATTCTTGTAGGATCTATTGTTAGATCTTAGATTGTAAGCATAAAATTTTAAAGGCTGAGGTAGGGCAGTGTGCTTGAGGTAGGACTTGTGGAAAGTATGATTTGTAAGCCTAATTATAAAGGCTGAGGTGGGGCTGAGGCCTGAGGTAGGATTCAGGGAAGAATGTGAGGTAGGACTTGTATAAAGTCTAAGGTGTAGGAACCATTTTGGGTTCTGAGTTTGTAAGATCTGTGGATCCGAGCCAGTGGAAGGAAGTTAGGCTAAATCAAGTTATCTGCTGGATAGGCAAAGGGGGAAAGTGGATGTACCCATATCTTGGGGAACCACTATAGATCTGGTGTTTGTTGTGTTGTACTTAATTTCTGTATATAGAATCATTCTGTGCTAAAAGAACTTACAAATATCTGTTTGCCTTAAAATCAAAAAGACTCAAAAAGATTAGAACCTATTCACCCCCCCTAGGTGTTTAGGCTCTTAAAACAAAGTCTTTTAAGTGGTATCAGAGGGAGGTTCCTCAAAATTTGACCTAACAGTCAGAGGATTTCTCCAAGGCAAATAATAGACATCAAAAATTGGTTCAGGTGAAAATCAAAAGGAATTTTGATCTATGAAATTGCCCATATGCAGGAAAGAATCTTTTGGCATTTGGAAAGAAAGGGTTAGGCTATTTATGGAAGCATCTAATCCAAGAATCTATGTCACAGTACAGGAAGGCTCCTTCATCCCAATGAAGATTTTAGTTCTTGATGCAAACATTCAAACTCCAAAGAGTTATTCAGAGATGACTAAGGTTGAAATCATCTTGGCTACTTTAGATAAAAGAGCTCAGAATATAATTGTAAGTGTCATAGATGATGCAACATTCCAGAATCTTGTGCACTGTAAAACTTCCAAAGAAATGTGGGATACATTGATTGTCTATATGGAAGGCACAGAAGAAGTCAGAGAGGACAGAAAGTCTATGCTAAATCAGGAATATGAGAGCTTCGGGTAGAATAAAACTGACAACATAACTGAATGCTATAAAAAGTTTTTCAGAATAGTGAATGAACTGATGACATATGGAAGAGTCTTCAGTACTTATGAATTAAATGACAAGTTTCTTAGGTCCCTAACAAAGGATTAGGATACTAAGATATGTGCCATCTGGGAAGTGGCCAAACTGGCTGACACACCACCGCCTACACTTTTTTGAAAACTACTTTCATATGAAATACAGCTTACTGCTAGGAAAGAGGAAGAGAAGGGAAGCAGATCTTAACATAAAGAAAAGTCAGTAGCCTTCAAGGCTGAGGGCTCAAGGAAGGGTAGGAGAAAATCTCCTTCTCCACCTAGAAGGATTACTTAAGCAGAAGAAGGTGTTCCTGAAACAAGTCCATCAGATAGTCATACATCTGATGAAGACTTTGCTGCCTTCACAAGACAATTCCAAAGGTTCATGAAGAAAAAGAATTAGAGAACCAGGCCTTCATCTACATCCTATTCCAAGGATGAATACTATAGGAAGAAGAAAACACCTAAGGAGGACAAGTATGCTTCTAAACCTGGTAAACAATCTAATTCTAAGATTGTGTGTTATTGCTGAAATAGGTCTGGGCATGTTATAGCTGACTGTCTTGACAAAAGAAAGGAGTCAAAGGATAAGAAGAAGCAGCTGGTCAAAGGAAAGAAGGAGAAGTCTCTAGTAGCTCAGAAGGAGAAGAGTTAGACAGACTCTTCATCTTCAGAATCTGAAGAAGAAGAGGCAGAAGCTTATGTTGGACTCTTCTCAATAGAAGAGGATTCTAGGGAACTGGAATTCCTACAGTTGCTGGACTCCATAAATGGAGTGGAAGAATATTGTTGTAAAGGGCTGATAGCTCAATCTGAAGAAGACAAGTGCCAGGATCAGCCTGGACCAAGTAAGGTAAACAATTCACCCTTAGTCTCAGATTATTTTACTGGATCAGAATTAGAAGCATCTTCTTCAAAAGAAGTGGATGGATCTGAGTCTGAGGGGGATGTTCACCAACTCATAAATGAGTATGGTGGGTTGTTGCATGATCTAAAGAAGAGCAAGTTTCTTGTTAAAGAGCAAGCCAAAGAGATTGAGTCTCTTAAGCTGGCTGCAGCAGTTTCAGCAAAACTGCTAGATCAAAAACTGAATGAGGTTGCCAAATTGAAAAACATTACAGTTATTTAGATGGGCACAATCTCATTCAAAGAGAATCATATCAAGAAACTGTAGGGAAAACTTTAGCAAGAGAGAGAACTAGTGGCAAAATTATCTAAGGAAAAATCAGTCTTACCTTTGATAGATAATTTTGTTTCACAAAAAGGAAAGACTGGTCTAGGCTTTAAGGGAAGAACTAGGGCTACCAATTCTCATAGAAAAGGTAAAGCAATAGTTAAGAATCTAGCTGTTAATCCCCCTATTTTCTTTAAGAAGGTAGTGAATCCTGCTAACAGGTATGATCATGACATTACACATGGTCACTGTGAGCATGAAAATTTCATGAGCAAGGGTGCTAATGCCAATAGACCAATCTATAGGCATGTCCATCATATTCAAGAGGAGTTCTTGAAGAATGCTGTTCCAGCACCAACACTTAACAAGTCTACTGACAACAAATTAAGAAGGCATGTAGCTAAGAATATGTATAATAGGTTTGAGTGTTGGTGTTGTGGAAAGGTGGGCCACTTTGCCATGGATTGCTGGTTTTACTTAAGTGTTAAAACAAAAAGTAGGATTCCTGTTAGATAAGTCACAGGGTTTCAAACTAACAAGGACCTAGGACCCACTAGCAAGTTGGGTTCTAAGGGTAAGTGATTCTTTATTTGTTGCAGGTAAATCCAAGTGACCATACCCTTATATGGTACTTGGATAGTGGCTATTCCAGACATATGACTGGAACAAGGAGCATGTTGAGGGACTATGTGCCAATAAAGAATGGACCAAAAGTTATCTTTGGTGGATCAGAAAAGGGAATCATCAAAGGATTTGGTAACATATCTTGTGATTCAATTACAATCATTAAAGTGGCTTATGTAAAGGGTCTAAAACATAACCTGATTAGCATAAGTCAACTTAGTGACCTAGGTTATGATATTTCTTTTCTCAAATGGGTATGCCTAGTAAAAAGGTCAAGTGATCAAGAGATCATTTTGACTAGCACTAGGAAAGGAAATGTGTATTGCCTTAACCTAGAGTGTGAGTCTAACAACTCACCCATTTGTTTGGTTGCAGGAGAGAAAGCTTCTCTATATGTCAAATGGCACAAGAGTCTAGCTCATCTGAACTATAAGTCAATTGGACTGCTATTCAACATGGGATTAGTGAGGAATGGTTCTCAAGTTCATTGCATAAAAGAGGGTGTGTGCTCAGCTTGCCAAAAAGGCAAGCAGACTAAGTCCTATTTTCAGTCACTTGACATCAAAGATTCAAAGAGATGTTTGTATCTCATGCATATGGATTTGTTTGGTCCTATGCCAGTCTATAGTCTTGGTAGGAAAGCATACACAATTGTTGTTGTGGATGACTATTCTAGATTTACATGGGTTTTCTTCTTGAGGCAGAAATATGAAACCCCATCTATTTTCCAAACTTTTGTCAGACAAATACAGAATGAATACAACAGCTCAGTGTTCAAAATCAGAAGTGACCATGGAACTAAATTTCAGTCTGAATGTATGACAAAATTCTATGAAGAACTTGGGATTCATAAGGAATTCTCTTCACATAGAACTCCTCAGCAAAATGGTGTTGTTGAAAGAAAGAATAGGACTCTAATTGAAGCCAGTAGAACACTACTGAATGACACTACTCTCCCTGAATACTTCTGGGCTGAGGTAGTAAATACTGCATGTCATGTGCTCAATAGGGCCTCCATCAACAAGAAACACAAGATGACTCCCTACCAGATTTTAAAAGGCAAAAAACCAAACATATCTTATTTCATAATCTTTGGTAGTAGGTGTTTTGTACTAGTCAATGGTAAACACTACCAAACTAAGTTTGCTGCCAAATCCCTAGAGGGGATTTTTGTTGGGTACATCAACCATAGTTGAGCATACAGGATCTACAACTTGACTACTCAAGTTGTAGAAGAATCTGTGCATGTTGTATTTGATGAGTCAATGTTTATTAACAGTGAATTGTCTTATTCTTCAGTTAGTTCTACAGGTCTAACAGATTAGCTGGACAAGCTGACCATTAATGAAGATGTTCCTGCTAAACCGGATGAGGATAAAGATGCCAACTGTTCAGGGGGAGATCTAGACCCTTTGGGTGAAGAAGAAAATGTGGAGCATCAAGATGAGGAAACTGGAGATACCCATAATGCTGACAGATTTTCTCCAGCAAGAAGAAACCTGAAGGATAATCAAGCTCACCAGATCATTGGTGATGCAAGTCAGGGTGTTTTAACAAGGAGCAGGAGCATGAACACAGTTTTGTGTTCTAGCTTCCTGTCTCAGATATAACCCAGGAAGATTGAAGAGGCCATGCAAGACACCAACTAGATTGATGCAATGCAAGAAGAGCTCAGTCAGTTCAAAAGGTGTAAGGTCTGGGAACTAGTGGCAAAACCTAAGGATCACAACATAATAGGAACTAAGTGGATCTACAAGAACAAGCTTGATGAGAATGTCACTATAATCAAGAACAAGGCTATACTGGTAGCAAAAGGCTACATGCAAGAGGAAGGTATTGATTTTGATCAAACCTTTGCTCTAGTGGCAAGGCTGGAGGCAATAAGGCTATTCTTAGCCTATGCTGCCTATCAAGGGTTCAAAGTATATCAAATGGATGTGAAATCAGCATTTCTGAATGGTGATTTAAAAGAAGTCTATGTAGAACAACCCTCAGGTTTTGTAGACTCTCACTTTCCTTATTATGTATATAGGCTTAGGAAAGCTCTATATGGTTTGAAACAAGCTCCAAGGGCTTGGTATGAAACCTTGGCCGCCTTCCTCATTGAGAATAAATTCACTAGAGGAAAGATAGATAAAACTCTATTCTATAGGGAATCAAAAGGCAAGATAATACTAGTCCAGATATATGTGGATGACATTATCTTTGGTTCTACTGAAAACAGCCTTTATAGGAAGTTTGCCAAACTTATGCAAGGGAAGTTTGAGATGAGCAGTATGGGTGAGCTGAAGTTCTTCTTGGGACTCAAGTTAGACAGACTGAGAGTGGGTTGTCCATATCCCAGTCTAAGTTCACTAAGGAGTTGATTAAGAAGTATGGTTTGGACTCAGCTTCTACAATGAAAACTCCAATGGGAACAAGTATGCCTATATGCAAAGATGAAGCAGAGAAACCTGTTGATGAGTCTTTGTATAGAGGGATAATTGGCTCCCTACTATATTTGACTGCTAGTAGACCTGACATCATGTATGCAACATGTGTCTATGCTAGGTATCAAGCATGCCCTAAGGAATCTCATTATACTGCAGCTAAAAGAATTTTGAGATATCATAAGGGCACACCTAATCTAGGCCTTTAGTACCCTAAGAATAGAGATTTTCTATTAACAGGTTTCTCAGATGCAGATTTTGCTGGATTCAAAGAAGACAGAAAAAGTACCATAGGAACCTGTCATTTCCTTGGTGGGAGGCTGGTGTCATGGAGCAGTAAGAAGCAAATCAGTGTAGCTATATCAACAGCTGAATCAGAATATATAGCTGCAGGTAGCTGTTGTGCATAATTAATATGGATAAAGTATCAACTAGAAGATTATGACATCCAGGTAAGTAGAATTTCACTATTTTGTGATTCTACAAGTGCTATTTCTATTGCTAAGAATCCTGTATCACACAGTAGGACCAAGCATATAGAAATAAAGTTTCATTTTATCACAGAACATGTTGAAAAGGAAAATATTAATCTAGAGTTTGTAAAAACAGATAATCAAATAGCTAATATTTTCACAAAATCACTAGATGAAACTAAATTCAATAATTTCAAAATTTAATTAGGTATGTTGAACCTAGAATAGGTTAACATAAGTTTCCATGAGTAGCATCAGTAAGCACCAAATTTCTCTTGAAATTTGTCTAAGTACATAGTTTGTGTCGACACAAGCAAGTAGTGTCGACACACTCAGTATGTTGTGTCGACACAGGAAAAGGATGTGTCGACACAGAAACAGTATCTGTGTCGATAGGAGAATAGGTGTCGACACAACCTTATCGAGACTATAAGTCGTGAGGATATTTGTGCCGACACAAAAAGTTGGTGTCGATATAACTCTGTCAAGACTTAAGTTGTCAGTGTCGATACAGACGCAAGTATGTGGACACAGACTCAAGTATGTCAACACATTAACGTGTCGACTAAAAATATGTTTTGTCGACTTAGACATTAGTATGTCGACACATAGTTGTGTCGACTCAGCTTAAGTTCTGTTAAGACCTAGGTCATTTTTGTCGATAAAAAAAAACTGATTTGTCAACTTAAACCCGACTTTTGATCTGCCCTTGACTCAAATACTATAAATAGATGAAGCCAAAATTTGGTCGACTACGCTATCAGAATTTCTTACTCTACACATTCTATCGACATAGACCTTCTCTTCTCTTCTCCTCTAGCACTTACGTCAATGGCGCCAACCCAAGAAGACAAGGTTAATGAAGGTTACGAACTGGTTCGCGAAGGTTTCACAACTGCTTCTAACGAAATTCAGGGAGTTATTGCCCTAATTTCTGAAAATGGACTAGAATTTGTGGTCTCAGAACCGACCAAAATTTGGAAGAAGGAAGTTATGGAGTTCTACACAACTTCTTCATTGGACACTAAAGGAAAGAAAATCAAGGCATCTATTCAACGTACCCAGGTGAAGCTCACTTTGAAATCAATCGGGAAAGCACTACATCTGCCATTGATTAAGGATACAGACGAAATTACTCTATCCCAAATAACTGAAGCATTAAGCTGGTGTGGACTGAATCCCAGCATTAAGATTGGTTCATCTATCAATAGAAAAGGGATGAATTCCCAAGGAAAATTTCTTTCAGAAGTAGTGGGCAAAGTGATTATCTGCAAAACAAGTGGACATGATCGGATTTCTGCCAACATGTTCAATCTGATGGTGAGAATCATATTCAAGATAAACAGTAACTGGGCAGCAGTAGTGTTTGATAAACTACAAGAAGGAATAAAGAAACCTAACCTGGGAAGGATCCTTAGCCTATGCTTAACATCAATAATTCCAGATGTTCTGAAATAAGCAAATGGCTCTAAGATAAATCATATGAGAAAAATGGATGTAAGGATACTGTCAAGGTGGGACAGAGTTTTAACCAAGGAAGTCTCTGCTCCTAAGGAGCAAACTAATAAAGACAAGAAGAAAAAGAAGGTGGTTATACAGGCTGACTCCTCCAATGATTCTGAGGAGGAAGTGGTCTTCTGTTCTGATGAAGACCAGCAACAACAAGATGTTCATGCTCAAGAAAAGGACTGTGAGCCCCAAGAGCAACAAATTGACTCTACTCAATGGGGAGAAAACCTAGAAAAATAAACTGAGTTGCCTGCCCAAGGGGGAGGTATTGATGCTGCTGTCCTGGATAGTGACCTAGCTGCAGACACAATAATGGATGTTGTATCTGAAATCAACACTACAGCTGAAGTAACTGATAAGAATGATGCTCAAAAAGAGCCAGTAAGTATCTTCTCCACAGACTAATGATGTATTATAGTATTCTCCTCAAAAATTGTTCAAAGGGACAGTTTTGTTTACACAACAAAAGAGGTCTTTCAAGTAGTATTAGTCTTTTAAGTAGTTTTTTTTTAAAAAAAACTAATCTTATTCCTTCTGAACAGATACATCAGGAATTTACAATGGAAGAATTGTTTCCTAATCCTCTTACTGATAGGAATGAGGGGGAGGAAATTGAAAAAGAAAAGGAAATTCCAAGGACTGAGGGGGAGTTATCCAAGGATACCCCAGCTGAAAAGGAAACTGTTGATATTAAAAGTACATTAGAATCTTCAGAAGATGAAGAGGACACATTGACTAAGAAAAGAAAGCTATCTGTGTTAAGGAAGAAAAGTTGTGGATATAAGAAAGCCTTACAATTGGGAACTGCACCATCTACATCAAGCATGGACTTCAGTTATTTACTGGTCCAGATGCAGATAAAATTAGATAATCAAAGGCAGACTATAGAAAAATATGTGGATGAAACTCATAAGGAGTTACAGTTTTAGTTGGCCCACAACATCAAATCCATTAAATTTGAAGTGAATCAAAATAAGAAGGAGATGACAGATTGCTTCCATAAAGGAGGTAATGCTGTGGTGTTCCTGACCAAGCAACAATAAGATATACAAGCTAAAGTGGATGAAATTGAAGTGAAGCAGGGATATGTACTGGAGAATCAGATAAGGATGAATGAAAATCTCAAGGATTCATATTATGAAATATTGACAAAGCTCACTGATTCTAGCAATACTTTGAAGGCTGAAATATCCAAACAAATCCAGGAAGATATATCTACTATCAAAGCCACATATCAAGAATCTCAAAAGAAAATTTAAACTTTCCTGACTAAATTCAGAGCTTATTTTAAAGAGGGAACTGAATATATAGCTGATCAAGTCAGATTCCAGAAAGATGATATAAGAGATCATGTTACAAGAGAAGTCATAAAGGGGAGAGATTACTAGTCAAAGCCAGGTCTGACCATGCAAAATGGACTACCAATAGCATAAGAGCTACTCTTGGATATCCTCCTATTTGTGATGATGCTAATGTAGCTGAGTCTGGGATACAACCTGAATATTTTGAAGGAGATCAGCCTGAAGTTGCTAAGGTGATCAACCCCCGAGCTGATTTTGAGATGGTTCAAGAAGAAGTGCTGAAAATGTATTGTCCTCCACCAGAGGTACAAAATGTAATTCTGGAAAAGGTTGATATGTCAGAAGCTGCATTAGAAGCTCAGAAGGAAGCTCAACTTTCCAAGAAGAGATTCAGAGAGAAGGCTGAGCTGAAGCCAGATTTTGAGCAGTGGAGCCCAACTTTTAGAAATATCATACTTACTGCCTCGAAAGCTGTTTAGGATAAAACCCATGACAGGGGTATGTGGTATTATGAACAAGAGTGGAATAAATATCAAGCTGGACAAGAAGCAATTCTTCAGCATAAGAAGAAGTACTAAGGCTGGGAAACTACCTGCTAATGCTCAAGAGCCAAGCAAGTACTTCCCCAAACCTTTCCACTATTTTGAAAGACAGAAGATCAAGGCTGAAACATTAAAGAAGAAAACTCTCAAAGGGAAAAAGCCAGCTAAAGATGCTAAACCTTCTGCGTAGGCTAAAATCAAGTCTGGCAAAGGGATAGTTATTAAGGAGCTTAGTCAGTAATAGGATTGCTAGGTTCTTGTAATAGAACAATGTATTATTTTTCCTTTTGTTCTATAAGAAATTCTTGTAAACCATAATTTTACTGATTAATGAAATCTGTTTCAGTATTAAGTGTTTGTTGTTTATAATGATTATGTAATAACCTGCTCTGAAATGTTTTTACTTCTATTACAATTTTGTTTTATCTTTAGAGATGTATATCTTTGACTAAGGGTTATGACTTCTCCAAATAGGGGGAGATTGTTGGGTATATTGGAAAATGTGTACTAGATTTGGAGAAGCCACAACTTAGTCAAGGATATGCATCAATGTGTATTTGATAGAAGTTTGAGTTTCATTGTGCAGGTTTAAAAATTTGAAGGAAAATTTTCTAAGTATAAGTGTCGACACTTGTGAAGAAACTGTGTCGACACTCAAGGAGACTGTGTCGACACTCAGACAAGCTGTGTCGACACACGGGCGAAATGTGTCGACACTTATGAAGAAGCTATGTCGACACCCAGCTGCTATGTCGACATTCAGGAAAGCTGTGTCGACACACTGGCAAAATGTGTCGACACTTATAAAGAAGTTGTGTCGACACTCAAAGCTATGTCGACACCTAAAGAAGCAATTTTGTCGACAACCAGAATTGTGTCGACAACTTAAAACAGAATTGTGTCGACACTTAGAACATGAAAAGAGTCGACACTCAGGAGCTATGTCGACACCTGAAGCAATTGTGTCGACATATAGGACTTGTGTCGACACACCAACTCTCAAGAGGCTGTGTCGAGTTCAGAAGTAATTGTGTCGACACACACACAACGCCATTTGACAAACACTCAACGACATCTGTCTGCAACAGAAATATCGAGACAAGAAGCTGATGTGTCGATACACAGGACTTGTGTCGATACATACAACAAAAAGCAGTGTCGAGAAGAAGAAGTATGACTGTGTTGACACATGGAGTATTTGTGTCGACACCATAAAGACTTCTGTCGACACTTAGTCTATATGTGTCGACACATGTGAAGCAGTCTGCTGAGTGTTGTTTGTTGAGTTGAAAAGACATTGAAGAACCTAGTGACGTGACTGGTGACTTGACAGCTATCATAACTAACCAGTCTGACACCACTGTCAGAACTGTCAGAAGTCTGTTATGAACCGGATCAACCGGTAACCATGAAGTAAGCTCTATATAAGAGCCAGATCGAAAATTACAGAACAACAATGTGAGGCATCAATAAGAAAGATCTCTGGATCATAAAGAAGAACTCTAACAGATCAAGGCTGTTCTGCAAGAAAGATTCAGAGTTCAATCTAAATCTAAGGAAGAAGCTGACTGAAGATCAACTTCAACTTCAAGAGAAGATCCACCCTATTTGTCCTAATCAAGAAGCTTTGAAAAGCTAAGTTAGGTTGGATCAGATGGATCAGTTTATAAAAGAACTGATCAAGAAGACAACATCAACAGAGAAATCTAACAGGTGAAGTTTTCTGATACTTATTACTCACAAATTCTTGTAGGATCTATTGTTAGATCAGAGAATGTAAGCCTAAAATTTTAAAGGTTGAGGTAGGGCAGTGTGCCTGAGGTAGGACTTGTGGAAAGTCTGAGTTGTAAGCCTAATTATAAAGGCAGAGGTAGGGCTGAGGACTGAGGTAGGATTCAAGGAAGAATCTGAGGTAGGACTTGTGTAAAGTCTGAGGTATAGGAACCATTTTGGGTTCTGAGTTTATAAGATCTGCGGATCCGAGCCAGTGGAAGGAAGTTAGGCTGAATCCAGTTATCTGCTGGATAGGCGAAGGGGGAAAGTGGATTTACCCATATCTTGGGGAACCACTATAGATCTGGTGTTTGCTGTGTTGTACTTAATTTCTGTAGATAGAATCATTCTGTGCTAGAAGAACTTACAAATATCTGTTTGCCTTAAAATAAAAAAGACTCAAAAAGATTAGAACCTATTCACCCCCTCTAAGTGTTTAGGCTCTTGAAACAAAGTCTTTCAATGCTAGCGGAAGAGATACACAAGTAACTGAACTCATAGCAGGAATATTTACCAGATATATATAAACCAACGTTATATACAACCACTCAAACGAGGGCATAGAAAATACTACAGTTTGGCCTTAAGGCCTTACAGTTCCTCTTTAAACAGTATTGATTACAGACATCGGTGCGCAGGCCGACCATACATGAATAAAAGAAAATACAAAAGCTAGCCTTCAAGGGCTAGCAGCAACAGCAAGAGCGGCAATAGCAGCAGCGGGGGCATCATCCCTTAATTTTCCACTCGGCTCTCCAGCACCTGTACAGGGACAATCCACCCAGAAGGTGGCAAACAAGGCAATAGTCAGCATTCAGCTGACCAATTTATAACAATCCTACCCCTTTCCCGGGGCATAGACATTCCTTCCCTGCAGAGCAATACAACAATTAACAGATAATATACATCTTGTGCTCTCACGCACAATCAATCCATCAAAACCGTCGGCCACCCGGCCCGACGATCTGTGCTCTCAGGCACACTTTTGGGTACACCAACGAACCGGGATCAACACTATTGCGCATTTAGTCTTAATGGCGCGCATGGCTAAGAATCTCATTATTCTATTGACAAAAGCCCAATGCCTTGGCACTTCCTTGTATAGTCAACATAACGCAGGTACAGATTCACCACCCCCGTTGCTCAACTCGCCTTGCCCTCACCAAGCACATCGTACTTACGGCTATAACAAAAGGCGCGTGTCGACTTCACCTTTCCTGTTCGGCACGAGGCCTTCTAGAGCTCGCATCTCCTAATCTCCATAACGTCCGCCAAGTACTGGCATCACAATAGCCACACTGTCCAACTAGGACTGGCTTCATCGTCCATCAAGGACTGGCTATATCGTAGCCACAGCATAAACAACACAATGGCATTTTCCTGGAGTTCAACGTTCCAGTACTTCCTGCAACTCCACTTCACAGGCATAACCCAATGACCCCACTAACTACACGAGTATACGCGGAGTCTTCTCCGGTGCGTAAATGCAACATCACCCATCCAGACCAACATGTAAAGATGGGCTTCACACAACATGCCTATCAAGTACTACACTTTTCCGGGTCTATATGCAGACTCAAGATGGAATCACTCACTTCTTCCACCTTTTGGTGGAGAGGATTCCTTACTCATGCATAAAGGAGGATGTCACATGTCCAAGAAGGAAGATCGTTACCCTTGACGATCTCTTGGGAGCCATCAAAAATCTGGCCGGTTGGAAAGCACCACAACAGCTTTGCCTCCACTAAACAAGCCTCGGATCTCAAATCGGACCGCGGGAGCACCACCAAAGCCTTACTATTCTCCTCCTTATCCTTCATCCAATCTCTCTTTTTTTTTCTCTTGATAAGAATGAGAGAAGAAGCTAACACTCAGCCTTATCACTGCAGGAAAGTACCTGGGCCATTGGATCCAAATAGAAATAATTGGATGGCGAAGATCTGCCAAAAATTCCATAATTGACTTGATACGGCCTGTGACACGCCTGTGTCCCAGGCCGTGTCCCCCAAGCGGTGTACGCACCGACTCAAAATGAATTAGAACACGGGCTCCACACGCCCGTGTCACAGGGCAGACACGTCTGTGTCAACTTTTACATGGCCGTATGACTGGTCGTGTCACCCTTTGTAACACAAGCCCAAATCACCCGAGCAGGACACGGCTAAGGCACACGCCTGTATCCATGGTTGTGTGCCCAACACGCCCCTGTGACACGCCCGTGTCACAGGCCGTGTTCCTCACTCAACGCCACTCAACGCCATTCCTCTCAGCGCCACTCAACGCCACTCAATATTCTCCCAAGCAGGACACGCCATAGGACACGCCCGTGTCCCAGGACGTGTCGCCTCTCAATGATCAGTTCTTGAGAACTCGAGTCGTTACCTCGAGAAAAGGACACGCCCTGTGATACGCTAGTGTCCCAGGCCGTGTGCCTTGACATGCCCTAGGACACGCCCGTGTCCCAGGCCGTGTCACCAAGACTGACTCCATCTTAAGATTTTGGGGTGTTACACTAGTAGTGGAGAAGCCCACTCTACTATCACCATCTGGCCACAATGGAAGGCGCCTGAGAGGTTAGCTGCCTTCTTTAAAAGTGGGAACTACAAGTCTGTGTCGACATAGCAATTGCTTGTGAATGATCATGGGTGAGTCATTGCATTGCATACATATCATTACATACATTTTATACACAAAATCCTCTTTGTATAAGCTTATATGAGCACTCCTATACAATAATTAACTTTACTGTTGAGCCGATCCTTAACTTATATGTCTGTATGGGCATTCATATAAGTTAAGTTACTTACTATCGTAGATTTATACTTATATACTATTGTTGATGGTAGAACTGCTAAAGGTTATTGATATACTTAGTTGTTATAGTTACTCTAATATACACTGATATTGATTAATCCTTTACCACCTATTTGTACTACTATTTATATATATATTTTACCCTTGTCCTTTCTTCGCCCGGTGCCGAAGAGTCATCGGGGGAGCTGATGTGATAGCCACTTAGTCTTTTTGACTAACGGTGGCTACGTATTACTTTTTAGGAGGAATCCCCACAGACAGAGCATCAGCAGGTTACACCACAGTGCAGCCAGGCCAGGATGACATGACCTTAAGTGATGGTTCTATTGCTATCGTCCGTTACTGACGTGAGTCTTTGAGAGATTTCAATTATAGCCTTTGGACAATTTTGTACATGGACTCTGTTATTATAAAAGCTTGTTGATGCTTCTTTTATTTGATGTACTTCCTTTTGGACTATTTTACTTATGTGTGAATTTGACTTCTACTTTATAATCTTTATGTATGGTTGGCATGGTTGATATGTTTTGCTGGCAGGATAGGCATTTTGTAGTATAGGTTAGCCCGTGTGCTAATGCTACCGCAAGGAGGCTGTTCTTGGCATAAGACTCCCCTCGTGCCGTGTTTTGTGTTCCGGGAGGGGGGGTCTTACAACCTGAGGCAACCAAAACTCACACTTGCTCATCTTAGCATACAACTTATGCTCCCTTAAAGCAGAACAAACTAAACGCAAGTGCTGTGCATTCTATTCAGCACTCCGGGAGTATACCAGAACATCATCTATGAATACAACCACAAAACGGTCATGGAAATCCTTAAACACTTTGTTCATCATATCCATAAAGGCATATGGTGCATTAGTCAATCCAAAGGACATCACCAAGAACTCGAAATGTCCATGCCGTGAACGAAAAGTAGTCCGTGGAATATCCATCTCACCAGTCCTCAACTTATGGTTGCCTGAATGAAGATCAATATTTGAAAACACAGTTCTACCACGCAACTGATCAAATAAGTCATCTATTCTCGGCAGGGGATACCTAATCTTGAGGGTTACCTTATTCAGCTCTCTATAATCAATGCACAGCCTCATCGATCCATCCTTTTTCTTCACAAATAGTATAAGAGCACCCATGGTGAAGAACTTGGTCTAATGAATCCATTCTGCAACAACTCGTCCAACTGGGTAAGCAGCACCTCCAGCTCACGCCGGTCCATACGGTACGAAGCCTTAGCAATAGGACGGGTACCCGACTTCAAATCTATGACGAATTCCACATCTCTATCGGGTGGAAGACCGGGAATGTTATCAGGAAAAATGTTAGGAAACACGCGCACAACAACAATCTCCTCTAAACGCGACAAACTACCACCGGTCGCCAACACCAAAACCAAACAGGCAAAACATCCTAAAGTAACGAGCTTTCGAGCACATACCGCAGAAATAATCGGAGAATCTTGGCGTGGAAAACCATAAACTCTCCTGGGTTGACTTATGTCCATCTTGAAGTCCAAGCGCTTAATCTTGCATTGGATGAATGCATCATACTTGGACAACCAGTCCATGCCTAAAATCACGTCGAAATCTTCCAAGTCTATCACCTTCAGATCAGCAACGGCTGGTAAATCTCCCAACTGAATCGGACAACTCTGAATGCCTTTGTCGAGACCACAGAATCACTAGAGGGAAACTTGACACTAAACGCGTCGCCTACACGATCGAGGGTCAAACATTGATGCTCTACGAAGGTTCTATCCACAAACGAGTGGGTAGCACCGGAATCGAAAATAATGCGCCCAACAGTTCTTTACCTTAAACTTTCCAATAAAATCATATACGCAACTAAGGGAACGAATGTCGAAACTACAACTACAAATTAAACGTTAGGACTAGGTTAGGGTCTAACCTGAAATCACTTGAGTAGGCTTTTGAGCTTCCTCACAAGACACCACGTTCAGCTTTCCCTTCCCCCTATCCAATGGCTGTGGTCGCAACAAGGCCTGAAGTGGAACAAGTTGCAACGGGGGTTGTGCTTGCAGGCACTTTGACCTTAAATGTCCTTTCTGTCTGCACTGGAAGCAGAACTTTTCATTTCTCCAACAATGGGTAGCGTTGTTCCCCTTTTTCTTATACGCAAAATAGACTAAACCTCCTTTAGGATCACTCTGAATCGCATACACCTGCTCTTGCTTCTGGGCTCCTAATCTCTAGTAACATCATTCCAATGGATGGCATGGCCGACCACAGAAATTGCATATCTCCTTACTCCTTTTCCTCGAAGCAGCACCGAACTCTTGGGAACTCTTACCCTCACCATTCTTCCTCTTATCCTTTCTCATTTGTTTACCTCGATTCTTTGCATAGTCAATCTCCTCAACCTTCAGAGTAGCCTCCACAACTTCAGCATAGCTCTCGAATCCATAAGCACTAGCTAGCTGCTGGATATCATTTCTAAGACCACCTAGAAAATGTTTAACTCGATTAGACTCTAAAGACACCATGTCAGGGGAAAAACATAAAAGTTTTCTGAACTCCACCTCGTACTCACTAAAGGTGAGCTGCCTTTGCTTTAGATGCAGGAAATCATTCATCAAACGGTCTCTCTCGGCCGACGGCAGAAACTTTTCAACAACAATACCTTGAAGGATTCCCATGAACACCCATCCTTAAGGTTTTCCTTTTCTCTTTGCCACCAACTCTTTACAAGTCCTTTGAGTTGGTACGCAGCGACCATTACTCTCTAGTCCGCTGAAACTCCTGAGTAAGCAAACTTCTCCTCTATGGCTATAATCCAATCATCCAAAGCCATAAAATCTGCTCTACCATCATAAGTAGGGGGTCCTAGTCTCTGGAAATGCGAAATAAACGTCATCTCTAGTGGCAACAAAACATGGGGCACCAGAGGAGTAGGGGGAATATGAATGGTTTGACCCACAACTGGGTCCTGCACTCTAGGCGGCTGACTAGCAACAACAGACAATAACGACTGGATCTGCGAATGTATCTCCAACATTTGCCTCGACAGAGCCTCATTTCTTTGCTTAAATCCTTCTATCACGGCCTCACTCTAGGCACCAGACGATTCTCACTCCTACTGGGGAGTTGACCTCGTCACCGGATGATAGGCAGCATCTAAACGAATAACGAATATCTAATCAAACCCTAGCTTAACCGCTAGAACCAAACAACTTAGTTCAGATAATACATAATTAAACACTTGCTCATGCTGCTAACTTGCTCTGGGATTTTTATGATGTCATGCCTAAACTTAGGATGATACACCGTCATCCTACTAACTCATGTTCCTAAACCATGAATGCATGAATTCTTGTTTTCTTTGACTTAAAACCATGTGTCTACGTATGCCATCATGTAAATCTTTAGCTTAGCACGTGTACTGATGCAATATTATGTCATGCATGTTGTGCTATGCAATTTAAAAAGGCCTTAATGCATGTTATGAGCGGCTTACACATGAAATATTATGTATCTCATACTATATAATATCGCATGCAATGCAAAATAAAAACCTAATGCGCATTCATATGATGATGTTATGCATCCCATACTACATAACAGTCACGGGTTTGCCTCTTATGAGGATCCATATACAAACATATATTATGCATCACATACTACATAATATGCCCTGTATACTTCTTATCATGCTTATGAGTGTAGTGTTCAAGCTTCAGCCAAGATGTACTGAAGACACATCGGTGTGTGTATGAAATGAAACTAGACAACCAATTGTCTAACAGCCTATCCCGCTGATACCAACTGTTACAACCCGCATTTTCTCCGCATTTAATGATACATTAGAGTAAGGGGAAATGCGTGTCATGATGCCACGTTAGTAGGGGATAATTGCAAATGCACAGGCAAAACTCCAACTTAATACTTTATGAAAGATCTGTAAGTTATTTAGAGAAAATCCAATTTAAGTTAAGCGGTTAGCCATATCCCTCGGCTTAGTGGCTTATCTAGTCCATGAGAAAAGATAGTTATACATTGTGGAAAAATACTTTATTTACAAGATTAAACATACTACATGAGTATAAATTTCCCTAGAGGACAACTCATGGTATGCAATACTCTAGATTTATAATAGTTACGAAAGTAGCTTTTAGGATCATTAAATATAGTGATTTAGATTTCAAATATGGTATGTATGAAGTAGTAATAGTAATTTTTATACATTAAAATACCTAACATGCAACCTAGCATAAAATCTTCCCAGAAAGCAAGTAAAACCAACCACAAAGAGGTAAACTAGCAGCTATCAAAGTATTTAATATTCTAGAGAAAACTACCAGTGGGCCTCAATAACCTGACACGAACGCACTGAAAGTATGCAAGTATAAATTAAAAACTGAAAACAAGAACTACCTCACAATGGTGAGGAAACTACTACAATAACTACAGTCCAAAAGCTACCACCCAACACAGCCGCTCTACCGGCTACAACCCTAAACCTGAGGAATTCAAAAGAAGAACACCACAATAAGAAAATACAAGTGTCAATGGAAATAAAAAAGTAAAAGGTAAAAGACAAGAAAGGGTTTACCAAACCCGACCATTAGAAATGCTGAAACCACAGCTGATTAGCCAAATAAAAATAGGTCAAGTAAAGTATGCAATGAAGGAGTAAAAAGAACATTGCATCAAGTGCGGAACGAAGTCATGCATTGACAAAATCTACAAGTATTAGCATGAAGTAGCATAAACTGATCTAAGAAGTAAACTGAGTACAAAACAACTCTAAAACATGAATCATTAACACTTGGCAAAAACAACCGGGCCAGTGTCGGTGACCAAAACGTCCAAACCTGAACTACCAGACCCAAACGTCTTACAAAGGCACTGCGGTGGTGGCCACCTGGCCCATCACAACCTAACAGGCCACAAAACAGAGACCAAACCAAACCACTAAGTGTAATGATTCACAAACCAGCATCCATTTGGCGGTCCTTTATCTATTGCCAACCTTCGAAGCCAAAGAAACAATCATACCCAAACAACCAAACCCAAAAGACCTAAATGAATACCTAGACCAGCCCTTAAATAACTCTAAGGACTATACACGACGAATCCTACATGAAACAACAAAATATTCTAAGTCCTGGCCAAATTCGACGAGTATACATGACGAACCACAATGATACTCGACAAATTTCTTAACGATATTCAACGAATCTGCTTGATTCGGCGTGAATACTCGACGAAAAATATTTAGACTAAGGATCTATACTAGGCGAATCGGCTTGATTCTGCGTGAATACTCGACGAAAAACACTTAGACTATGGATCTATACTCAGCGATTCGTCGATACTCGACGAAACAGCCTAGATACTCGACGAAAAAGATTCGGTGAACTCTAACTTATTCGACGAAATAGCCTTAAGAAATTTGGCGATACTGGCCGAATTCTACTCTACGGATACTCGACGAATTAGGCTTGTGATACTCGCCGGATTCTACTTGACGGTTTTTGTCGAATTCTCACCTGACTAACCTACCATATTTGACAAATCCTACCGTCGATACTCGATGAATCTTCTAACCTAAATATGTCGAATTTAACTTAATCCCTAATCCTATTCTCCAAGCCTTGGCTGAAAATTTGCCGTACTCTAGGATTTCTGTTCATGGTTTAACCTACAGAACTCCTACTCTCTAAAAGAGGAAAGAAGGGATGAAAGACAACAAGAAAATGGACAAGCAAGGGGGAAAAGTCCACTTGCCTTGAAACTCCAGAAAAATGCCTCCCGCTCGCACCGTGACAAGGATCGACCGCCAAATGATCTTGACAATGTTTTCTGAAACTTTTGGAGGAAGAAGGAGGTCAAAATCACCAACCCTAACACCTAAAAATCAAGGAAATGGGTAAATCTTACCACGATGGGGTAGATATCGGCGAGAGCTTTCCAAATCTCTAATCTATCGTGGAAACCGACCACCAAAATGCTGGGAACCACCGACCGAAAGCACACGGGACGCAGCTCCTCTTCCGCTTCACGAAAACAGCCGCCGCTCGGTTCGGGAAGAAGATGAACAGGGTTATGATTGATGTGACTTAATATCCGATTATATATATATATACATATATAAATAATAATAATAATATAATTTAATTTAATAATCAATAACCTCAACACGACCCAAAATCCAAAACAACTCGAAATCTTATGAAAATCACACCGTAGCTAAATACCGATGCTACGAGTCTAACTACGAAGTCGAAATCCAATTTCGACAAACAAAAATTGGGTAAAACACCACTCGAAGACAAAATGTCACCACATCCATATAAAAAGCTCCACTGAGTCACCAAAATAGACCTGGCTAGCGAGGGATGGTGCACAACCAAACTAAAACCAACCACACAATAAAACCACTCAGAAAAACCATGCCCCTACAAACGAAGCCCACTAACTAAGCATCAACGTAACACCCTGATGTCAAAATAATGCCACTACGGGAATTAAAATAAATACCGAAAAATTAGGGGCATTATACGAAGTGAGCACACTTAGTCAGTCTATCAACTATGACCCATACATAACCATTTCCTTAGGGAGATCTTAGTAAACCGATAATAAAGTCCATATAGATGCTCTCACACTTCCAACTTGGAATATTCAAAGGCGTCAACTTGCCACTAGGACTTCTATCATCTGCCTTAACATGCTTGTAGGTTAAACACTCAGAAACAAACTTGTCTATATCATTCTTCATCCGTACCACCTAATACTCTACTTCAAATTTCTTCACATCTTTGTGAAATCATGATGGTAGAGAAAATAAACTTCATAATCCGCAACATATTCCATCCATCTTTTCTAGCGCGGATTCAACGCCTTCTAAGTGAAAACTTGTTTCAAGCTCTTATAGTCCATAAAAATCTTGCACGACACGCCATACAATAATGTATTCAAAGCTCGAAGACATAGGACACTGTCAAAATTTCCTAATCATGTGTAGGATAGTTCCTTTCATGAATCCTCAGTTTCCTTGACCCATACGCAATCACCTTTTCCTTCTTGCATCAAGAAACAT
Source organism: Platanthera zijinensis (assembly GCA_039513925.1). Taxonomy (NCBI): domain Eukaryota; kingdom Viridiplantae; phylum Streptophyta; class Magnoliopsida; order Asparagales; family Orchidaceae; genus Platanthera; species Platanthera zijinensis. The sequence goes on along the minus strand of CM077091.1, from coordinate 39,487,675 downwards.
CCAAGCCCAACATGTGACGCATCCACATAAATAGTATACTCCACTCCTTCAGTAGGTAAAGTCAATACTGTAGTAGTGCATAATCTACCCTTTTTTTACACAAGACGGGAGCAACCCAAGGTGAAGAACTTAGCCTAATAAACCACACTACATCAATACATCTAGATGGGTACGCAAATTTCACATCTCATACGGGGACATACGGTACGGTGCCTTAGCAATGGGGCGAGTACCCAACTCAAGATCAATAACAAACTCCACATCTCTCTTAGGCGAAATACTAGGAAGACTAACTAGGAAAATATCAGGAAACTCTCGCATAACATGAATATCCTCGGCACACGACAAAACTACCTACTGTTTCAAAACATAAACCAAATAAGCAAAACAACTGGAACCTAAAAGTTTCTGAGCACATTCCACAGAAATAATCGGGGAATCCTAGCACGAAATACTGTACACACTCCTGGGGTGTCCGTTTACCATCTTGAAGTCCAAATGCTTAACCGTGCATTGGATAATCGCATTATATCTAGACAACCAGTCCATGCCCAAGATCACATCGAAGTTCTCTAAGTCCAACATCTCCGAGTCACCAGAGGGAAACTAAACGTGAAACCGATCGCCAACTAGATCGAGAATCAGTCGATGACGTTCTACGAAAGTCCTAATCACGAACAAGTGGGTAGCACCCGACTAAAAAAGAAAGCACGTCCAACTACTCTTTACCTTAAACCCTCCCATAAAATCGTACATGTAACTATTGTAACCAAAATTATATCCATAATACTAGTTAACATCTAGATCAGGATCGAACCTGAAATCACTTGGGTTGAAGACAGAGTTTCTTCCTTAATCACCGCAATCAGATTACCTTTTCCTTTGTCCAAATGCTGCAGCTGCACCAAGGACAGGGTCTACGAGCACCCAGAATTCAAATGCCTTTTCTACCCACATTGGAAATAGACTTTATCCTTTTACCAACAATGGAAAAAATCATGCCCTTTCATCTTACATGAAGTACAAACTAGATCTCCTTTGGGTGCACTCTGCATTACAAGAACTTATTGTTGATTTTGCGCTCCCAACCTCTTGAAACACTTCTCAAAGGGATGGCTTGGTCGGCCATAGAAGCTACACACTTCCTTTCTTCATCTCTTTGGGGCAGGGCTGAATGTCCTAGGGCTTTCTCCATCCTCGACATTTCTCTTTTCTTTCTTCAATAACATACCATGATTCTTGGCATTTCCAATAGCCTTAACCCCTAAGGAAGCTTCCACTACTTTCGCATTAGTCCCGGATTGGTAAGCATTGACAAACTATTTGATGTCATTTTGGAGACCACCCAAGATACTTTTAACTCTATACTCCTCAGCAGTTATCAACTCAGAAGCAAACCTATTCAATTTACTGATCTCACTCTCATACTCAACCAATGTGGGTGTCTGCTCACCATGATGCTGCCCCAAGGTGGAAGTCAATAATGCCTGTAGGTGTGCTTGCATTGCCACCATCTGCCTTGCTAGAGCCTCAACGCTCTGGCGCAACTCCTCTAATATCTATTCGCTGTGAGCACCCGAAGAATCAACCTCAGACTGGGGAGCCGTCCCCAATATAAAAAGCTTTGGGGCTTTCTTCTACAAATACGGACGAACAACTCCTCAAAACCTAGCTTAACACTAGAACTACTCAACTTAATTCAGACCTACGATGTATAGATACTTGCTCTTGCTGCTAACTTGCTCTGGGATTTTCATAAATGATGTTATGCTTAAACATAGGATGATATTCCGTCATCCTATTGACCCATTTGCATAAAATATGAATGCATTGATTCTTATTCTTTTTGGTTGAAATCCATGTGTGTTCGTATGTCATCTTGTAGATCTTGGCTTGGAATGCGTGTTAATGCTATGTTATGTCATGCATGTTGTGTTATGAATTCTAATAAAGGACTTAATGCATGTTATGAGTGGCGTACACATGAAATATTATGCATACCATACTACATAATATCGCATGTAACGAAAACAAAATCTAATGGGCATTCATGTGATGATTGTTATGCATCTCAAACTACATAACAGTCACATGTTGCTTCCTATGAGGATACATATACAAACACATATTATGTAACACCCCTATCCGTCGCATAGCATATAGCAGTAGGTCCGGCCGGGGCCCGACGCCATATACTACGGACAGACCGGTTGGTTACGCGTTGAAACCAATCAACCAATCATGTCGTCCTACACAACACCTATCAGAAGCAATTTATTAGGTTGCAAAAGAAATAAGAACCCAGCCACAACAGCATGAATGTCCACTACAAACTCAGGAATGTATACATACACCAAAAGAGAAATGGCCTTAAGGCCTTACACTATTCACTTAACAAAGAAGTGTTTTCCAAACTTCGGCACGCAGGCCGGCCATACATGAAAAACGGGAAAGAAACATAAGCAATTAGGCCTTCGAGGGCCGGCACAGCAACAAGGGCTTTAGCCCGCTATTTCCCGCTCTGCTCCGCAGCACCTGCAAGCCACAAACCACCGCTCGGTGGCAAACAATAGCAACGGTCAGCAATGCTGACCAAATTATAACGATCCCGCCCCCACGTTCGGGGCGGCAATGCTCTTTCCCTGCACTTTATTAGCTTAGGCAATTATATAAAGTATTTGCACTTCCCCACAGGCGTGGGCTCACACGGCCACACACCCCGTGCACTCAGGGCACATTCTCGGCGAACCGTCCAATGTCACGTCAATTCAAGCCATAGATGTTCCCAATCTACCACCGCCTCTTGGACGGTCATCCATATGAGCATTTTGCCTTCCTGGCCTTGGTCATGGCAATTTAAGCTGTAGACCTCCGAAGACCCTCATCCATGCCAACAGTCCTATCGAACGACATAGACCGGGTACGGTTCCGCCTGACCCGTGCTCACACCGCAACGACAATTTAAGCCATATGCGCAGGCCAAGAATCACCGAGTCCTGTTTCCACCACAACAATCACATAACCCGGTTATGTTCACGTTGGCTCCCCGGCCACCGTTTTGGCAAAACCCGCTTTTGCCCAGTTTTCCGGGTGCACCTTGGAGTTAATCTTCAAGGCTTCCTGATGCAATCTACCATGTAGAAAACCCGAAAACACCCAAACATCCAGATTCTTGCCCGGTTCAAATGCAATGCAACATCACCGATCCGGACCAACATGTCCGAATAGGCTTCACACACAATGCTTATGTCCGTTTATGCATACGGACTCTACACAAGGGGGACTTCACATATCTACCCCAAGGAACGCTCCAACTCTTCGCTCACTCGCGAGAGAGAGCTTCCTATGCAAAGGAAAAGAGGGCTTCACATGCCCAAGGATGAGAAATCGTTACTCTTGTGTTCTTCCGCGGTGCCATGAAAATCTATGCGGATGAAAAGCACCGCAATCTCCTTGCCTCCGCGGATCCGAAGACGGCTCGCGATTTGGAGCTCCGAATCTTCACCGGCCGCCGGAGTTGACCTCCTTCTTCCTCTTCCAAGCTCTCCCTTCTCTCTAGATTTTAGAGAGAGAGTACCCAAGTGAAATAAGGGTTTCAAAACCCTATTCCCGGCTAAAACCACCCAGGAGCAGCCCCCCACCGTCGGATCCAAAGCCAAGGAAATGAACGGCCAGGATTAGATCTGAAATCACAAAAACTGGGCCGAACACGGGTTCACACACGACCGTGTGCCTGGCCGTGTAGCTCATTCACCGTCTCGACCAAAATTGAAAACCAGCAACACGGTATGTGACACGGCCTCCGACACGCCCGTGTCACCTGCGACACGCCCGTGTCGGGACCCGTGTCACGCCCCCCGTGTGCAATCGGCCAACAATTTGCAGTCAGAGAGGTACATGGCTTGGTTACACGGCATCAGACACGCCCGTGTCAAACTAGACACGCCCGTGTTCGTGCCTGTGTCATTACCCGTGTACCCCACCGTACAGCCCAGGTGTGACACGGCCTGGGACACGCTCGTGTCCTAGGCCGTGTTCCTCCACACGACCATCGTCGACCTGAACTGGTCGACTACACGGCCAGCTCGACGGCCCGAGCTCGACATGCCCGACACGGCCTCCGATACGCCCGTGTCGGGGCCCGTGTCACCTGTACCAAAACCTTGTCTTGGCCAAAAGTGATCCCCGTCGCTCCTACAACAATTTGGGGTGTTACAAATTATGCATCCCGTACTAAATAATATGCCCCGTATACTTCTTATCATATTTATGAGTGTAGTGTTCATGCTTCAGTCAAGACATATTGATGACACATCAGTGTGTGTATGAAATGAAACAAGACCACTAAAATTACACCTCAAATACCAACTGTCACAACCCGTAATTTCTCAACATAAAATATTATATCAGAGTAATAGAAAACACGTATCGCGATGCCATGCCGTGCAGGGGATAACTACATACGCTCAGACAAGAACCTACTCCTAACACTTTTCAAATAAATCTCTAATTTATCAGGAAGAAAACATATTTTTAGTTAAGTTTTGACGATCGTATCCCTCAGCTTAGTGGATCAACGAGTCCACAGAAAAATATAAATATACACTGCGGAAAATACTTTACTTATTTCAATTATTATCCTACATGAGCAAAAATATCCAAACGGACAACTCATGATATGCATACTTCTAGATTTAATATAAGTATGCAAAGAGATTTTAAGTTCGTTAAAATATAATGACTTTGGATTTAAAACGATGTCATGAATGAGATAGGCATAATGATACTTTTATACTTTCAAAATATTTAACATGCAATCCTAACATAAATCCTTTCCAGAGAGCAAGTAAAACCAACAAATCATCTAGAACTTGACTTAGCAGCTAGCAAGTAACTTAACATTCTACGAAATCTCTAGTGGGTGTCAACAACCTGACACAAACCCACCAAAAGGCATGTATGTATGAACTAAAAACAAAACAACAAAACTACTTCACAAAGGTGTGAAAAGGACAACTACAACAACTGCAGAACACCAGCAACCACAAACCCTAGCCGCTCGATCGGCTACTACTCTGAGCCTGAGTAATTCAATGAAAGGAATACCTCAGCAAGAATATATAAGTGCAATAAAAGGTCAACAGTAGAGAAAAATAAACAAAGGAGTAATAAACAATAAAGCAGATAAACAATAGCAGATAAACAATAGAGCAGTAATAAATGATTAAGTTAAAAAGTTCAAGAGTAAGGATTTGCACCAAGTGCGAAACGAAGACACGCTTTGATAACCTCTACACTCAACCACAATGTAATAAGTAAGAATAAACTCACATAGGGTTAGGTATACCAAGTTAAACCAAGTGCGATAAAGATCTAAGCTTTATAAAACATATATATGAGTAAGTGTATATATATATGAGATTAGTCAGCTCATCATTTAGCGAGCATAAACACTAGCAAAATTTGGTACCTGCGGTGGTGGCTTCCTTCACCTACACACCAATAGTGAAAACTTTACAAGGGCCCAAGGAAGGTGTTCTTATTTCTTGATACACCCAAAACCGAGGAAAAACCAGCACCTGTGGTGGTGGTAACCTTCCCTACCACACCCAATCACAAACCCACACCGGGGAAACCCACCGACACAATGATTCACAAAACAGGTCACTGTGGCAGTGGTACATTCCACAAACACCTACATCCCCAAATAGTTCATAGTATATATTGTAAATAACATAAGTAGTAAGAATGACTAGGTTAGCTGAAATGATAGTATTGTAGAAAGGGAATTCACACAACAAACTTACCCCTTCTCGGGTATGACTAGCTTCTTTAAATAAGATAACCTAACTAGATAAGACTTTACTTGTCTCTACGAATTGTATTTACTGAAATTTTGCTAACTTAGCGATACTCGACGAATTCAAGTTAGACTCATAAATTGAGATACTCGACGAAAAAGACTTCACTCAACGCCAGGACTTAACTCAATGAATTTTACTTCACTCAACGCCTAACTGAGTTCACTGAATTCACTCGACGCTAAAGGAAATTTCACTCAAAGCACTCGTCGCCAAGACAGTTACACTCAAAGCACTCAATGCCAAGACAGTTATACTTAACGCACTTGACGCCAAAGGCAATACTGGACGAAAAAGACTTAGCTTCTCATGAATGCTCGACAAACTCGATGCACTCGACGCCAAAGGAAATTTCACTCAAAGCACTCAATGCGAAGATAGTTACACTCAATGCACTCGACGCCTAAGGCAATACTCGATGAAAAAGACTTAGCTTCTCATGAATACTCGATGAACTCAACGCACTTGACGCCAATGGAAATTTCACTCAAAGCACTCGACGCTAAGACAGTTACACTCAACAAACTCGACGCCAAAGGAAATACTCGATTAAAAAGACTTAGCTTCTCATGAATACTTGACGAACTCGACGCACTCGATGCTAAAGGCAATTTCACTCAATGCACTAGACGCCAAGACAGTTACACTAATGCACTTGATGCCAAAGGCAATACTCAATGAAAAAGACTTAGCTTCTCATGAATACTAGACGAACTCGGTGCACTCGACGCTAAAGGCAATTTCACTCAAAGCACTCGACGCCAATACAGTAATCGGCGAATTCATCGAGAATATTCGACGAATTAGACTTAACCGGTCTCAACCCTTATCCGACAAATTTTACTCATGCTAAATCCTGCATATTTGATGAATTTTGGTCAGTCGGTCTCCTACACTATCGGGCGGATTCTGACCTAGCCAAACCCTACACTACTCCCACATTCTAAGGGGGAAGTAAGAAGAAAACAATGAACACAAAGAATTTAGCAAGGGATAAAAATCACCACTTGCCTCAAACCTTCCGAAATCCGGCCACACAAGCGGTCCTCCTCAAGGATTTGGCCGCAAGAACACATTGGCTAAACTTCCTAAAACTTTTTGTGGTAAATAAGGGTCAAAATAGAATAACCTAACGCCCAAAAATCCAAGAAACGGGAAAAACACTTTGTGCACGCGAAGATCTCGACGAGAGCTTTCCGAATCTACCCTCTGCCGACAATTTCGTGCGCCGGAACTCCTACAGTCGAAAGCTTCGCGATGTCCGTCGCTTTCTCTTCCGCGATTTCGGTCCAACGGCTTGGGAAGAAGACGATGAATAGGGTTCCGCAATAACGTATAAGTATTTATATATGTATAATATAATAATATTATCAATATTTAAACATCCAAACGACCAAAACTCGAATCAACTCGGATTTTCACGAAATTCGAACCGAGGCTAAATACCAGTGCTACAAAACCAATAGCAAAGTCAAAATTAAGATTTGACGAACCAAACTCGGGTTAAAATTACCCGAAGTTATAACCTACATCAACCTACTAAAATCCACCGAGTTAAAACCTCGTATTCCTATGAGCAAAATCACGCTCCAACAACGGCACCCGTTAACTATGCGTCAACGTAATGCCCTTACATAATTATTACGTGATTATAAAAATTTAAAATGAACATCGAAAAATCAGGGGGCGTTACATTGGCTCCTTATTGTATTCTTCGTGATGGATCTTGAGTTCAACCTCGTGGGTTTTAAGGTTCACAATGAGGCTCTAAATCTGGAGCTATCTCAGATCGCGTGACTTAGATATGGTTGTCACCTTTTGAATAAAATTTTGAGGGAGAGACTGAAGGATCTTCCTCACCAAGTCATTGTTGAAGAAAGTTATCCATAGAACCTTTGATGCATTGACGATCTTAGTGAACCGTGTTTACATTGAGTCAACATCTTCGTCTGTCTCCATCTGAAATCTATCATATTCTGACTCTAGTTAGAAATGATTTGAGTCCTTCACCTGTTAAGTACCTTCATGAGTTATTTCTAATAAATTTCTGATATCATAAGCAGTTTTTCATGCAAAGACTTGAATTCAGTTCTATCTCAAGAACAAAATAATATGTGTATTGCTTCAACATTGTTTTTTACATCTAGTTTTGTCTCCCTAATCCCATTTATCTATAAGCTTTTCCATAGATATTTATCCATAAATATAAGTGGAGTATAACATTGATCTATCCAAGACCAGACTTTCATATCTAAGATCATAAGAAAATAACACATTTTAGTCCTCTAATAATTTAAATCAGACCCAATAAACAATGGAAGTCTACTTATACTTTGTCGCTCATAAAAATATAGAATATGGAGCGCCATTATTCCCAATTGTTTGACCGATTTGGAATAGCCTAGATCTGATACCACTTATTGGATTTGAATGCACCCTTAAAGGGGGAGGTGAATAAGGTTTTTAATATATTTAAGTATTTAAAATGAATAACATATGAAAGCAAGGGAAGTTGAGTTTCTAATGCTACCACCAGTAGTAAGATTTACCATCGGCGTTAGAAATAGTGATTTCTTTTTGCTTGGGTTATTATGATCAGTACTTGTTTGCTAATAATAGAATAAAAGATAATTTTATTTCAACAAGTATTTTTACCAAACTTGATCCCAATGACGCTTGGGATCGAGGTAATAGTAAAACCCTTTTTGTTTTTTTATATTGACCCTTCTCCCAAGGACTATTTGGCTCTATCCTATCTATTCACAAATAAATTGTTGGATGTCTCTTCACCTAGAGGGGGTGAATAAGTGATATCTATCCACAGATCCTATAACTCAGAGACAATGTCTCCTACCTCAGAGCACCTGACTAGAATCCTACCTCAGGCCATGTAGGATCTTACAAATTATATCCCCTATAAGGAATCCTACCTCAGAAGATCTTGTTGGCTTCCAAACTCAGGCTATGTAGAACCTTACAACTTAGATTCCCCGCAAAGAATCCTATCTTAGAAGCACAGGTTGGCTTCCTACCTTATGCCACGCAGGACCCTACAACTCAGATCTTAATGAGATCCTACAGATTAATTAGGTTATATAAAAAAAAGTTCATTTAGACTGAGTATATGATTTTTAATCACGTTTGAGTCTTCTTGGCCAATGACAAGAAAGGGCCTTCACTGATCATCAGGGAGAGCTTAAATGATTTCTTCAATATAAACCATTTCTTGGGCTCTCTTGGAGATTTTACTGTCACTTATTATATATTAGTTTATTCGGAATATAAGAAGCTTCTACTAGAATCGATGTTCTTAGGAAGAATCAAACGATTTTATCACTGAATAAAATTTTCCACACATTTGCTTTCAAAAATTTCTATAAGAAGGTTTTTTAGCGAAAAGATTGAAATTAAGATGCATTGATTAGGGTTCTCAGATCCCCACATTACAAGCTTCTTTAATGGTCGATGATGGAATGAGATCTTGCGAGAGATATTTTTCTTAAAAAGTCAAACTTAATTTTCCCTTTTCTACGGGAGCATTAATGAAGATAGTGACAAAACAGTTCTTTTGAATTTTTTCCTCATTTAGATAATTCTACTAGATGTCTTATCGAATTTTACTGGTTATTACTCTTCATACTGCCTTCTGGTCGATTCTACTCAATATCTAGTCGAATCACTTCTTTAGTCGAATTTCTTGACTTCCAGTCGAAAAGCTTCACTTGGCTACCTGTAACACCCTGTCCGTCATGAAGAATATAACAGAAGGTCGGGTCGGGGACCCATGCCATATTCCATGAACAGACGAAAGCGGTACGAAATGAAATACACAACATCATCGCAGCATATCACAGAGTTGAATTCTAGCAGAAGCAAGGGAGTAAACAAAACCAACAACACGAAATCTCCATTATAATGATATAACATAGAATGAATGTATACCCAATGTTTGGCCTTAAGTCCTTACATGATTACATAGAAAGGTGCTTTGCATACATCATCACATAGGCCAGTAACACATGAAAGCAGTAAATGGGTAGTTGAGACTTCGAGGTCCAGCATAGCAAAAGGGCTTTAGCCTGCTACTTCCTGCTCGGCTCACCAGTACCCTCATAATTGCAGACCACAAAGACATGGCAAACAAAGCAATGGTCAGCTTTAGCTGACCATAATTATAACGACCCTGCCCTATTCTCGAGGCAATGGTACTTCTTCCTTGCAAGAAATCAGTATGACAGTTTATATAATTACACTTTCATCACAAACATTGGCATGCATGGCCACACGTCATGTTCACTCAGGGCACATTATCAGTGTACTGAAATTCAAGTCTATCACTTCCATCCTAAGTACAAACCACTTAAACTATCATTGATATACGGCTACCATGCCTCACAGACTCTCCCCAAAATCAGAAGGTGCATCGATGAGTGACCTCTTCACCTACCAGTATGGGGCAGGTTTGGATCAGCATTTTCCCATGCTCACAACATCACGATCACATAGCATGATGCAAGCTCGACTTCACGTTGTCCCGTTACATTCACATTGAGATCATATAACCCAATGCAAGCCACAACCACATTGAGATCACATAGTACGATGCGAGCGATAACCACATCAAGATCACATAGCATGATCTTGGACACAACGACATGATAACCAAAGTTATCACTCACTAATGGTCTGCATACAAATCCAACAAGCAAAGCACTATAGGCCTCACAGCTTAATGCTACGCACTTGATCCTCAAGACCTGGGCTTCATATTCATCACATCCGCTCATTGGGATATATCGCCAGTGTTAACATATAATGCTCATTAGTCTCTACCAGAAGAGTTATCGTTAGCAATATCATTATCGCGGGCGATAACAACAAGATCTCATTCTCTGTTGTAATCTCGGGTGTTTTTAGAGAGCACTTCCAAAACTCTAAAATCTACTTATTTTCTATGGAGTTTTCTCTGACACACAAATCAATCATCACCAATCCTGACCAACTTGTCCAGACAGGCTTCACATAGCATTTCTTTGCCTGTACAATGATCCGAGCTTTATATGCAATTTCTATTGAGGATACTCCATATCAACCCCAAGGAAGTCTTTCACTCCATTAATTGATGGGCACTTCTATTCACTATACTAAATAAGAGTACTATCATGTTCAAGTATTAAAAATTAGTGTCGTTATCCTTGTAGACCATTTCGGATCCATAGACTCATAATTGATACAGATGGAATCACTCGCAGTGCTTTCCTCTCTGCGATCTAGCCTTGGCTCACGATTTCGATCATGGAAGCTCCTCCAACAGCTTCAAATCTCCTCCTTAAGGGTTTATAACCATCATTCCTTTCTTCCTTCTCTTCTTTTCTCAAATTGGAAGAGAGTATTCCAAATTAAATAAGAAGATAAATCCCTTCTCCAGCCCTTATCACCTGCAGGATTAAACCCAGCCATCTGATCCTCAGGCCAAAATAAATGGATGGCCTCGATTTTAGATGAAAATTCTTGTTTAATGCTTTCATCGGATGATATCTCTATCATAGGGTGATAGCTCTAGCGGTGGACACTTGACCAGTGACCGCTTCACGACAAACTAACATGTAGCAGACTGCCACATGGCACACAAAAGTAAACTTTGTTGTTTTTCAACTTATGAGAAATCTGGAGTGTTACAATTTAAAAATTAAATAGTACAAAAAAACAACATAGAAGTATATAACATACAAAATGTACCTCAACCAAACAACTTAGGGAACTCTTCTCTCATGGTTTATTCGCGCTCCCAAGAAAGTTCCTCGCAACCAAAATTGTCCTAATGGACTTTAACCATCTTGATTGCCATGTTCTGCAACTGTTTCACCTCCATGTCTTTTATACAAATGGGCTTAACTTACGTCTTCAACCCACCATCAACCGACACTTGATCCATAGTAATGACATGTGTAGGCTCTTGTACAGCCTTCCGCAATACTGATATATGAAATACATCGTACAACCTGCTCAACTCTGATGAAAGAGCAACCCAATAGGCAGCTTCACGAACGCATTTCATAATTTAAAACGGTCCAATGTATTGTGGACTTATCTTTTCAAGTGTCGAATCCTTGACCCACCCTTGAAAGGCTTGATTTTAAGATGCACCTAGTCGTTGATAATGAATTTAACATCACGGTTCTTAGTGTTGTATGACTTTGTTTACCTATTCCGAAAAACCAACAATCGCTCCCAGATCAATCGTATCGTCTAATTTGCCTTATCGATGTCTTTCCTCTTAAACAACTTCGTAACTGAACCTTCAATTCCACCTTCTCTGTTGGCGTAACCCAGTACGGTGAGTGTGACATAGGTTTCGTACCTGGCACCAACTCAATAGTGAAGTCAATCTCTGGCTGAGGTGGAACTCTAGGGAGATCTTTAGGAAGTACATCTGCAAACTCCAACACAATAGGAACATAACTCAAACTAGGCTTCGGCTCTAAAGCCCCCAGTAGCGTGAAGAATAACTTTGGGCCTTTCCGAACCGCCATGATCACTTGGAGAGAAGACATTAATATCTTACTTGATCCTTACATACCAACAAACTTAGTCTCACATTTAGTGTTTTGCCATAGTGTGACTTCCTTTGAGTTGCAATCAATGCATGCACACTACTATAAAAGCCACTCTATGTAAAAAATCACATCAAACTCTGATATCAGCAGCACATATGCTTCCAACTCAAACGCATGACTTCCTATCTTCACCTTAACGCAACAAACTCTATCTACATGCATCAAACACCCATTAGTCAACCAATACGCTATATGAAATCGATATTTAGGGTGTCATTTTCCAAGTAAAATGGATTTCAAGTCAAATAAGAGAGTATTAGAACTTAGCTTAATACACACTCGTAAATCAAGCAATGCACAAGGTAGCAAACATATAAAGCAGTAAAAGATGTATACTAAATCGTACCTATCCCTACATCGCTCTATTTGTTGGCCTCTTACTGGCCAAGATTATACACTTTCGGTTGCGTTGGAGCATATTGGAATGTAGTTGACTCCACTATCTTCCCTTTCTTCGCATACAACGCACTCGCCCTTTTATTTGTCCTTAGAGGATCATTACGACACTCTCTGGCACAATGTCCCACCTGACGAGAAATATAACATGTGTATGGAACTCGCCTAGTCATTGCTCCAGAAATAACAAAAAAAGTTGGCTCCAAAAACCTAGACTTCTTCCTCCACCTTGTTTCCCTAGACTTCGCAGAGTACGTTACATTGAATTATGGCTTGGTCACTGCCAAGTCCTTCTAAAGTTGGACCTACTTCATATCCTACTCCAGGGATTAGACTGTGTTAACCATGGTCAGAAATCCTTGCATCATCGGATCTGATAGAAGTAACCTCAGATCAGCTCGCAGATCTTCATAGAACATATTGGTCTTACGCTCCTCATTAGCAAACATGGAGCATGCAAAATGCCCAAGTTTGGTAAACTTGTGCAAATAATCATCCACCAAAATATCATCCTGATTCAGTCGCTGGAACTGGTTCTCCATCGCAATTCATTGCGCAGAAGGGAAATACCTTGCAAGAAACAATCTTGAGAACTCATCCATCGATACATCAGTCAGTTGCCTACCCATAAACTTATGCTACTCTAACTCATCCCACCAAAGCCTCGCCTCTCCATCCAGCAAGTGTAACGTCCCGATTCGTGCTAGGCCCCTCGTGCGCACTTTTAATTCAGGAGAGCTGACTTGGGCTTGTCCATACCCGTGTGATACACTGGTGTCTTTGCGTGTCCTTTGTGAAATTTCTAGAGAAGGACACGGGTAGGACACAGGTAGTGACACGGGTAGTGACAAGGGTAGTTATACGGGTAATGACATGGGTAGTGATACGGATAGTGACACGGGTAGTGACACGGGTAGTGACACGGGTAGTGACATGGGTAGTGACACGGGTAGTGATACGGGTAGTGACACGGGCGTGTCCCTACCCATGTGAGTTAATTCTTCGAGCAGAGCTCGACAAACCGTCGATTGTGTATCCCGAGCATGACACGGATAGATACACAGGAGTGTCCCTACCCGTGTACTTGTGTCCAAGAGTATCCCGAGCAAGACACGGGTATGCACACGGGCATAAACACAGCCGTATCACCTGGACACGGGTAGAGACACGGGCGTGTCCCTACCTGTGTTTGTGTGTCCAAACGACAGACGAACCGTCGATGATGCTTCGCCCGAGTGGGACACGGATAGGGACACAGGCGTGTCCCTACCCGTGTTGGTTCCATATAAAAGGGTTTGCTGAAACCTTGGTCATTTTTCATCCTCTTCCCAAGCCTTCTTTTTCTGTGGAGAAACTGCTGGAGGAGGGAAGGAGTTGCTGGAATCAACTATACTCCAAGAAGAACCGCCGCCGCCAAGGAGCAGGAGATGTTGCAGCGAAGGGTGACGAGATCCATGGCCAGAAATGGTGGAAATGCCGAAAATGAGGTGAGCCTCCTCCCCTCTCCCTTGGTGCTAGATCCCTAGTTATTCCTAGGCGAGATATCGACTCAAATGAGTCTTGATGTGTGATATGACGATTTCTAGGATGAGACCATGCTAGGACTTGTGTTCTAGAGTTTAGTCATCTTCAACCTCTCCTTCCTTCATTGGGATGATGTGGATGGTATCGTGAAGGGAAATGGCCTGACGAGGGTGAATAAGGGAGGAGGAATTTCAGATGTGAATTTGGAAGATCGGTTAGAGGAGGAAGATGGACCGATGTCGTTCGTTCCGCCTTAAGACGCGCGCAGAAATCTGCTTTCTGCACGCAGCGATCTTCGCGGCCATTTTCATGAATGACATGGCCAGATCCGGGCTTTCGACTAAACACGAAAGTCATAGCCCTTGAAAATACCTTTCCAATTAGTTGTTACACATCTTCAAACGAAGTCTGTAGTAAAGGGAAAGTCTGATCGAAGTTGAGGGCTGACAGGCTAAGCGTGCAGAAACCGTATTCTGTATGCAGCAGGACTTGGAGCCAATTTCATGTGAGATACAGTCTGATCTGGGTTGTAGACTGAACATGAAAGTTGTAACCCATGGGAATACCTTTCCATTAAGGGGTTACACGCATTCACTGGATTCTTATAGCCTTGGGAATCTCTAGTCGAAGTTGCTGTCCAAAAGGTGTTCTGCACCTGAATTTCCTGGGTTGGTATAGAATCATGTTTGGACTCGGTAGAGGTCTTGTAACAAATCGACGTTGATGTTTTGGCGAATTATAATATGTCTAACCGTGATAATTCAATGAGTGATGAAATTGTTGGATAGACCCCACGTAAACAAATGGTGAAATGAAATGTAATTGAACGAAATGATTTGGTGGGGGTTCGTGAACGAATGGTAATTCGTCGATTAATAACAAGATTGACTTCAACTTTAGTATTTGGTCGGTGTTGATTGTAATGAACAGGTGTTGTTGATAGTTAGATGTTTAACTCATGTGCGCACGAATGATTGAGTTTGGTAAAAGAGTTGTAATCGGTGATGTTAAAGTTATGTGACCATAGTTTAGACGTAATCTTGTTGGACGAAAGAGTGATGCATTGTCATGAGGCTTATCATATAGGGAAGTATGAGATGGTCTATTGTATGAGTTGTTCGCCACCTGTGTTTGTGGTAAACCCTTAAGGTGCCTTTGGCAAAGGATTGTGAAAGGGTGTGTGTGTAGGTGTCTGATCACACTGGTTAGTAATGTTGAGAAGAGTTATAAATAGACGGTTAGGCTTGGTCCTCAGTGTTCATGTCCCGAGGCTCCTTCCGTGCCAAGTGGATGGTTGTGCTTGGTCCTCGTGATTGATCTGAGGCTCCTTCCGTTCCATGATGATGTGGTAATGCATGCGGTGTGAGTCGACACGCGGTGTCATAATCCCGGGTTAAGGATAGTGTGGTAGGTCTATGGGCACGCCAATCATCACACCAATGGGATTTGACAGATAGACTTTGGGTGGTTGGGCTTGGTACTCGGTGTTCACATCCCGGGGCTCCTTCCATGCCATGTGAACAGTTGGGCTTGGTCCTCATGCTCATTTTCGAGGCTCCTTCTGGGTCACATCATAGGCCAGTTCGGGGCTAGGTTCTTGGTGCACATCTACCCGAGACACCCACTGAGCCATAGTACGCGTGTGAGCTCTACTTTTGTGTTTTTAGCATTGAGGCATATGGAGGCCTAGGAAAGGAAGTGTGGATGCTAACCTAATAGTGGAGATGCTCGCTCTACAGTCACCGTCTGGCCACGATGGATGACGCCTGAGAGGTTAGTTACCTACTTGAAAAGGGGGAACTAAGAGTCTGTGTCGACACAACAATTGCATGTGCGTGATCATGGGTGAGTCATTGCATAACATTCATAGCATTGCATAGCATCGCATACACAAGATCCTCATCGTATAAGTTTGTATGGGCCCTCTTATATGATGACTTACTTTACTGTTGAACCGATCCTCAACTTATATGTCTGTATGGGAATTCATATATGTTGAGTTACTTTCTGTTATAGCTTTACTCTTTCATACTCTGTTATAGATGATAGAACTGTTAGGTCAATTGGTTGCTAATTTATTATGCTGCTATATAAATACATTGTTAGCTGTTCACACTATACCACATGTTTGTACTATTGATTTATATGCATATATTGTACCCTGTTCCTTTCTCCTCCTAGTGCCGAGGAGTCATCGAGGGAGCGGATGTGAAACCACTTAGTATTTTTGACTAACGGATGCTACGTCTTCCTTTTTAGGAGAAAACCCCGCAGGCGGAGCAGCAACAGGTAATGCAGTAGGATAGTCACGCTAGGACGACAGGGCCTGAAGGGACGGTGCCGTCGCTACCGTAAGTGACAGATGTGAGTCATAGAGTGACTCTTGTTGTAGCCCTTTTGGGTACTACTACTCATACTCTGGTAGTTTAGAAGCTAGGTGTAGCTTCTATATTTGTTATATTTAGACTTATATGCTTATGTGTGTATTTGACTTCTGTTTTTATTACTCTGGTTGGGTTGGCATGATTGATATTGGTAAAGGCCGGCAGAATCGGCGTCTTGTAGTACAGTCTAGCCCGAGTGCTAGTGCTATCGTAAGGTGGCTGTTCTGGGCATAAGACTCCCCTCGTGTTGGGTACATTGGAAAATGTGTTCCTTATTTGGAGAAGCCTCTCTTAGCTCAATGATATACATCAAGGTATATTTGATGTTATTTTGAGTTTATATGTGTAGGTTAAGAATGTGCTATAATGCAAGAAAAATATTCTAAGTCCATGTGTCGATACCTGAGGAAGCTGTGTCAACACTTAAGTAAGATTGTGTCGACACTTGGAAATAGCTGTGTCGACACTTCAGAGAATTTGTGTCGACACCGGGAGGCAGTGCCGAAAAACAGAAGATTATAATCGACATTGACTGTGTCGACACCGGGAGGCAGTGCCGACACACAGAGGCAGATTCAACAACAATTGTGTCGACACCTGGAGGCAGTGTCGACACACACTATGTTCTGAGTCTAGACCAAGTTGATTGCTGATGAATGGTGAAGTGTTTGTGTCGACACAAATAATCAGTGTCGACACATTCTGAAGATGCATTATCAAGAAGCTGTGTCGACATCAAGGCAGCTTTGTCGACATCACCAAAGGCTGTGTCGACACTTAAGTCACTTGTGTCGATACATATTGATAGATGGTCTCAACACTTTATGGCAGACAGACTCGATGCTTTGCTGACAGAGTCAAAGGCTCAAGAACTGTTTGAAGACTTGACAGCTGTGAGTTATGACAGGTTTACTGAAGCTATCAGACTTGTCAGAAGTTAGTTATAAACCGAATCAGCCGGTTACCATGGATGAAGTCTATAAATAGACGGATTTAGAAGAAGAAAAAGAACAACATTGAGAAGAAGTATTGTCACCACTAACATAATTAGAGATTAATCTCTGATCAAGAAAGTACAAGTGACAAAGAAGAAGATCTTCGTGAGAAGATCTAAGAAGACGTTCTGAAGTAGTTTACTATTCAGATTCTGTCTAAGTGGAATTCAATCAAGAATTCAGAAGTATCTTCAAGAGATTTGGATAAAGAGAGATCCAGCTATTTAAAGACAAGGATGAGACATTCACAGGTCTCTCAAGAAGTAGATACTGAACTAATCTGTCAAGGAGATTCAGATTATTTCTGAAGTCTAAGAAGGAAGCTGCTAGTCAGTTTTATTCAAAGGAAATCAACCCAACTAAGTTCAGATTCAAGAAGCTTTGAAGAAATCTAAGAGCAAGTTGATTTCAGCCATCAGCCTCTTCAAGAAGCTAATCAAGAAAGTTCTTATCCCTTCTCTCTCAATAGGGGTAAGAGATTACAAAATTCCTTATCAAATTCTCTAGGATCTATTCATAGATCTGAGTTATAAGCCTATTTTATAAAGGCTGAGTGTAGGAGATTTATTCTCTAAGGTAGGCTTGTTTATGCCTGAGTTGTAGGAGAAGGTATTCTCTGAGCTGTAGGCCTTGTGGCAAGGCTGAGGTAGGGCTTGTTAGCCTGAGTTTTAGGAGAAGGTATTCTTTGAGTTGTAGGCCTTGTGGCAAGGCTGAGGTAGGGCTTTTTAGCCTGAGTTGTAGGAATACTTCTGGATTCTGAGCTGTAGGATCTTAGGATCTGAGTTAAAGGAAGAAGTTAGGTCGACTCTAGCATACTGCTAGATAGGTGAAGGGGGAAAGTTGATGTACCCAGACCTTGGGGAACCACTATAAATCTGTGTGCAATCTGTGATGTGTGTATGTTTGTGATTGTTATGCTGTGTTAGCTTAGATATATCTGATTTATTCAAAGAACAGTAGTTATATTCTGCCTTAAGTTAAATCAAGGAAAAGTACCTATTCACCCCCCATCTAGGTGTTTAGGTAGTCTTGAAAGTAAAACTATCAAATGGTATTAGAGCCAGGTTACTCAAAGAAGGACTTAACAGTCTTAGTTAGATCCCTAAGGCAGAATCAAGAATCAAGAAAATGGGTTCTGGAGAGAATCACATGGAATTAGGGTCAATGAAATTACCAATCTGCAGGAAAGAGATTTTTGGAATCTGGAAAGAAAGGGTTAGATTGTTTATGGATGCCTCTGACCCAAGGATATATATCACAGTAAAAGAAAGTCCATATATCCCAATGAATGTGTCTGCTCTAGATGCAAATTAAAGAACTCCTAAAGATTTTTCTGAAATGACCAAGGATGAAATTATATTGGCAACTATGGATAAGAGAGCTCAGAATATCATAGTGAGTGCCATAGATGATTCTACTTTCCAAAATTTGATTCACTGCAAAACCTCCAAGGAAATGTGAGACACCTTGATTGTCTACATGGAGGGTTCTGAAGAATTTAGACAAGACAGAAAGTCTATGCTCAATCAAGAATATGAGAGTTTCAAACAAGAGAAGTCTGATAGCATATCTGAATGCTATAAGAAATTCTACAGGATAGTGAATGAACTAATGTCCTATGGAAGGGTCTTCAGTACTTATGAGCTGAATGACAAATTCCTAAGATCCTTGACAAAGGATTGGGATACCCAGATTTGTCTCATTAGAGAAGTGGCCAAACACTCTGACATTTCTCCTCCAACCTTATTTGGAAAGTTACTATCATATGAAATACAACTAATGGCTAGGAAGGAGGAAGAAAGAAATACAAAAAGGAGAGCATAGAGAAAAGTTAATGGCCTTCAAGGTTGAAGCCACTAGAAAGAGCAGAAGGATGTCTCCATCACCTCCTAAGGAAGTTGCTGAAGTTATCTCAGAAAATCAGAACTCAGATAGCAGTGATTCAGATGCAGATTTTGCTTCCTTTACAAGGCAGTTTCAGAGGTTCTTGAAGAAGAAGCAGTGGAAGTCAAGGCCCTCCACATCACAGCCAGTTGATGACTATTATCAAAAGAGAAAATCATCAAGAAAGGAAAGGAGCAGGTCTAAGCCAAGCAAAGGTTCAACATCAAAAATTGTTTGCTATTGGTGCAATAGGCCAGGACATGTAGTGACTGAGTGTCCAGAAAAGAGAAAGGAGTCAGCAAACAGAAAGAAGACTCAACAAAAGGGCAAGAAGGAGAAATCCTTTGTTGCTAAGAAGGAGAAGAGTCTTACAGATCAATCCTCCTCAGAGTCAGAATTTGAAACTGAAGCATATAATGGACTGTATGCAACTAGTGAAGAAGAGGAGTTTATGCAATTGCTGGACTCCATCAATGAACAAGAAGACCATCAGTGCATGGGACTGATGGCTGAATAAGAAGACAACAAGTGCCAGGATCAGCCTGGTCCCAGCAAGGTACAAAGTAATTCTAGAATTTCTAATTACAGTACTGGTTCAGAGTAAGATTCATCTTCATCAAGTGATAAGGATGGATCAGAATCTAAAGGAGATATTCATCAGTTGATCGATGAATATGGGGACTTATTGCAGGCACTTAAGAAAAGCAAAAACCTGGCAAAAAATCAGGCTAAGGAAATTGCAGATCTTAAGATTACTGCATCTGGTTTAAAGAAAGAATTAGATCAACAAATGAATGAGGTTGCCAAGCTGAAAAACTATTACAATTATTCAGATGGGTACAATCACATATAAAATGATCTAATTAAAAGTCTGGAAGTCAGACTTCAAGTAGAGAAAGATTTGGTGGCTAGTTACTCTAAGCCAAAGTAAGTATTACCCTTAATAGATGAGTTTGTGGCTCAAAAGGGTAAGACAGGAATAGGCTATAAAGGTAACACCAGGGCTGCCCATTTCAAGAGAAAGGGCAAAGCACCAGTTAAGTC
This sequence comes from Platanthera zijinensis, assembly GCA_039513925.1. Classification (NCBI taxonomy): domain Eukaryota; kingdom Viridiplantae; phylum Streptophyta; class Magnoliopsida; order Asparagales; family Orchidaceae; genus Platanthera; species Platanthera zijinensis. Next base: position 39,466,970 of record CM077091.1, on the reverse strand, counting down.
ATTGAATTTTAAAGTCCCTGTAGCTTTTAGAAAGGTGCATGAGCCTTCTAACAAGTATGATCTTGAAAACATTCATGGTCATAATAAGACTGATGTTCTGAATAACAAGGGTGTTAATACCAATAAGTCAGCCCATGTTCATAAACCCCATGGTTATAAGAAACCAGTGGGTGTAGCTGCAGCAGCACCAGCACAGAATAGAAATTCTTCTGTCAAAAATGTATCTAGACCTAGATACAACAAGTATGAATGCTAGTGTTGTGGCAAGACAGACCATTTTGCCTTAGACTGCTGGCATAACATAAGTGTCAGGAAGAATAACAGTCTACTAGTTAGAAGAGCTGCTGGTAGTCTTGATATGAATGGTACTAACTTGAACCAAGGACCCAAGACTTACTGGGGGTTCTAAGGGAAGGTAATTCTGTATTGCAGGAAAGTCCAAGTTGTCATGCCCCTATATGGTACTTGGACAGTGGATGTTCCAGGCACATGACTAGAATAAAGGGGCTACTGAAGGAGTACACATCTATCAAGGATGGGCGTAAAGTAATCTTTGGTGGATCTGAAAGAGGAATCATCAAAGGATTTGGTAACATCTCTTCCAACCAAATTACTATCACTCAAGTGGCTTATGTAAAAGGTTTGAAACAAACCCTGATAAGCATAAGTCAGCTGAGTGATCTAGGATATGACATTTCATTTGTTAAAAATGGATTCCATATCAAAAGGTCAAGTGATCAAAAGGTCATATTGACTGGGTATAGAAAGAGAAATGTTTATTGTATTGATTTTAGGTGTGAGAACAAAGATTCTCCTATTTGTCTTGTAGCTGATGAGAAAGCATCTCATTGTGTCAAATGGCACAAGAGGCTTGCTCATCTTAACTGCAAGACAATTGGCCAACTCTTTAGTAAAGAGTTAGTGAGGATTGGTCCTCAAGTTAAGTGTACAAAGGAAGGGATATGTTCAGCTTGTCAAAAGGGCAAGCAGACAAAATCCTCCTTTCATAGCCTTGAAAACAAGGATTCAGTGAGGTGTCTATACCTCTTACATATGGATCTTTTTGGTCCTATTCCAGTTCATAGTCTAGGTAGGAAGGTCTACCCTTTTGTGGTTGTAGATGACTATTCTAGATATTCTTGGGTGTTCTTTCTAAGAAAGAAATCTGAAACCCCAAGTGTTTTACATAGTTTTGTCAGACAAATTCAAAATGAACTGGACAGTACAGTGGTCAAAATCAGAAGTGACCATGGCACTGAATTTCAATCTGAAAGTATGGCAAGATTATGTGAAGAATTTGGGATTTTCCAAGAATTCTCCTCACCTAGAACACCTCAGCAAAATTGTATTACTGAAAGAAAGAATAGGACATTAATTGAAGTTGGTAGAAATCTATTGAGTGACACTTCTCTCCATGAATATTTCTGGGCTGAGGCAGTAAACACTGCATGTCATGTACTCAACAGGGCTTCTATCATTAAGTGCCACAAAAAGACTCCCTATGAGATTATGAAAGGTAGAAAACCAAATTTATCCTATTTTAGGATCTTTGGTTGCAAGTGTTATATCCTTAACAATGGCAAGTCTTATCTAACTAAGTTTGCTGTCAAATCCCAAGATGAGATATTTGTTGGGTACAACAACAATAGTAAGGCTTATAGAGTCTACAACTTGATTACTCAGGTTGTAGAAGAATCTGTACATGTTGTATTTGATGAAACAAGATTAATCAACAGTGAGTTGCCTTGTAGTTCATGCAGTCCAACATGTATAAGCAATAGGATGGAAAAGCTTTCCATTGCAGAAGGCTCAACTGCAGATGAAGTATTGGAAAATGTTGGCTACTTTCTAGGGGGAGTACAAGACTCTCTAGAAGCTGATGACAACCAAGACGTGCAACACAATGAAGAAACTGGAGGTGTTCAGCCAGAAGAAAGTCTTCCTCCAGCTGTAAGACATCTAAAGGATCATCCAGCAGATCAGATAATTGGTGATCTAAGACATGGAGTGCAAACTAGAAGTAGAAATCTGAATACAGTTCTGCCCTCAAGTTTTCTATCTCAACTGGAGCCAAAGAAATTTGAAGAAGCTATCCAAGACCAACACTTGATTAATGCTATACAAGAGGAACTTAATCAGTTTAGAAGATGCAAGGTCTGGGAGTTCGTTCCTAAACTAAAAGACCACAACATCATTGGTATAAAGTGGATTTTTAGGAACAAGTTGGATGAGAATGGAGTTATTGTGAAGAATAAAGCAAGATTGGTTGCAAAAGGATACAAGTAGGAAGAGGGAATAGACTTTGATCAAACATTTGCCCCAGTAGCAAGACTAGAAGCAATCAGAATGTTCCTTGCCTATGCAGCATATCAAGGCTTCAAGGTATATCAAATGGATGTGAAATCAGCATTCCTGAATGGTGATCTGAAAGAAGAAGTCTATATAGAGCAGCCATCAAGTTTTGTAGATTCTCTTAAACCTGGTTATGTCTATAGACTTAGGAAAGCATTGTATGGGTTAAAGCAAGCCCCAAGGGCTTGGTATGAAACCCTGTCTACTTTCCTTATTGAGAACAAATTCTCAAGAGGTAAAATAGACAACTCTATTCCTAAGGGAATCTAAAGGTAAGATAATCTTAGTTCAGATCTATGTAAATGACATAATCTTTGGGTTTACAGAGAACAACCTTTGCAAGAAGTTTGCCAAACTTATGCAAGGGAAGTTTGAAATGAGCAGTATGGGGGAACTTAAGTTCTTCTTGGGACTCCAAGTAAGACAGACTGATGATGGCTTGTCCATATCCCAATCAAAGTTCACCAAGGAGTTAATTAAGAAGTATGGTATGGAGTCATCCTCCACCATGAGAACTCCTATGGGAACAAGTATGCCTATATGCAAAGATGATGCAAGAAAACTTGTAGATGAGTCTTTGTATAGAGGAATAATTGGCTCTCTATTATATCTAACTGCTAGTAGACGAGACATTATGTATGCAGCATGTGTCTGTGCTAGGTACCAAGCATGCCCTAAAGAATCATATTATACTACAGTCAAGAGGATTTTGAGATATCTAAAGGGCACACCTAATCTAGGCCTTTGGTACCCTAGGAATGGAGATTTTCTACTAACAGGTTATTCAGATGCAGATTTTGCAGGCTGTAGAGAAGATAGAAAAAGTACTACAGGTACATGCCAATTCTTGGGAGGAAGATTGATATCTTGGAGCAGTAAGAAGAAGACTAGTGTTGCAATATCCACAGCTGAGTCTGAATATGTGGCAGCTGGAACTTGCTGTGCACAACTTTTGTGGATTCAGCATCAGCTAAAGGATTATGGTATTCAGGTAAGTAGAACACCTTTATTGTGTGATTCTAAAAGCGCTATTTCTATTGCAAACAATCCTGTTTCACATAGTAGGACTAAACACATAGAGATCAAATACCATTTTCTTAGAGAACATGTAGAAAAAGGAGACATCTAATTAGAATTTGTTAAAACTGATTTTCAAATTGCAGATGTATTTACTAAGCCTCTTGATGAAACTAAATTCAATAGATTTAAAATTGAATAAGGAATGCTGATCATAGGTTAGTTTTACCAAAAAATTGGCTTAGTAAAATGGTTTCGACACATTCAGTGATAAGGTGTCGACACAGAGAATTCATGTCGACAATTCAGGGAAATTGTGTCGACACAGAGAAAATGTGTCGACACCTAAGGGACAAAGAGTCGACGCATCCAGAAATGTAGTGTCGACACAACCAGAGTAATGGTGTAGACACTTACAGATTTTGTGTAGACACTTATAATAAGAGTCGACACAGAATTTCTGATGAACTACTAAGTATCTCCTGTGTCGACATATCATCAATTGGTGTCAACACATAGTAGTCAGCGCCGTGGTCGAGACAATAGAAGTTTGTGACAACACATTCCAACAGTGTCGACACTTTTAGACAGTTTTTGCCCGATCTTCTTTGATTAGAAGGGTATAAATGGGTCAAGAACTTATTCTGTCGACACGCTCACCAGGGTTTCGAGACAAAAACCTTGTGTCGACAATCTCTCTCCTCTCCAATCAAGCTTTCTCTTCATTCCAATGGCGCCCAAGGTTGAAGACAACGTCAATGAAGGATATGAGTTGGTTAGGCATGCATTCAATGATGCCGAATAGGAGATCAAACAGGTCATTTCTCTTCTTGCAGACAATGGATTATAATATCTTGTCTCTGAACCTAGTAAGATATGGAAGAAGGAAGTATTCGAGTTCTATACTGCTGCATCAATGGACTCATCAGGCTTGAAGATCAAATCTACTCTTCATGGAGAAAGAGTCAAGCTATCTCAAAAGAGGTTAAGCAAGATTCTCCATCTTCCTAAAATACAAGATGAGGAAGAGGTACCAGCCTAAAGAACAAGGGAGGCACTTCAATGGTGTGGATTGGATCCAACCATAAAGATAGGGTCTTCCATCAACAGGAAGGGCATGAATCCTCAAGGGAAATTCCTGTCAGAAATTATAAGAAAAGTGATCTTATGCAAACCAGGTGGCCATGATAGGATATCAGCCTATATGTTCAGCCTGATGAATAGGGTGATCTTTAAGATTCAAACAAATTGGTCTGCTGTACTGTTTGATAAGATTAAAGAAAGAATCAAGAAGCCAAACTTGGCTAGGATCATGAGCTTGTACCTAGCTGGAATGATTCCAAGGGTAATGAACAAAATTCTTGGATCAAAGATAAATCATATGAGGAGAATGGAAATGAGGTTATTCTCCAGGTGGGATAGAGTTCTTTCAAAAGAGATGCCTGAGCATGGTCATGAAGATGCACAAGATCAGGAAGAGCAAGTTAGAGCACAAGTTCAGGATCTGACTGTGACTACCCAAGTCCAGGAAGAGACTATAATTGCACAAGTGCAGGGGGAGCTGGAAGGTATACAAGTACAGGATAATGCTGAGAATGAACATTTGCAGGGGGAGCCAGAGTCTGAACAGGTACAAGAGGAAGAAAGAATCAATTTATCAGAGGTATTTGTTCCTCAAACTGATCTTGATATTTCTGGTGCTGCTGCTGCTACTGAGAAAGAACAATCTCCTGCTCTCACACAACAAGAATTCACTCTTGAAGAGCTGTTTCCTTATATTGGAGAGGCAGCTGATAAGGTTGAAACCCTTAGGGTAGAGGGAGAGCAAGGTGTTGTTGAGGGGGAGCAAGTACATTTTGAGGGGGGAGCAATATGGAGCTGAGAAAGAAATTCCTACCACTCCTCCAGAAAGAGTTCATATTGAAAGTACTTCAGAGTCTGAAAATGCAGAGCTCCAGGAGGCTAAGAAAAGAAAGCTAATATTCTTCAAGAGGAGAAGTCACAGCTATAAGAAAGCTCTCCAGACAACAACTCACCAAGCTACTACTGATTTTGATTACACTAAATTTATGATAAATTTATAGTTCAAAATGGATGAGCAGAGATTGCTTCTTGAAAAGTATGTGGATGAAAGCCAAAAGGCTCTTCAATTTGATCTGGCACAAGAGATAAAATCTATAAGATTTGAAGTTAATCAGAACAAAAGAGAGATGACAGATTGCTTCCACAAGGGAGGCAATGCTGTGGTTTTTCTTGCAAAGCAACAAGCAGACATTAAGAAGCAAGTGGATGAGATGGCTGTTAAACAAGGCTATGTCCTTGACAATCAAATAAGAATGAATGAAAATCTCACTGAATCACATAATGTGATAGTCACTGAGTTCACAAACACTATTATTGCAATGACTGCTGCAAGGGCTAAAGAAAAAGAAGAATATGATCAGAAGCTACAAGCTGCCCTAGATGCAGTTAAAACTACCATCACTTCATCTGAGAAGTTGATTAGTGACAAACATCAAAAATTAAAGCCATTCTTTAAAGATGGAATCAACTATCTGGATGGACAAATCAGATTTCAGAAAGATGACTTGAGAGAGCATGTGGCTAGAGAAGTCATAAAGGGGGAGAGGGTGTTAGTCTATGCTGGGTCTGACCATGCCAAATGGGTAACTAACAGCATAAGAGCCACTCTTGGATATCCACCCCTTTGTGATGATGATAATATGGCTGAGTCAGGGGTGCAACCAATTCTACTTGAAGGTAATCAACCTAAGGTTTCCCAAGTCATTTACCCTCCTGCAGATATTGGAATGATACATGAGCAGGTTCAGTCAATGTACAGCCCTCCACAACCTATTACAAATGTGATTATTGAAAAGGTTGATATGCCAGATACTGCTATCAAAGCTCAGCAAGATGCTCTATTATCAAAGAAAATATTTAGATAACAAGTAGAATTAAAGCCAGACTTTGAGCAGTGTAGCCCCACTTCAAGGAATATCATTTTAACTACATGGAAGGCTGTAAAAGATCAAGTACATGAAAGAGGAAAATGGTACAATGAGCATGAATGGCAAAAGTATGAAGCAAGACAAGAAGCCATAGTTCAACACAGGAAAAGGCTAAGATGGGGAAGCTACCTCCTAATACTCAGAAGCCTAGCAAGTATTTTCCCAAGCCCTTTCATTATTTTGAAAGACAAAGGATCAAGGCTGAAGCAAAGAAGAAAGTGTATCTGCAAGGCAAGAAGCCCATGGAAGATACAGAACCTCCTGCTCAGGCTTAGATAATATCTGGAAAAGGGATAGTCATCAAGGAGCCTGCGCAGCCTTAGTCTTAGGTTTACTAGTTTTTTGTCCAAGAACTATGTAAATTGTTAGTTTGTTAAAAGAAATCAATGTAAACATTTTGTAACAAACTTTTTGAGTTGATATACAAAACATTGTTCTGTGATCATTTACTTTTACATCTTTATTCTGTGATGTAACTATGATATGTGTTTTGTTTATATAGTACCCTGTCATATAATGCTTATATACATCATCATGTTTATTTTATAAGTGGTGTATATCATTGGCTAAAGGGTTATGACTTCTCCAAATAGGGGGAGATTATTTGGTACATTGGAAAATGTGTAGCTGATTTGGAGAAGCCTCTCTTAGCTCAATGATATACATCAAGGTGTATTTGATGTTATTTTGAGTTTATATGTGCAGGTTAAGAATGTGCTAGAATGCAGGAAAAATATTCTAAGTCGATGTGTCGACACCTGAGGAAGCTGTGTCAACACTTCAGTAAGATTGTGTCGACACTTAGAAATAGCTGTGTCGACACTTCAAAGAATTTATGTCGACACCTGGAGGCAGTGTCGACACACAGAAGATTATAGTCGACATCGACTGTGTCGACACCGGGAGGCAGTGTCGACACACAGAGGCTATAAATAAAAAGAACTGTTTGAAGACTTGACATCTGTGAGTTATGACAGGTTTACTGAAGCTGTCAGACTTGTCAGAAGTTAGTTATAAATCGGATCAGCCGGTTTTCATGGATGAAGTCTATAAATAGATGGATTCAGAAGAAGAAAAAGAACAACATAGAGAAGAAGTATTGTCACCACTAACATAATTAGAGATTAATCTCTGATCAAGAAAGTACAAGTAACAAAGAAGAATATCTTCGTGAGAAGATCTAAGAAGACGTTCTGAAGTAGTTTACTATTCAGATTCTGTCTAAGTGGAATTCAATCAAGAATTCAGAAGTATCTTCAAGAGATTTGGATAGAGAGAGATCCAGCTATTTGAAGACAAGGAGGAGACATTCACAGGTCTCTCAAGAAGCAGATATTAAACTAATCTGTCAAGGAGATTTAGATCTATTTCTGAAGTCTAAGAAGGAAGCTGCCAGTCAGTTTTATTCAAAGGAAATCAACCCAACTAAGTTCAGATTCAAAAAGCTTTGAAGAAAGCTAAGATCAAGTTGATTTCAGCCATCAGCTTCTTCAAGAAGCTGATCAAGAAAGTTATTATCCCTTCTCTCTCAACAGGGGTAAGAGATTACAAAATTCCTTATCAAATTCTATAGGATCTATTCAAAGATCTGAGTTGTATGCTTATTTTATAAAGGCTGAGTGTAGGAGATTTATTCTCTGAGGTAGAGCTGTTTATGCTTGAGTTTTAGGAGAAGGTATTCTCTGAGCTGTAGGCCTTGTGGCAAGGCTGAGGTAGGGCTTGTTAGCCTGAGTTATAGGAGAAGGTATTCTCTTAGGATTAGGCCTTGTGGCAAGGCTGAGGTAGGGCTTGTTAGCCTGAGTTGTAGGAATCCTTCTTGATTCTGAGCTGTAGGATCTGAGGATCTGAGTTAAAGGAAGAAGTTAGGCCGACTCTAGCATACTGCTCGATAGGTGAAGGGGGAAAGTGGATGTAATCAGACCTTGGGGAACCACTATAAATCTGTGTGCAATCTGTGATGTGTGTATGTTTGTGATTGCTGTGCTATGTTAGCTTAGATATATCTGATTTATTCAAAGAACTGTAGTTATATTCTTTCTTAAGTTAAATCAAGGAAAAGTACCTATTCACCCCCCATCTATGTGTTTAGGTAGTCTTGAAAGTAAAACTCTCACCTCGTGTCGTGTTCTGTGTTCCAGGAGGGGGGGGGGTCTTACAAATGGTATCAACTTGCTCCGATCTTGAATTAGAGCAGTCATTTAACAAGGGTGCCACCCCCGTTCGATTAGTCAGTTTGGAGACAAACTGACTTAGCGGAAGCAATGGTGTGCCCATATGTAATTCACACTAAGTATGTCCAACTTTGACCCTATGATTAGCCAACTTGACCTTAGGTACGTACCTTTGTACATCAATCTCCTAAAGTCTAGATGACCCCAGGAACGTAAACTTGCTGTATAAAGTCTTGCGAGACCCCTAGGGCAAGCACTTTTGTTTATAGCGGATTTTGAACCTAGCGTAGATAATAGACATGGAAGATTCCCTAGGGCAACCACTTTTGTTTATAGCAGACTTGAGTTTAAAGGAGATAGTGGACATGGTAAAGTGGTTGGAAGCAGGTCTTTTGGGTGTTTAGACAAGCGTTAAGAGACTCGTTGAAGGAGAAATTGAAGCAGGACCCAGCTCCAGGATGAGGGCTATGAGGAAGAATTTCATACGTTATAAGCATTCATCCTTAGTCTGCCTAAGTTTGTTCTAGGAATCTGGCTTGAGCCTTCACATTTTTATACTTAGGCGTAATGGTTAGTGAGAAACCGGCCTATACGTTATTCGATACCGGTGTGTCTCACTCGTTTGTGTCTGCGGACTTCATTAAAGTTGTAGATGGAGTGCAATACTTCACTGGTATTGCTCGAAAGGTGCGCCTTCCAGACGGCTCTGAGATGACTGAAACCGCCAAATGCAAATTGGAGATACTCATTGGGCGAAAGATCTTTGATACCCCTTCCACAGTTTTGAGGATGCCAGAGTTCGATCTCATTCTGGGCATGGCATGGTTGGATTGGCACTACGCAAGGATTGACTGCGCGGAGAAGAGGATTTTCTTGAGACATGGAGACTCTGAAGCCATCTTTCAAGGTATTAGCTTCGCATCCCGTATGTCATTATCCTCGATATAGGCCATAAAAGCCCAAATGGAGGGGGATGAAGTCTTTATGATCTGTTTTGAGTTAAAGGATGTTATGTTGGATATCAAGGATGTGCAGAATTTTCCCGAGGTGTTTCCTGAGAAATTGCCAGGATTACCCCCGCATAGAGAGGTAGATTTTCAAATCAAGTTAGTACTGGGTACCAAGCCCGTCTCTAGGACTCCTTACCAAATGGCCCTGAATGAACTCGTATAGTTTAGGGTTAAATTACAAGAACTGGTGGAATCAAGGTTTGTTCGCCCCAGCTCATCACCTTGGGGAGCCCCTATTCTATTTGTTAAGAGAAAGATGGGACCTTGCGATTATGTATAGACTATCGGGAGCTCAACCGACTGACAGTACAGAACACCTATCCGTTACCTCGGATCGATGTGTTGTTCAAAAAATTGGTAAAAGCGCATTTGTTTTCCAAACTGGATTTGCACTCGGGGTATTATCAGTTGAGAATACAAGAGGAGGATATTCAGAAAACGGTCTTTAGCTCAAGGTACGGCTTGTACGAGTTCACTATGATGCCGTTTGGGCTCACAAATGCCCCATCAGCTTTCATGAGCCTGATGAACAAAGTGTTTGAGCCTATCTTGATGTCTTAATCATCGTTTTCATCGATGACATCTTGGTCTAATCTAAGACGGAGGAAGAGCATGTCGAACATTTGACCTTGGTACTGAAGAAGCTAAAAGAGAACGCCTTGTTTGCCAAGTTCAGCAAGTGTGAATTTATGTCCAAGAGGTTGCCTTCTTGGGCCATGTGATCAGTGGGGCCGGGTTAGTTGTGGATCCGGCCAAGGTGCGTGCCGTGATGGAGCAATCTCCCTTGAAGTCAGCGGCCGATGTTGCGAAGCTTCCTTGGACTTGCCGGGTATTATCAAAAGTTTGTAAAAGGGTTCTCAAAGATTGACCTTCCTCTGACTACGCTGACAAAGAAATGTGTGTCGTATGAGTGGACACCCCAGTATGAACCTGCGTTTCAAGAACTGAAGGACTGACTTACATCCGCACCTATACTAGCCCTTCCATCCGGGAAGGAAGGATTTTAAGTTTACACTAACACATCATATCAAGGGATGGGAGCGGTATTGATGCAGCACGGGCATGTGATTGCATATGCTTCCAGACAACTGAAGAAGCATGAAATCAACTAGCCAGTACATGATTTGGAATTGGGAGTAGTGCTGCTCGCCTTGAAGATTTGGAGGCACTATCTATATGACATTCACTTCTAAATCTTTTTGGATCACAATAACTTAAAGTACGTCCATACCCAGAAGTAATTGAATTTAAGACAACGGCGGTGGTTGGAGTTTTTGTGTGACTATGAATTCACCCTGAACTACCACCTGGAAAAGTAAATTCCATAGCCGATGCTTTGAGTAGGAAGGTACCGGAAACAAGTCCCGAGTCCCGGTTGATGCGTATGGAGTTAGCTCGGATGCTTGAGGAGATGGAGATCGCTCTGGTGTATAAGGACTAACCGGATGGGTATACGAAGTACTTAACCGTGATGAACATAGTTTGTGATATTCGAGACCGAATCCGGGCGGAGCAAAGAAAGGATGCGACACTGGCCCCGACAATCAAATTGATTAAAGATGGGACAACTGATGAGTACTCTCTGAAAGACGGCCTCATTCATCTCCTTAGCTGGCTTTACATTCCCAAGGGCTGTAAAATTCGGGAAGATATCCTAAGAGAGGCTCACTGCACTCAATATTCTATGCATCCTGGGATTGCTAAGATGTACACCTACTTGCAGAAGACCATGTGTTGGCCGAGAATGAAGAGATACATCTGATATTTTGGTTCGCACTGCAAGGCCTGTCAAAAGGTGAAGGCAGAATGCAGGAGCCCCGGTGGATTATAACAGTCATTGCCCATCCCCGGGTGGAAGTTCGAGGATGTCTCCATGGACTTTGTCCATGCTTTGCCTCGCTCACGCTCAGGGAATGATTCAGTATGGGTAATCATTGACCGCCTGACGAAGGTAGCCCGATTTATTCCTATGAAGAAAGAAGCTCATGTGGATGTTTTGGTACTCCTCTTTGTGGAGCAGTTCGTACAGTATCACGGTATACCAAAGACAATTGTTTCTGACTGGGATGGTCGATTCACCTCCAAGGAATGGAAGGCTGTACAGGCATACCTGGGTTCGCGCTTTACCTTTAGCACAACGTTTCATCCTCAAACAGACGGGCAGTCTGAAAGGACTATCAGGACATTGGATGATCTATTGAGGATGTGTGTATTAGATAGAGGAGAGCCGTGGGAAAGGCCCTTACCCCTGGTGGAATTTTCATATAACAACAGTCACCAGGCCAGTATCGTAATGGCGCCCCATGAAGCCCTTTACGGAAGAAGGTGTAGAACACCCTTGTCTTGGGTGCATGATGAACACCCGAAGGCTTTGGGAATTGAATACATTGATGATACTAATGCGGTTGTGAGACCAATACGGGACCGCATGCTTGAGGCTCAAAGTCGGCAGACAAAATATTATAATGCAAAGCACCGGATGGTGGATTTCAAGTGAGAGACAAAGTGTTTATGAAGATCAGGCCGACACATGGAGTATCACGGGTATGTGGTGTGAAGAAGCTCAACCCAAGGTACATTGGGCCCTATATTATATTGGAAAGGAATTGCCCGTTGGCCTATCAATTGGAGTTACCGCTAGAGCTAGAAAATCTTCATGACGTATTCCATGTGTCGTCACTTCGAAAGGCGTTTTGCTGCTCGATCAATATATTCCCACCACTGACAGAGTAGTTGCGACTGATAGGTCGGTGTGACTAGAGTCTGTGCGGATAGGAGACAACGAGACAAGGATTTTGTGCCACAAAAGTGTTCCTTTGGTAAAGGTGTTGTGGTCTAATCATGGGAAGGAGGAGTATACATGGGAGCCGATGGATTTGATGCAAAAGCGCTACCCGGAGCTATTTCATCAAGGTAATCTTTAAAAGCATATTTTATTTTATGCTTTCCTATCCCCATAGCCTTAGCCAGATTTTGGGGACGAAAACTTTTATTTTGTTTATAGAATTTGTAACGTCCCAATTCGCGCTAGGCCCCTCGTGCGCAATTTTAAGTCAAGAGAGCTGACTTGGGCGTGTCCATACCTATGCGATACTCTGGTGTCTTTGCGTATCCCTTGTGAAATTTTCAGATAAGCATGATAGAGATCAAACAATACACGTTATAAAGTAATTCGAGAAGCAAACATAATAGAGGTGACCAAATATTAATTAGAAACAAAATAAAGCATACGAGCCAAGCATGCGAGCAGAGTAAATAGAAGCAAATCATATAAGTTGTAAGAGTAAAAAAGAATTGGGCAACATGGGTGAAACTAAGTACACAACGATTTGGATTACAATGCTAAGAGATTTATAGAATTAATACAGAGGAATAATGTACACGTCAAGAATAAAAATCGTGTACTAGTACTCACGTGCTATAGACATAAATTGCTGTTTAAGTCCAATTTTTATGCATGGAAGCGTTAGATAAAGCAATGACGTGTGAACGTGTAGCATCAAAAGAGAAATCATCAAGTAGAAATAACCTTCATTATATGTTTTATCTCAATAATTCACTATGCTATCACAAGATAAATAAAGTGAAAAATTATGTCACGTGTCTATCTACTACATACCAAGACTAGAACAAGAGGCACTACACTTAAGGTTTAGTCTTTGCACAAGATCGAAATGATTGGTTTAACAAAGGTGCTCAAACTCACAATGCTCATGAAGACTTATCAGGAGTAGAAAGTAGTGCTTGGGAGGTATCCTTGATAGAGTAGTTGATAGCATGCATAGTTTTTTTGTACTATCATTATTATAACATTTTGTTCAAGGACCCTGAATCAATCAAAATCTACCCGCATAGATTGATGCACTTTAACTTGTATACAAAAGACATGATCACTAAAAATTTTGCCCAAAGTTCTAACTTTAGTATAAGCACATGTATATCGTGACTTTTATTTTTCAAGTTATTGCTAATGCATAAGACACAATATCACGAGTTCCAACATGTACATGTAGTTTCTACATGAGTGCTCCGGCTAGGGATGTGTGAACAGTGTAAAGTCATTATGCTACCTAAATCCTCACACATACCTAGAGGAATATTCAACATGCACTAACATATCTAGTCGCACTTAGTAGCTAAACACCTATAGAGTTGACACATCTTGATATAAGTAGACAATGGTCACTGGGATTAATAATCCTAAATCAAACATTGTATGTAATCATTGTGCTCTAGGTTATAGTAAAGTGTGTCCTAAGAGTTAACAATCCACAATTTTTTTTGGGTTATATATATATATATATATATATATTTCTTATTTTTGGATTTAACAAAAATAAACAAAGTAAACAACACATGCAAAACCAACAAAAAAGAACAATAGATGTTTTTGGATATTTTGTGAGATTTTAAATTTTTTTAGTTTTTTTTGTAAAGACAACACAAAAAATAGAAGTAGAAATAAAAAAGGCAAAGTACCGCAAGCACTATGGTCGTGTTCAAGGAGAAAAGTCGAGGGCCTATCATACCAAGCATGAGGTGCCTTCTTCAATCTGTACAAGACATTCACTAACTTGTACATATAATTTGGGTAGTCAGCATTTTTTAACTCGGGTGGTTGCTCGACATACACCTCTTCCTTGATATATCCATTTAAGAATGCACTTTTAACATCCATTTGAAATAACTTAATTTGTTTGTAATTTGCAAACACAAAAAACAAACAAATGGATTCAAGATGTCCAACCGGTGCAAATGATTCTTCAAAGTCCACACCCTCTATTTATGAGTAACCTCGTGCTACTAATCAGGCCTTATTCCTAATTATCCTAGATTCACCAACAAGTTTATTTTTGTATACCCATTTCATACTGATAACTAGATGGTCATCAGGACCCTCCACTAAGTATCCAGACCTTACTTCTCTCGAACTGATTTAGTTCTTTATTCATAGAAAAGAACCAAGATTCATCATTTAAAGCTTCTGAGATATTTATGGGTTCAATTTCAGGTAAGAAACATAGGTTTTAGAAGGATTCATGCAAGGCCGACCGAGTTCTAACTCTATGTGAGGGCTCTCCTATTACTAGTTCAGGTGGATGTTATTTTAAGAAATTTAGAATGCTTGGAGGATTATATCCTTCTACGTGAGTTGGAAAATCACCTACCACTTCTCTCTCCTCACCCTTATCTTCTAACTGCACATCGTCATTCACTTCCTCCTCATTTAGCCTAGGTTCTTTGGTTGTTGTATTTTCGTTAAAGTGTACTTGATCCGATTCTTCAACAACTAAGATTCGTTTGTTATAGACCCTATAAGAAAGACTCGTACTAAAGTATCCTAAGAGGATGCCGCAGTCTAATTTTTCATCAAATTTTCCTAAGTGATCTGTAGTGTTTAGAATGTAACACGGGCAACCAAAGACTCTAAAATACGATACAGAGGGCTTCTTATCGAAATATAGCTTATACGGAGTTCTCTTAAGAAGTAGGGTGAAGCATGACCCGTTCTTATTGAAATTGAAAATGCTTTGTTACCTATAGTGTCGATTCTAAGAATACGTCCTTTATTGTTGTCCTCGAACGTCACTATGCCCCCTTTCTTCTACTCTAGGCTAAGGAACTTGTCTTTATCTTCTGTTATGTGCTTAGAACACCCAAAGTTCTAGTACCACACGTTCTCCTAGTACTTAGCCTGCCAACACATCTAAAAGGAAGATGAGGGTAAAGATCTAGTTACCCAAGTTGTCTCACCCATGCGATAGGTCGAAGACTTTGGTAGCAGACTTACATAGTATTTTTTGCACCTTTCCTCCGACATGAATCGGATGTGTGACAAAACTTTGATAGTTGGAACATAAGGTGTAAGCAGTAGATGCTGACATTTTTATGTCCCTAGGGATCGTGTTGAAGGATGGGGAAAGCTTTTCAATATTATTGATTTTATTTTGTGATTTCTCATAACTGATGTTACCCTTAGCTTGAAAGTGATTACCTCTCGGTGGTAGCATTGAACTTACGTACCCTAGTACAAACTTTCCATATGCATGACATTGTGCACCCATCAGCATATTCAATGATTTTTATCCTATTCCAAATTTCTGGATAGCACAGTTAAGATTATGGATCCTCGCCTTTAGGGAGGTGTTTTTCGTGACTAGCATTACACACCGATTAGCAAATTGCTTTTTACCTTCTTCTATTTTAGCAAGAGATATATGAAGTCGTTTCTCCAAGACATTCCTTTCATTAATAAGATTGTTCATTTTCAATGATGCCTTGGAGAGACTTACTTTTAGCTCTTCGATCGTTGCCATCGAGTGAGACACTCTAGACACTCGATCTTCTCTTTGCCGCATTTTATTAATTCACTCTTTAGTTTTCGAGGTCCTTTTTAATATTCTTATTTTCATTTCTAACGACCTTTTTCTCAAGTATAACACTATCTAGCTTATCACATAGGTGTTCATAAATTTTA
The DNA here is from genome assembly GCA_039513925.1 of Platanthera zijinensis. Classification (NCBI taxonomy): domain Eukaryota; kingdom Viridiplantae; phylum Streptophyta; class Magnoliopsida; order Asparagales; family Orchidaceae; genus Platanthera; species Platanthera zijinensis. Next base: position 39,450,931 of record CM077091.1, on the reverse strand, counting down.
AAAAGTTAATTATAAGAGGGTGAAGTTACCTCAGTGTCACTATGGACATTGGACTAATCTTCTAACTCATCATGATTCCTCCCCATGAGGCATGAATTTTCTTCTTCTTCACTGCTTGAGTCAGAAGCGCATGACTTTTTAGATCCATCGTCGTCCCAAGTTAGCTCCTTAAACACCTTCTTCTTTCCCTTGTGTCGGCTCTATTTCTCCATTTCCTCCTTTAGGAGCCTTGGACATTCCCTCTTGATGTTTCCAGTTTGTGACAGTGGTAGCACTCAGGTAGAGACTTTTCATCATCACTCTCTGTCTCCATTGACAGTTTGTTCCACCTATTTGTTTCTTCAGTGCCTTTCTTTAAAAATTTCTTAAACTTTCCCTGCCTCTTGGGATTCTTCATGAACCTTCTGAACTCTCGGGCATAGAGGCTTTCTTCATTGTTGTCCTCAGATTCTTCAGCAGCCTTCTTCTCCCTTGAAGCCTTCAGTACCAGCCCCTTCTTATTTATCTCCCGGGGATATTCCTCAGCTTGTATCTTTAATTCGAGCTCATGTTTCTTTAGGTTTCCAATAAGTCTCTTTATCTCCATGTGCTGGTATCGTGTGATTCAGTAATAGTCGACACCTTCAGGTTAAAACGTGGAGGAAGACATCACAGGATCTTCCTCACTTGATCTCCATTTGAGTAGCTCTTCCCAAGAGATCTTATGGCGTTGACAATCTTGGTGAAGCGAGTATACATGTTGTTTACCACCTCATCGATCTTCATCCAGAATTGTTTGTATTCAGACTCAAGTCGGAACTATTTTGACTCCTTCACCTGCAAACTACCTTCATGAGTAAGCTCAAAAAAATGCCATATATCATACCCAGTTTAACAATTCCAGATTCTATTAAATTCAGTTTTATCCAATGTATAGAATAAAGAGTTCATGGATTTGGCATTGTTCGTACATCTCAGCTTATCAGCGTCATCCTATTTATCCTGTGGTTTGACTAAGATGGTATCACCTACAGTGATAGTGGGTGCAGTGTGTTTTATTTTGATCATGGCCCACACATCAAAGTTTTGTGTCATGAAAAAGATTTTCATTTGCATTCTCCAGTGACTGTAGTCACTCCCCATTAACAGTGGAGGTCTACTCATACCTTATCCCTCAGTGAAAGCGTGAACCGCGTTGGCCATCTTACTTCAGGATTTTAAGCCTTTTTGAAGTAACCTGACCTTGATACCACTTGTTGGATCGTGTACCAAACTTAGAGGGAGGTGAATAAGGTTTTATGCGTTAATTGAAAATTCAAAATATTTTGGTCCAGGAAAACTAGTTCTGGAAGATATCGTGGGGCGTTACCTCGTTAGCGCATGGAGGTCGGTCACAGACTTCATTTTCCTGAGCAAATTTATCCTTAGAGAAATACATCGGAGAACAACCAGGAGAACAACTAGGACGTTATATGCAGGAGCAAAAACACAAATGATAGTTTTATTTTCAAGACAACCTAAACACCTAGAGGGGGGGTGAATAGGTTCTTATTGCTTGTTTATAATTCTAGGCAGAATTCAATTGCAGAAATAAAACATCCAGCACAGCAATCACAGAAATTGAAACATCACAGATTGCACAATATTTTATAGTGGTTCCCCAAGGTTTGGGTACATCCACTTTCCCCCTCCACCTATCTAGCAGTATGCTAGATTCGGCCAAACTTCCACTATTCTCAGATCCGCAGATCCTACAGCTCAGAACCTGGATAGGTTCCTACAACTCAGGCTCAACAGCCCTACCTCAGCCTTGCCTCAAGGCCTACCACTCAGAGAAAAACCTTCTCCTACACTCAGGCAAATAGCCCTACCACTCAGAGATCACCTCTCCTACACTCAGCCTTTATAACACAGGCTTACAATTCAGATCTGTGTAAACAGATCCTACAGAAATTTAGAAAAGATATTTTAATGTCTTGCCTTTGTTGAGAGAGCAGAGGACAAGACACTTCTTGATCAGCTGATGAAATCAACTGAAACTGAGCTTTCTTCAAAGCTTCTTGAATCTGAACTTAGCTGAGTTGATTTCCAAACAGCTTCTTGAGAAACCACTGATGGCTTCCTTCTTCTTCTTCAAGATGACTGGATCTCTCTCTATCCAACACCTTTTCTGATACTTCAGACTTCTTCTTCTTAGATCTTCTGATGAAGATCTTCTTTAGAGCTTAGCCCTTTCTTGAATTGAAACTTCAATAGGATCGTAATCCCTTTTTTTTCTTCTTCTTAGATCTTCTTATCTGTTTATATTCTTCTGAATATGTCTATTTATAGACTTTCTTCATGGTAACCGGCTGATCCAGTTTCTAACTGTTTTCTGACAAGTCTGACAGCTTCAGTTAAACGGTGGCAACCCACAGCTGTCAAGTCTTAAACAGTTCCTGTACCTTAGCCTTGGACAGCAAAATGTCGAGACAGTCTTTCAGAAAGTGTCGAGACCAATCTGTCTATCTGTGTCGACACAAGTGACTTTGGTGTCGACACAGTCTTTGATGATGTCGACTAAGTTGCCTTTAAGTCGACACAGCTTCTTCAGAAAATAACTTGGTCTTGACTCTGCAGTGTGTCGACAAAAGTCTTGTGTGTCGACACAGTTGTTGTAGATTCAGAGCTCAGTATGTGTCGACTCAGCCTTCAGGTGTCGACACAGCAATCTTCAATTCTGCCAAAATGTGTCGACTCAGTCTTCTGGTGTCGACACAAGCATAGTCGACTTCTGCCAATATGTGTCGACTCAATCTCAAGGTGTCGACACATCCTCCCTGTGTTGACACAGTTGAGGTCGACTATCTTCTTCTGTGAGTCGACTATCTTTCTCTGGTCGACTATCTTTCTTTGGTCGACTATCTTTCACTAGTCGACTATCTTTCACTGGTCGACTAACTTTCTCTGGGTGTCGACTATCTTTCACTGTGTCGACACTACTTCCCAGTGCTGAGGTCGATGATTTTCTTTATGTGTCGACACTGCTTCCCAGTGTCGACATATATGTGGTCGACTATCTTTCTCTGTGTCGACACCGATATTCTGAAGTGTCGACACAAATATTTTGAAGTGTCGACACACTTTCTTCAGGTGTCGACACGTGGACTTAGAATATTTTTCTGCATTCTTTAATACTTCTTCACCTGCACATGTCAACTCAAAACAACATCAAATACACCTTGATGTATATCATTGAGCTAAGTTGGGCTTCTTCAAATCAGGTACACATTTTCCAATATACCCAACAACAAATAATCAGAGATCCACCGGATAAGAACCAGGACATGAGAGATCCACCGGAGAACAACCAGTATGTTATATGCAGGAGCAAAAACACAAATAATTTTATTCAATCAACAACAAAAATTGTTTTACAATTTCAAAATTTTGATCTCCGTGACACTGGAGATCAGAGGCAATGAATAAAGAAACTCTTTTGGTTTTTTATACCGACCCACTACCCGGACCGGTTTGCTCTCTCCCTTTCCCTCCAAGAAAGGCCTTCGAGCCGGCTCTTCACCTTCACGCAAGGAAGTGTCTTAGAGCCCCTGCTAGATCACCCGATCTAGAAGTCCCTTCCCTGGGACGATTTCACACGGAATCCTCCCTGTATTCCGACGACCTTCACCGGTCGATTTCCCTCACCACAAGCACGCAAAAACAAAATAGAAAAGTACAAAAAAGGATTAAAGAAGAATTTATGATTGAATCTACCTCAAAAAGATTTCTCTGTTAAGCAATCCGTAACCGGTTCTAACGATCTTTGTTTGGTTGCAACCGATCAACTCCACATAGTCGTTGACGTCCTTGGCTCATCGGAGATCTTCATGCATGAACCGGAGGGAGGCGATTTTCTCTTCCTTCGATGGAGATGGTGTTTCGGTGCTCTAGAGGCGGCACAAGAACCCTAGGCTTGAAAATTGGTATCTCCTTATCTCTAGAATGAAAAACAAAGCCTTTTATACATTTTTCGAAAATAAGCTACCGCCGGCGGTAGAACTAGCGCTGGGCAGTAGGTCGATGCGCTTGAAGCTGATAGCTTTCCTGCATATTTGGAAAAATACTCAAAATGAATATTTTCCCACTTTTTCGTGCTAGCGTCGTGCGGTACCAAGCTATCTCTCAGTGGTAGATCTATCTCGATGCACTTTGAGTGAGTTAGCGTTGCGCGATATCAAGCTTTCGCTCGGCGGTAGAACTATCTCGACGTCTCTGACTCGAAGCTCATTGAGTGAGCTAACACTATACAGTATCAAGCTATCGCTCGGTAGTAGCTCTATCAAGACACCTCCATCTTGACGAGCGTTGAGTGACCTAGTGCGAGCGATAGAGATAGTGCGACACGGTTGTAACCCGAGCGTCATGTCAATTTAATTCAGGCTACTGCCCAGCAGTAATGGCTACCATGAGGCGGTAGGTGCAGAGGACAATTTCTCGCTTCGCTTAAACCTATAAACCTGTACACTCTACCAAACACAAGATGTGATCAAATACAACATAGGAATTGATATTATCAATCTAAGGAAATGTGAACACTGGAGACAGAGAACCATATGCATTAAGAACCGGAGGGAACCTGTTATGTTTTCACAGGCGAGAAAAAACACGAGAATTCTCGGTCATATGATTAGTAGCACCAGAATCAATAACCCATATATCCATAGTGGCCAATTAGGCAGCACCGAAAGAAGTAGCAAGATAAGAAGCAGAAAAATAAAGAGGAGCAGATAGTGTAGAAGAAGAAGAAGAGAGAGAGAGTCGGAGTGACCATAAAAAGCAACTGGAAACTGCATAGGTAGAGAAAAAGAACCCGCACGAACACAATAGACCGCGCGAGCAAAACAAGCCGCATGAACACAATAGGTCGAGCGACCACAACAGGTCGTGCGAACACTTGAGGTAAAAGAAGGTCGCGCGAACACAACAAGGCATAAAGAAAGAACAAGGCGTAAGAGGAGCAACAAACAAGGGAGGAAGACTAGGGAGGGAGGGAGACTACATGCGGTTCGAAAAAGAAACTGGGAGCAAAGAGGAACAAAGGACCGATTATCTCTAATACCATGTGAAAAGAGCTAAATAAAAGCAAATTTATTGCTCCAAGAAGATAAATAATACAAAGGTATGCCCCCTTATTTGTAGAAAATGGGGGAGATAAGAGATTACAATAAGGGATATGGGACTAAATACAAGTCGCTCGGACTATGTAGTTTGACCTTATCAAACCGCAAGTTTATACAATAGAGAATGCATATCATGTAAGCCGTGGATCTTCAATTGAGGAAAGTAACGAGACCGCTCCTGCGAGTTGGCTCGATACCATGGTTTTGGATAATCACCAGACCGCTGCTGTGAACAACCACCAGACCGTTGTTATAGATAACCACCAGACCGCTGTTACAGATAACTACCAGACTGCTGTTGCAGATAACCACCAAACTGCTGCTGCAGATAACCTCCAGACCGCTACTCTCTGGACTGATGAATAAGAAGATAGAACCTTCAGGACAGCTTGTCAAGACACAGGCCGACACCAGCAGTTTGCCAAACTTCTATAACTAAACCGCAGGTCCGTCAAACCGCAAGAATGCTACCAAACAGACCGCAACCTCTGACAACAAATCCAAACCGCCAAAACAAAAACTAGAAGACCTATGTGACTAGATAACAGACCACTTAGTCTCTTCACTACTACGACTAAACAACAGACCGTCCGCTCTCTTCACTGCTACGACTAGATAATAGACCGCACGGTCTCCTCAAGTTTTCAACATTTTGAAAAGCATGTAAGGCATTAAGGACAATACAATGTTGTGAGTATATTCCTATAGTGTTTGTGGACATTTTGGGTTGGTTTTGAATAAAATGCTTCTGCTAGTTTTGTACCATGGTATGGGTAGCTATGTATTGTTGTTTATCATCACGTAACACCAAACATGTGCGCTCAATTTGGTGTGGGTTCTCGGGCTGGACCTATTATTATCTTGTTTGTTACACATTGGGTGTTACAATGTTGTAATCTAGTAGCATAAGCTAATGTTGGGTTGTTGTGCTACCGTAGAGGAAGTATTCAACTAGATGACCAACGAGGTCAAACCAAATTGACCAAATCATGCAGAAATGTCATATCAAATCATAGCATTGGGTGGTAGTGCTACCGCTAGAGGTAGTGAAACCTTCAGGACTTTCGACCAGATGGATAGATGGTCAAGGCATTTGACTAGTTGTCAAGACAATGCTCATTCACCTATATGGTTACCATAGAGTGTAGTTTCACTACTGGTTGTAGGTCCTTTAACTAAATTATTATGTTGTTCTAGATAAGATCCACCACATCTTGGACTACAACGATGTAGTAGTGATACCACCAAGGCAGTAGCTGACGTAAATAGATTCGTAAAATCTATATTGTGGTGGTTTAATCCATTATGAAATGTGATCAAACACTCCAGGTGCGTCCATCCTTTAAAACTAAATGGTTAACAACAACTTTATTCCCATTATGCTTCTATTTATCTTAGTTTGAGAGAGAAAGGAAGAAGAAGAAGGTGAATGGTTACCACCATTATTGAAGCCCTGAAGCTCTGATTTGCAAACTGATTTCAAATCCACAAAGTGTAGCTCGGTATGGTTCTTTCCATTTGATTGGATTTCTGATTCATGGCGCTGAAATGATCATCAAGGATAACGATCCTTCTCTCTAATCTTAGGATATGCTTGTCCTATTTTAGGTTGTTATTTTGTATATAAAAGAGAAACTTCTGCTGATTAGTGGAAGGCATTACCTCTACTAGGTCGATTGTGTTCAGGCCCAGCATTGATTACATATAGAAATCTAATTGGTTTACAGATTTAGGCATGACGTGTGAAGCCCATCTAATACATGCTGGTTCAGATTGGTTATTCTTATTGAAAACTTTGAGAAATTCATGATCGTGTTGCGGGAGATTGGATTAAGGAAGCTCGTGAAGTACTTAGTAGAAACCTTGTTGTGGTGGTGGTTGAATGCAAAACTTTGCCACTTATTCGTAGTGGAGAACACTTGGCCCAAATACGATGATTTTTATTGTGAAGTCTATGTTCTCTCGAGCTGATTAGGTGCATAACGTCTTTTGATGAAATGAGATCGGGTCGAGATAAAGTTGTTCCTACATTGTGTTTGTCTAGACATGGCTATTTGAAAAATTAGCAGTAGAAAAATTGAACAAGCACCATGTTGTTAAGCTTAATAGCTTGGGAAAAGTATCATTATTAGTATGGGAAAGAGACAATTTTGATGCACTTGACTTGTTAAATGTTCAAATAGAATCTGAGTTGGTAATACTTGGATTGAAAAAACTGCTTATGCGAGAGTTCACTTAAAAAACCTTAAGAGCATGAAACATGTGGTCATGCATACCAATGTCTATGATGGGATGTTTATTATCCACATGCTTAGGAGATTAAAGAAACCTTTGGTTAGACCAACCAACATTATGTAAGACCCCCCTCCTGGAACACGCGACACGTTTGAATCATAATATCACATAAGTAAGTGTCCAAAATAGTACATTAGTAAATATGAAACTACTTGGCTTCTTTAATACATGAGTACAAAAACACTGCCCGAAAGCTACATCATAACGCTCAACTCACATCGGTCAATGAAGGAAGTAATGGTAATATCGTATTAGGCCCTGTCTCCCTGGCCTAGCTGTCCTCCTACACCTGACGCTATTGTTGCTCCATCGGCGGGGTATCCTCCTAAAATAGTAGACATAGCAACCGTTAGACATAAAGACTAAGTGTCTATCATATCCACTCACCCTAGTTACTCTTAGGCACTGAGTGGAGAAAGATAAGTTGGGGCTCAATATAACAGTATTATATATCAACATTCAAGTGGAAGGAGCATTATTGTATAGCAGTTCATATATGTAAGTATTAGCACATTTAACTAAGCAAGTATGAACATTGATCAATAATGAGTAATTAGCAATCTATACTAACAACACATAAATCAAAAGAATAGAAATTAACTTAACTTATTAAAATGCCCATACAAATTTATAAGTTAAGGGTTAGGTACATCAAAGTAACTCATCATATAAAAGTGCTCGTACAAATTTATATAATGACGATCTATGTGCTGCGATGCAATGTAATAACATGAATGCAATATGATGAATCAACCATGCTCATACACACGCACACTGCTATGCCGACATAGACTTATAGTTCCCACTTTTTGAGTAGGTAGCTCAGCTCTCTAACGTCATCCGTCGTGGCCAAATGGTGACAGTAGAGTGGGCATATCCACTACTAAGAAGGCATCCACAATACCAAGCCTATGCCTTCATACGTCTCAACGCTAAGAACACAATAACGGATCCTCTGCATACTACGACTTATAAGGGGTCTCGGGTATATGTGCACCAATAACACAACCCAACTGACCTATATCTGTAATGGAAGGAGACTTTGGGGGCGTATCACAAAAGTACCAATCCCAATCGTCCACTGACACAGAAGGAGCCTCGGGAATGAGCACTGAGGACCAAGCCCAACCGCCCACGGTCTATCTGTTAACTCCCGTCAGTGTGACGACTGGCGAGCCTGTAGACCTGCCATACTATTCTTAAACCAGGATTATGACACCGTGTATCAACACACACTGCATGCAATTAAACTTAGCCATGCCATCAAACATCCAAGGGCTCCAACTGAGTCCCTTCTCATCATACCAATCTCATGCTAAAGAGCACGCAAGGTACACATTTTACACAGATGGCGAACCACCTTATATACTACACTTGTCCCGCACTACTACCCATAGGGAGACGCAACTCTAAGTAGTGGACTACATCAATCATCCCTTCAATATTGAGATCAAGGTTCAACTCATCTCATGGCCAAGGGGTATACCTCGTCCAACCCCTTCCTTGAATTAAACATGTGCACATTAACTTTTCTGTTTCAGTCACCAGAGTTCAATTCATAAACCTGTAATTCATCACGACATATATACTACTTCCAAATTTATTAATCATGCAAGGTGTGGTTACAATATCCTCAGCTATTTTCCTTCAGAACTCCTGGTTAATCAACTCATAAAATATGGTAATCATCAATTATATGCGCCACAATTTACTAAAACCAGATTTCTACAAGCTACACTCCACCAATAATTACGAGCGACCCCAAATCACAAAGGTATCTTCAAGGGCTACAACTTCCGCATTGAGCCTGGGGTACAAATCCAAATGCATCACACCTAAAATCGGATTTCAATCTAGCCGTATACACCTAGACAAAAACGCAGCATACAATACAGTATAACAATTTGATTGAACATTTCCGAAAGTACAGAGCTCATGTGAAAATTGGTAACCATCCGTTGGAAAGGTCTTTCCGAGGTCTACCACTTTCGTGTTAAGACGAAGGCCTACAACATATCGGATCATACCAAAAAACGGCCGTGAATCCTGCTGCACCAAAAAAATAGATTCATGTACAGCACTTGCACGCATCGTAAAGAAGGATGAATGATATCAGTTCATCTTCTTCCTCCAACCATCGCATAAAACACAACAAACATCTCTCTACCCTTTTATCCCTAATTTGACCACGATTCTTCATGAGATGAAGTCCACCATCCTCGTAATGAAGAGAGGAGATGATTAAAGATTATCATACGACGATCATCGCCCTAGAACAAAGTTCTAGCATGGTCCCTTCCTATGAAATCTCCATTAAACTCCCAAATCAATCTCTCATGAGCCGATGTCTCTCCTACATTTTAGATCTAAAGATCTAGCACCAAGTGAGAGGGTAGGAAGCTCACCTCATTTTTTGTCATGGATCGTGTCCTCCTCCTTGGTGATATGGTGGCATCAACCCTGTCTCCGCGATGAAATCGACACTAGGAGAAGAAGAAAGTGACGGCTAAGTCTCAAACAACATTTATAAAGGAGTGGCCGATTAGATCTAGGGTTTCCTGATCAGAGAACTACCGCCGCACGATAGTATACTACCTCAACATGGAACCTCCAAATCTACCATTAAGGTGCCGCCACCTAGCGCACTACCGCCACGTGGTACTCTTCTATCGACGTGCGGTAGCTAACGGTGAACTATGACAAAACGTCACCGCTAGAGGTATTGCTACTTTAGGAGGTTGCTCACATAAAACCTTGCCACTACTCAGCTTGACTACCGCCATGCGATATCCCGCTACTGCCGCGTGGTATTATCTTGACGATCGTCGATCATACTTGACGCTCGTCGAATACAGTCGACACACTCAATGAACACTACCGCTAGCAATATCTCACTATCACCACGCGGTAGCAACTCAACGATCTTCGAGAGGCATCATGACCACTCGACGATTGCTACCGTCATGCGGTATCCCATTACCGCCATGCGGTAGCAACCTAACTTCCAATGTCAAGTCAGTACTTCCCATCTCGAGTCAACTCCCTTGACTCAAAGCGTGTGTGAGGGGTCTAGTATGAATCGGGGCATTACAAATACTATAAAAAAATAAAAGATTTCGTCCCCGAAATCGGGCAAAGTCTGTGGGGAAAAATAAAGCATGAAGATTAAAAGGTATGCATTTAAGTTTACCTTGGGTAAACAACTCCGGGTAGCGCTTCCGCATCAAGTCCATCGGCTCCCAAGTATACTCCTCCTTTCCATGATTAGAACACGGGACCTTCACCAAAGGAACACTCTTTCGCCTCAAGCTTCTTGTTTCGGTACCCACTATCTGCATCGGCTCTAGTCGAACAGACCTATCAGTTGTCATTGTTCCATTTATGGTGGGGACATGTTGATTTGGTCGTAAAAGTGCTTTCCGAAGCGACGACACATGGAAGACGTTGTGCAAATTTTCTAGCTCAGGTGGTAGCTCCAGCCGATAGGCCAATTGGACAATTCTTTCTAATATAATATAAGGCCCCACGTATCATGGGATGAGCTTCTTCCTTCCACGCACACGTGATACTCACTGCATTGGCCTGATCTTCAAGAACAACTTGTCACCCACTTGAAACTCCACCAACCTGTGATTCGCATTATAGTATTTTGCCTGTAGACTCTGAGCCTCCAATATGCATTCTCATATCAATATAACCATAGCATCAGTGTTATCAATATACTCCACTCCCAAGGTCTTCATGTCTTTATCCTTCACCCATGATAATGGAGTTCTACACCTCCTCCCATAAAGTTCATCGTAGGGTGCCATCCCGATGCTAGCTTGAGAACTGTTATTGTATGAAAACTCTACCAGTGGCAAGAGCCTTTCCCACGGCTCGCCCCTATCCTCACGCATAATCTAAACAAATCTTCCATGGTTTTGATGGTCCTCTCAGACTGGCCATCCGTCTGAGGATGAAAAGTCGTAGTAAATGTAAGGCGGGAAACCATATATGCTTGAACTTCCCTCCATTCCCTGGAAGTGAAGCGACCATCGTAGTCAGAGACAAATGTCTTGGGAACCCCATGGTACTGCACAAACTACTCTACAAAGAGACACACCAAAACTTCAACATGCCACTCCTTCCTAATTGGAATGAACCTGGCAACCTTCGTAAAGCGATCCACAATCACCCAAACTGAATCATTCCCTAATCGTGATCAGGGAAGACCGTGAACAAAATCCATGGAGATATCCTAAAACTTTCACTCTAGAATTGGTAATGATTGTAACAATCCACTAGGGCTCTTGCTCTCCACCTTAACCTTCTGACAAGCCTCACAGTGCGTAAGATAGTATGTGATATCCCTCTTCATTCTTGGCAAAAACATGTTCCTTCGTATATCAGTGTACATTTTGGCAATTCAAGGGTGCACCGAATACTGGGTGCAATGAGCCTCTCTCAAAATTTCTTCCCAGATCCTACTGCCCTTGTGAATATAGAGCCTACCACGAAAATTAATGAGGTCTTCCTTCTGAGTGTACTCTTTAGCAAATCCACTTTCAATTGCCTTAAATACAGGGGTAGAGCAGCAACCTTCCCTTGCTTGCCCGGATCCATTCATGGATATCACATACTATACTCAAGGCGGCTAAGTATTTTGTATACGTCTTGGAATGATCCTTTTGCACCAGCATAATATCCATCTCCTCGAGCACTCAAGCCAATTCCATATCCAATATACAAGATTCTAGGCTCGACGTTGGTACCTTTCTGCTTAGCGTGTCTGCCACTGAGTTTGCCTTCCCGGGGTGATAGTTCAATGTAAATTCATAGTCACATAAAAATTCCAACCACCATCGTTCTCTCAAGTTCAAATCTTTCTGAGTGTGGATGTACTTTAAATTCTTATGATCAGAAAAGATATCACTATGGACGTCGTACAAATAGTGTCTCCAAATATTTAAGGCAAACACCACTGCTCCCAGCTCAAATCATGTACTGGATAATTCGCTCCGTGCTTCTTAAGCTGTCTAGAAGCATATGCAATCACATGTCGGTGTTGCATCAACACCTCCCCCATGCTCTGATAAGATGCATTAGTATATATCTGGAATCCTTCCTTTCCAGATGGTAGGGCAAGGATTAGCGTGGAGGTAAGACGATTCTTCAGCTCTTGAAATGTCGTTTCACATTCGGTTGACCACACAAAAGGCACACCCTTCTTGGTCAGAGGTGTGAGGGGAAGAGCCATCTTTTAAAATCCTTCAACAAACTTGCGATAATATCTAGTAAGTCCATGAAAACTTTTCACATTGGTCGTTGACCTCAAAGGCAAACATTCCTTCACGGCACACACTTTGGTTGGATCCACTGCTAATCCCGCACAACTTATAACATGCCCCAGGAAAGCAACTTTTCGGAGCCAAAACTCACATTTGTTGAACTTAGCAAACAAGCAGTGCTCCGTTAGTGTCTTCAAAACCAATGCCAAGTGTCCAGCATGCTCCTCTTCTGTCTTTGAGTAGACCAAGATGTCATCAATAAATATGATGACAAAGACGTCTAGATATAGCTCAAACACTCTATTCATCAAACTCATGAATGCAGAAGTGGCATTCGTGAGCCGAAACGGCATCATTGTGAACTTAAATAGGCTGTATCCCGACTTAAACGATGTTTTCTGAATATTTTTCTCTTGTATTCTCAACTGATAGTACCCCGAGTGCAAATCCATTTTGGAAAACCAATGCGCTCCCACCAACTGATCGAATAGCTCGTAAATCTGGGATAAGGGATAGGTGTTCCAAACCGTCAACTGGTTGAGCTCCCAATAATCTATGCATAATCATAATGATCCATCCTTCTTCTAAACAAACAAAATAGGGACTCCTCAGGTTGATGAGCTGGGACAAATGAACCCTGATTCTACCAACTCTTGCAACAACACCCTAAACTCTGCCAATTCCTTTGGAGCCATCCTGTAAGGGGTTTGGGAGATGGGCTTGGCACCCAACACTAGCTTAATCTAAAAGTCTACTTCCCTGGGCAGGGGCAATTTAGGTAACTTTTCGGGAAAAACCTCAAGAAAGTACCGCACCACTGGTGCATCTTTCATATTTATCGCCATCTTTCTTAGTTCAAAACATATTATATACACCTCATCCCCTTTCTTATGGGCCTTAAGGGCTGCACTGAAGACAACATTTTTCAGGGTACAAGTTTAATACCTGGAAAGATTATCTCAGAATCTATGTGCCTCAAGGTGATTTGCTTCGCAACGCAATCAATCCTCGCATGGTGCCAATTCATCCATGTCATACCTAGAATATGGTCAAATTTTGGCATCCTCAATACTATTGCAGGGGTTTCGAAAATTTTTCCTCCAATATACACCTCCAAGTCACACTTGGAGAACGAAGTCATCTCGCATCCGTCCAGAAGATGTACTCTCCAAGTGATACTGGTGAAGTAGTGCACACCATTTAGATCTTTCATAAAGTATGCCGAGACAAATGAGTGAGTGGCATCATTATCAAATAAGGTGTGGGCTGGTCTCCCACTAACACTCTCGATGCCTAAATATCAAGTTATAACAACCTCAAATTTAGACTCCTAGCACAAACATAGGCAAGCTAAGGATGAATGCTTATACATATTAGTTAACTACGAAATACATGCAATCACGTCCTGATGATTCCGCTCTTGAGTCATATCCAGAGCAAACATATGCTCTCTAGCGGGTCTAGGATTCCTTTTTCGTGGTCCTCATCCTCGACCACAAACTTTCCCTCGTCCTCGCTGAGCTGCTGGAGGAACAATAGGGGAAATCTCCACCTAGCTACGGGCAATAATGTTGGATGTGTCCCGACTGATGACACTAGAATTGAATCACCCGAATGGCCCTCTCGGTTGTTGATGAGGTTGGAACTGCAGGGGTGTAATGACTCCACCCGTTAAACAACATATAATAGAAGGTCCGGCTGTGGCCCCATACAATATGCCACAAACAGACGGTGATGTCACAGGTTAATACCACCAACGTATCCTAACTCAGAGCATGCTAGCGGAAACATAAGCAGTAGGCTGAACTCATACCAGGAATATCCACTATATATATATATATATAATACCAAGGTTATATATAATACCACTCAAATGAGGGGGTAACAAATAAAACAGTTTGGCCTTAAGGCCTTACATTTCCTCTTTAAACAGTATGGATTACAAACATCGGCGCGCAGGCCGACCATACATGAACAAAAGAAAATACATTACCTAGACTTCAAGGGCTAGTAGTTACAACAATAGTAAGAGCGGCAACAACAACAGCAGGGGCATCAGCCCTTTATTTTCCGCTCGGCTCTCCAGCACCTACACAGGGGCAATCCACCCAGAAGGTGAAAAATAAGGCAACGATCAGCATTTAGCTGACCAATTTATAACAATCCTACCCCTTTCCTGGGGCAGAGGCATTCCTTCCCTGTAGAGCAATACATCAATTGATAGACATCATAAATATTGTGCTCTCACGCACAAGCAATCCATCACAACCATCGACCACCCGGCCCGACGATCTGTGCTCTCAGGCACACTATTGGGTACACCGACGAACCGGATCAACACCATTGAGCATTTAGTCTTAATGGCGCGCAGGCCTAAGACTCTCATTATGCTGTTGACGAAAGCTTAATGCCTTGGCACTTCCTTGTACAGCCAACATAACGCAGGTACAGATCCACCACCCCCCGTTGCTCAAATCGCCTTGCCATCACTAAGCATATCGTACTTGCGGCTATAATAAAAGATGCGGGTCGGCTTCACCTTTCCTGTTCGTTACGAGGCCTTTTCGAGCTCGCAGCTCACAATCGCCATAACGTCCGCCAAGGACTGGAGTCACTTTAGCCACACTGTCCAAATAGGACCGGCTTCATTATCCATAAAGGACTGGTTATATCGTAGCCACAGCACAAACAACATAAGGGCATTTTACTAGAATTTCACATTACAGTACTTCTTGCTACTCCCCTTCACAGGAACAACCTAACGACCCTACTAACTACACGAGTATACGCGGAGTCTTCTTCGGTGCGTAAATGCAACATCACCAATCCAGACCAACATGTACAGATGGGCTTCACACAATATGCTTATCCCGTACTACACACTTTTGGGTCTAGATACAGACTCAACAGGGGATAGTAACTATCAACCCACTGGAATCACTAACTCTTTCCACCTTTTGGTGGAGAGGATTCTTTACTCATACATAAAGAAGGACTTCGCATGTTCAAGAAGGAAGGTCGTTACCCTTGACGATCTCTTGGGAGCCATCAAAAATCTGGCCAGTTGGAAAGCATCGCAGCAGCTTTGCCTCCAAAGAACTAGCCTCGGATCTCAAATCGGACCGTGGGAGCACCACCAAATCCTTGCTCTTCTCCTCCTTGTCCTTCCTCCAAGCTCTCTATTTTTCTCTCTTGATAAGAATGAGAGAAGAAGCCAACTCTCAGCCTTATCACTGTAGGAAAGCACCTGGGCCATTGGATCCAAATAGAAATTATTGGATGGCCGCGATCTGCCCAAAAGTCCAAATTTGACTTGACATGGCCTGTGACACGCCCGTGTCCCAGGCCATTTCCCCCAAGTGGTATGCAAACTGACTCAAACTGAGCCAGAACACGGGCTCCAACACGCCAGTGTCACAGGGAAGACACGCTCGTGTCAACTTTGACACGGCCGTGTGACTGTCTGTGTCACCCTTTCAACACAGGAGCAAATCAACCGAGAAGAACACGGCTAAAGCACACGCCCGTGTCCCTGACCGTGTGCCCAACACTCCCCTGTGACACGCCCGTGTAACAGGCCGTGTTCCGCACTCAATGCCACTCAACGCTACTCAACGCCGCCCGGTATTCACCTTGAGCAGGACACGCCCTAGGACACGCGCGTGTCCCAGGCCGTGTCGCCTCTCATACTATCTCGAGAACTCGAGTCGATGCTTACAGAAAAAGTACATGCCCTGGGACATGCCTGTGTCCCAAGCCGTGTGCATTGGACACTCCCTGGGACACGCCCGTGTCCCAGGCCGTGTCACCCAGCCTGACTCCAACTGAAGGTATTGTGGGTGTTACAATCCTCCCTCCCTTAAGATAAATTTCGTCCTGATATTTGTACTCAGCAAGAAAACAAGAATCACAAAGCTGTAATGTTACAAGATCTATTATAACAAAATGTACACGTTCTACAGTTTATACAAAAAGTTCGGGAAACTCAGCTCGCATGGTCTTCTCTAGCTCCCATGTTAGCTCCTCACGGCCACAATTGTCCCACCGGACTTTGACCATCCCGATTATCTTATTCCGCAACTGTTTCTCGGCTCGATACGCGATCTGAATGGGCCTGACCTTCGTCATTAGCCCATACTCGACCGGTACACGATCATTCTTAAATACTTGAGCTGGATCCTTGACGGCTTTGCGAAGTACTGAGATGTGGAATACATCATGCAATCCACTCAACTCTGCTGAAAGCGCTAACCGATAAGCAGCTTTCCTAACTCGCTCCACCACTTCAAACGAACCAAGGTATCTGGGACTTAGCTTTTTCAATCGCCGAATCCTGAGATATGCCTTTGAAGGGTTTAATCTTCAAATAGACCCAATCGCCCACCGCGAACTCCACGTTCCGATGCTTGGCATTGTAGTACTTTGCTTGTCGATCCTGGGCTATCAATAGCCTCTCTCGAATAGAGCGTATTATCGAGGTAGCTTCTTCGACTTCATTTCGCCCATTCAGCTTGGATTCGCCTACTTCTGCCGAAGCTAATGGTGTACGACATTTACGACCATATAGAGCCTCAAACAGTGCCATACCGATGCTCACTTGGTAGCTGTTATTATATGCAAATTCTACCAAATAAATGTACTCTTCCCATTTCTTACCGAAATCAAGGGCGCACATACGAAGCATATCCTCCATCATCCTGTTGGTTCGCTCAGTCTTGCCATCCGTTTGGGGATGAAAAGTCATACTGAATGCTAATTTTGTGCCCAACATTTGATGAATTAGCATCCAATTAGTTGAGGTGAATTGCCCATCACGATCAGTGACAATGCTCCGAGGAACACCGTGCAGTCGAACAATCTGTTCCACATAGAGCTTAGCCAAGGTTTCCACTGAATCATCTCTCTTGTTTGGAAGGAAGTGAGCCACTTTTGTCAATCGGTCTACAATCACCCAGATAGAATCATGACCGCGTTGCGATCTCGGCAACCCATGCACGAAATCCATTGAAATATCATCAAACTTCCACTTCGGAATCAGTAACGACTTCAGGAAACCACAAGGCTTCTGGCATTCCTCTTTCACCAAAGCACAAGTGTGGCATTCCGCCACATAACTTGTTATGTCTTTCTTTAGTCCGGGCCACTAGAACAACTTTTTCATGTCTCTGTACATTTTTGTGCTCCCAGGGTGAATTGAGTACTTGGAAAAGTGCGCTTCATACATCAACTCTTCTCTCAAATTCCCCATACTTGGGACGCACAATCGACCATCTTTTTGCAACAAGCCATCATCCCAGGATAATTGGTCACCAGTACAATACTTTGCATAGCGTTGGAGACTTTCATCAAGCTTCGTTGCTCGCCTAACTCTGTCTGCAAGGTCATATTGTACCTCCGTCCAGTTCAAGCATGTGTCGGCCGTAGCATCCTTGTCAACACAAGATATCTCTAACGCTTCCATCTCCTTGATTAGCCGCTCATCATGTCTCTACAACCATATTGCCCGTATTGGCGCCTTACGGCTCAAAGCATCAGCGACCACATTTCCTTTCCGGGAGTATAGTGAATATCGAAAGTGTAGTCCCCAAGGAACTCCATCCACCTCCGTTGTCGCATATTAAGATCCTTCTGATCAAACAAATACTTTAGGCTCTTGTGATCTGTATAGATATCCACTTTAATGCCATAAAGATAGTGCCGCCACAACTTTAGTGCAAAGATTACCGCCACCAACTCCAAATTCGTGGATGGGGTAGTTCCGTTCATGCACCTTTAACAAGCGTGATCCATAAGCAATCACTTTACCAAATTGCAGAAGAATGCAGCCTAAGCCGCTCCCTGAAGCATCACTGTAGATCTCATAGCCGTCTATACCACATGGCGATGTCAACACAAGCACCATGGTCAAACGACTCTTCAGCTCTTCAAAAGCTCGTGCTCACTCCAGCGTCCAAACGAAATTCTGATATTTTCTCGTCACCGTGGTCAGAGGTAAAGCAATCCGTGAGAAGTTTTCCACAAAACGTCTATAGTAGCCTGCCAGTCCAAAGAAGCTCCTGACTTCGGCCACTGAAGACATCACTGGCCAATCCCGTATGGCACTTATCTTTTGTCGGATCTACTGCTATACCCTCTCCACTTACCACATGGCCAAGAAAAGCCACTGACGATAGCCAGAACTCACACTTTGAGAACTTGGCATACAGCTTATTCCTTCATAGGGTATGCAATACCAACCACAAATAGTTTGCATGATCATCTCCCGACTGAGAGTACACAAGAATATCATCAATAAACACAATTATGAATAAATCCAAGTACTCTTCAGAATGTCCGGTGCATTAAATAAAGGAATACTGAAGGCGCATTACATAATCCAAATGGCATCACCGTGAATTCATAATGACCGTAGCGTGTCCCAAATGCTGTCTTAGGAATGTCACCTTCCCTAATCCGCAATTGATAATATCCCGATTTCAAATCCAAATTTGAATAGACGGTTGACCCGATAGCTGATCAAATAGGTCATCGATCCGTGGAATCGGATATTTGTTCTTTTCCGTCAGCTTATTCAATTCGCGATACTCAATACACAAATGCAAACTACCATCTTTCTTTTTCACAAACAGAACAGGCGCGCTCCATGGTGACATACTTGGGCATATGTATCCCTGCTCCAATAACTCTTGCATTTGGACTTTCAGTTCAGCCATTTCTTTTAGCACGATGCGATATGGTGAGCGGCCCACAGGTTTTGCACCTATCACCAACTCAATGGCGAAATCAATCTCCCGTTGGGGATGTAACCCAGGAAGATCCTTAAGAAATACATCTACAAACTCCGACACAATCAGAACTTCACTTACACTGGCTTTTGGCTCAACAGCCTGAATAAGCGTGATGAATAACTCCGCGCCCTTCCGAACAGCACTGATGACTTGGAGTGCAGACAACAAGGTCCCGCAACTCCTCGCATACCAGCGAACTTCGTCTCAAGTTCGTTATTCTCTCCCAGTGTGATCTCCTTTGAGTTGCAATCAATAAAGGCACGCTGCACTGAGAGCCAGTCCATGCCAAAGATCACATCTAACTCCGATAGCGGCAGCACAGATGCTCGCAAACCGAAATTTTGATTTCCTATATGCACTTCCACATCACAAGTCCTATCCGCAAGCATGATACAACCATTCGGTAATAGCACCTTTACACCATCTGTCGTCACGTGACTCGGTACTCTAACTCGAGTTACGAAGTCCTTAGACTGAAAAGAATGCGAAGCACCCGTATAAAACAGGGCTCTCGCCGGATTATTCCAAATCAGGACAAAGCTTGTAGCACACACATCATGCACAAGCTATATACTAAATATGCAATCAATATAACAAGCATTAACTTAACTCGTACCTGTTACGACATCACTTTGCTTGATAGCCTCCTGTTTTGTCCAAGAGTGTAGACTCTGGGCTGCGCCTGATATGCAGAGGAATCAACCACTGCTTTGCCCTTCTCAGCATAAGATGCACCCGTCTTCTTTTCTCCTTTGGGTTGAGCAACCCGACAATCACGGGCTATATGCCCCACTTTGCCACAGGTAAAGCATGTACGAGACTCCAGTCTCGACGTTGCTCCCGATGTAACCGTCACAAAATTTTACCCCGAAGGCTTGGACCTCTTGCCCCACTTCTTCTGGTAGTACGATTTGTTAGAGCGGGGTGCTTTGAACTCGGGCTTTTCCACAGCCAAGTCATTCCTACCTTGCACCCGCTTCATGTCCTTCTCCAGCGCACCCGCCATATTAACCAAAGCCTGAAATCCCTGGTTCACTGAACTAGAAAGCAAGAACCTCAACTCGTCCTGCAATCCTTCATAGAACCGATTTTTTTTCTCTGTTCATCGGCGAAGATTGTTCCTGCGTACCTGACCTAATCTTGTAAATTCTTGTAGGTACGCATCAACGCAATTTTCTACTTGCGTTAGCCGCTGAAACTCGTTCTCCATAGCAATACGTTGTGCCACTGGTAGATGTTTTGCCAAAAACATGTGAGAGAACTCCTCAATCGATACTTGAGTCAATTGCCTGCCCGCCAAATTGTATAACTCAACCTCATCCCATCATAACCTCGCCTCTCCTTCTAACAAGAAGGTGGCCAAAGTGACCTTTTGAGTTTCCTCCGTCCTGATCGCCGTCAAGATATGTTTGACTCACGATAACCAATCCTCTTCTTGCATTAGGGATCCTTGTCCCGTGAACGTAGACGGATTGAAGCTCATGAATTTCTTCAATTGTCGTTCAGCTACTCGCGGATCCACAGCCTCAACCATTTCGGGTCGGACACTAACACGTTTTGGCACCACTGCCAGCGGCGCCTGCTCGGTCAGCCGAATCATCGCAAATAGAGCCTCAGCAACTAATCGAACAGTTTTCGCAGATGGAGGAGGTGTTGGCACCTCAGCTGGTGCTGCACTCTCATCAAAGCACTGGGGCTCAGATTACCCAGCACCACTACGAGACACATATGGGTGGACAAGACACACATTAAGCGATAATACGCAAGCAAAAACAAGAAAGTAGGAACGCGCAGATTCCTCAAACAAGTGTATTTGCATTTCTTAGTGGATATTATAGAGTTCACTAGCATTACAGCGGTTCGCACAGACACGTGCTCGCCACAGCACAAAAGAATTCAACCACGAATTCTTTTGAGGAATACCGATACAAGCTGATACCAAAATGTAACGACTCCACCCGTTAAACAACATATAATAGAAGGTCCGGCTGGGGACCCACACTATATGCCACAAACAAATGGTGATGTCACAGGTTAATACCACCAATGCATCCTAACTCAGATCATGCTAACGGAAACATAAGCAGTAGGCTGAACTCATAACAGGAATATCCACTACATATATAATACCAAGGTTATATATACAACCACTCAAACGAGGGGGTAGCAAATAACACAGTTTGGCCTTAAGGCCTTACATTTCCTCTTTAAACAGTATGGATTACAAACATCGGCGCGCAGACTGGTCATACATGAACAAAAGAAAATACATTAGCTAGCCTTCAAAGGCTAGCGGCTAAAACAATAGTAAGAGAGGCAACATCAGCAGCAGGGGCATCAGCCCTTTATTTTTCGCTCGACTCTCCAGCACCTACACAGGGGAAATCCACCCAGAAGGTGGCAAACAAGGCAACGGTCAGCATTCAACTGACCAATTTATAATAATCCTATCCCTTTCCCGGGGCAGTGGCATTCCTTCCCTACAGAGCAATACAACAATTGACAGACATCATAAATAATATGCTCTCACGCACAAGCAATCCATCACAACTGTCGGCCACCTGGCCTGATGATCTGTGCTCTCAGGCACACTTTTGGGTACACCGGCGAACCGGGATCAAGACCATTGAGCATTTAGTCTTAATGGCGCGCATGCCTAACACTCTCATTATGCTGCTGACGAAAGCTCAATGCCTTGACACTTCCTTGTACAACCAACATAACGCAGGTACAGATCCACCACCACCCCCACCCCCCCCCCCCCCCCCCCCGTTGCTCAAATCGCCATGCCATCACCAAGCACATCGTACTTGCGGCTATAATAAAAGACGTGGATCGGATTCACCTTTCCTGTTTGGCACGAGGCCTTTTCGAGCTCGCAGATCACAATCTCCATAACATCTACCAAGGACTGGCGTCACTTTAGCCACACTGTCGAAATAGGACCGGCTTTATTGTCCATCAAGGACTGGCTACATCGTAGCCACAACACAAGGTCATTTTACTAGAATTCCACATTCCAGTACTTCCTGCTACTCCCCTTCACAGGCACAACCCAACGACCCCACTTACTACACGAGTATACGCGGAGTCTTCTCCGGTGCGTAAATGTAACATCACCAATCCAGACCAACATGTCTAGATGGGCTTCACACATCATGCCTATCCCGTACTACACACTTCTAGGTCTAGATGCAGACTCAATAAGGGATAGTAACTATCAACCCACTGGAATCACTCACTCTTTCCACCTTTTGGTGGAGAGGATTCCTTACTCATGCATAAAGAAGGACTTCACATGTCCAAAAAGGAAGATCGTTACCCTTGATGATCTCTTGGGAGCCATCGAAAATCTGGCCGGTTGGAAAGCATCGCAGCAGCTTTGCCTCCACAGAACTAGCCTCGGATCTCGAATCGGACCGTGGGAGCACCACCAAATCCTTGCTCTTCTCCTCCTTCTCCTTCTCCAAGCTCTCTCTTTTTCCCTCTTGATAAGAATGAGAGAAGAGGCCAACACTCAGCCTTATCACTGTAGGAAAGCACCTGGGCCATTGGATCCAAATAGAAATTATTGGATGGACAAGATATGCCCAAAAGTTAAAATTTGACTTGACATGGCCTGTGACATGCCCGTGTCCCATGCCGTGTCCCCCAAGCGGTATACGAACCGAATCAAACTAAACTAGAACACGGGCTCCAACACGCTCGTGTCACAGGGCAGACACGCCCGTGTCAACTTTGACACAGCCGTGTGACTGGCCGTGTAACCCTTTCAACACAGGACCAAATCACCCGAGAAGCACATGGCTAAAGCACACGCCCGTGTCCCTGGCCGTGTGCCCAACACACCCCTGTGACATGCTCTTGTCATAGGCCTTGTCCACACTCAACGCCACTCAACGCCATTCAACTCAGTGCCACTCAATGCCGCCTGGTATTCACCCGAGAAGGACATGCCCTGGGACACGCCCGTGTCCCAGGCCTTGTCGCCTCTCATGCTATCTCGAGAACTCGAGTCGATGCCTACAGAAAGGACTTGCCATGGGACATGCCTGTGTCCCAGGCCATGTGCACTGGACACGCCCGTGTGCCAGGCCGTGTCACCCAGATTGACTCCAACTGAAGGTTTTTAAGGGTTATAGGGGGTGGAGATAATGTTAGTTGCGGGCTAGACGTTCCATCTTGAAATTCTGATGGAAATGACCACCAACTCTTTGGTTTCCTCTTCCACCTCTAATATTTTGTCACCTTGTGAAGCTGGGTCATGCTTCCATCACGCCCTCAGCGGGTCTCTTACCACTAGACTGGACCTCAAGATGATCTGCTTCCAATCTTTTTGCCTTATCTATTACCTCCGCCACGCTCGAGTCCGTTATAAACAAAAGTTCTTGCCTTAGGGGATCTCGCAAGCCTTTATAAAACCGCTTCGCATATCCGCAATCGTCCATATCATAGGAGTAGCAAACCTGGCAAGGTGCTGAAACTTCCATTGATACTCCACGACTGACTTCAATCCCTGTTTTAACTATAGGAATCTTTATTCAAGTTCATCTCGAGAAGTAGAGGGAACAAAATTTTTTAAGAAGGCCTCAAAAAATTCATTGCAACTGATGTCGGTGTATACACATCTTTGAAAAGTGTAGCCCATAAGGGACTTCCACCACCTTTTTGCATGTGACTCTAGGATGGACACACCTAAGGTAACATCCATACTTTCTAGGCATCTGATTCTGGCCATCAGTTCTTGTACAACATGTAGCCATTCCTCTGTGCGAACGGCCAATTCAGTCCCGTGGTAGACGGGTGGATAAAGAGCACAAAAGGTACTCAGCCAATTAGATCCTTGGGACTATTGCAACACCGAGCCTTCTAAGACCTGAAGGCATCCAGGATTGTAGTTAGGGTCTGCCCCAACTCTGATTATTGGAATGGAGTAGGGATCGGAGGGACAGGAATGCCCGTCATCGGCTCTGTATATACTGAAATCTAGGCACAAAACATGGATTTTCGGTTAGCATGGGTAAACGTAGGGTAACGGGTGGACATGCGTATTGTGAATCACAAATGGGCATACCATTGCTTCCGCTAATCTGTTTTGTCCGCAAACCGAATAATCGAGCGGGGGTAATACCATGTTCAATGACTTCTTTATCGTAGGATCGATGCAAACTAATACCATTTCTTAGACCCCCCCCTCCGAGAACACACGATATGGCCGAGGGGAGTCCTATGCCCAGAACATTCGCCTTGCGATAACATCGGCACACAAGCTAATCAGTACCACAAGCCGCCTATATTGCCGGCCAATCCGATATCTCAATGTCAACCCAACCAAAAAGAAGAGCACAGAAGTCATAATATCACATAATTAAGTGTCCAAAAGAGTACATCAGTAAATAATAAGCTACTCATCTTCTTTAATATCAGAGTACACAAAACACTACCTAAAGGCTACATCATAACGCTCAACTCACATCAGTCACCAAAGGAAGTGAGGGTAACATTGTATCAGTCTCTGTCTCCCTAGCTTGTTTGTCCTCCTGCACATCGTACTGTTGTTGATCAATCGACAGGGTATCCTACTAAAATGATAGACGTAGCAACTGTTAGTCATAAAGACTAAGTTGATATCACATCCGCTCACCCCAGCGACTCTTAGGCACTGACAGAGAAAGAGAAGGAGGAGCTCAATATAGTAGTATTATATATCAACATTCAAGTGGCAGGTGTTGAAACCGAGAATCGGCTTCTGTGGAGTTCAGACCCTTGGGAAAGGGGTGATCGCACATTAACTTCTCCTAGTAAGCTTGATTGACTGAAGACGATAACAAATAAACATGAGGAGGTTTAGTAGAATCAACAAATCCTGAGGGATGCTCAACATAGACTATTTCTTTAAGGTTACCATTTAGGAAGGATGACTTCACATCCATTTGGTAAACTTTGAAACTTTTGTAGGCTGTATATGTTAGGAAGTGTCTTATAGCCTCCAATCTAGCAACAGGTGCAAAGGTATGATCAAAGTCTATCCCCTCTTCTTGTCTATATCTCTTTGCAACCAGTCTAGCTTTGTTTCTAACTATAACACCATTCTCATCTAGTTTGTTTCTATATATCTATTTGGTTCCTATGATGTTACAGTCATCAGGTCTGACAACCAACTTTCAGACATTGCATCTCTTAAAATGGTTCAATTCTTCCTGCATTGCACCTATCCAAAATGGATCCACATTAGCTTCTTCAAATTTATTAGGTTCTGTTTGGGACACAAAACTTGAGTACATCATAGTGTTGTGATGTTTGCTTTTTATGGTCACACCCTGTGCGGCATCTCCTATGATCAATTCCCTTGGATGATCCTTTAGATGTCTGAAAGCAATAGGTAATGTGACTTCTTCTCCTGGACCACCTGCATCATGTTGAGTTTATTCTCCTTATTGTTCCTGTGCAAGCACTTCCTAAACTATGTTGACTTCGTCTTGCATATTTTGGCTTACTAGAACAATATCTTTTATAGTCAGCTCCTTTAGCTTCAAGTCTTCACCTATTGTGCTTGATGAACCTGGCTTATCATTGTAAAACATAGATCTTTCATCAAATACAACATGAATATACTCCTCCACAACTTCATCCCTCAAGTTGTAGACCTTATAGGCCTTACTGTGGTCACTATAACCAACAATTATGTCATCATAGGACTTCTCAGCAATCTTGGTTATGCATTTTTTCCTATTATTTAGGACATAACATTTACATCAAAAGATTCTGAAATAGGCCAAGTTTGGTTTTCTACCCTTCATTAGTTCATAAAGAGTTTTATTAAAACTTTTATTGACTGAAGCACTATTAAGAACATGACATGTTTTGTTAATATCTTCAGCCCAAAAGTATTTTTGGAGTGAAGAATCACTCAGCATGGTTCTTCCAGCTTCAATGAGAGTCTTATCCTTCCTCTCAGCAATTCCATTCTGCTGGAGTGTTCTTAGTGAGAAAAACTCTTGTTGAATCCCCAGTTCTTTACAAAACTATTTCATATAATCAGATTGAAACTCAGTTCCATGATCACTTCTAATTCTGACCACAGAGAAGTTCAATCTGTATTTGTTTGACAAAAGTCTTGAAGCCATCAGGACTTTCAGACTTTTTTCCTTAAGAAGAAAACTCATGTGAATCTGGAATAGTCATCAACAATTACAAAGGTGTAGACTCTCCTTCTTAAACTATGAACTGGCATAGGACAAAACAAGTCCATATGCAAAAGGTATAAACACCTCCCTGAGTCTTTGGATTCAATACTTTTTAATGAAGCTTTTCTTTGCTTGCCTTTTTGGCATGCAGAGCAAATGCTCTCCTTAGAGCATTTAATGTTAGGGTCATTCATAACAAGCTCTTTACTGAAAAGTTTGCTTATGGTCTTGTAGTTAAAATGAGCTAGCCTCTTGTGCCATTTGACACAGTGTGATGCTTTCTCATTTGCAACTAGACATAATGGTGAGTCTTACTTTAAATAAAGAAAATTCAAACAATACACATTCCCACATCTAGTGTCTATCAAGATGACCTCTTGGTCACCTAACTTCTTTATAAGTCACTCATCTTTGTGGAATGAAATGTCATAGCCAAGATGACAAAGTTGGCTTATGCTTATAAGATTGTATTGCAACCCTTCCATATAAGCTACTTTGGTGAGAGTGACTAAGCCTTTTGTGATCTTACCATAACCTTTGGTTATTACTTTGTCAACTCCACCAAAGATCACCTTTGGTCCATTCTTCATAAGGATAAATTCCCTCAAATTGTCTCTTGTTCCAGTCATGTGTCTGGAACACCCACTATCCAAGTACCAGATTGGTCTATCTCTGGTGCTTTGACATTCCTGCAAAATAAAAATTTATTTTTCCTTAGGAACCCAAGTTATTTTGGGTCCTAGGTTCTTGTTAATTGTGGCTCTATTGAAACCACCAGTGAGCTTCTTAACTTGATATCTTTTCTGAATATGAGACATAGTGTAATTGAACCAACAGTCCAAGGCAAAGTGTCCTACATTTCCACAACACCAGCATGCATACATGTTATACGTCCTCTTTGGAGGAATAGAAGGAACTTTGTGCTGACATTCCTTAGGATAGGGATCAGCAAACTTGACCGTTGTATTTTGACTGGGAGCAAACAAGTTGTTTTGACTCTCAGTTACAACAATCCTCCTTGGAGCAGACATATTAGGAATAGCTTCCCTATTCACATATGAACTTGGTCTAACTAGTCCAGACTTTGGTGTTTCTTTTCCCTTAGTTTGAAACACAGGATGTGGAATGACTGGACTCTTTTGTCCTGTCAGCTTTTTGCCTCTTTTCCTCTTGGGTTTAATATACCCAAGACCACTTCAAAGTGTTCCTGAGATGGTATCAATTATGGGCAATACAGTTTTAGGTTTAGAAAATTGTTGGACTAATCTTTTCTCATTCAGGAGTTTGAGTTCCAGCTCCTTAATAGTAGCATCGTTCTGCTTTAGTAATAAGATTTAATCATCAATGATCTTAGTCAGCTTTGCCAACTTAGAACTTTGAAGACCAATTTTCCTAATATCCATCTTATGATGATACTAAAAACCTTTTAGTGATGCTATCTCTACAACATGTTCTTTGACAAGCTTCTTACTATTTACTAGGGCTTCCAACAACTTTCCAAATTTGACTGTGAGCTGCTATAGTTCAGTCACATAGTTAGTCTTATGCGAATCAAACTTTAAGTCACATGAGTCTAGCTCATCCCCAGTCTCATATACAGAAGTTTTAGAACATGTTGAATTGTCATAAATTACCTGAGTATCCTGATAGCCAAGGGTTTCTGTTTCTGGATCATTAGATAGTTCCATTAAATTGATCTCCATATCTTCTTCAGAATCATCATAATCTGATGAAGTTGTGGAGCTTTTCCCTTTATATATAGTATTTCTGATAAATTCTTCTTCATAGGAGAATAGTCCAGCAAGTTGTTCTGATTCAGTCGAATCAGTATAACTATCAAATAAGGTCTTTGATTTATTTGCCACCAGACCCTTCTCTAATTTCTTCTCTTTATAGAACTTCTTTCCGTTTGACTTTTTGTTCTCCTTTCTTTTTACTGGAAGGTCAGCTATGACATGCCCAGGCCTGTTACATCAAAAGCAAATACTGTCAATCTTAAATTGATTATTCTGCTGAGAATCATACCTGACCATCGATTTGTCTCTGTGATTGTCTTTGCTTTTACTGGAGCTTGATCCAGAAGGTTTCTTTTTATTCCACTGCTTCCTTCTTCTCAGCATTTTCTTGAATTGCTTGGTAAACAGTGCCAATTCATCATCTGGTAATTCTTCTGATGAAGAACAGACTCTAGTGCTATCTATATCTTCATCCCTTCTGGGTGATGATATGATTTTCCTTCTAGCTTTCTTAGATGTAACTGCTTTAAAGGCCACAGATTTAGTCTGAGTTGAACTTCTAGCAGATTTTACTTCAGCTTTTCTAAAGTTTAGCCGAAGCTCATGTGACATTAGCTTCTCATACAAGTCTTGGGGTAACATATTTATTAGATTCCCCATTTCACTTACAACACAAATCTTGATGTCCCATTCTTTATTTATGGATCTCAAGAATTTGTCATTCAACTCATAATTTGAGAAATTTCTATCAGAGTTTCTTAAGTCATTTACTATTCTAAAGAACTTTTCATAGCATTGTTCTATAGAATCAGTCTTTCCTTGTCTGAAAGCCTAATACTGCTTGTTGAGAAGAGATTTTCTGTCATCTCTTACTTCTTCTGTACCTTCCATATATACTATGAGAGTATTCCACATCTCCTTGTATGTATTACAGTGTACAAGATTCTGAAAGTTTGAATTATCTATTGCACTGACTATTATATTTTGTGTTATTTTGTCCATGGTGGCAAGTACCACCTCATCCTTTGTCATTTCTGACAGTTTCTTGGGGGTTTGAACATTTGCATCTAAGGCAGATGTCTTCATTAGTACATATGGTCCTTCCTGTATAGTGACAAAGATTCTTGGATCTGAGGCTTCCATGAACAATCTCACTCTTTGTTTCCATATAGCAAAGTTATCCTTAGTACATATCGGCAGTTACATATAACTGAGTTCTTTGTGAGATTATGAAGCCATAGATCTGAAACTTTTCTAATACCCTTTGGATCTTTTTCAGACTGTTAGGTCTTTCTTGAATAACCTCCCTTTGATACCACTTGAAAGATAATCCTATGGGTAGATAATAACCTAGAGGGGGGGTGAATAAGTGACTTTTTAAAATACTTAGCAATTATTTATCACTTAACTATTTCAGCAGTTATAAAACTCAGATCACAGCACAAAAAAAGCAATCCAAAGCACATTGCACACAAAGAATTTATAGTGGTTCCCCTATGTATGGTACATCCACTTCCCCCCTTCTTCCTCACTAGCAATGTGCTAAATAAGGTTATAGCTCCTCTTTAACTCAAATCCAAAGATCATATAGTCTCATTTTCTGTTAAGAAACCTACACTCAGACCAACAGGTCCTATCTCAGAGATTCTCTCAATCTCCTACCTCAGGTCCCACAAGAACCCTACCTCAGACTTTATAAATTAGGCTTACAACTCAGTGATTCACTCAAACCACCTACCTCAGGTCCCTCAAGAACCCTACCTCAATAATCAAAATTAGGCTTACAACTCATAGATTAGATCTCCTACCCACTCAGATCTCAATGAGATCTTACTAAATTAAGAGGTAAAAATATAAACAATAATCTTCAGAAAATAAGAATTTTGTAATCTGACTTATCTATTAGCACAGATTCTTCAAATCAACAGTAATGGATTTCTTCTTGATAAATTGACTTGCTGAAAAGTTACTTCTCTGGATCTGCAATCTTCTTATTGATTGTCTTGATTTACTTAAAGAAATTGTAGATCAGATCCACCTTAATCTTCAAATCAACTTGGTGAAAGGATCGGGAGATTTTCTTGAAGACCTTCATCTTCTTCCTCCGCCTCGGTATTATAATAAGAATGAGAATTTTTATTTGCTTGATCGATTTTGTCTCTCTTAAGGTTGTGAAGACAACCCCTCGATTATAGCCTTAATAGATGGTTGGTTACTGAATGATGACATCAGCATCTTACATCATACTTAAAATCCTCCCTCAGACTGTTTCTATTGAAATATCTTATTCTTGTAGTTGATGTGACAGTTCTGACTTATCTTGACACTTTTGTGTTGACTCTACACATTTTCTGAAACATAAGTGTCGAGATGTCCAAAGTGTCTCGATACTTGTGTCGAGATATCTTAGCAGTCTCGACATAATTCTACTTGGAAGATTTTTCATCTGAAACTTGAAAGTGTGGAGACAGTTGACTTGTCTGGACACAAGCGTTTTCTGTGTCGACATCTCTTAATTCTGCCTTATGTGGAGACAGTTGGATTGTCTCGACACAACTGTCTGACTGATGTCGGAATGTCTATGTTTTAATTCTTCATTGTGTCGAGACAGTTGATTTGTCTCGACACAATTTTACTTAGTAAAATTTCCTGTCTTCTTTGTGTCAAGATAGTTGTATTGTCTCGACACAACTACTTTAAGCTTTATAGTGTCAAGTATGATGACTTTGTCTTCAAGGTGTCGAGACAACTGACTTATCTCGACACAACTGTCTTGAATCTTCTGTGTCGAGAACTGACTTGTCTCGACACAGCTTCTACAAAGGTGTCGAAAAAGTTGAAGTGCGTCGATACTTTTGTACTTAGCCATTTTCTGCATTGCAAGTTGCTGAATGTAGACTGTTCTGACTTCACTCAGCACTTTGCTGACTCTACTCAATGCTTTTGGTACGTAGACAATTTTTCTTCAAAATCTAGTCAGCTTCTTGTGTCCACCTATCCAATCAATATGAAACATACAACCTGCATATATAAACTGAAATATACATCAAATAAAATTATATGTATATCATTGAGTTGAAAGGGATTCTTCAAATCAAGTATATTATGTCCAATATACCCAACACAGGTTTATACTCTGAACCACTCGCACGGGAGAGGGAATCTGCAGCGCCTTGCCGGATGGAGCAGGAATCAGACAGGCCCGCCAACAAGAAGCGACCTAACCTCGCCAGCTCATGCTCGGTTCGACTCTCGCCACCTCCAAAGAAACTGAAGAAATCGGTGGTCTCCAAGGGCAGGTAGATCTTGCTTGACTAGCTAGAGAATGAGCAAGGGGACGACGATCTCCCTTCACCAGCGGGTGTCGAAGGATCTAGGGCCCGTGAGCCGGGCATGCCAAGAGACCATCAGAAATATGGTCTCGGCGGTAAGGCGAAGGACCATCTCGGCGATCCGATGGTCCAGTGGGTTGAGAAGGCCCACGGGGTGTCCATCTATTTCCACGTCCTATCCTGGTCTGAGCGTGAGCCTCCCAGCAAGCATGATTTTGACCTCGTCTTCTGTATCTATAGCCACGAGAATGTGCTTGCAAAGTATACCTCGAGTCTCAAAACCTCTATATGAGCACTCAGAATCATTGGTATTGGCATTATAGTTAACACCCCACTGTTTATCATCTTCGGAGCCATCACACTGCTTTGTGACATATGAAAACTGACTTTCATCATATCTAGTCTCGTCCACTATGCAAATATCGGCTGTAAGACCCCTTTTTTTTCTTCACTTCGCCTTTAGGATCTTATGCCCAGAATCGCCATTTTGCGGCGACACTGACACTCCGGAAGCTCGCCACTACAAAATGTTGATCCTGACGGCAATAACGATAACCAAAGAAGTAATTATAACAATTAAGTCAAGTCCACAATCACATGTAATATATGAACGAGAAATCTGAATCACAGTACAGTCCATAGAGAAATGAAACAGAAATGGAAGAAGTAAAATGACAAAGATAAACGGGCTCATCCCTGGTACATCATGTCCTCACTACAACACTCTCGTGGAAGCAAAATATACTAATCACTCACAGATCCTGATGTTATTTCTCCTATACTAGACTGTCCCACCTCCATATGCACCGTACTCTGCTGGTGTTGCATCTCCTGCTACTGCCCCCTGTCTCCCATCTGGAGCCCCTGAAATGTTTGGTCCGCTGACTGTTAGTCAAAAGACTAAGCCTGGTTTTCCCCTACCCCTCCCCCAGTGACTCCTAGGCACCATACGGGAGGAATGATAGGAAAGCTATGATGGTGAAGAGTAAACAAGGGCAGGTGACGGTGGACCTAATCTAGCAGTTATATTGTAATATTCACAGTGCTATAAAAAGAAATGCAAGTTAGCAATACTGAGGTAATAGAGCAGTAAAGAGTAGGAATTAAAGTGCACCATAAAAGAAATGTAACAAACAACCACAAAGAAAGTAAACTTAGCTTATAAGCCTGCCCACACAAGCTTATAAAATAAGGGGTCGTTTTGCAAGGCCTAACGTATAAAAAGTCTCATACAATTTTATATGTTAGGGGTAAGTGTTGAAATGTGATGATGACATGATATGTTATGTTATGTGGGTTTAATGATATGTTCATACAAGTGCAGCACACACACACACAACTCCAGGCGCACAAACCTTTAGTTCCCCCATTTGGAGTTAGCTAAACTCCCAGGTACCTACCTATAATGCCCTGAAAATTGTAAACGAGTCGGTCATGTCCTAAGGAATTTTTGGTGCCTTTATAGGGCTACACGGCCTAGGACATGGGCGTGTCTATGGCCGTGTCCTTCTGTGTTGGCTGGTCTGTGTCCAGGAAAGGACACGGAAGGAAACACAGTTTTGAACAGAAGTGATGCAGGCGTGTCAGGGGTGACATGGGCGTGTCCTAACACGTGTCAACACCCGTGTTCTTCTCGGGTTAAAACCCTGGGTGTGTTGTCAGGAGTGCACGGTCAGGGTAGACGGGCGTGTACTGTATTACACGGGCGTGTCGGATTCGGCATGGGTGTGTGGCCACCCGTGTCCACCAAGGGACATGACGGTTGGCGTGGCGGTTATGCGTGACACGGCCTTGGTCATGGGTGTGTCGATGACCCGACATGGGCGTGTCAGGTTGAAAACGGGCGTGTTTCGACCCGTGTCTTGCTCTGGATCGATGACTTTGTGTGCAAGCAGGGCACACAACCAGGCACACGGCCGAGTGCAAAGCCGTGTTTGGCTTGTTTTAGTGACTTTTTGGCTGGATCCGAGCCGTTCGTTTTCTTTAAATCAGATCTGACGGCTTATGATTAATCCTCCTTCCTTAAGGCCGGGAGTGGGGGTTAAACTCCTCATTTTCTTTTGGCCTTTCTCTTTCTTAAGTCTTAGAGAGAGGAGAAAACAAGGAAGAAGGAGGAGGAGGATCCCAACCGCCGGCGGAGCATCGGAGCACCGAATTGAAAACCGAGACCGGATCCGCGGAGGCATTCTCATTACGAAGCTTTC
The DNA here is from genome assembly GCA_039513925.1 of Platanthera zijinensis. Lineage (NCBI taxonomy): Eukaryota > Viridiplantae > Streptophyta > Magnoliopsida > Asparagales > Orchidaceae > Platanthera > Platanthera zijinensis. The sequence goes on along the minus strand of CM077091.1, from coordinate 39,416,978 downwards.
CATCCGGCTCGTTTCTCATGGCGCCAAAACGGATTTCAAGGGTAACGATTCTCAACTTGGACAAGTGAAGTCCTCTTCCTTTCTACATGGGAAACCCGCTCCCGCGAGTGTGCGGTGAGTGCGCGGTGTTCCTTGGGGTAGATATGTGAAGTCCCCCTTGTTTAGAGTCCGGAATCGAAGTACGGGCATAGACATTATGTGTGAAGCCTACCTAGACGTGTTTGTCTAGATCGGTGATGGTGTATTGTGCATTGATTGTCGGAGAAGACTCCGTATTGTGTTGTTCTTCGGGTTTTCTACACAATATATTGTAATAGGAAGCCTTGGGGATTAACTCTAAGGTGCACCCGGAAAATTGGGCGTAAACCAATTCCTGCCAACCAGGTGGCCTGGGACCAACCTTGTATAATTGGGATTGTATGTGCGAGGCCTGTCTCCAGGAACATGTAAGGTCTTTCTTTGGAAAACGGTGAGCCCATGGGGTTCAGAAGTATTAGGCCAGAAAGCCGAACAGGAAAGGCAATACCGACCCACATCCTGCAGGTTTGGCCATGAGTACTACGGTATTCGGAGACGGTAGGGCGACTTGAGCAATGGGAAATGGTTGAGCTGTACCTGTGTTATGTGGACTATGACATGAGAGTAGCGGAAATTGGCTCTCGTCGGTGGCATAATGAGAGTCTCAGGCCAGGGGCCGTAAAGAATGAAATGCTCAAAGTAATCCGTCAAGTCAAGGACCTCTGAACGGAGGTGGTATCCAGGAAGTCCGGTACACCGTCAATATGCCCTGAGTGCACGGGGTGGGTGGCCGTGTGAGCCTCCACCTATGGTGAACTGTGCTAGGTTGTACTTTCACTAGGATTTTTGGATGGTAGTGAAGCCACGGAATTGACCGAATTCAATAAGATTGTGCCCTGAGTGCACGGCGTGTTTGGCCGAGCGAGCCTACACCTGTGGCGAAATATACTTATGCACTTAATTGTTTAGCTGGCTAATGAAATGCAGGGAAGGAGCATCGCCATCCCAATTAAGGGGCGGGGTCGTTATAATTTGGTCAGTTTTAGCTGACCGTTGCTTTGTTTGCCACCGTACGGTGGAATGTTTCTTGAAGGTGCGGCGGAACCAAGTACCAAATAGCGGGCTGAAGCCCAAGCTACTGTGCTAGCCGTCGAAGGCCAAAGTGAACTGTTGTTTTATTTCTGTCATGTGTGCCCGGCTTGCGAGCCGATGTTTGTAAAACACTATGTTGTTAAGTGAACATTTGTAAGGCCATAAGGCCAAGTACTTTTGTGTATTTTGGTATTTCATTCTTATTGTGGTTGGTGGACATTCATGATAAATGTTATAGGTTATTTGGTTCATTAAACAAATTAAAAACTTCTGCTAGTTGCTCTGTATATGACGTTTATGTTTGGGAGAATGTTTTCATTTTGTAACCCTTCGGTCTGTCTGTAGTATATGGCATTGGGCCCCGGCCGGACCTACTGCTATATACCATGCGACGGATAGGGGTGTTACAATTTGGTATAAGTCTATCGGTTCCGGTCTTGCTTATTGGAATTCGTGGGCGAATTCTTTTAAGGGGTGGTGAGCATATGTATGTGCTTCATCGTTATAACATAAAAGAACTCATGAATGTACACTAAGGAATGAAAATACACTTATTTTTGAGGAACCTGATGATGGAGCCGTCATCCCCTGGCATGTTGATTTGGAGCGTCCCCCACCGGACGACGATGGTGATCTGGTACATGTTGAAGACCCGTGTCATGTTGCTGAGGAAGATCCCCTTCTGGATGATTATGGATACTCGGTTATGTTTGGTGTCATTATTCGTCGCTATGTGGAGTTTGAAGATTATGATCACCGTTGCCTCAAACTTGAAGGTTGGGACTTGACCGTGACATCCTCTGCCAAGGCCGCGCCAAAATCTCTGCTAAGGCCGCGTCAACATCTCCGCCAAGGCCGCGTCAACATCTCCTCCGCATCTACGCATGAAATAATAATATTGTTGTTTAATTCCAATATTTAATTTCAGCATTTTAATTATTATTTAAGAACTTTCATTTTCATTTCATATTGGCCTATGTTTAGCCAAATTTTGTTTCTCTTTAGAGTAGGCTGCATGTAGCCTCTATTTTGTGTTGTAGCCTATATATAGGCATTATTTTGTCATAATCCGGTAGAATGAATGAAAAAAACTTATAACCTAATTTCAAGTTGAAATTTTTCCTCCTCCTCTTCTCCCCTTGGGCGCCGCCCCCTTCCTCTCCTTCACCCCTTTTGTCCGCCGACCCTCCCTTCTCCTCCCACCCCCTTCTCGGTTTCTACCCTCTCCTCCCCTCTTCTCCTTTTCTCTCTTGTCCACCCGAGCCTCCTCTTTCTCCACCATGAAAACTGACCATTTCACATAGTCGACCACCACCTCCATCTCATAGCCAGCCACCCTCAACTCCATCTCCAATATTTCGGCCACCATCATTTCCATTACCCAAAAAAAATCGATCCCTCTTGTGAGATTCCAAAAAATAGCCCCCTTTATTTCCTAGAGAAAATTCGGCCAAGGCTAAGAGGTGAATCTCGTGGATCTTCAACGACGACGTGAAGGCAACAAAGTACAACGTGTTTCCCTCCCATCGGTGTGCTTTCGGTGGATTCGGAAAGAAACGATTCTAGGATAAGAAAGCCGGAATCATCCATTCTGGTTGGGTAACGAACATCTCCACTCTTGAGCGTTTCCTTTCTTAGACAATTCTCGTGGCATAAGCGTAGCGCGTTATTTGTGAATGGTTTGAAATTTCGTGGTGGATTTCATATTAGATTTGTTATTGTCTCTTATCTCCGTTTACATTCGTGAGCCGTGGCGGCCCTCGTTTTATTTTGTTGGGAGAGAACCACCCATTATCCGAATCTTTGTTTTCGGTGGTGTCTCTTTGGGTAAAACTTATGCTTGACTGAACCGTGTGGGTTTATTTCACTTTAGAGGACCTTGGCCTATAGCCTTGGACTTATCTTAAGGGGCTTGGCGAACCCCCCGTCACCTAAGTATTTTAATTATTGCTATCGCATGGTTGCTGCATTTTGTTATTGTGTGGAGGTAAAAGTTATAGTAGAGAGGCATACGTGTGAATCCCTTAGCAGTCACCATGTCGAACCCAGTAGCCTACATCAATTTGGTATCAAAGGGAAGTTCTCGTCAATTTCCTAATTGGCACTCCTCCCCCTCTCAAATTTCAAAATTTCAAATTTCAAATTTCAAAATTTAAAATTCAAATTCCAAATTCCAAATTTCAAATTTCAAAATTTCAAATTTCAAATTTTAAATTTCAAAATTTAAAATTCAAATTTAAAATTTAAAATTTCCAATTTCAAATTCCAAATTCCAAATGTCAAATTTTTCTCCAAATTAAAAAAAAATATATTTGTGGTCTGCAAATAGCCGGCTAAATTTTATTTTCAGCAATAAAAAAAATCAGAAAAAAATCAATTAATAATCTCCATATTTTTGCCAGCAAGAATATTAAAAAAATATTATATATTATTTTGAAATATTAGCGGGAACAAATCTTTTTTTGAAAATAAATAGGACCAGGCTATTTGCTATCTTGCGTGTGCACCGGTTCCAGTTGAGTGTTCTCTCTGATTCCCTCTGAAATGGCCCATGACGTTCACGTTTCCCGAATGAAACCTTTAGGTTCCGTCATGAAAGTTAGAAAACCATTCCATTGCCCGGTAGTGGAAGAGATTAAGGGGTTGATTGGTCAATTAAAGGCTAATCAAGTTGCATCGCACTCATCTAGGCATGTTAGAGTTCCTGCTCCGACCTATGATGGGCTAGGTGGAACGCAAGAGTTTTTATGTTGGGTGAAGGCTATGGAGCGCTATTTTGAGCGATATCAGATTATGGACCCCCACATGATTCCCGTTGCGAGACTTCAATTATTTAGTCGAGCTCAGACCTTCTGGCTCAATGAGAAGAGACGTTTTGGGACATCCCTCGACGATTCACCTATAGGTTGGAATATTATGAAGAATCTATTAACGGATGAGTATTACCCTCCCCACTATCGTTCTCTGTCATCTGAAAATCTGAGTGAAGTACCACCTATGATTATGCCTACACCGAACCAGTACGATACCCCATACTCCTGTACTAGGACATCACATAAGTTTGCTTCTCCTCTCCAGGGCACTAGACCCCTACTTGATTATGAGAGTTTTCATATCATCTTGGGTAGTCAGGCGATCAAGACACGTGAGATTAGTGACACGTCTGGGTTTGGCACTATCGATCATTCTATTCTGACTACGCCCGTAGTCTCCTTAGAGTCACCCCCTGAGCTGTCGGATCTAGTTATTGATTCCCCTGATGAGTCTGAGGCTGATTCTACGATTGCGCCCGTCACTGAGGACGAGACTATTATCAGTGACGAGTGTAGCGACGTTGAGGAGATTGGTTACCCTAGTGACCTTGATAAGGATTTCTCTTTTGAGGAATCATCTCCACTCCCTGTCGATGATATTTCTGAGCCGTCTACCGTGATTGTCATGAAGTCTTCCGATGACCCTGAGTCGGTTGATATTCTGGCTTAGTCAAAAGAGTCACCTCTTGCTGTGACCTTACCTAGTAGTGATATAGATGATGATATGTTAGAACTCAAGCTGGGTTATTTTAGTCCGAGACATATTGATGTGCCCATTCCTGAGATTTTTACTGCGTCTGACTTGGAAGATATGACGGATGTGTTGGAAGTATGTCCAAGTGAGGGAGTGCTATTTTTGGAAGATGTTATTGATGTATACCCGGATGAGCATCCCCTGATGCTAACTCCATCGCATGAAGTTAATTTTGATCTTGACTCTCTCCCGGATTTAGGATACGAGTTGGGTACGTCTGATCTTAGTCATTTTATTTTTGCCAACCGTATTGGTCCCGTCTTTAGACATGCCTCGAATAGCGTTGATAAAATTCATGTGTGGTCACTATAAAACTTTTGATAGTCTTGTTTCCTCCCGAACTCCCACGTTTAGTCAAATCTCTGAGTATACGTTAATGATGTGGCCGTTGATTGTGCCACTTGATTTCATTCTGCTAGTACCACCAGAGGTGGTCCCCTTAGTGCCGCCTGATCTCGTAGTATTGGTGCCGATCTATGACTCGATCACTGAGTCTGAATCACATGATATACATAATGAATTGGAAGACATGTCGGATGAGTTTTCTGTAAGGGCAAATCCACTGTTTGAATTTTCTTATGATTTTAATGGCTTGCAGTCGGACGATATTTCTTGGACGTCAAATCCGAGTTTTGAGGTTTCAAATTGGACTTCTAGTGATACCTTGTCTATGGTGCCTTATGATGTGTTGTCCCCTCGACACACTTATTTGCCAAGCCTGAATGCTTGTATTTATCCCCCTCCTTTTGATGACCCGTGCACGCGCATATTGGTGAAAGTAGTTGGGAATGTTGAGTTATGTCGCCCGCACGTCTTTTCAAATCCGGGAGCATCCAACTCTAAAGTTGGTGATGAGTGTTATCCGCTGGATTTTCTTCATGACGTTTTAAAATTTAAATTTAAGCCTAAATTTCAAACTTCGACGTTGAACTGCACCAACTTTACCACTGATTTTAAAACACCTGTACCACCTGACTTAGTCCCGTTATTTCCCACTGTTGAAATAAGTCATGTTGCACATGGGTTCTCCCCACACAGTTTTAAGATTGTTAGTTTGTATCGGAGAGTATCTTATCGTTATACGAATGATTTGGTTTTTGCTTGTCTCGCCCCTGAACGGATGCCTCCAAGCACCTTTGAAATATTTATGAATCAGCAAGTCCATCTTTTGCGAATTTTATAGAAATTTATTAACATGACATTTCTTGTAGAATTTCCCATTGAATGGGGCATAGCTCCTATTTTCAATTTTTCATATTTAACGCTTCATGCTTCTATGCCCCTTGAAAAGTCTATCTCCACAATTACATATTCCACAATGCTTTCTATTGGGTCTGGTGGTGTTAGTATTTCTGGATCGTTCTCTTCCCCGGTCTCCATCAGAGGTATGTGGGTTGATGTTGTGGAAATTAATTGTTTTTATTTGGCTAATGCATTTTTGAGGTCCCCCCAAGACCACCTTTTGCCTCGCAGGTTCCTTTTACCCGGCGATTACACACAGGACTACTCATAAGTGATGAGTATTTTTGAGAGGGGGAGGATTGATGGAGCCGTCATCCCCCGACATGTTGATTTGGAGCGTCCCCCTCCGGACGACGATGGTGATCCGGTATATGTTGAAGACCCGTGTCACGTTGCTGAGGAAGATCCCCTTCCGGATGATTATTGTGACCTGGTTATGTTTGGTGTCGTTGTTCGTCGCTATGTGGAGTTTGAAGATTATAATGACCGTTGCCGCAAAATTGAAGGTTGGGACTTGACCGCGACAACCTTTGCCAAGGCCGCGTCAACATCTCTGCCAAGGCCGCGTCAACATCTCCGCCATGGTCGCGTCAACATCTCTGCCGCATCTACGCATGAAATAATAATATTGTTGTTTAATTCCAATATTTAATTTCAACATTTTAATTATTATTTAAGCACTTTCATTTTCATTTCATGTTGGCCTATGTTTAGCCAAATTTTGTTTCTCTCTAGAGTGCACTGCATGTAGCCTCTTGTTTGTGTTGTAGCCTATATACAGGCATTGTTTTGTCATAATCCAGTAGAATGAATGAAAAAAACTTAAAACCTAATTTCAAGTTGAAATTTTGCCTCCTCCTCTTCTCCCCTTGGGCGCCGCCCCCTTCCTCTCCTTCCCCCCTTTTGGCCGCAGGCCCTCCCTTCTCCTCCCACCCCCCTTCTCGATTTCTATCCTCTCCTCCCTTCTTCTCCTTATCTCTCTTGTCCACCCGAGCCTCCTCTTCCTCCACCAAGAAAACCGACCACCTCCTCTTTCACATAGCCGACCACCACCTCCATCTCATAGCCGGCAACCCTCAACTCCATCTCCAATATTTCGGCCACCATCATTTCCATTACCCAAAAAAAAACTGATCCCTCTTGTGAGATTCAAAAAAACAGCCCCCTTTATTTCCTAGAGAAAATTCGGCCAAGGCTAAGAGTTGAATCTCGTGGATCTTCAACGACGACGTGAAGGCAAAGAAGGACAACGTGTTTCCCTCCAATCGGTGTGCTTCCGGTGGATTCGGAAAGAAATGATTCCAGGATAGGAAAGCTGGAATCATCCATTCCAGTTGGGAAACGAACATCTCCACTCTTGAGTGTTTCCTTTGTTAGACAATTCTCGTGGCATAAGCGTAGCGCGTTATTTGTGAATGGTTTGAAATTTCGTGGTGGATTTCATATTAGATTTGTTATTGTCTCTTATCTCCGTTTACATTCGTGAGGCGTGGCCCTCGTTTTATTTTGTTGGGAGAGAACCACCCATTATTCGAATCTTTGTTTTCGGTGGTGTCACTTTGGGTACAACTTACGCTCCACCGAACCGTATGGGTTCATTTCACTTGAGAGGACCATGGCCTATAGCCTTGGACTTATCTTGAGGGGCTTGGCGAACCCCCCGTCACCTAAGTATTTTAATTTTTGCTATCGCATGGTTGCTGCATTTTGTTATTGTGTGGACGTAAAAGTGATAGTAGAGAGGCGTACGTGTGAATCCCTTAGCAGTCACCGTGTCGAACCCAGTAGCCTACATCACCTGAGTGTTCCAATGATTTCTTTTAGCAATTTGTATGTCGCCTAATCGATAGTTATGCTTTATATGGGACTACGAGTGGTGCGGGGCAGTCGCAAGGTCAGCACTCCACGGAGAGTAATGCACTTAAAAGCGTGCCTGAGAACCTGCTTTCTGTTGAAACCATTAGAAGGATAGTTAAGTGGTGTTCGCGGTTACTAAAGCACAACTTGGAGGGCAAGTGCATTCCCCTATACCTGGGGTTACTTCAACACCGAGTGGTGTGATAAAACAACTGGCATGTATAAGACCTTTGGATCAGCAGTTGAACATGCTTTTAGTGTAGGGTACGCACTCAGTTGAGGAGTATTTGAAGGCGTTTCTTATTATAAGGCGCTACCCAGTGTTTGATTTGGAGAACGAGCAGACTATAGTTAATAGTTTCTACAACGGTCTGCGTGATGAATTATGACTGCTACTTGTAGGACCAAAGTTACTTGGATTTCGAGCGTTAGTGGAGTCGGCTAGAGCTTTGGAAGCAGATCTGTCCAAAACCAACCAGACGTCAGTGCGCAGGTTACCAAACTCCCCAGGTCCCGCAAATCCTTTACACCAAAAGAGGAGTAAAGTGAGGCATGACGTATCTGCTAGTCAAACTCCATATTACTGTTATAAATATGGAAGGTTTGGTCACTTTGCCCGAGATTGTTGTAAAGATGATCAGGGGACAGAGAAAGTTTTGAAGGGAGTCCAAGAGAAGAAATACTTCAGTGCTGAGAAGACAGAGATCAAGGAGCTACCCACGTCGATGTCCGGTTTCCGTAGATGGTGTAAGAAGGCAAGGAGGGTGGGTCTAGTTCCTTCTTTTGGTGCATTTTGAACAATTATTGGTTGAGACCCGGACGCATGCTTTTGCTGTGGAAAGGTTGGACACTTTGCCCGAGAGTGTCGAAGCGGACATCTGGAGTCCGAGAAGAAGCCAAGAGCAACTAACGAAGAGAAGGGCAAGGGGTTGGAGACTGCTACACCTTAGTATGCTCCATCCAAACCTAGAGGATACAACTTTGGCCATCAGGAGGTTATGAAATATGCTGACATGGTGACAAGTATGGTTTAATTTTTGGTATGTCAGTTTTAGATACTTATTGCCTTACGCATATTAGCCTATGTTAGGTTATGTTAGGATTTGTATTGATTTCCTGAGTGTCCGACGAAAACACTGTTTGTTATGGGAACTTCCTATTCCTTTTTGCCCAAAGGACGTATATCGTGCATCGGAGTTCCTTCTTCGATGGCAAGAGTCAAATCGAGAGTACTGCTGCCTAACGGGTACTCTTTACACCCGAATAGAGCCTGTTGTTTGAAGTTATGGTTAGGGAGTCAGGAGTTTTGACTTGCAAGCGTCGCTACTGCTTTCTATAGAGTTCGATGTAATCTTTGGAATGATTGGCTCTCGGAGCAGCGTGCGTACATCAATTTCAAACGTAAGGTGGTCAGTTTGGTACTAGCTATGGTTATGAGATGTCGGAACTGAAGTATTACTTCAAGAGCTGGTAGAATAGGGTTATGTACATCCATGTTTATTGCCTTGGAGCACATCGGTCCTCTTGTTAAAAGAGGATGGAAGCTTACAACTATGTAATGGTTGTTAGAAGTTGATTAAGTTAACGGGAAAAGATTAAGTATCCAACCAAAAGAGTGATTATCTGTTCGATCAACTCAATGGGTCAAGTGTGTACTCAAGTTGAATCTGAAATTCAGATAGTATTATTCGTCGCTAAGGGAAGTGATATTCCCAAAACGGTGTTCAGCACACAATATGGGCATTATGAGTTCATCGTTATGTCGCTTGTACTGACAAATGTGCCGTCCGTGTTATGGATTTGAGGTATAGGGCATTCAGTGAGTACCTGAACTAGTTTGTGATAACCTTTATCGATGACTTACTGGTATACTTTCGGTATGAGGGTGATCATTCCAAGAATCTGGATTCGGTATTGGAGACGTTAAGGAGAAATCAGTTGTATGCAAAATTCTCCAAGTGCGAGCTTTGGTTACCCTCAGTTGCATTTCTTGGTCGTCTTGAGTGGAGAAAGTGTCGTGGTGAACCCGTCAAAGATATTTGCGATACATGAGTTGCTTGTGTTATCTGCATTGGCGAAAAGTTCGAAGTTTATAAGACTGGCTGGATAGTACAGACGCTTCATAGAGAACCTCTAGCGGATAACATTACCCCTCACGACTTTGGCGAAGAAAGATCAAAAGTTTGTGTGGTCGCTGGAGTGCGCGAAAGCTTTCGAAGAGCTGAAAAGTCAGTTGACCTCGGCAACTTTTCCATATTCACCGAGTAGGATCGAAGAAGTTGAGATTTACAGCGATGCTTGGGGCAGTGACTTGTATTGTGTTCTGCTCCAGCATAGGAGTGTAATAATATATAGCTCGCGTTAGTTGGTGGTACGCGAGAAGATTTATCCAGTCTATGACTTCAAGTTAGCGGCCGTGATATTCGCCTTGAAGCTTTAAAGGCCTTACATAAACGGCATCAAGGTTGGTATCTAAATCGATCTAAGGAGCCTGAAGTGCTTATTGGATAAAAAGGATTTAAACTTCTCGCAGCGGAGGTGGATGAATTTATTGGGGGACAACACCTTTGACATACATTTTGGCGCAAGTTTTGGAGATATTGGAAATCTCTTGCGCTGACAAGCAGATCACGGATGATGCTTTTGATAGGTCAAATCCCCAATATGGTATTTGAAGACGGACTGTTGTGTAAGGACAGTCGTCTGTGCGCCCCAAGTGTGGCGAGTCAGTGGCAGGACTTGATGTACGAGGCTCATTATACCAAGTACTCAATTCACCCGAAGTGAGAAAATGTTTAGAGATTTAAAGAAGTTGTTCTGATGGCCCAGACTGAAAAAGGATGATCCGGTGGAAAAGTTAGCCAAACTCTACATGGATAACATTGTTCGGTTGTATGGTGCACCCCGCAGTATTGTACGTGACTGAGATGAATGCTTCACGTCCAACAATACCAGGCTGGTTCATAAAATATTGGGAACTAAGCTAAGCTTCAGTACAGTCTTCCGTTCAAAGACAGATGTTCAGACCGACTGGGCCAGCAAATGATGGAGGACATACTTCACATGTGCGTCTTGGATTATTGAAGACAGTGGAATGATCATATGTACATAGTGGAGTTTACGAATAACAACCGCTACCAGGCGAGTAAACAAATGGCATCTGTCGAGACCTTGTATGGGAGAAAAAGGTCGCACGCCGTCGTCTTGGTTAGAGACGGGTGAGTCGATGTTGTACAAACGATAGACAGTGGAAGATGCCACTTCAACAGTACATACAGTTCAGGAATGGTTGAAGATCGATCACGACAGACAGACAGAATACTATAACGCCAAAGCATAGGAACATGGAGTTTGCTGTTGCCGATTGAGCATAGTTGAAAATCAAGCCGTTCAATGGTGTCTCGCGAGCTCGATGCCTGAGGAGGCTGAGTCCGAGGTACCTGGACCGTTTGAGCTCCTGGAGCGGAGTGGTGAAGCAAGGTATTGACTGAAGTTGTCAGTGAACTTGAGTGGGCTACATGATGTGTTCCACATATCGGGGTTGCGGAAGGCGGTGCTATAGCCATCGCATGTGGTTGTGGCCGGTCAGGTGCCGTTTGATTGTGGGATGACGACGAAGGTCAAGCCCGTATGTATTGAAGACTTTGAAGTCACACAACTTCGCAATAAGAAGTTTCCATATGGTTAAAGTCTATTGAAATAATTGCGGTCGTAAAGATCTTTCATGAGATCGAGAGCAGTTTATGTTGGAGGAATACCCCGAGTAATTTCGTTTGGGTAAATCTTAGGTTGTGTATCTTTACATAATTTCGTGGACGAAATTCTTTAGGGGGGGGAGATTTGTAATGCCCCGAAAATTATAAATGAGTCGGTCGCGTCCTAAGGAATTTTTGGTGCCTTTATAGGGCTACACGGCCTGGGACACGGGCGTGTATATGGCGATGTCCTTCTGTGTTGGCTGGGCTGTATCCAGGAAAGGTGATGGAGCCGACTACCCCCGACTTGTTGATTTGGAGCGTCCTCCCCTGGACGACTTTGGTGATCCAGTGCTTGTTGATGAAGACCCGCTTCCGGATGATTACGGCGACCCGGTAGATATGGTTGCGGGCACTCTCTTGATTGATGGCGTTGCTCGCCGTCACTTGTTGTTCGATGACCATGATGATCGTTGCCGCAAGCTTGAAGGTTGGAACTCGGCCGCAACATCCACCGCCATCGCCGCGTTAAAATCTTCGCCGCTTCTACGAATAAATTTATAATTATGTTGTTTAACTTAGTCATTTAATTTCAGCATGGTTATTTTGTTCATGTGGCCTATGTTTAGCCACTTTGGTGTGCACTTAACCTATTTTCTTATAAAGCCTATAAAAGGCTAACCCTTGCTTTATTTTGGGTAGAATGAATGATAAAGAAAACCCTAATTTCAGATTTTGAAATCTCTCTCTTCCTCCCTCTTGTGGCCGTCCACTTCCCCTCTCCTTCCTCTTTAGGCAGCCGGCCTCCTTCTCCCTCTCTTCCCCCTCCAACCTCTCGGCCAAGCTAGGCCGACCACCTCCCTCCTCCTCCTTCTAGCCGTCGACCACCTCCCTCCCTCTCCCTCTTGTGGCCGCCCTCCTCCCTCTCTCCCCTCCAACATTTCGGCAAAGGTTAGGCCGCCCACCTCCCTCCTCCTCCTTCAAGCCACCGGCCTCCCATCTCCCTCTCTCAAAAAAAATATTTCTTACTCCTTCTTGAACGGCGCACCTTCCGTTATTTGGGCAGCACCAACTCCGGCGTGATCCGAAGAAGGCGATTGGTTTTCCTCGTACCGGTGTGGCTTCGGCGGAACCGGAACCGGAACGATCCCTACAACCTCGTCGACATCCGAGCGGGGGTAACGAATATTTCTTCACAAACCTAGTGATTCCCTCTTGATATATATTGTGGCTACGGCATGTTGTGTGATCTGTGATGCATGATTTTCGTGACTTATATTTCTTTGATTTGCTTGCGTATTTCCGATCTTCATTTACGTTCGTGAGGCTTGGCGGCCCTCGTTTATTTTGTTGGGAGAGGACCACCCGTTTCCGAATCGTTTATTTTCGGTGGGTTCTCTTTTGGTACAACTACGCTCGATCGAACCGTGTGGGTTCCTTTCGCTTGAGAGGACCTTGGCCTATAGCCTTGGTATCATCTTGAAGGGCTTTGCGACCCCTACGTAATAACCTAACCACTAATATCCGGATCTGCATGTTGCTGCGTTTCACATGTGCTTGGGATCGTTAAGTCATCGGAGAGAGTCTTGCTTAGTCACGTCGTCTCCCATAACGCCCAAAAGGACTAGCCTACATCAACTAGCCTACATCAAAAGGACACGGCATGAAACATAGTTTTGAACAGTAGTGACACGGGCATGTCAGGGGTGACATGGGCGTGTCCTCACACGTGTCACCACCCGTGTTCTTCTCTGGTTGAAACCCTGGGTGTGTTGTCAGGAGTGCACGACCGGGGTATACGGGCGTGCACTGAATGAAACGGGCGTGTCAGATTCATCACGGGCGTGTGTCCTCTTGTGTCCACCAAGGGACATGACGGTTGGTGTGGCAGTTATGCGTGACACGCCCCTGGTCACAGGCGTGTCGATGACCCGACACGGGCGTGTCAGGTTGAGGCACGGGCGTGTCTCGACCCATTTCCTGCTCTGGATCGATGACTTCGTGTGCAAGCAGGGCACACGGCCAAGCACACGGTCGTGTGCAAAGCCGTGTTCGGCTTATTTTAGTGACTTTTTGGCTAGAACTGAGCCGTTCTTTTTCTTTAAATCAGATCTGATGGCTTAGGATTAATCCTCCTTCCTTAAGGCCGGGAGTGGGGGTTAAACTCCTCATTTTCTTTTGGCCTTTATCTTTCTTAAGTCTTAGAGAGAGGAGAAAACAAGGAAGGAGGAGGAGGAGGATCCCAGCTGGCGGCGGAGCATCGGAGCACCAAATCGAAAACCGAGACCGGATCCGCGGAGGCATTCTCGTTACGAAGCTTTCCATCCGGCTAGTTTCTCATGGCGCCAAAACGGACTTCAAGGGTAACCATTCTCAACTTGGACATGTGAAGTCCTCTTCCTTTCTAAATGGGAAACCCGCTCCCGCGAGTGTGCGGTGAGTGCGCGGTGTTCCTTGGGGTAGATATGTGAAGTCCCCCTTGTTTAGAGTCCAGAATCGAAGTACGGGCATAGGCATTGTGTGTGAAGCCTACCCGGACGTGTTTGTCTTGATCGGTGATGTTGCATTGTGCATTGATTGTCGGAGAAGACTCCGTATTGTGTTGTTCTTCGGGCTTTCTACATGGTAGATTGCAATAGGGAGCCTTGGGGATTAACTCTAAGGTGCACCCGGAAAACTGGGTGGAAACGCATTCCTGCCAACTAGGTGGCCTGGGGACAACCTTGTATAATTAGGAATGTATGTGTGAGGCCTGTCTCCAGGAGACATGTAGGGTCTTTCTTTGGAAAACGGTGAGCCCATGGGGTTTAGAATTATTAGGCCAGGGAGCCGAATAGGAAAGGCAAAACTGACCCGTATCCTGCAGGTTTTGCCAAGAGTACTATGGTATTCGGAGACGGTAGGGCGACTTGAGCAATGGGAAATGGTGGAGCTGTACCTGCGTTATGTGGACTATGACATGAGAGTAGCGGAAATTGTCTCTCTTCGGTGGCATAATGAGAGTCTCAGGCCATGGGCCGTAAAGACTGAAATGCTCAAAGTAATCCGTCAAGTCAAGGACCTCTGAACGGAGGTGGTATCCGGGAAGTCCGGTAAACCATCAATGTGTACTGAGTGCACGGGGTGGGTGGCCGTGTGAGCCTCCACCTATGGTGAAATGTGCTAGGTTGTACTTTCACTAGGATTTTTGGATGGTAGTGAAGCCACGAAATTTACCGGATCCTCTAAGAATGTGCCCTGAGTGCACGGGGTGTTTGGCTGAGCGAGCCTACACCTGTGGTGAAATATACTTCTGCACTTAATTGTTTAGCTGGTTAATGAAATGCAGGGAAGGACCACCGCCCTCCTGATTAAGGGGCGGGGTCGTTATAACTTGGTCAGCTTTAGCTGACCGTTGCTTTATTTGTCACCGTATGGTGGAATGTTGCTTGCAGGTGCGGCGGAACCAAGTACCAAATAGCGGGCTGAAGCCCAAGCTGCTGTGCTGGCCCTCGAAGGCCAAAGTGAACTGTTGTTTTATTTCTATCATGTGTGGCAGGCCTGCGAGCCGATGTCTGTAAAACACTATGCTGTTAAGTGAACATTTGTAAGGCCATAAGGCCAAGTACTTTTGTGTATTTTGGTATTTCATTCTTATTGTGGTTGGTGGACATTCATGATAAATGTTATATGTTATTGGGTTCTTTCAACTAATTAAAGACTTCCCCTAGTTGCTCTGTATAGGACGTTTATGTTTGGGAGAATGGTTTCATTCTGTAACCCTTTTGCCTGTCTGTAGTATATGGCATCGGGCCATAGCCGGACCTATTGCTATATACCATGCGACGGATAGGGGTGTTACACTACCGTCGTGGCAAATGGAGGTAGTGGGTTGGGCCACCCAACCTCTTGGCCGGCATTCACACCACCTAACCTATACCTTCGTATTCCTTAACGCAGAGAACACACCGCAGAGCCTCTGCGTTCTCTGCTGGAAAATCCACCAGTCTTTTCCATAGCTAAGTGTATACCACACCTGCCGAGTCATCATATCTACGTCAGTGTGAACGACCATAAAATATCGAAGACCCACCACCTTATGCACATGCATCCATGAATTCCCGATCCATCGGCTCCCCGGACTAACCTGCCTGTGACAACAACCTTCTAAGCCATCGACTCGCCGGTCTAACTTGTCCATTTCCATAACCACCAAGCCTACCGCTCGGGTAAACAAACCAAGCTAACCTCTCGAGTCATCAGTATGAGTGAAAGTGAAGCCCTAGTATTTACTAATTGCTCTTTGACATTTTAGTCATACAATTTAAGGTTAACCTTGAACTGCTCAGGGCATTCCCTGTGAAGGGCTCTCGAGGGCACTAGGAACTACGATGGGCTGAAGCTCAAAGCTCCCTTTCGCATGGTACTTATTATTGTTGGTATCTACCCATAACCCAACTCTCTTGATCTTACACTTGAACTAAACTTTAGTGTATTTAGACTTCCTCTAAGGGAATGACGATCCATCGTCGATCCCGAGCATGACCTAAACTTTGCCAACCAGGCTCTCACAACCTGACTCCTCTTTCATATATAAGTCAGACCAAGTACACCATCTATCCCACCTTCCCATTCCAAGGCTTACATGTTATCTTATTTCTATAGCTTTACTATGTGCAGACTTATGAGCTACAAGATGTGTATGAATGATGAATCCCTTTCAAATATTCATCCAAATGACCTAAGATTATTACTGGGGGTCTAACATGATATTTTATAGAAAAATCCAGAATATAATATTTTTTCCCTAATTTATTTGGCATTTATTTAATTTTAAGCAAAATTAGGCCAGTTATGCTTTTGAACATCAAGTATACTTTCCTGACATAGTATGGCCTCCACAAAATTATGACAATTGTATATCATCCAAATAATTGTAAATACAGAAATTCAAAAATTTCCCAAAAAGGTTTGACCACAAGACTAATTATTGATTAAATAACCTCATTAATAGGGCAAAGCAAGAAATAATAGAAATAATCATCCAAAAATTAAATTAAAATTATCGGATGTTAAAAGTGACCAGAAAGGACAACTGACCAAATTTAGTAATTTTGCAGATACATTTGGCTACATTATAAATCATTTAAGAATATTCTACACAAGACACTTTGTGAGGCATCCTATATGAAAAGGCTTCCAATAACTTTATAAACATTCATAGAGCATGATGAAGCCTTAAGATTTCCTTAAACCAAATTTCATAATTTTCCAATGAGTAAATAACTCATAAAATTTTTTCTTACTAATAGGGAAATTATTAGGTTTGTGGATGAAATACTATAAATATTATTCCAAAATACATACTAAAATTTCCAAAGATTATTTACCATTATATAAGATCACTGCCTAAGTTTCATGAACATTCAAGATCATATACTCATACAATAAAATTATGAGTAAAAGTACCCTAATTGGTCCTAAACTATTTTAGAGGGGATGTAAGTTCCTAATAACTCTAATAACATTTTTAAGGCTTATTTTCATCCTATGAATTCATCAACCAAGATCCAAGACATTCCAAGGACATATGGTCTCATGTCCTTCTTTGAGCACAAAACTGAACCCTAAGGTTCACACTAGGGTTCTAGGGTGTTGGGTATTGTATCCACAATATACCTGATTTGAAGAATCCCCTGAACAAGCTATGTTGAATTGACAATGTATTTGACGATCTTCTATCAAGTTGTGCTTGCAGATATTCCATGCTAAGTACACACCAATATCAGGGTGCAGTGGGTCAATATACACGGGTCTGCGCAACGTAATCCCTCGTATAGTAGATCAGTGTGTTGACTCCCGTGTGCTCTCTCTATTGGAGTGTACTTATTTTCAAGTACAGGGTCTAGGCAGATCAAGAGCAGAAGAAAGAGTAAGGATGGGTCAAAGACCAAGTCATCAAAGGAAGGAAGAGAAAATTCCTCTAAGTCAAAATCGACGTGAATCACAAAGTGATTCTCGCCGACTTTGACGGGAATCATTAGTGATTCCCGCCGATTCGACGAGAATCAGTCTGCATTCCCGTCGTATTCCTCCGGCTGACAGTTTTCCAACAGGAATTCATCCAAGGCAGAATCGACGGGAAACGTTAGTGATTCCTGCCGACATCGACGGGAATCACCAACGATTCCCGCCGATTTTGCCTTAGGCAATTTTTCTCGTTCGCTGGACCGAACCACCTTGCCGTGCGCTGTTTAGGACGGGGCTAGGGTTTCTTTATGTGGGCCACACAACGGTCATTAGGGTTGGCTCTAGTATTTATACTCGCGTATTTTGAACTCCTACAGAATCCATTCACGTTAAATCAAAAGTAGCCGACGTCGTGCCCTAGCCGATCGCAGAAACCGCCAATCACTTGTCGCCGCTCGCAGTTCGGCGTCGCCGCCAATCTCCTATCTTCTTTGATCTTCCGGTGACAGTACTGAGGCAAGCCGAGCATCTCACGCATCTCTCTTGAGATCTCTTGTCTCTCGATTCGTTGAACGAGACTAGTTCTCCATTCCGAATCGGTGGAGACGATTGATCCGACTGAGATCATTGGTAGACCTTGCTTTCTTCGTCAAGAAGTTTGGATCAACAAAGTATTGCGGCCGCATTCTCTTACCGCCGCCGATCTTGACAAGATCCTCTCCAAGAGAGAAATTCGGTTGTGGACTCTTTGTAACTTTCAAGAAAGCTTCAACGAACGAAGAAGGACATCGAAATCTCCAAAAGCTTCGTTTGTATTTTCTTTTACATTCTATTCTGTTTTTGTTGTAAAGGAATTTTCATTCCTTTTTATAAGGGTTGGGTGCAACCTATGGTGGTGGAGTTGTGACTCCTTTGTTGGAAGGGTTCCTTCCATAGTGTGAGGATTAAATTTCAATCCGATTGGAGAAGTGGTCGAGTCTGTAACACCCCAAAATGTTGTAGGAGCGACGGGGATCGATTTTGGCCAAGACAAGGTTTTGGTGCAGGTGACACGGGCCCCGACACGGGCGTGTCGGAGGCCGTGTCGGGCGTGTCGAGCTCGGGCCGTCGAGCTGGCCGTGTCGTCGACCAGCGCAGGTCGACGATGGTCGTGTGGTGGAACACGGCCTAGGACACGGGCGTGTCCCAGGCCGTGTCATACCTGGGCTGTGCGGTTGGGTACACCGGTAATGACACGGGCACGAACACGGGCGTGTCTAGTTTGACACGGGCGTGTTGGATGCCGTGTCAGCAAGCCGTGTACCCCTCTGACTACAAAGTGTTGATAAATTGCACACGGGGGGCGTGACACGGGTCCCGACACGGGCGTGTCGCAGGTGACACGGGCGTGTCGGAGGCCGTGTCAAAGGCCGTGTGCTGGTTTTCAATTTTGGTCGAGACGACGAATGAGCTACACGGCCAGGCACACGACCGTGTGCCAACCCGTGTTTGGCCCAGATTTTATGATTTTGGATTTAATCCGGGCCGTTCGTTTCCTTGGCTTTGGATCCGACGGTGGGGGGCTTCTCCTGGGTGGATATGGTCGGGAAATAGGGTTTAGAAACCCATTTTCCATTGGCCAATCTCTCTCTAAAAGTTAGAGAGAAGGGAGAGCAAGGAGGAAGGAGGAGTCCAAGATCCGGCCGCCGGAAGAGCTTCGGAGCTCCGAATCGCGATCCGAGTCCAGATCCGCGGAGGCGACGCCGTTGCGGTGCTTTCCAACTGTATAGTTTTCGATGGCGCCGCGGAAGAATGCAAGGGTAACGATTTCTCATCCTTGGGCATGTGAAGCCCTCTTTTCCTTTGCATAGGAAGCCCTCTCTCGCGAGTGAGCGAAGAGTTGGAGCATTCCTTGGGGTAGATATGTGAAGTCCCCCTTGTGTAGAGTCCGTATGTGTAAACGGACATAGGCATTGTGTGTGAAGCCTATTCAGACATGTTGGTCCGGATCGGTGATGCTGCATTGCATTTGAATCGGGCAAGAATCCGGATGTTTGGGTGTTTTCGGGTTTTCTACGTGGTAGATTGCATCAGGGAGCCTTGGAGATTAACTCCAAGGTGCACCCGGAAAACTGGGCAAAAGCGTGGTTTGCCAACACGGTGGCCGGGGAGCCAACGTGAACATAACCGGGTTATGTGATTATTGTGGTGGGAACGGGACTCGGTGAGTCTTGACCTGCGCATATGGCTTAAATTGCCGTTGCGATATGAGCACGGGTCAGGCGGAACCGTACCCGGTCTATGTCGTTCGGTTGGACCGTTGGCATGGATGGGGGTCTTCGGCGGTCTATGGCTTAAATTGTCGTGACCAAGGCCAGGAAGGCAAAGTGCTCATATGGATGACCGTCCAAGAGGCGGTGGTGGATTGGGAACGTCTATGGCTTGAATTGACGTGACGTTGGCCGGTTCGCCGAGAATGTGCCCTGAGTGCACGGGGTGTGTGGCCGTGCGAGCCTACGCCTGTGTTGATGTGTATCCACATTAATATATTGCCTATACTAATAAAGTGCAGGGAAAGAGCATCGCCGCCCCGATTTTGGGGGCGGGATCGTTATAATTTGGTCAGCATAGCTGACCGTTGCTTTTGTTTGCCACCGGGCGGTGGTTTGTGCTTGCAGGTGCTGCAGAGCCGAGCGGAAAATAGCAGGCTAAAGCCCATGTTGCGGTGCTGGCCCTCGAAGGCCTAACCCTTTTTATGCTTTCCGTTTATTTCATGTATGGCCGGCCTGCGAGCCGAAGTATGTAAGACATGTTTTGTTAAGCAAACCTTGTAAGGCCTTAAGGCCGGTACTTTTGTATTTTCATTCCTATTGTTACTTCTGTAGTGGACATTCCTGCTTGGCAGGGTTCTTGAATTTGTGCATCTTAATAATTTTCTTCCGCTAGAATGACTCTGTGTAGGTCGTTGGTGATTGGTTGTATGGTTTCAACATGTAACCAACCGGTCTGTCCGTAGTATATGGCGTCGGGCCCCGGCCGGACCTACTGCTATATGCTATGCGATGGATAAGGGTGTTACAAATTGGTATCAGACTTCTGGTTTCGGTCAAGCTTAGATGAATTCACGGACGAATTCACTTTAAGGGGTGGTGAGCACATGTGTGCGTCATCGTTATAACATGAAAAGAACCCATGAATGTCCACTTAGGAATGAAAATATACATGTTTGAGGAACCTGCGTGTTCCTATAATTACTGTTTGCAGTAATTTTTGGGTCGCTTATCGGTGTTTTGCACGATTATAGGTGACCAGAAGTGGTGCTGGGCCGTCTGAACGGCCAGGTTCTGAGGCGAGCAGTGCGCCAAGCGATGCGCCTGCAACACCTCCGTCTGCCGAGACCATTAGGTTGGTGGCAGAAGCGGTCATGGCAATGATCAATGCGCAGCCTGCAAGGCAGGTGTAGCAGCCTGCTCCTGCTATGGAGCAAGTACCGCTTCAGACGGCAGAGCAAAGGAGGGTTGAGCAAGTAGAGTTGGAGCCAGAGTTGCCTCGGAGAGCAACGGAAAGACAACTGAAGCACGTGATGGGCTTTCACCCACCGGTATTCACGGGGGCAGAAACACCGACCCAAGCAGAGAATTGGCTCTCAAGGGTCAACATGGTGATGACTGCGATGGAAACGGAAGAGTGGCAGAAGACCACAATAGCGACGTTCCTGTTGGATGGGGACGCAAGACTATGGTGGGAAGGCCTAGAGCTACATCAGTTGCGGGGAAGGCCGTTGGCCGAAGTATCGATGGAGGAGTTTACGAGACTATTCATGGCTCGATACCTCCCCTCGGCGCAAAGAATTGCGCTAGAAAGCGAGTTTCAGAAGTTGGGGCAAGGGGATTGCACCGTCGATGAATACCTCCATGAGTTTACTCGGTTGGGGAGATATGCCGGCGCTACCTTCGCAGACGAGGAGCGCAAGACGAGCCGCTTCTATGAAGGGCTAAGAGATGACTTAAGGTTGCTACTATCGGGGCCCAAGGCGCAGGGTTTCATGACCCTGGTCAATTCGGCCCGGTCCTTGGAGAAGGACATGAAGAATGTCCAAGCGAAGAAGGAATTCGGTAGTAAGAAAGCGGAGTTCAAGGAACCGACTACGTCGAAGTCGAGATACCGCAGATTCTATAAGAAAGCTAAGACGTCGGGTCCAGCTGCTTCAGGTGCCTCGGGGGCAACTACCAATCGAACCCCGGGCGCTTGTTTCATGTGTGGAAAGACGGGGCACTTTGCCCGTGATTGCTGGAGTGGACGCTCAAAGTCCGAAAGGAAACAAGGAGCTACCTACGAGGAGAAGGGCAAAGAGGTGGAGTCGACCGCGTCCCACTATGCTCCGACTCAGCCTAGAGTCTATAACTTGGGCCAGCAGGAGGCCATCAAGCAAGCGGATGTGGTGACAGGTATGAGTTAATTTATAGCAAGTTAGCTTTAATACCGTTATCTATTGCTTGTTAGCCTAATATTGTTTGTATAGGCTTTATTATGATTAATGATAGTCCGGCACGGGCACTGTTCGATACGGGAGCTTCACACTCCTTGTCCGAAAGCTTTATATCGCGCATCGGAGTCCCTTCTTCAATGGCGAAGGACAAGTTGGATGTGCTGCTACCGAATGGGTGCTCGATGCGTGCGGACAGGGTGTGCGCCGTAAAGGTTCACATTGGGAGCCAAGAGTTCGTCTTGCTAGCGTCATTGCTGCCGCTAGTAGAGTTCGACGTGATCTTTGGGATGGATTGGCTATCAGAGCAGAAAGCTTGGATTGACTGTGACCGGAAGGAGGTCAAGCTAGGTGTAGGGCGGGAGACTACATTCGAGGGGCTAAAGGGGTCGAGCAAGACATTGATGTCCGCTCTTCAGGTGGTGAAGGCAGTTCGTACTGGTGTAGAGCTGTTCTTCGCAATAGTGGGGGCTGTGGAGCCAAAGTCTCCGTTGGATAGCATCCCCGTGGTTTGCGAATACCCCGATGTGTTCCCGGATAGTCTTCCCGGAGCCCCACCGCAGCGGGAGATTGATTTCACCATTGAGCTCGTGCAGGGGGCCAAACCGGTGTCACGTGCTCCGTATAAGTTGGCGCCTAAGGAGATGGCAGAGTTGAAAGTTCAGCTAGAGGAGCTGATGGAGCAAGGGTATGTGCGTCCAAGCTCTTCGCCTTGGAGTGCACCGGTCCTCTTCGTTAAGAAGAAGGACGGGAGTATGCGGCTGTGTATTGACTACAGAGAGTTGAACAAGCTAACGGAGAAGAATAAGTACCCGATCCCGAGGATTGATGATCTCTTTGATCAGTTAGTCGGATCGTCGGTATACTCCAAGTTGGGCTTGAAGTCGGGGTACTATCAGCTGAGGATCAGGGAGTGTGATATCCCGAAGACGGCGTTCAGTACAAGGTATGGGCATTTCGAGTTCACGGTCATGCCGTTTGGACTGACGAATGCGCCATCAGTATTTATGGACTTGATGAACAGGACGTTCAGAGATTTCCTGGATCGCTTTGTGATCGTCTTTATTGACGATATTTTGGTGTACTCGCAGTGCGAAGAAGATCACTTCAAGCACTTGCATCTGGTGTTGGAGACTTTGAGGAGGAATGAGCTTTACGCAAAGTTCTCCAAGTGCGAGTTCTGGCTACCCTCGGTAGCGTTCCTTGGTCATATAGTGAGTGGGGAAGGTATAGCGGTGGATCCAGCGAAGATTGTTGCGATACGGGAGTGGCCTGCGTTATCTTCTGTCGCGGAAGTCCGTAGTTTTCTCGGACTTTCCGGATATTACAGGAGCTTCGTAGAGAACTTCTCGCGGTTAGCATTACCTCTCACGAAGTTGACAAGGAAGGATCAGAAATTCTTGTGGACGCAAGAGTGCGTGCAAGCTTTTGAGGAGCTGAAGAGACGGTTGACCATGACGCCAGTGCTTAGTTCGCCGAGTGGGACCGAGGGCTTCGAGGTGTATAGCGACGCTTCGGGTAGTGTCTTGGGCTACGTGTTGTTGCGGCATGGGAGCGTGATAGCGTATGGATCGCTTCAGCTGAAGGTGCATGAAAGAAATTATCCGGTGCACGACTTGGAGTTGGCGGCCGTGATATTTGCACTCAAGTTGTGGAGGCACTACCTTTACGGCGTAAGGGTCGATATATACACCGATCATAAGAGCCTAAAATATTTGTTGGATCAAAAGGACCTTAATATGAGGCAGAGGAGGTGGATGGAGTTCCTAGGGGACTACACCTTCAAAATACATTATGTACCCGGGAAGGGCAACGCAGTTGCGGATGCGCTGAGCCGCAGGGCTCCCGCCCAAGCCAACTGGTTGTTGGTGCATGATGAGCGGCTAGTACGGGAGTTGGAGGAGCTTGAGATCTGTTGCGTTGACAGGCAGACGAGCGCCAAAGCAATGTTAAACTGGACAGAAGTGCAGTATGACCTGGCTGACCCGGTTCGGCAGGCATTGGAGTTAGATGACTCCATGAAGGAGCTTTTGGAGGCCGCTCTGGATGGGTCAAATTCCCAGTTCTCGGTGGAAGATGGTTTATTAAGGAAGGATCATCGGTTGTGCGTCCCGAGTGGGGGTAACCTCCGGGCAGAGTTGATGTACGAGGCTCATCATACCAAGTACTCAATCCACCCAGGGAGCACGAAGATGTATCGTGATCTCAAAAAGTTGTTTTGGTGGACGGGGCTCAAGAAAGATGTGGCGTTATACGTGGCTAAGTGCCAAACGTGCGCCTTGGTGAAGGCGGAGTGCCAAAGGCCGGGAGGATTTCTGAAGTCCTTGCCTATACCAGAGTGGAAATTCGACGATATATCTATGGACTTTGTGCACGGGTTGCCAAGGTCGCAGAAGGGGAACGACGCCATCTGGGTGATCGTAGATCGACTAACCAAGGTGTCGCATTTCATTCCGCATAGGAAGGATGATCCAGTGGAGAAATTGGCAAAGTTATATGTTGACAATATTGTTTGGTTGCATGGTGTGCCCCGTAGCATTGTGAGTGATCGCGATGGGCGGTTCACGTCAAATGATTGGAGGTTGGTGCAACAGATGCTGGGAACAAAGTTAAAGTTCAGCACAGCTTTCCATCCGCAGAAGGATGGGCAGACCGAGAGGGTCCATAGAACGATGGAGGACATGCTACGCATGTGTGTTCTGGATTTCGGTAAGCATTGGGAAGACCACCTGTATTTGGTGGAGTTCGCGTACAACAACAGCTACCAAGCGAGTATATAAATGGCGCCCTTCGAGGCCCTGTATGGTAGGAAGTGTCGCACGCCGTTATCGTGGCTTGAAACAGGTGAGGCAAGGTTGTACAAGAAGCAAGAGGTGGAGAGTGCTACCTCGTTAGTGCGGATCATTTGGGAGCGCTTATTGATCGCTCAGGACCGGCAGGCGAAGTATTACAATGCCAAGCACCAGAACATGGAGTTCGCGGTAGGCGATTGGGTATATCTGAAAGTAAAGCCGTTCAAGGGGGTTTCGCGGGTGAGACGCTTGAAGAAGCTGAGCCCAAGATACCTTGGACCTTTTGAGGTTCTGGAGCGAGTCGGCGAAGCTGCATACCGTTTGAATCTATCAGTGGAGTTGAGTGGATTACATGATGTGTTCCACATTTCTGTGTTGTGAAAGGCGGTGCAAGAGCCTTCGCAGGTGATCGCGGTTGACCAAGTGCCGGTGGACGAAGGGTTGACGACTAGGGTCAAGCCCATTCGTATCGAAGATGTTGAGGTCAAGAGACTCCGTAATAAGGAGATCTGGATGGTTAAGGTCTGGTGGGATAATTGCGGGCGTGAGGAGCTCTCTTGGGAATGGGAGCAGACTATGCTCGAGGAGTACCCGGAATTATTCCGCTCAGGTACTGTTTTACGTTAAGTCCTGTTTGTCCTTTATTAATTTCGTGGACGAAATTCTTTAAGGGGGGTAGAATTGTAACACCCCAAAATGTTGTAGGAGCGACGGGGATCGATTTTGGCCAAGACAAGGTTTTGGTGCAGGTGATACGGGCCCCGACACGGGCGTGTCAGAGGTCGTGTTGGGCGTGTCGAGCTCGAGCCGTCGAGCTGGCCGTGTCGTCGACCAGCGCAGGTCGACGATGGTCGTGTGGTGGAACACGGCCTAGGACACGGGAGTATCCCAGGCCATGTCACACCTGGGCTGTGCGGTTGGGTACACGGGTAATGACACGGGCATGAACACGGGCGTGTCTAGTTTGATACGGGCGTGTCTGATGCCGTGTCACCAAGCCGTGTACCCCTCTGACTGCAAAGTGTTGATAAATTGCACACGGGGGGCGTGAAACAGGTCCCGACACGGGCGTGTCGCAGGTGACACGGGCGTGTCGGAGGCCGTGTCAAAGGCCGTGTGCTGGTTTTCAATTTTGGTCGAGACGGCGAATGAGCTACACGGCCAGGCACACGGCCGTGTGCCAACCCGTGTTCGGCCCAGATTTTATGATTTTGGATTTAATCCGGGCCGTTCGTTTCCTTGGCTTTGGATCTGACGGTGGGGGGCTGCTCCTGGGTGGATATGGTCGGGAAATAGGGTTTAGAAACCCATTTTCCATTGGCCAATCTCTCTCTAAAAGTTAGAGAGAAGGGAGAGCAAGGAGGAAGGAGGAGTCCAAGATCCGGCCGCCGGAAGAGCTTCGGAGCTCCGAATCGCGATCCGAGTCCAGATCCGCGGAGGCGACGTCGTTGCGGTGCTTTCCAACCGTATAGTTTTCGATGGCACCGCGGAAGAAAGCAAGGGTAACGATTTCTCATCCTTGGGCATGTGAAGCCCTCTTTTCCTTTGCATAGGAAGCCCTCTCTCGCGAGTGAGCGAAGAGTTGGAGCGTTCCTTGGGGTTGATATGTGAAGTCCCCCTTGTGTAGAGTCCGTATGCGTAAACGGACATAGGCATTGTGTGTGAAGCCTATTCGGACATGTTGGTCCGGATCGGTGATGTTGCATTGCATTTGAACCGGGCAAGAATCCGGATGTTTGGGTGTTTTCGGGTTTTCTACGTGGTAGATTGCATCAGGGAGCCTTGGATATTAACTCCAAGGTGCACCCGGAAAACTGGGCAAAAGCGTGTTTTGCCAACACGGTGGCCGGGGAGCCAACGTGAACATAACCGGGTTATGTGATTATTGTGGTGGGAATGGGACTCGGTGAGTCTTGACCTGCGTATATGGCTTAAATTGCCGTTGCGATATGAGCATGGGTCAGGAGGAACCGTACCCGGTCTATGTCGTTCGGTTGGACCGTTGGCATGGATGGGGGTCTTCGGCGGTCTATGGCTTAAATTGTCGTGACCAAGGCCAGGAAGGCAAAGTGCTCATATGGATGACCGTCCAAGAGGCGGTGGTGGATTGGGAACGTCTATGGCTTGAATTGACGTGACGTTGGCCGGTTCGCCGAGAATGTGCCCTGAGTGCACGGGGTGTGTGGCAGTGCGAGCCTACGCCTGTGTTGATGTGTATCCACATTAATATATTGCCTATACTAATAAAGTGCAGGGAAAGAGCATCGCCGCCCCGATTTTGGGGGCGGGATCGTTATAATTTGGTCAGCATAGCTGACCGTTGCTTTTGTTTGCCACCGGGCGGTGGTTTGTGCTTGCAGGTGCTGCGGAGCCGAGCGGAAAATAGCGGGCTAAAGCCCATGTTGCAGTGCTGGCCCTCGAAGGCCTAACCCTTTTTATGCTTTCCGTTTATTTCATGTATGGCCGGCCTGCGAGCCGAAGTATGTAAGACATGTTTTGTTAAGCAAACCTTGTAAGGCCTTAAGGCCGGTACTTTTGTATTTTCATTCCTATTGTTACTTCTGTAGTGGACATTCTTGCTTGGCAGGGTTCTTGAATTTGTGCAACTTAATAATTTGCTTCCGCTAGAATGACTCTGTGTAGGTCGTTGGTGATTGGTTGTATGGTTTAAACGCGTAACCAACCGGTCTGTCCGTAGTATATGGCGTCGGGCCCCGACCGGACCTACTGCTATATGCTATGCGACGGATAGGGGTGTTACAGAGTCATCCCTTGGTGGGAGATAGGTCGAAGGGGGAAAGTGGACGTACCCATATCGGGGAACCACTATAACTCTTTGTGTGTTTTCTATGCTGTGTTTGTTAATTTGTGCAGGTTAATTTAATTCCGCAAAAAACTGCACGACACCTATCCCCCACCCCCACCCCCCACCCCATAGGTGGATTTAGTCGACACTAGAGACTTTCATAGGGCATTCAAACTCTAAACCACCAAAAATATCTTGTGGGGGTGTTTTATATGACATTTAGTAAGTGGCCAAGCGTTTGGTGGATTGTGAGTAAATTAGGCCCTCTAAATAACCCATACAGAGAATATTAAATATTTACAAAAACTATAGAAAATGTTTTCCAAAAATTCACATTTAAAGATATGTTAGGGGTATAGATATTAGTGACCCCTGGTCCAAATCTCAAGTCATTTGGATGGCTGGATTTATGAGGGCACTCAATTTAGTCTCTAGCTAACCATATATATAGACTGCGCCATTTTGAGTGTTTTGGTCAGACCACTTACCTAAATGGGTTGAAACAAATTTTAAAATAAACTAGAGTTCAAGGTCTACAACTTTCCTGTTTGTCATTTTCCCCGTAAAGGGCTCTAAGTATTTTTAGTATTTAATTAAAAATCCTGCAATAACTGTGACATAATGAAATAATAATAATCCTTATTATAATCGGGCTGCATGAATCTTGACACGCTATCAGACGGAATCCGTTCATCTTCCCCTGCATGCCAATGGCCCTGATTTACATGTCCTTGGCCACTTTGGCTGGTAATTTTGTAACACCCCGAAACTCAAAAGAGGGACGGGTGATGTTTTAAGCCCAGTTTGGATTTCGGAGCAGGTGTCATGGGCGTGTCACGGGCGTGTCACGGGCGTGTCACGGGCGTGTCACGGGCGTGTCATGGGCGTGACACAGGCGTGTTTAACCTCGGGTCGTGCGGTCGACGCTTTGGCGGTCGACGCTAGTCGAGTTGTAGAACACGGCCTAGGACACGGGCGTGTCCCAGGCCGTGTCACTCCAAGGATTCTGCAAGTGTGGTACACGGGCCGTGATACGGGCACAAACACGGGAGTGTCAAATTTGACACGGGCGTGTCTGATGCCGTGTCACAAGGCCGTGTACCTCTCTGACTGCGAATTGTTGGCCGATTGAACACGGGGGGCGTGACACGGGTCCCGACACGGGCGTATCACAGGTGACACGGGCGTGTCGGAGGCCGTGTCAAAGGCCGTGTGCTGGTTTTTCGACTCGATCGAGACGGCGAATGGGTGACACGGCCAGGCACACGGCCGTGTTGTAACCCGTGTTCGGCGCAGATTTTGTATTTTGAGGCCTAATCGTGGCCGTTCGTTTCCTTGGCTTTGGATCCGACGGATGGGAGTGGTTGCTGGCAGCTTAAACCCAAAAATAGGGTTTGCAAACCCCATTTTCACTTGGGTTTTCTCTTTCTAAATCCTAGAGAGAAGGGAGAGCAAGGTGAGAGGTTGGAGACTAAGATCCGGCCGCCGGAGGAGCTTCGGAGCTCCGAATCGCGATCCGAGTCCAGATCCGCGGAGGTGACGTCGTTGCTGTGCTTTCCAACCGCATAGTTTTCGATGGCGCTGCGGAAGAACGCAAGGGTAACGATTTCTCATCCTTGGGCATGTGAAGCCCTTTTTCCCTTTGCATAGAAAGCCCTCTCTCGCGAGTGAGCGAAGAGTTGGAGCGTTCCTTGGGGTAGATATGTAAAGTCCCCCTTGTGTAGAGTCCGTATGCGAAAACGGACATAGGCATTGTGTGTGAAGCCTATCCGGACAAGTAGAGCCGGATCGGTGATGTTGCATTGCATTTGAACTGGGCAAGAATCCGGATGTTTGGGTGTTTTCGGGTTTTCTACGTGGTAGATTGCATCAGGGAGCCTTGGAGATTAACTCCAAGGTGCACCCGGAAAACTGGGCAAAAGCGGGTTTTGCCAACACGATGGTCGGGGAGCCAACGTGAACATAACCGGGTTATGTGATTATTGTGGTGGAAACGGGACTCGGTGAGTCTTGACCTGCGCATATGGCTTAAATTGCTGTTGCGGTGTGAGCACGGGTCAGGCGGAACCGTACCCGGTCTATGTCGTTCGGTAGGACCGTTGACATGGATGAGGGTCTTCGGCGGTCTATGGCTTAAATTGCCGTGACCAAGGCCAGTAAGGCAAAATGCTCATATGGTTGGCCGCCCATGAGGCGGTGGTGGAACGAGAACGTCTATGGCTTGAATTGACGTGACGTTGGCCGGTTCGCCGTGAATGTGCCATGTGTGCACGAGGTGTGTGGCCGTGCGAGCCTACGCCCGTGATGTTGTGTGTTCACACCTATATATTGCTTATACTAATAAAGTGCAGGGAAAGAGCATCGCCGCCCCGATTTTGGGGGCGGGATCGTTATAATTTGGTCAGCATTGCTGACCGTTGCTTTTGTTTGCCACCGGGCGGTGGTTTGTGCTTGCAGGTGCTGCGGAGCCGAGCGGAAAATAGCGGGCTAAAGCCCATGTTGCGGTGCTGGCCCTCGAAGGCCTAACCCTTTTATGCTTTCCGTTTATTTCATATATGGCCGGCCTGCGAGCCGAAGTATGTAAGACATGTTTTTGTTAAGCAAACCTTGTAAGGCCATAAGGCCGGTACTTTTGTATTTTTCATTCCTATTGTTACTTCTGTAGTGGACATTCTTGCTTGGCAGGGTTCTTGAGTTTGTGCAACTTAATAATTTGCTTCCACTAGAATGACTCTGTGTAGGATGTTGGTGATTGGTTGTATGGTTTCAACGCGTAACCAACCGGTCTGTCCGTAGTATATGGCGTCGGGCCCCGGCCGGACCTACTGTTATATGCTATACGACGGATAGGGGTGTTACAAATTGGTATCAGACTACTGGTTTCGGTCAAACTTAAATGAATTCGTGGACGAATTCACTTTAAGGGGTGGTGAGCACATGTGTGCGTCATCGTTATAACATGAAAAGAACCCATAAATGTCCACTTAGGAATGAAAATATACATGTTTGAGGAACCTGCGTGTTCCTATAATTGCTGTTTGCAGTAATTTTTGGTCGTTTATCGGTGTTTTGCACGATTATAGGTGACCAGGAGTGGTGCTGGGCCGTCAGAACGGCCAGGTTCTAAGGCAAGCAGTGCTCCAAGTGAAGCGCCTGCAACACCTCCGTCTGCCGACACCATTAGATTGGTGGCAGAAGCTGTCTTTGCTATGATTAATGCGCAACCTGCAAGACAGGTGCAACAGCCTGCTCCTGCGGGGGAGCAAGTGCCGCTCCAAGCGGCGGAGCCTAGAAGGGTTGAGCAGGTGGCGGTGGAGCCGGAGTTGCCTAGGAGAGCAACTGAAAGACAGTTGAAGCATGTGATGGGCTTCTACCCACCGGTGTTCTCGGGGACGGGAACCCCAACCCAGGCTGAGGATTGGCTCTCAAGAGTCAATAGGGTGATGACAGCTACAGAAATGGAAGAGTGGCAGAATACCACAATAGCGACGTTCCTGTTGGATGGGGACGCAAGGTTATGGTGGGAAGGCCTAGAGTTACACCAGTTGAGGGGAAGGCCGTTGGCCGAAGTTCCTTTGGCGGAGTTTTCAAGACTGTTCATGGCTCGATACCTCCCCTCAGCGCAGAGGATCGCATTGGAGAACGAGTTCTAAAAGTTGGTGCAAGGAGATAGCACTGTAGACGAGTACCTCCACGAGTTTACTCGATTGGGGAGATATGCTAGCACTACCTTTGCCGACGAGGAGCGAAAGACTAACCACTTCTATGAAGGGTTGAGAGATGAACTGAGGTTGCTACTGTCAGGGCCCATGGCGCAGGGTTTCCTAACCTTGGTCAACTCGGCCCGGTCCTTGGAGATGGACATGAAGAATGTGCAAGCTAAGAAGGATTCTGGCGGGAAGAAATCGGAGTTCAAAGCGCCGACTACGTCGAAGTCGGGCTATTGAAAATTCTTCAAGAAGGCTAGGACGTCAGGTCCAGCTTCTTCTACGGGTGCCTCGGGGGCAACTACTAATCGAACCCCGAGCGCTTGTTTCACGTGTGGAAAGACGGGGCACTTTGCCCGTGATTGCTGGAGCGGACGCCCAAAGTCCGAGAGAAAGTAAGGAGCTACTTACGAAGAGAAGGGCAAGGCGGTGGAGTCAACCGCGTCCCACTATGCTCCGACTCAGCCTAGAGTCTATAACTTGGGCCAGCAGGAGGCCATCAAACAAGCTGACGTGGTGACAGGTACGAGTTAATTTACAGCAAGTTAACTTTATATACTGTTGTCTATTGCTTGTTAGCCTAATATTGTTTGTATAGGCTTTGTTGTGATTAGTGATAGTACGGCACGGGCACTGTTCGACACGGGAGCTTCACACTCCTTCTTGTCCGAAAATTTCATATCGCGCATCGGAGTCCCTTCTTCGATGGCGAAGGACAAGTTGGATGTGCTGCTACCGAATGGGTGCTCGATGCATGCGGACAGGGTGTGCGCCGTAAAGGTTCACATAGGGAGCCAAGAGTTCGACTTGCTAGCGTCATTGTTGCCGCTAGTAGAGTTCGACGTGATCTTTGGGATGGATTGGCTTTCGGAGCAGAAAGCTTGGATTGACTGCGACCGGAATGAGGTCAAGCTGGGTGTTGGACGGGGGACAACATTCGAGGGACTCAAGGGGTTGAGCAGGACGCTGATGTCTGCTCTTCAAGTGGTAAAGGCAGTTCGTGCTGGTGCAGAGCTGTTCTTCGCAATAGTGGGGGTTGTGGAGCCAAAGTCCACGTTGGATAGCATTCCCGTGGTTTGCTAATACCCCGATGTGTTCCCGGATAGTCTTCCCGGATCCCCAGCGCAGCGGGAGATTGATTTCACCATCGAGCTCGTGCCGGGGGACAAACCGGTGTCACGTGCTCCGTATAGGTTGGCGCCTAAGGAGATGGCAGAGTTGAAAGTTCAGCTAGAGGAGCTGATGGAGCAAGGTTATGTGCGTCCAAGCTCGTCGCCTTGGAGTGCACCGGTCCTCTTCGTTAAGAAGAAGGATGGGAGTATGCGGTTGTGTATCGACTACAGAGAGTTGAACAAGCTGACGGAAAAGAACAAGTACCCGATCCCGAGGATTGATGATCTCTTTGATCAGTTAGTCGGATCGTCAGTATATTCTAAGTTGGACTTGAAGTAGGGGTACTATCAGCTGAGAATAAGGGAAGGTGATATCCCGAAGACGGCGTTCAGCACAAGGTATGGGCATTTCGAGTTCACGGTCATGCCGTTTGGACTGACGAATACGCCATCAGTATTTATGGACTTGATGAACAGGACGTTCCGAGATTTCCTGGATCGCTTTGTGATCGTCTTTATTGACGATATATTGGTGTACTCGCAGTGCGAAGAAGATCACTTCAAGCACTTGCATCTGGTGTTGGAGACTTTGAGGAGGAATGAGCTTTATACGAAATTCTCCAAGTGCGAGTTCTGGCTACCCTCAGTAGCGTTCCTTGGGCACATTATTAGTGGGGAAGGTATAGCGGTGGATCCGGCGAAGATCGTTGCGATACGGGAGTGGCCTGCGTTGTCTTCTGTCGCGGAAGTCCGTAGTTTTCTCGGGCTTGCCGGATATTACAGGCGCTTCGTAGAGAACTTCTCGCGGATAGCGCTACCTCTCACGAAGTTGATAAGGAAAGATTAGAGATTCTTGTGGATGCAGGAGTGCGTGCAAGCGTTTGAGGAGCTGAAGAGACGGTTGACCACGGTGCCAGTGCTTAGTTCGCCGAGTGGGACTGAGGGCTTTGAGGTGTATAGCGACGCTTCAGGTAGTGGTTTGGGCTGCGTGTTGTTGCAGCATGGAAGTGTGATTGCGTATGGATCGCGTCAGCTGAAAGTGCATGAAAGGAACTATCCGGTCCACGACTTGGAGTTGGCGGCCGTGATATTTGCAATTAAGCTGTGGAGGCACTACCTATATGGCGTAAGGGTCGATATATATACCGATCACAAGAGCCTGAAGTACTTGTTGGATCAGAAGGATCTTAATATGAGGCAGAGGAAGTGGATGGAGTTCCTGGGGGACTACACCTTCAAAATACATTATGTACCCGGGAAGGGCAATACAGTTGCAGATGCGTTGAATCGCAGTGCTCCTGCCCAAGCCAACTGGTTGTCGGTGCATGATGAGCGGTTGATACGGGAGTTGGAGGAGCTTGAGATCTATTGCGTTGACAGGCAGACGAGCGCCAAAGCAATGTTAAACTGGACAGAAGTTCAGTATGACCTGGCTGACCGGGTTCGGCAGGCATTGGAGTTAGATGACTCCATGAAGGAGCTTATGGAGGCAGCGTTGGATGGGTCAAATTCCCAGTTCTCGATAGTAGATGGTTTGCTAAGGAAGGATCATCGGTTGTGCGTCCCAAGCGGGGGTAACCTCCGGGCGGAGTTGATGTACGAGGCTCATCATACCAAGTACTCAATCCACCCAGGGAGCACGAAGATGTATCGTGATCTCAAGAAACTGTTTTGGTGGCCGGGGCTTAAGAAAGATGTGGCGTTGTTTGTGGCTAAGTGCCAAACGTGTGCCTTGGTGAAGGCGGAGTGCCAAAAGCCGGGAGGATTTCTGAAGTCCTTGCCTATACCGGAGTGGAAGTTTGACGATATATCTATGGACTTTGTGCATGGGTTGCCAAGGTCGCAGAAAGGGAACGACGCCATCTGGGTGATCGTAGATCGGTTAACTAAAGTGTCGTATTTCATTCCGCATAGGAAGGATGATCCAGTGGAGAAATTGGCAAAGTTATATGTTGACAATATAGTTAGACTGCATGGTGTGCCTCGCAGTATTGTGAGTGATCGCAATGGGCGTTTCACGTCCAATGATTGGAGTTTGGTGCAGCAGATGCTGGGGACAAAGTTGAAGTTCAGCACAGCCTTCCATCCGCAGACGAATGGGCAGACCGAGAGAGTCAACAGAACGATGGAGGACATGCTCCGCATGTGTGTTCTAGACTTCGGGAAGCATTGGGTGGACCACCTGTACTTGGTGGAGTTCGCGTACAACAACAGCTACTAGGCTAGTATCCAAATGGCGCCCTTCGAGGCCCTGTATGGTAGGAAGTGTCGCACGCCGTTATCGTGGCTTGAAACGGGTGAGGCAAGGTTGTACAAGAAACAGGAGGTGGAGAGTGCTACCTCGTTGGTGCGGATCATTCGGGAGCGCTTGTTGATCGCTCAGGACAGGCAGGCGAAGTATTACAATGCCAAACACCGGAACGTGGAGTTCGCGGTAGGCGATTGGGTATACTTGAAAGTGAAGCCGTTCAAGGGGGTTTCGCGGGTGAGATGCTTGAAGAAGCTGAGCCCAAGATACCTTGGACCTTTTGAGGTTCTGGAGCGAGTCGGCGTAGCTGCTTACCGTTTGAAGCTATCGGTGGAGTTGAGTGGACTACACGATGTGTTCCACATCTCTGTATTGCGGAAGCGGTGCAAGATCCTTCGCAGGTGATCGCAGTTGATCAAGTACCGGTGGGCGAAGGGTTGACGACTAAGGTCAAGCCCGTTTGTATTGAAGAT
Source organism: Platanthera zijinensis (assembly GCA_039513925.1). NCBI lineage: Eukaryota > Viridiplantae > Streptophyta > Magnoliopsida > Asparagales > Orchidaceae > Platanthera > Platanthera zijinensis. The sequence goes on along the minus strand of CM077091.1, from coordinate 39,381,955 downwards.
GCAGAGGTCAAGAGGCTCCGTAACAAGGAAATCCGAATGGTCAAGGTCCGTTGGGACAATTGCGGTCGTGAGGAGCTCTCTTGGGAACGGGAGCAGACCATGCTGGAGGAGTACCCAGAGTTATTTTGCTCAGGTACCGCTCTTGGTTTTATGTTTACTTTCCTTTAGTAATTTCGTGGGCGAAATTCTTTTAAGGGGGAGAGAGTTGTAACACCCCGAAACTCAAAAGAGGGACGGGTGATGTTTTAAGCCCAGTTTGGATTTTGGAGCAGGTGTCACGGGAGTGTCACGGGCGTATCACGAGCGTGTCACGGGCGTGACACAGGCGTGTTTGGCCTCGAGTCGTGCGGTCGACGCTTTGGCGATCGACGCTAGTCGAGTTGTAGAACACGGCCTAGGACACGGGCGTGTCCCAGGCCGTGTCACTCCAGGGATTCTGCAAGTGTGGTACACGGGCCGTGACACGGGCACAAACACGGGCGTGTCAAATTTGACACGGGCGTGTCTGATGCCGTGTCACAAGGCCGTGTACCTCTCTGACTGCGAATTATTGGCCGATTGCACACGGGCGTGACACGGGTCCCGACACGGGCGTGTCGTAGGTGACACGGGCGTGTCGGAGGCCGTGTCAAAGGCCGTGTGCTGGTTTTTCGACTCGATCGAGATGGCGAATGGGTGACATGGCCAGGCACACGGCCGTGTTGCAACCCGTGTTCGGCGCAGATTTTGTATTTTGAGGCCTAATCGTGGCCGTTCGTTTCCTTGGCTTGGGATCCGACGGCTGGGAGTGGTTGCTGGCAGCTTAAACCCAAAAATAGGGTTTGCAAACCCCATTTTCACTTGGGTTTTCTCTTTCTAAATCCTAGAGAGAAGGGAGAGCAAGGTGAGAGGTTGGAGACCAAGATCCGGCCGCCGGAGGAGCTTCGGAGCTCCGTATCGCGATCCGAGTCCAGATCCGCGGAGGTGACGCCGTTGTGGTGCTTTCCAACCGCATAGTTTTCGATGGCTCCGCGGAAGAACGCAAGGGTAACGATTTCTCATCCTTGGGCATGTGAAGCCCTTTTTCCCTTTGCATAGGAAGCCCTCTCTCGCGAGTGAGCGAAGAGTTGGAGCGTTCCTTGGGGTAGATATGTAAAGTCCCCCTTGTGTAGAGTCCGTATGCGAAAACGGACATAGGCATTGTGTGTGAAGCCTATCTGGACAAGTAGAGCCGGATCGGTGATGTTGCATTGCATTTGAATCGGGCAAGAATCCGGATGTTTGGGTGTTTTCGGGTTTTCTACGTGGTATATTGCATCAGGGAGCCTTGGAGATTAACTCCAAGGTGCACCCGGAAAACTGGGCAAAAGCGAGTTTTTCCAACACGATGGTCAGGGAGCCAACGTGAACATAACCGGGTTATGTGATTATTGTGGTGGAAACGGGACTCGGTGAGTCTTGACCTGCGCATATGGCTTAAATTGCCGTTGCGGTGTGAGCACGGGTCAGGCGGAACCGTACCCGGTCTATGTCGTTCGGTAGGACTGTTGGCATGGATGAGGGTCTTTGGCGGTTTATGGCTTAAATTGCCGTGACCAAGGCCAGGAAGGCAAAATGCTCATATGGTTGGCCGCCCATGAGGCGGTGGTGGAACGGGAACGTCTATGGCTTGAATTGACGTGACGTTGGCCGGTTCGCCGTGAATGTGCCCTGTGTGCACGAGATGTGTGGCCGTGCGAGCCTACGCCTGTGATGTTGTGTGTTCACACCTATATATTGCATATACTAATAAAGTGCAGGGAAGAGCATCGCCGCCCCGATTTTGGGGGCGGGATCGTTATAATCTGGTCAGCATTGCTGACCGTTGCTTTTGTTTGCCACCGGGCGGTGGTTTGTTCTTGCAGGTGCTGCGGAGCCGAGCGGAAAATAGCGGGCTAAAGCCCATGTTGCGGTGCTGGACCTCGAAGGCCTAACCCTTTTATGCTTTCCGTTTATTTCATGTATGGCCGGCCTGCGAGCTGAAGTATGTAAGACATATTTTTGTTAAGCAAACCTTGTAAGGCCATAAGGCCGGTACTTTTGTATTTTTCATTCCTATTGTTACTTCTGTAGTGGACATTCTTGCTTGGCAGGGTTCTTGAGTTTGTGCAACTTAATAATTTGCTTCCGCTAGAATGACTCTGTGTAGGACGTTGGTGATTGGGTGTATGGTTTCAACGCGTAACCAACCGGTCTGTCCGTAGTATATGGCATTGGGCCCCGGCCGGACCTACTACTATATGCTATACGACGGATAGGGGTGTTACAAATTTCCCGGCTACCCACGCCCCTTCCCGGTCGGCCACTGCCACCACCACCTTCATTGAAGTAGTGGCCGACGATTCACGGTGGTAGACCGGCCGGAGATGGCAAGAACAGTATATAGTTGATGGATGAAAATCTTGAAAAACCAAGCTCTAAGCTCCCTTGATATTGGGATAATTGGACCCAAACCTTGGGGCCAATAGATGGAGATCTATCCACAGAGAGAGAGGTTGAAGACAAGACCTTCTAGGGTGGTTGGAGTCAGGCCGATCGTCGTGTCGCCATTGCTAGTGGTGGTGATTTCGGGTGCTCTGCAACCACACTTCCAGAGGGCTCGAAATCTTTTAGGGAATATTGGAACCAATTGTTGAGGGTCTAGGGAAGCTTTTAAAAGGATTAGTTGGGGGAGAGGAGGGTCTAAGCTTCAATGGTCATTAATGATCATGGGGAAGAAATTTCGGCCACTCCTATATCTACTGGATTCAGCCTCTAATCAGCCTTGAGAGGCTCTTGATCTTCTCAAAACTAAAGGGGGAATGAATTCTCAGCAATTGGGAGGCCCTTGGTCTCCCTTGGCCAAGAATGGCCTTTACTTCTTAACTTTCTCTCTCCTCCATTAAAGGAGAAACTTGGTTTCTCTCTCCTAGTCACCCCCTCTAGAATTTGAGTGACATTTTAGCTAAATATCAGTCTCCTAAATCTTATAGACCACTCAAATTGGGCTTAACCCAAGTGGAATGGGCTAGATTAGGTCAACTTGAGTTAATTTGACCCAATTTATGGTTGAGTTGAAGAGAATCAGGTTCAAATGTGGCATCAACATATATCTCGAAAACCCGATTCACCTATACAGGTGAACCATATGAAAATACTCTAAGTCTAAAAGCGTTGAGTGGTGTCGAGACCACTCAAAGCTGCATTGAGTGGCATTAAGACCACTCAACGCCGCATTGAGTGGCATTGAGTGGTGTTGAGACCACTCAATGCCGTGTTGAGTGGCGTTGAGTGGTGTTGAGATCATTCAATGTCGTGTTGAGTGGCGTTGTGACCACTCAACGCCGCGTTGAGTCCACTCAACGTCTCAGCATCAAGAATTCTTATAAGTCAAAAGCGTTGAGACCACTCAACGCCGCATTGAGTTCCACCCGAACCTTTGGGTCATACCACTCAACGCACTCGACACCTATTGACTCTATAACATTCTTTTCCTAAGTTAGATTTGATTGAACCCTTTAGTGGGTCCTATGTGAATCCACCCTAACCTTTGGGTCATACCTAGTCTATCCCCATTCATCCACCACATGTCCAACCCTAATCTTTGTTAAGGGGTCTTGTTGTTTGAGGTATGTTACACTCATCATTCCTCAAATTCCAAGTTTCATGTGCACAAGCCATATTGTACTTATTCAATCTGTATGTCGTGTCAAAAATAATCACGTCACCGTAGCAGTCATAGTCTATTTTGTTATGCCCATTCATCCAAAAGAAACTTGCCAACCTGTTTAACTCATCAGTTCGAACATCATATGAGAACATGTTGTCTTCCAACTGTTTCTCCTGTAATATCTTAAGTAAACTAAGGTAGTCACCACTTTCTATTGGCGCTTTCCTTTCCCGCTGCACAATGTTGTAGGCGTCAGATTTAAAGAACCCAATATTCGCGACCCCACCAAGTTCATTAGATAGAAAGTTATGGGCATGAATAGTTTTCACTCCCGCATCTGTCAAATTCTTAATAAGCCATTCTTAGTGGGGTTTTCGAGAGGAAGATAGTCAGTGCTGCTCGACGAACTTTGTAACTTTCCAATTCCTACCATCTTTTTTAGCAATAAAGTATATACATACAAGACAACTAGTGCGTGTTTCAAGTTTGCGGTATTTTTTAGGTGATGGTCCCACACTCCTCAAACCAGCTTTAGCGCAGCTATATTCTCACTATTTTATAATCCTTGTGTGTGTCCAGTAGGTCAAATGTTGTTTCCGAACACTAAAACATGTATTATGGGCATACTGACAATACATAGCATATGACTCAGCCTCTGAATTCACAACTGGAAACACAACTAACTGTTTTTTTAACTGAAAAAAATCTTAGAAATGGATTACTTCATACTTAAAAAAATTAACTGCAAAAAACATTAAAATGCAATTCAATTTAAAATGCAGCTGAAATCTATATACTGAATGTAGTTGAAAGAATAAAAAAACACAACTTAAGTTAAACAGGTTCAAGGATAAACTGTCTTATAGAAATACTTTAAAACATTGAACTGCAAATAAATATTAAAATGCAGTTTGATTCAATAAGCAACTAAAATCTGTATACTGAATGCAGTTGAAAAAAAAGGAACGCAAGTTGAGGTAAACGGGTGTAAGGATAAAATAGCTTACAAAGTTTTTTTCCTCACCAGCAATGTCGGAGCCCTGGGTACTTGTTGATCCCACATTTGACATTTTAGGCCAATTTCTGAATCAAAACACAAAGACAAATTTATTTATGTTATACCTGAACAAACGGAACTTAAAAATTTATTATATGGAAGACCATCACCTAGGATCCGTGAGCTAAAGATTGCCGATGATGCATATTTTAGCTTAATTTATTAGGGTAAAAATATATTATTTTCGTTTTAAAATCTCTTTCTTTATGTATTTTTAGGTTTCTTTTTATGTAAATAATATAACTAATCTTTATTTTCTATTTTGGTAGGTTTCCACAAGTTTTCAGCCACAAGTCCTCTGACACGCCCCTCTTACACGCCCTCCCTATCACAGGGCGTGTAGCTTGCTCCCGAGGTTGAAAGCTGTCAGAAGGAAGTTCCCGCCAAAATCCCGTGTCACTCCCCCTGACACGCCCTCCCTAGGCGTGTCCCAGGGCATGATACGGGGGACGTCACCCTCTGCCTGAGGCCTGCCGTCACATTCAAAGCTTTCTCCACTACTACACGTAAATTGTACTGTCACGCCCCATGACACGCCTTCCCTGGGAATGTTAAAGGGTGTGACCCACTTTTTTTCGACGTCTGATGGATTTCCGACCGCTGATTTTTACATGACGCGCCTGTCATGCCCCCCTGTCACTGGCGTGACCTAGGGCGTATCTGGCATCGTACCGAGGCAATCATCATTCCCGCCAGGTTTCAGCTCCTGAGGTCAACTCCGTACCTATCACGCCCACCTGTCACGCCCTCCCTGGGCGTGACCTAGGGCGTGACCAACCCGTAGGAAAACTCTATAAATACTAGGCCATTCCAAGCATTCATGACAATATTTTGGGGAGAGGGGGAGGTGCTGCCCCATGGTTTACTTGTTCTATTTTTCTCTCTCTCCCTCTCTCTCTCTCTCTCTCTCTCTCTCTCTCTCTCTCTCTCTCTCTTATTTTGTAACTTTTCCTTACCTAGTTTAGTGTTTTGCTTTTGTATTAGCTCTTGTATTTCTTTTAGTAGCTTAGTATAGGGCTAGAATAGGATTTCAATTTCCATGCAAGTGTAATTTTCATTTCAAAGTTGTGTAGCTCTCTTTATTCTTAATATAAGTGCTCCTTTTGTTTACTTGTGTTCTTACTATGCTTTACTACTCATCTTTACCCCTCTCTTTCACTTTTACCATGATTAACTAATCCTCCTTGTACTCGATCTTGATGATCCGAGGTTCGAGCGATTAAGTAATGATGAATTAATTTACCTTTTCTTTTTAGGTTTTAGGCCTTGAATTAATCTTGTTTTTTAATGGGCTGGAGGTGTATTATCGATATATAATCTCCACCTTTATTTTCATTCTAGGCTAGCCGAGAGGACTATAGAATGAAGTGAGCATTCAAGAGTAAAGAGAGTTGTACGCACCCCTCGAGAGAGGCAGACGTCAAAATCTCCCGGATTGGAGTAAAATCCAATAGAGGGGTTCATCGCATAAAGCGAGCTTTTGGCCTCCGATTTAGATGAGAGTCGGTCAGAGCTTTCTAAACTCAGTTGGGCACGACTTCGAGAGAAGCGTGTTCAAGCTTTAGGAACCTCCACGGTCAAGGACATTTACCCTATTAAGCTTAGTTTATTTATCGTGTTTTTTAATCAACTCTTACCGATGTTATTCAAGATCGAGTGCGCCCCTTTATCTCTAGCATTAACTCTTTTTATTTCTTCAAGTAATTAGTTTTCTTTTTTTAGCTTAGTAATTTAATTTCAGTTTTTAGTTTAGTAATTAATAGAAATTTCAGTTGATAAAATAATAGCAATCTCCTTGAAGTAGAAGTAATCATTACGCCCCCGGGAAATACGACTTTGATACTAATCTTTAGTATCCTATACTATAACCGATAAGGTATGCTTGCCTTTATCGGATATATAATCGGAGAATATTCTCAACCACTACATCCACCTGTTCTTCTCTTCTAACTATCTCTCCACCGTTGCAAATCTCTTTATCAAGTTTTTGGCGCCGTTATCGGGGATTGTTTTGATATTTTGAAAAAAGGATAGTTATTAATTTTATCATTTTGTTTTGTTTTTATCTCTCTGTCTCTCGCCCCTCCTTCGCGGTTGATTTACTTTTTTTGTAATGGCTAATCTTTGTTTTAATTGTGGAGAGTTCGATCACTCTCGCGAGGAGTGTTGGGTAAGATATCCTTCATCCACCCATGATTTATCCCTTTCGGATCGAATCAATTTGGCCAAATTGATCCGTCCGGGAATTTTTTTCATGGGATTACGATGGTTTTCAAACGCCTTCCTACCCTTCTCCTCCGAATTTTTTTGATTTTAATTTTTCCGGAAATTTCTTGAATGGACATTTTGATCCTAGCCCTACTTTGAACTACTCAGGGTGGCAACACTCTGATCATTCTTTGGGCCAAGGTGATCATCAACTCATTCCATCTCAAGATTTCTCTGTTTTTCTCCGCAAGTTTGCGCGCCTCCCATTTTTGATTCTAGCGAAAATGAAGTCATTCTTGATGGTGTAGCATTTGATGCACGCATCAATGCTCACTTCAAAGTGATTTTTGACGCTTTAGCTGCTGAGGCCGCATCTTTTTCTTCCCCTCCTCCTCCTATTTATCTTTCGAATGATGAATCTTTGGATATTCCGCAGTGCCTTCAATCACTTGCGGAAGACGATTATTCAGAAATTCCATTGTGCCTTCAACCTCTCGAGGAGGAAATTTCCCCCGATATGCCGATTTTTTTTCAAGTTTCCGAGGAAGACAAACTTTCTTGTGTTCGATCTTCAGAGGAGATTGATTTTTCGGATATCATGGTTTGCTCTCAATCTACCGAAATGATTTATATTTAAGTGAAGCAACCAGATCTTTCTTTCCAACCATTTTCTTGTGATCAACCGCTGCCGCCTTCTTCTTTTTCTTCTCTTCCCCCTCCTTGCGAAAATTCCGTTTTATTTTCTTCTTTTATTTTTCCTTCTAGTTTAGTTTCTAGTTCTTCTTCTTCTCCCCCTTCTAATAGTTTAGTTTCTTTTTCTAGCATTTTTCCTTTTTCTGAATCTTTTTATTTTTTGTTTTATTTAAAAAATAAAAAATTACAAAAAATATTTTTATTTTCTTAAAAAATGTTTTGGCACTCGTGCCGAAACGCATATTGCGCGAGCTGCCATTACATTTCTCTTTTTATTTTCCATTTAGCTAACCAAGAACATCAAACTCAACGACGTTTTAAACAAAGAGCGCTCTTGGGAGGCACCCCTTGCTTATCTTTTATTTATTTTTTTATTTTATTTTGTGCAGGAATAAGCTCCCGTGTGTTTGTGCCGCTTCTCGCCTCTAAACTTGGACTCAAGCCGATCTTTATCTCAATTTTGGGGGGATGCCTTTTCCAACATCTGGGCATCAAGCGCTAGGGAAGCATCTTTTCCCTCTCTTCGCTTTTCTTTTTCTTCTTTTCTCTCTCTTCTCACTCTCTTTATACTTAACTTTAAATATTGGGGACAATGTTTAACTTAAGTATGGGGAAGTGTTCCCTTAATATTTTACTTTAGAAGAATAAAAAAATAAAAATAAAAAATTTAGAAAAATAAAAATAAAAAAATTTTGAAAAATCCAAAAATATATATATATAAATTTTTGAAAAAATCCCAAATTAAATTGAGTTAATTTTTGTCAAATCAATTAGTACCCCGCTACTTTGCATTTTATTGTTTTTGTAAGCTCATGTCTACTTGTTTAGTTAGAATAAATTAGATTAATTTTCTTTTTAAATATGTTTAGCGAGTAGTATGTTGACTCATGCAGCGTTTCTATTTAAGGGAGTATGCTATTTTTGAAAAATTTCTTGAATTTTTCTTCACTTTTCCTTAGCCTTTCTTTTATTTCTTTTACTTTTATAAAACCTATCATCCTTTATTTTTTCTTATTAATTTTTTTTAAAACGTTAATTAGTATTAAGTGTAGTAGACACAAACCGGTCTAGACGCTTATTATCATTGTTTTCATGATAGCAAATTCTCTATTTTCTATTTTTGTGTTTATCCTCTTTTGAAATTTCAAAGCTTTACTTTGAGTAGATTAAGGAAGCATGAAAATGATTTAGGCATTTCTTTTGAAACGTTTGAGCATTTGCACCCGCCTAACAATAATCGTTGCTAGCCATTTTTGTGCCTTTTCCTTTCCTTTTTGTAGCCCCACTTTTTATTTCACCACGGCAAAATAGCTTACATATATGCACACTTTAAATTTATTTTTGAGCTTTAATTGCTAATGTGCATCTTTTTGAAAAAATTAGTGGAAAATCTTTGTATTACCTTTTGCTACAAAAGTGGGAATTCTTAATTATGAAAAAAAAAGAAAAAAAATGAAAAATGAGAAAAATATTTGATGAAAAAAGTAAAAGAAAAGAAAAGAAAAGAAAAAGAAAAGTGTATTTATTTTGGCTAGCTTTATTTTGGCAAAGCTCATTATCTTTTTATTTTAAGTATGCAAATACCCCTCGTGTTTATCTTTTTGAATATCGCACCCTTAAAAACCTAAGCCTAACTGTACGCCTAATTAAAGCCCTAGTGATTCATGCTTCATGTGTTTACTTTTTAGTATAGTAGCGATAAATTAGATCGAGTAAGTGTTTTTGATAGAAATATTGAACTTTGTCTTGATTGACCTTAGTTTTGATTCGTCTCTTAGATTTTAGTAGTGACTCAATGCGCTTTTTACACGTTACTTTATTAAGTTTTAATTCTGTAAAAATATGGGATGATTTGTTTTTATATTTAGTAAAATTTATAAAATTTTGTGCTAAGTTAAAGTAGGAATTTTCGGTTCTTTTTCAAAATTTCTCTACCTCTAAATTCTCGTCTTACTCGTTTATAGCATTTTTAAACTTTTCAATTAATCATCTTTATTTTCTTTAACTCGTAGTCTTTGCTTGAGGACAAGCAAAATAATAAGTATGGTGGAATTTGATGATGCATATTTTAGTTTAATTTATTAGGGTAAAAATATATTATTTTCTTTTTAAAATCTCTTTCTTTATGTATTTTTAGATTTCTTTTTATGTAAATAATATAACTAATGTTTATTTTCTGTTTTTGCAGGTTTCCACAACTTTTCAACGACAATTCCTCTGATACGCCCCTCTGACACGCCGTCCCTAGGCGTGTCACAGGGCATGTATCCTGCTCCCGAGGTTGAAAGCCGCTAGAAGGAAGTTCCCGCCAAAATCCTGTGGCACGCCCCCCTAACACGCCCTCCATGGGCGTGTCCCAGGGCATGATATGGTGAGTGTCACCCTCTGCCTGAGGCCTGCCGCCGTATTCAAAGCTTTCTCCACTGCTGCACGCAAATAGTACTGTCACGCCCCATGACACGCCCTCCCTGGGTGTGTCAAAGGGCGTGACCCGCCTTTTTCTGACGTCTGCTGGATTTCTGACCTCTGATTTTGACATGACGCGCCTGTCACGCCCCCCTCTCACGAGAGTGACCTAGGGCGTGTCTGGCATCGTACCGAGTCAATCATCATTCCCGCCAGATTTTAGCTCCCGAGGTCAACTTCGTACCTGTTACGCCCCCTGTCACGCCCTCCCCGGGCGTGACCTAGGGCGTGACCAACCCGTGGGAAAACTCTATAAATACCAGCCCATTCCCAGCATTCATGACCATGTCTTGGGGATAGGGGGAGGTGCTGCCCCATGGTTTACTTCTTTTTTTCTCTCTCTCCCTCTTATTTTGTAATTTTTCCTTAACCTAGCTTAGTGTTTTGCTTTTGTATTAGCTCTTGTATTTCTTTTAGTAGCTTATTGTAGGGCTAGAATAGGATTTCAATTTTCATACAAGTGTAATTTTCATTTCATAGTTATGTAGCTCTCTTTATTCTTAATATAAGTGCTCCTTTTATTTACTTGTGTTCTTACTATTCTTTACTACTCATCTTTCCCCCTCTCTTTCCATTTTACTATGATTAACTAATCCTCCTTGTACTCGATCTTGATGATCCGAGGTTCGAGCGATTAAGTTATGATTCTTTAATTTACCTTTTCTTTTTAGGTTTTAGGCCTTGAATTACTTTTGATTTTTCATGAGCTGGAGGTGTATTATCGATATATACTCACCACCTTTGCTTTTATTCAGGGCTAGTCGAGAAACCGATAGAATGAAGTGAGCATTCAAGAGTAAAGAGAGTTGTACGCACCCCTCGAGAGAGGCAGACGTCCAAATATCCCGGATTGGAGTAAAATCCAATAGAGGGGTTCACCGCGTAAAACGAGCTTTAGGCCTCCGATTTAGACGAGAGTCGGTCGGACCTTCCTAAACTCCGTTGGGCACGACTTCGAGAGAAGCGTGTTCAAGTTTTAGGAACCTCCACGGTCAAATACCTTTACCCTATTATGCTTAGGTTTATTTATCGTGTTTTCAACTCTTACCGAAGTGATTAAAGATTTAGTGCGCCCCTTTATCTCTAGCTTTAAATCTTTTTATTTCTGCAAGTAATTAGTTTTCTTTTTTTTAGCTTAGTAATTTAATTTCAGTTTTTAGTTTAGTAATTAATAGAAATTTCAGTTGATAAAATAATAGCAATCTCCTCGAAGTACAAGTAATCATTACGCCCCAGGGAAATACGACCTTGATACTAATCTTTAGTATCATATACTATAACCGATAAGGTACGCTTGTCTTTATCGGATATAGAATCGGAGAATATTCTCAACCACCACATCCACCTTCTCTTCTCTTCTAACCCTCTCTACACCGTTGTGAATCTCTGTATCAATTGTAGATTACAATAACTCGCCGAAAAATGAATTGGAACACAACTTCGCCGGGGTTGGAGAAGACGAGAGCTTTTCCCGCAAATTTTTTTTCACAATGGAGTGAAAAAAGCGGGGCTCGGAAGTAAAAAAGCTTATATATTAACGCAGGATGTCATCCTACGTTATACGCAAGGAAAACTTTTCCCAAAAAAGGGGGCCTCGTTGGAACCCTAGACATTAAATGCCTCGTGGCCTTAATTGGCATCCACACTATTAGCTTCATCATAACAACCTCGCCAGCCCTTTGCCTAACGTAAACCGTTTCGATGCTCTCAAGCCCGAGCCATAACCCCATTCTTTTTGCCCTATCGATTTGGGCAAAGAAGATCAAGATTTTAGAAGGGGGAAGTATAGTTGTAGGGGCGGAACGTTGGGATTCTGAGTGGAGGCGGCATTCACCGCAGGTCTCGACGGAAAAATATAGCTTGTTCAACAAGCAAAATTCCAGAGAAAAGATAAGCATAAGAAACTCCTAGATTGGGTGGAGCGGAGAATGAGCATTCGATCACCTTGGAAGCTAGAGCGTTGGACGCGGAGAGACACGGCATGGAGGGGGATCTGACATCGTATGGCTCGTCAACAAAGGGGATATAGTGTCTGGCTAATCACCAAGACCTCGACGGTGGACTGCTCGTCGACGAAGGAGATAAGATGTCAGCAGCGAGAGGGTGGTTTTCGAGCGGAAGAGGGTCAGGCAGGCAGCTAGAATGGGAGAATGAAAATTAGGGCGTTCAACTTTTTGTTTGTAAATAGATGTTTTAAAAAATGGAAAGGAATTAGAAACACCAAAAAAGTGAAAATTTTGCTCTACGGATAGACAAATGTGATATGCAGATAAAAGATAATGACAACCTTAAATTATTTGTCATCCAAATATTATTAAATTTGCTTATCTATTTATTGTTTACAAGTACGCTATGTTTGGAACAAAGGTCACAGTGTGAAAAGTTTTTTTCATTGTTACGGTTGTTTTAAAAGCGTTTGTTTTTTTAGTCGTGGGAAAATCACTTGTGCTTGAAAGATATTTTTTGTCATTTCTTGGGAAGTTTTGAATTCTCTCATTTTAAAAAAAAACTAATTAGAAACTTATAGCAATTGCATGTTTCTACTATGGTTGTATAGATTCCCAATCTATTCTTATTATTTTCCTACCATTAGTTTTCTGACAGCTCCAATTTCATTCGTTTTCCAACACCACTTTTCTAACGACACATTTGTTCCAACAGAGTCTTAAAAGCGAAAACTTTTGGTTATCATATAAGACCATCATTTATATCCTAGCACTCAATCTGTCATCATATTCACTCTAAAAGAGAGTAACCCTACCTTGCTCTGCTCATTTTCTCGATCGGCATGCTCTCATGCTTGATGGCAAGGAAGAATCATCGCCCTTTCGATCATCGCTCTCTTGTTCAACGACCTGTGTAAGTGCAAAATTTTTTGTTTGAAATTAGTATTCTCAAAAAGGTAGAGGCGGCTGTTCGCAAACAGTTTTGGTCTGAAATTAGTATTTTTGTAAAGGCGGAGGCTATCCGTAGGCCCTAAAATACCAACCCTCGAGAAGTTTTGCCTATAAATAGACCTCAAAGCACCTCGAAGAAGGCAGACCCATTCTCTTTGCGCTCACCCTTTTCGAGTTTCTCTCTGTGTCGTCTGAGGCACCGAGCTCGATTTTGGTTTTGGGAGGGGAAGTTGAAAAAGAACTTTCAGGTGTGTGGTGGGATCTCCTCATTGCAGCTCGGGGGGTCTGTGTGTAGGCCATCCACTCTCCACTGGTGAGGGTCATCTATAGGCTCGGAATATCTAAGTCTGAAGCGTGCAGCGACTAGTCAAGTTACGCAAGCTCCCCCTCTTAGTACAAAATCCATTGAACCTGTTTCCGAGTTTCAATGTTTTTAATGCGGTGAGCATGAACTAATAGCTTGTGAGCATAAACTCACCCAATGCTATGACTGGACATGGAGAGCATGGAAACAACTAACAGAACTCACGCCCGTCCAGCGAGTTCATCATGCAAAGCAATTTCACGGAGTTCAAAAGGTCTTTGGAGGAAACATTGCAAACAATCACACTGCACAATGAGGTGGCAAAATCTTCGCCACCAATCGTCATCTCACACAAAGAGGTGGGTCGTAGTCGACATCCCAGTAAGGAAGTCGCCCAGATAGAAGAGGATCAAACGCTACACACGGGAGTCCTCTTATCTAGTACTCCATCAGCTTGCTACTCAGAAAGTGACTTTGAGCGTGCTCGCCCTAATCACCAGGTCGCCTCGGCGAGTCCATTTTATGATCTAATCATGTCAGCCCCGGTGCCAGAAGGATTCACAGAACCGACCATGAGATACTACTCCAAGAAATATGATCATGTACATCACTTGTAGTGGTTTGAATATGTTGACTTGATCAGGAAGATGACGGACACATTCAAATGCAGGTTGTTTGCAATCTCCTTCAAGGGAAAAATAAGAGACTAGTTCCACCTGGTTATGCCAAGCTCAATCTATAATTTTGAGGGCAAAGGAGTTTACTGATGCGCTTTGCGACTGCAAAGAAAAGCAAGAGATGACCTAAGACTTTGTTCCTCATCAAGCTAGTGTCCCAGGATTCGCTCGAGGTGTATATCAATTTGTTTTAGGATGAGGTCCTCACGGTCCAGGAGGTGTTTGATCATACCCTGCAACTCGCCCTCACAATCTGGTTATATGAGGGACACTTCAAGGTGGAGATAGCTCGAGACCCCTGATGTCGTTCGAAGATCTAAATGACCGCACAGGGCGGTACATCGAGAATAAAGCCATAAACGCAGTTTCATGGCCAAGTTCATAAAGCTAGTGAGCGGATAGGTGAAGGCGACAACTGATATTAGGAGGATGAACCTCAAAAGGAAGGAGGAGATGAGAAGGCAAGAGGAGAGGATACCTTTTGGAGGTTGAGAGAAACAAGGGAAAGAGAGAAGATTCTAGGGGCTCAGCCATCAAGCAAGTGTGGGGGCTAGCTGGAGGAATACAGTATGAAGGTCCGGGAAAAAGGTTTCCCGGAGGGGCGAGCTCATTTTAATTCACCTGAGAGAAGGCAGGCCGTGGAAGCAGGATTAATTCCCTCTGAGGGAGGCTAACATGATTGTTTGAAGCCGAAGTAATGTAGACAAAGCATGTCAATCGTAGAGGGCTGAGGAAAGGAGGGCAGTTCCTTATTATGGCTTCCAGCAACTGAGAGGTCACACAATGACAACTTGTCAAAAATTACTATAAATGAGGAGAGTAGCAGAGGGAAAAGCCCTAGAAGGGTGGCATGAGCAAGGAGTAAGATAAGGTGAGAAATGAAGGAGTAGGGAGTTAAACCCCGAGGTGATGCGAAGATTGAGTGAACAAAGGGGGTCTTGGTGAGATTAGAGTGATCTACGGTGGGGTTAGTCTAGACACGGCCAAGAAAGGGATTCTCTGTTTGGTTTATCGTCTGAAAATGGCGTCCACTTCACAAACCCTGCCCCGATTAGAGGAATCATATTCTCGATAAAGGATATGCTGGAATTGAGAATCCTTTCCACAATATAATGATGATCCAAGCGATAGTGAAAAATGTTTCCTTTATCACAAACGACGGATGTTACTGCTATAAAATGATGCCTTTCAGGCTTAAGAGTGTGGGAGCGATGTAGCAGAGAATGATCTATGGGGTGTTTAAAGATTAGATTGGGAGGAACCTTGAGGAGTACGTTGATGACCTCACGGTAAAGAGTAAGAGTGTAGGAGAGCATCTTCAAGACTTAGCAGAAAATTTTGCCTCCTTCTAGAAGTTCAAGATGAGACTCAACCTAGCGAAGTGTGTCTTCAATGTGGGTAAAGGGAAGTTCCATGGTCATCTCTTGGCTCTGGCCGGGGTAAAGCCAAATTCAGACAAAGTCAAGGCAATCATGGAAAAGGAACCTCCGAGGAGTGTGAAGGAAGTTCAATGCTTTACGGGTCGGCACGCTGAGCTGAGTAGAATTCTCTCAAGAGCTAGAGAGAAATTCTCTTCCTTCTTAAAAACATTGCGCGTTAAGCAGAAGTTTGAGTGGACAAAAGAGTATGAAGAAGTATTTTAAAGTCTTAAGCTCCAGCTAATACAGGCAACCCTTTTGCATGGACCTCAAGAAGGTGAAGATCTTTTCCTTTACCTCAGAGTAAGAGTTGAGGTGGTGAGTTCAATCCTGGTGAACGAAGAAGGAAATAAGGAACTCCCCATCTACTATGTAAGTATAGTCCTTCGAAAAGCCGAGCTATGCTACCCCATTTTGGAGAAGCTAACATTCACCCTCATTATATTGGCTTGAAGGTTTCAGCCTTACTTACAGGCTTATTCAATCACAGTAGTGACGCATCACCCGCTCTGCAACATCATGAAGGGAATCAAGCACTCAAAAAGCTTAGATAAATGGTTGGTGGAGCTTAGTGAGTTTTATATATCTTTCGTCCCTTGATGAATTTATTATACTGTGGAAGAAAGTGAGTTAAAACCACCAGGTTGGGAGTTGTTGGATTTTCCTTAGAAGTGACACATCACAAGCATGCAGTGGAATTGTGTTTAAGAAAACCCTAAACAGAAACTAGATCTTGCAATAATCATTAATTAAGAAAAAAATGACGGTAGATGCAAAGTATCTGTGTCAGATTGAAGATTCATGAGTAGTTCAGTCTTCAAAATCTTCTCTAGAAATTCTGTACTTGAGTTGGAATCTTATTCCAAGTCATCTTCTTCATTTTGATACTGATTTGAAATCAACGATCAGTGGTTTCTAGAGTTCCCACCGAACTAGATCTGTGGCTTTATGGATTGTAATAACCCAGGTTTCCCAACAGGAGAAAGAAAAGAAATTAGGTTGCTGGTGCTAACGCTGGGTGGTAATGCTAGTACAGACGGTAGCTATCGACCAGAAGATCATTGAGATACTAGCCGATATCATGGAGAGATAACGACGAATCAATTGGAGATCAAGACAAACGATTAGAACCTAACGCCACTCCTTAGTGATAATGCTGGGGGATAGATTTCACGACGAATTGGTGAAAGGTTACGATGTTTGTGGAGAGGTCAAGAAGAGTGACTTGTCATGTCACAATGATATGCAAATGCCGAGTGGCAGTGCTACTACTGACAGTAGGTTTTCATGACGATTTCAATAAGGAGTGCTGGATAAGGACACCTCCACCGCTTCTGGGACTACCGTGGTGCGATAGTGCTATCGTCGAGCGGTTGTTGACAAAAACTTATTCGCAAATCTGTTATCTAGATGGTTAATTCTTTTTAGTATGTGAACAAATACTCCAAATTAGGCCTCCCTTGTATACTAAAGTGGCTGGCAACAATGTTATCTCCTTATTTTTTCATTCGAGGGAATTGGAGACCTTATTTGGAAGAAAAGGGAGAAGGGAATAATAAGCTTGTTTCAGCCATTATTGGAACTCCGAAGCTCCTAATCTGAATTTGTTTTCCTATCCACTGAGTGCAGTCTGGTTCAGTCATTTCAACCAGCTATATTTTATATTAATAGCACCAAAACAATCATCAAGAATAACAATCCTTCTTCCTTGACTTAGGACGTGCTTGTTCTATCTATGTTTATATACTTGCATGTGGAAGTGCCTGCTTTGCTAATTAGAAAAAGACTAGACTTCCTCTGGGTCAATTTTGTCCATCCACGACATATATTGCATATAGAAATCTACTTGTCTTGCAGATTTAGGTATCTTTGTTGAAGCTCATCTTCAACATGTTAGTTCAGATTGGCGATGTTTGATTTTTATGCTGGAAAATAATTCTAAGAAAGACATTATTGTGTTGCGAGGGTTGGATTAAGGGAGCTCCTGAAGCACTTAGTAGAAACCTTGTTGGTATGGTGGTAAAATTCAAACTTCTCCACAAATTCATAGTGGAGAGCACTTGGCACTTCTACGATGATTGCGATCGAGAATCCTATGCCCTCTCGAGTGGATTAGGTGCATAATGTTTTGTGATAAAATGAGAATGAGCTGAGGGAAATCTATATTTGCATTCTATTTGTAACCAGGGTGACTTGAACAATGGGACTTAGAGGAACTGAACCCGCACCATGGTGTTTGGCCTGAGCCATGACCATAGGAGAGAGTTGAAGCAGATGCGCTCAAAAAGTAAAATGTTCAAATGAAATATGAGTTAGCAATACTTGGATTGGTGTGTAACATCCTACGTTTCCCAAATATGAAAACAACTAATTTTATGGTTACGGGAAGCTACCGCCCGGCGATAGCAAGATACCACTGGTGGTTGCGGGCGTCGAGTTGATGGCATCGACAGCAGCCAATAACATCAAGAACTAGTGATGTCGAGTTGCTACTGCCAGATGATAGCGATACTGTTGGCGATAGAATGGCACGTATCAGATGAGGCTGAGGTGTTCGTTAATCGGCGCTGACTGGGTCAAGTGGCTACTACCTAAGTGATGAGTTGAAAATATACCTACTTTTATAGTATTTTTATTAAGTCATTTTACTTTATTTTTACCTTTTTTGTCTGCTTTGTTTAATAAATATGTTTCTTTTTGTAAAAAAAAATTCTAACTTATCGGTTTTTTGGTTTTCTGAAAAATTTCAGGAAAAGTCAAAATTTGACATGTCACGCCCGTGACCATGCCCGACACGCCCGTGACAGGAACTCAATGCCATCAGCCAGTCGACACTCAATGATTTTACTATTCAACACTCAACGCCATCATGTCACGCTCGTGTCCAAGACTCGTCACGCCCGCGTTCGATGTCGACACTCAACGCTTCGTCAACTGTCAACGTTGCCGACATCGAGCTGCCAACCGTCCAAGTCACGCCCCCCGTCACGCCCGTGACCACAACGTGTCACTTACAGAAGCTTCCAGATCGTCGATCAGAGCTCGAAGCTCGTCGACCAATGCTCGACACGCCCTCTGTCACGCCTGTGACCATGGCTGTCACGCCCGTGACCGCCACGTGTCACTCCCCAATCTTCCAGAATTATGCCAGCTCGCCGAGTTTGCCAAGTCAAAAACGCAACTGACTGACACGCCCCCTGTCACCCCTGTGACCAGGGCGTGTCAAACCCGAACTTTTTGTCTATAAATAAAAGAATTCTGTGAGGGTCAAGGGTTCACTTTTTTGAGCCAAATTTAGTGTCTTTTGTGGGCTTCCCTTGGTGCACTTTCATCTTCATGTAAGGAGACTTTCTCTCTCTCCCTTTATATGTTTGTTTTAGCTTTTCCTTTTGCTTTGTAATAGTTTGTAATAGCTTAAATTATGAAAATAAAAAATGTTTTTCCTCTTTCTCTCTCTACATGGAATGAATGTGTATTTGGGTGCTTCACTGTCCTTCATCCTTTTTATCCTTATGTTTAGCTTTGTTCATCTTTATGAAAAGTGTGTGTGTGTGTATGAGTGTAACTTGTCTTAATTTTTCATGCAATATGTTGTAATGTTAAGTTTTATTTTAGGGTTTTATCAAAAAATTTTGAGCCGTTATAATGGAAAAATTTAGTTTAAGTCTTCTTTTTAAAAATCAAAGTTGTACTGAAAACTTTCTAAAGGCTTATATTTTCATTCCTATGAAGTTGTAAAAGTGGTTTTAAAGTGTTTTTTTGTTTTTTTTACTTAGCTTTGCTTTAGGATTGTAAAACCTGTTTTGTTCCTCTAATTTTTCTTTTCACTTTTTAATCACTTCTACGAAATCCTATGGATGAAAATGTAAACGTTTTAATTTTTCAACAACTTTGATTTCTACTTTGTTTTCAAAAACTTTTGCTTCAAACAATTTTTATTTCATCTTTTTAATTGTTTTTGGCAAGTTCTAAGGGTAGAAAAGATGTAGTTTTAATTTATAGGTAACTTTCATTTTCTGTTATTTTCATGTGTGTGTGAGTGTATGAGAATAATCTTTTGTGCTTTCTTTTATTGCTTTATTCATTTATATAGAGTGTGTGAGTGTAGGTGCTAACTTTTCATGCTTTCTTTTATGCTTTATTCAATTATGTAGAGTGTGTGCGTGTGTGCATTTATTTCCGCCTACTCGTTAAGAGTTAAACGACGCTCTGCTTTAATTTACCGCCCCACTCATTTGAGTGGGACTTGTAATTTTCATTTCTTGTAACTTAGTTTCTTTTTATTTATGCATTTATGTCCGCCTACTCGTTTAGAGTTAAATGGCGCATTGGTTTAATTTACCACATACTCAGTTTTGAGTAGGACTTGTAGTTGTATTTATTTCCCCCTACTCATTCGAGTAGGACTTGCTTTATTTACTTTCTTTATGGTTTTCTAGTGTGCGGGAGTGCCTGCATCAATTAGCTTTCCTTCAATTTATCTAAATGTCCTGTTTTTTTTTCTATGTTTTCTCTTATAATTGTTTAGTGCTTAATTTCAAACTCACGATTCACTTCAAAACCATAAAGCCGTCCCCATACCGATGAGTGGCTAATCTCTATTAGCCTTCGGCATCGAAGAGCATTGGGACATATAAAATGATTTGAAATAATTAAAGAACTTTATTTTTATTTTTTATTAAAGGACTTAAGGTTTTCCCCGGGTTAACGACGCATAGGACCACATAATCGATGTGTGGGCTCTATTTCCGTTATCCATACACAACGCCGAGAGGCCGCACGTATGGACCGATCCCCCTTGGGTAAAGAGAACTGTGTACGCCCCCTCGAAAGAGGAGAAGTGTAGTTCTGCCGGATTGGGTTCCCCACCCAATAGCAGGGTTCTTAGCGTAATGCGGGCGTTAAGGGGAATCCTTCGTCGGACTAACGTTTGGTCGAATAGCCTTAGCGCCCAGGTGAGCGATATCCCTAGACCAAGGTGAGCTCATGTCTATTGAACCTCCACGGCCAAGTGCCTTTTATTAATTTAAAAACAAAGTTCAATAATTGTTAAGAATTATTTTAGTCTTAATCCGATTCGATGCCGAGCGTTAACCCGTCATCGAACTAACTTAGTAAAATTCTGCTCTCTTTCTTTCCGTTTTAATTAAACTAAAAATCCCACCTTACTGATAGTAAGATAATAGTCTTCCTGGAAGAGTAGATATAATCAACGCGCCCCCGAGAACAATACGACCTCGGTATTCTCCTGAATACCGAGTACTACTCGATAGGTGCACTTGCCTCCTCTCGTTAGAAAACTCGATCTTCTAACTCGGCCCGCGGAATCTGACCATTTCGAACCACCCACAGTCGGTCTCTGTTCTGCGGCCATCACAAAGTTACTGCCAGACATAGCATACTACCGCATGACGGTAGCAAATTTAAAAAGAATGGTTTGTTAAATCATGACCATTAATTCCTTTTGACCTGGAGATCAAATGGCTGAGGTTTGGCATGTGAGTGTTAAGGGTCAGAGGTGAGAATTTCATTCTCATTTTCTTTCTCTCTATCTCTATCATTTTCTCCTGGACCCTAAGAAAGAAGAAGAAAAAGAGAAGAAGGATAAGGCTGATTTAGTCCTCTTGAAGAAATTGGAAGGAGTTCTTATGGTCGGATTCACGAGTCGAGGTTGGATTTGTGAAGAGTAAGGTGTTGCGAACACTTCCATCAAGATCTCTTGCAATTTCATGTCTTCTAAGCAATCGACAAGGGTAAGATCTTCCTTCTTGGACAAGTGAAATCCTTATTTGGAATGTGCGTGGAAACCCTCACCAATTAGTGACAAATGAGAAGTCTTCAACCGGTCTATCGATGATATGTCTGGTAGTAAATTTGCATATATAATCCAGAATCAAAGTACGAAATAGGCATATTATGAAAAGCCCATCCGAACAGGTTGGTTTGGATTGGTGATGGTTATTTTGTTGATTGTGTGTTGTAGGACACTCCATGATGAGTATGATGTTTTCAGGTTCTGAGTACTGTAGAGTGATGTAGGGAGTCTTGGAGGCTAACTCCACAAAACAACCAGAAAAGTGGATAGAAACGTTATTCTGTATGATACCGCCCAGTTGTAGTACTACCGCTTACAGTAGCTCCCATAAAGCTATGTTTGTGAGGATTGTCTCGTGGAGACTAGGGGGCTAACATGTTAAGCTGTGAGCTTGGAGTGCCCATCTATGGTGGTCATGAGTGCCAGCCTTCGAACATAACATGGTTATATATGTGTGAATGGGCAAGGGGAGGCTGACCCATGTCGTGGTTTATTGCGCCTGACAGTTTGAGCAATGGGATGTGACTAACCTATACCCGCACTATGGAGATCGACTTGGAGTGATTCACTTGATTGAATCTTAAGGTAATAGAGAGCCTTTGACTTTGTCGTAGCATAGGAGAGAGTATTAGGCTACGGGCTAGAAAGACTAGTTACAGTACTTGTCCTGTAGCGATCGACTTGGAGTGATTCACTGGCTTGAATATCAAGGTAATAGAGTGTCTTTGACTTTGTTGTAGCATATGAGAGAGTCTTAGGCTACGAGCCAGAAAGACTAGCAATACTCAAAAGTTGAACCATCAATAAGTATGGTGGTGGGACTAGGATTCCAGAACACTAAAAATGTGCCCTGAGTGCACGGGGCCTGTGGTCGTGCATGCCAATGTCTGTGGTAAATGGTTCTTAAATTTCACGTACTTATGCCAACATATATATATATATATGTTGTACACCTACTGGGAAGGAGCACCTCCACCCCGAGTGAGGGGGTGGGGTCGTTATAAATTGGTCAGCTAAAGCTGATCGTTGCTTTGTTTGTCACGTCTTGGTGTATTGTCCCTTTGTAGGTGCTAGGGAATCAAGCAGGAAGTAGCGGGTTGAAACCATTTTGCTATGATGGCTGACCCTCGAAGGCTCAAGTGTTAAATGTTTACTATTTTCATGTATGGCCGACCTGTGTGCTGATGTATATAAGATATATATGTAATGGAAACAGTTTGTAAGGCCTTAAGACAAAACTCTTTGTGTATTTTTATGTCATTCCTTAGTTATTTAGTGGGCATTCTTGGAGTTGGGTTCTTAAATAATTAAAATACTTCTGCTAGAATGCAAGTCTGAGTTAGCATACGTGAATGTTTTGATTTCAATACGTAACTCCATTGACTGTTTGTTAAAGATGGCATGGAGCCCTGACCGAACCTTTTATTATATTCTATATGATGGATGAGGGTGTTACAATTGGGTATCAAATTCTGGTGTCAGTCTTGTACAACCCCATATTCGTTGGGTGGGATCTAGGTACCGTTGGGTCGGGATTGGGCTAGCATGGGGTTAGCATTAAGCATATCAGGTCAGGCAAGAAGATTGGGCAAAAGGGGTTCTCGCCCGAGGCATGATCAAAGGGTCACGCTTGGGTTATAGAAAGCCCACGGAGCAGGCATTGAGTGATGCTTCTCCACTCAACGCCTCAGGCCTTGGCATTGAGTGAGGTCTTTCCGCTCATTGCTCTTGGCACCTTCTAGGCATTAGCATCAAGTGAAGTTTCTCCACTCCTGCCTGCAGTAGGCGGGAAGGCTCTCGCTCAAGGGTCAAGTAATGCAGGTTTATCGAGCTCAATTCATCGAGCTCAACTCGCCGGTTCGTCGAGCTCAATTCATCAAGCTCCACTCACAAGTTTGTCGAGCTCAATTCGTCGAGCCGAGAATGTTTTTCATCAAAAGCAAATTCATCGAGCTGAGACTTTGACTTAAAGTTATTTTTGTCGGGCATGGAAGAACCAGGGGGAGGCTCCCGCCCAGGGCGGGCGGGAGGGCTCATGTCTCTTGTTGGCGGAAGCCTAATCCGCTCTCAGAGTTGAATGGAGTTTTTCTCACTCAACGCCCCCCTCAGCCTTTTTGCTCCACTCGGGATAGGCGAGAAGGCTCGCACTCAGAGCAAGAAGGGTTCCCGTAGAGCTCAGCAGGAAGAGCTTCTGACAGATGGGACCCAGACCTAAAATTACCTAAATACCCCTAGGTCTGCATTTAGCTCCTCAAAACAACAGAGTTTGGCTATTGACAAACCAGCCCAAGGGCATTTTAGTAATTTCAGGGTAGTAGAAGTACGCTTTTTGCAGACCAGATGATGAAAAGCTATAAATAGACCTATGGAGTTCTTAGGAAGGCAAGCTTTCATCATTTCTATAACCCACTAGTGCTTTCTGAGGTTCTCCAAGCTCAGCTATTGGCTTTGGAGGGGAAGCGCTCAGAGATCTTCCGGGTTAGCGGAGGGACCTCCCAGCTGAGGCTTAGGGTCAGTTCCAGGTTCTTCTTCGCTTGTCAGAGGTCAAGGTTTAGGAGAAGTAGGTGATAACTATAACCACAGGTCCAAACTTTCGTTGAGGCCATTTTTGGCTTCAACATTTCTAGTGTGGTGAGCGTGGACTATAGCTAGTACAGGAAAATCTCAAGTCAAATTCCATGGCAGGCGATGAAGGAGAAGGAGCTAGTTCAGGAGGTGCTCCCTCCCCAGGAGGTGGGGTGTTGTTAGGGATGCTAGAAAACTTCAGGCAAGAAGTCCTCCAGACCATCCATCTAGCCTTCTCTGCAAGGAGCGAGTGGGCCACCCCTCATGTCCCAGTGGTCGTCATTCCATCTTTGGGCGAGAATGCTCCCGGGCAGCATCCCGGGAATGATGTTCTGATGGAAGGAGCTGAGAGAGATCTCTCCGGACGGGAGCTGTTCCCCAGGCAGACCAGCGTCGACAGGGCCCGCGAGCCGAGGCAGCGGGAGGAGCCTTCTCGGCTGGCTATGGGCGGAAGCCCTTTTAGCAAGCTTATTATTTCAGCTCCGATTCCAGAAGGGTTCAGGGAGTCGGACATGTAACAATACATACGGAGGGACGACCCTACACAACATGTGCAGTGGTTCGAAGATGTTGTCTCCATAAGGAAAATATTGGATGCCTTCAAGTGTTGGCTCTTTGCAATCACATTGAAGGAGAAGGCGAGGGACTAGTTCCACAAGTTGCCTGCAAATTCAATATACTATTTTGAGGATCTGCGTCGGGGTGCATTTTGCTATCCGCACTTTTCCCGCCGACGGAATGTTTTCCCTCCTTTTTCCTTTCTATAAATAGGCCCTACCGATCCTTTCTTACCTGCCGCATTTATGATTTCCCCTTCTTCTCTCCTTCTTGCGACTCCCGACTCGCTAGCTTCCTGAGAGAACTACTTCGTCCTGCTTAGCAAGTTTCCCGCGAGATGGGTGGTGGTAGTGGCGATGCGTATGGGTGGAGCAAGTGTGCCTGGACCTTCTCCGAGCACAACTTCTCCCATGCCGCCATTTCTAAAGGTGAGTTCCTTGATGATAGTTTAACTTTCAAGGCAGCCTAAACACATAGAGGGGGGGTGAATAGGTTCTGCTTTACTTATAAAAACTTCTAGGCAGAATTCAATTCAATAGCTAACACAATTTACACAGCAATCACAGAAAATAAAACATCACAGATTGCACAATGTTTTATAGTGGTTCCCCAAGGTTTGGGTACATCCACTTTCCCCCTTCACCTATCTAGCAGTATGCTAGATTCGGCCAAACTTCCACTTATCTCAGATCAACAGATCCTACAACTGAGAACCCAACTGGTTCCTACAACTCAGGCACAACTGCCCTACCTCAGCCTTGCCCCAAGGCCTACAACTCAGAGAATATCCTTCTCCTATACTCAGGCAAACTGCCCTACCACTCAGAGTTCAACACTCCTACACTCAGCCTTTATAACATAGGCTTACAACTCAGATCTGTGTAAACAAATCCTACAGAAATATAGAAAAGATTATTAATCTGTCTTGCCAAAGTTGAGAGAGAAAAGGCCAAGACAATTCTTGATCAGCTGATGCAATCAACTGTATCTGAGCCTTCTTCAAGGCTTCTTGAAAATGAACTTAGCTGAGTTGATTCCAAACAGCTTCTTGAGAATCCACTGGTGGTTTCTTTCTTCTTCTTCTAATTCAGGCTTGATCTCTCTCTATCCAGCACTTTGAAAGATTCTTCTGAATTCTGATTAGAACTCTTCTTAGATCTATCCTTAGATAGTCTTCTTAGATCTCCCGGAGAAGATCTTCTTAAGTGCCTAGCACTTTCTTGAAATGAATTGGATCGTAATCCTTCTCAACTTTTTGATTCTCAACAATGTTTTTCAACAGTTGCTTTCTCCTTCTGAATCCATCCATTTATAGACATTCTTCATGGTAACCGGCTGATCCGGTTTCTAACCGTTTTCTGACAAGTCTGACAGCTTCAGTTAACCGGTGGTAACCCACAGCTGTCAAGTCCTCAAACAAGTCCTGTGCCTTAGTCTTGAACCACAAGTTGTTGACACAGTCTGTCAGAAAGTGTCGAGACCATCTGTCTAACTGTGTCGACACAATTGACTTTGGTGTCGACACAGTCTTCAGTGATGTCGACTAAGTTGCCTTTGAGTCGACACAGCTTCTTCTGAAAATAACTTGGTCTTGACTCTTCAGTGTGTCGACACAAGTCCTGTGTGTCGACACAGTTGTTGTAGAATCATAACTTAGTAAGTGTCGACACAGTCTTCAGGTGTCGACAAATTCATTTCTTAAATCTGCTTTAATGTGTCGACTTAATCACAATGTGTCGACACATTCTGCTGGTGTCGACAAACTTGAGGTCGACTATTTTCTTTTGTGTCGACACATTCAGCTGATGTCGACAATCTTGAGATCGACTATATTCTTCTATGTCGACACATTCTCCCAATGTTGAGGTCGACGCTTTTCTTCTGTGTCGACTCTTTTCTTCTGTGTTGACACAAATTCCCAGTGATGTGTCGACTTACTTCTTCTGTGTCGACACTTTTTCCCAGTGTAGTTGTAGACTAACTGCTATGTGTCGACACTGCTTCCCAGTGTTGTGTCGACTCTTTTCTCCTGTGTGTCGACACTGCTTCCTCTGTGTCGACACTTGGACTTAGAATTTTTCTGCATACTTTATCACTTCTTCACATGCACATGTTAACTTAAAACAACATCAAATACACCTTGATGTATATCATTGAGCTAGGTTGGGCTTCTTCAAATCAGGTACACATTTTCCAATGTACCCAACAATCTCCCCCTATTTGGAGAAGTCATAACCCCTATAGCCAATGATATACACCATTTATAAACAGTACTAAATGATGATTAATGACATAACAGGAATACTTAATATAAACAACACATAAAAAAAAACAATTCACCACAGAATGCATATTATAATATGCCAAACAACATTTTGTTTATAACTGGGTAATGTTTGATTACAATGTTTTACATTTAATGATTACATCACAACATTACAAAACACTAAAAAAGAACTTAAAACATAATCAGGATTGATCAGGCTCTCTAATTATAATCCCTTTGCCAGATTGAATTGTAGCTGTCACAGGAGCTTCTGATTCTTCAGCTATCTTCTTTCCTTTAAGATCAGCTTTCTTCTGAGCTTCTTCCTTGATCCTTTGCCTTTCAAAATAATGAAAAGGCTTTGGGAAGTATTTGCTTGGCTCCTTAGCATCTGATGGCAGTCTTCCCAGCTTGGCTTTCCTTCTGAATTGAACTATTGCTTCTTGTCTTGCCTCATACTTCTGCCATTCTATTTCATTGTACCACTTGCCTCTCTCATGAACTTTATCTTGTACAGCTTTCCATGCAGTGAGTATTATGTTCCTTGAAGTAGGACTCCACTGCTCATAATCTGGCTTCAGTACAGCCTGCTCTCTGAATTTCTTCTTTGCGACTAGAGCATCTTGCTGTTCTTTTAGAGTAGCCTCAGGCTTATCAACCTTTCCAAAGACAATATTAGTAACCTCCTTTGGAGGACTATACATTCCTTGAACCTTCTGATCAATCATGTCAAAATCTGGAGGGGGGTAAATGACTTGGGCAACCTCAGGTTGAGTGCCTTCAAATAGATTTGATTGTATTCCTGATTCAGCTACCATAGCATCATCACACAATGGGGGATATCCCAAAGTGGCTCGAATGCTATTGGTCACCCATTTGGAGTGCTCTGAGCCTGCATGTATTAGCATCCTCTCCCCCTTTATGGCTTCTCTAGATACATGATCTCTTAGATCTTCCTTTTGAAATCGGATTTGGCCATCCAAATAATTTACACCGTCTTTAAAAAATGGTTTTAACTTGTTAAGCTTTTCAGATATTTCTTTTTGAGAGGTTGTGATGGCAGTCTTAACAGATGCAATGGCAGCTTGAAAATTCTTATCAAAATCTTCCCTTTCTTTGGCTCTATCTGCAGGCAGACCTGGAACAATCTTCTTTACCTTCTCAATGATCTCATTATGAGATTCAGTTAAATTATCATTCATTCTGATCTGATTTTCCAAAACATAACTTTGCTTCAAAGCAATGTCATCCACCTTTGTAGTGATAGCCTCCTGTTGTTTAGCTAGATAAACCACAACATTGCCACCCTTGTGGAAGCAATCTGTCATTTCAGTTTTATGCAAGTTGACCTGAAACTGAATGGACTTGATATCCTGAGCTAAGTCAAACTGAAGTGACTTGCTATTCTCATCAACATACTTTTCCATAGCCAACCTTTGTTCATCCAATTTTACTTGTAGATCTATCATTAATTTGTTGTAATCAAAGGCTGGAGATACTTGTAGAGGTGTGGTCTGTAAAGCCTGCTTATAATTCTTGCTTCTTCTCTTGAAGACAACAAGTTTTCTTTTCTTTGCCACCCTGGCATCTTCAGTTTCTGTTTCAGATGAAGTATCTACATGAATTCTTTCTTGAGGATGATGAATTGTATCTGTTCCAGGGGTCTGTTGCTCAGCTTCAACATCCACTGGCTCACCCTCAACCTGTGGCTCAACTTCAGCTTCCTGCTCAATGTCCATACCTATGGACTTCTCAATATCTGGTCCACCTCCTACTTTATCAGCAGTAGTATCAATATCAGGGAATAACTCCTCCATAGTAAATTCCAGTTGAGCTGTAACTTCTGCAGCAGTTAAATCTTGAGACAAGTTTAACTGTGCTTCCTCTTGTACTTGCACTTCAGTACTTGTAGTATCTGGAGTAGGAGTGGACACTAGCTCCCCCTGAACCTGTGCAGTAATAAGAATATGAGCAATGTCTTTTATAGTAAAATACATTAGCTCCCCCTATACCTGAGCAGGAGTAGATACCTTTGGAGCAAGAGTGGAAACTGGCTCCCCCTGCATCTGTGCAGGTGTTGACACTTCCTGGACAATAGTTGTGTCTGGCTGATCTTCAACCTGTGTCCTCAGGGGGTCTTCTTGTAATTGTTCAGATTCTTGATTCTGTGTAGGGGTTTTCACAGGGGTGTCTGGCCTGCTCTCTTCAGGCACATCCTTGGATAGTACCCTATCCCACCTTGAGAACAATCTCATATCCATTCTTCTCATATGATTAATCTTACTCCCTTGCAATTGCTGCAGCACTTCAGGAATCACTCCAGTGAGGTACAGGCTCATGATCCTAGCCATGTTAGGCTTCTTGATTCCTTCTTTGATCTTGTCAAAGATCACCCCTGACCAATCAGTAGGAATAGTAAAAACAATCCTGGTCATCAGGCTGAACATATAGGCAGAAATCCTATCATGTCCACCTGTCTTGCAGAGGATTACTTTCCCAACTACTTCTGACAAGAACTTCCCTTGCTGATTCATACCCTTCCTGTTGAATGCAGCTCCAATCTTCAATCCTGAGTCCAGTCCACACCATTGAAGGGCTTCCCTTGTCTTAGATATAGGAACTTCCTCTTCATTCTCAACTACTTGCAATTGAAAGATCTTTCTTATACTTCTTTGATTAATCTTCACCTTAGTCCCTTGAACAGTGGACTTAATCTTGAGGCCAGTAGAGTGGACTGATGCAGAGATAAAGAACTCGTGCACCTCCTTCTTCCAGATTTTAGTAGGTTGTGAGATGAGAAATTCTAACCCTGACTCAGAGAGGAGGGTGATAACTCCTTGGACATCTGGCGGCGCCTCTGCAAAGGCCTGGCGCACCAACTCATACCCTTCATTGATGTTATTTTCAATCCTTGGCGCCATCGTTTTGTCGAGAAAGCTTGAGAGAAGAGAGAAAGATAGACTGTCGACACAGGGTTTTAGTCTCGAAAACCTTGGAAGCGTGTCGACAGAATGAGATTTTGACCTATTTATAGCCGCAGTTGAAAGAAGTTCAAAAGGCGCCAAAAACAGTCAAAATGTGTCGACACAGACGGAATGTGTCGACACAAACTTCTACTGTCTCGACATTACTTCAGCCTACTATGTGTCGACACCAATTTGTGGTTATGTCGACACCTTAGATAAACAGAAATTCTGTGTCGACTCTAAGGATAAGTGTCGACACATATTCTGTAAGTGTCGACACCATTTTCCTGGTTGAGTCGACATTATATTTCTGGTTAAGTCGACAATATAACTCTTAAGTGTCGACACATATTCTCTGTGTCGACACAATATTTCTGACTTGTCGACATAATTTCTCTGAGTCGACACATTACTACTGAATGTGTCGACACATTCTTACTTAGCCAATTTCTGTAACTTCAATGTGTCCTTTTTAACACTTGATTATGTTGTTGTTATTACCTTTACTTATTTATATGCCACTTCAATTGCATTGTTAATGATTTTGTTAATACATTAATCAATGGTTAACATACCTAATTCAATTTTGAATTTATTGAATTTGGTTTCATCTAAAGGCTTAGTAAACACATCTGCTATTTGATAATCTGTTTTTACAAATTCCAATGAGATGTCTCCTCTTTCTACATGTTCTCTAAGAAAATGGTATTTGATTTCTATATGCTTAGTTCTACTATGAGAAACTGGGTTATTAGCAATAGAAATAGCACTCTTTGAATCACATAAAAGGGGTGTTCTACTTACCTGAATACCATAATCCTTAAGCTGATGCTGCATCCACAATAGCTGTGCACAGCAGCTTCCAGCAGCAACATACTCTGACTCAGCTGTGGAAATTGCCACACTGGTCTGCTTCTTACTACTCCAAGATATTAGTCTTCCCCCAGAAATTGACAAGTACCTGTAGTACTCTTTCTATCCTCTCTACATCCTGCAAAATCTGCATCTGAATAGCCTGTTAGTAGAAAATCTCTATTCCTAGGGTACCAAAGACCTAGAGTAGGAGTGCCCTTTAGATATCTCAGAATCCTTTTGACTGCAGTATAATGAGATTCTTTAGGGCAGGCTTGGTACCTAGCACAGACACATGTAGCATACATAATGTCAGGTCTACTAGCAGTGAGATATAGTAGAGACCCAACTGTTCCTCTATACAATGATTCATCAACAGGTTTACCTGCCTCATCTTTGCATATAGGCATACTTGTTCCCATAGGAGTTCTCATGGAGGAGGATGACTCCATACCATATTTCTTAATTAATTCTTTGGTGAACTTAGACTGGGATATGGACAATCCATCATCAGTCTGTCTTACTTGGAGTCCCAAGAAGAACTTAAGTTCTCCCATACTGCTCATCTCAAATTTCCCTTGCATAAGTTTGGCAAACTTTTTACAAAGGTTGTTTTCAGTAGATCCAAAGATTATGTCATCAACATAGATCTGGACTAAGATGATCTTTCCTTTGGATTCCCTAAGGAATAGAGTTTTGTCTATCTTTCCTCTTGAGAATTTATTCTCAATGAGGAAGGTAGACAGGGTTTCATACCAAGCCCTTGGAGCTTGTTTTAACCCATACAAAGCTTTCCTAAGCTTATACACAGAATCAGGTTTAAGAGGATCTACAAAACCTGATGGCTGCTCTACATATACTTCTTCTTTAAGATCACCATTCAGAAATGCTGACTTCACATCCATCTGGTATACTTTGAAGTCTTGGTAGGCTGCATAGGCAAGGAACATTCTGATTGCCTCCAGCCTTGCTACTGGAGCAAAGGTTTGATCAAAGTCAATCCCTTCTTCCTGCCTGTATCCTTTTGCAACCAATCTTGCTTTATTCTTTACTATTATTCCACTTTCATCTAGCTTGTTCCTATAGATCCACTTAGTGCCAATTATGTTGTGGCCTCTTGGTTTAGGAACAAGCTCCCAGACTTTGCACCTTCTGAATTGATTCAGCTCCTCTTGCATAGCATCAATCCAGTGCTGGTCTTGGATAGCTTCTTCAAACTTCTTAGGTTCCATTTGGGACAAGAAACTAGAATGCAAAACTGTGCTTTGATTTCTGCTTCTAGTTTGAACTCCTTGTCTTGGATCACCAATTATCTGATCAGTAGGATGATCTCTTAGATATCTTATAGCTGGAGGTAGATTCCCTTCAGGTTGAGCATCTCCAGCTTCTTCATTCTGCTATTCCTCTTGGTTTTCATCAACTTCCATTATCTCTTGTACTCCCCCTGGACAGCAGCCTTCATTTTCCAATGCTCCATCTTCCTTTGAAGCTTCAGCAATGGAGAGCTTGTCCATCTTCTTGCTTATACCTGTTGAGTCATTTGATCTACAAGACAACTCACAATTGATTAATCTTGTTTCATCAAATACAACATGCACTGATTCTTCAACAACTTGAGTAGTTAAGTTGAAGACTCTATAGGCCTTACTATTTGTGCTGTACCCAACAAATATCCCATCCTGGGATTTGGCAGCAAACTTAGTCAAATATGACTTGCCATTGTTAAGTATATAGCACTTGCAACCAAAAATCCTAAAATAGGATAGATTTGGTTTTCTGCCTTTCACAATCTCATAGGGAGTCTTTCTGTGGCTTTTGGTGATAGAAGCCCTATTGATGACATGACAAGCAGTGTTAACTGCCTCAGCCCAAAAATATTCTGGGAGAGAGGTGTCACTCAATAGAGTTCTACCAGCTTCAATTAATGTTCTATTCTTTCTTTCAGCAATTCCATTTTGCTGAGGTGTTCTAGGTGAGGAGAACTCTTGGAAAATCCCAAAGTCTATACACAAGTTTGTTATGCTTTCAGATTGAAACTCAGTACCATGGTCACTTCTGATTTTGACCACTGTACTATTCAGTTCATTCTGAATTTGCTTTACAAAATTAAGTAATACACTTGGGGTTTCAGATTTTTGTCTCAGAAAGAACACCCATGTAAATCTAGAATAGTCATCTACAACCACTAGAGTGTAGACCTTCCTACCTAGACTGTGAACTGGCATAGGACCAAAAAGATCCATATGCAAGAGGTATAAGCACCTCACAGAATGCTTGTTTTCAAGGCTTTGAAATGAGGTTTTTGTCTGCTTGCCCTTTTGACAAGCTGAGCATACCCCTTCCTTTATACACTTAACTTGAGGCCCATTCCTCACTAGTTCTTTACTAAAGAGTTGGCCAATTGTCTTGTAGTTTAGATGAGCCAATCTCTTGTGCCACTTAACACAATGAGAAGCATTGTCATCAGCTACAAGACAAATGGGGGAAGCCTTATTCTCACATTCAAAATTAAGGCAATACACATTTCTCTTCCTATACCCAGTCAATATGATCTCTTGATCACTTGACCTTTTGATATGACATCCATCCTTACCAAATGAAATGTCATATCCTAGATCACTCAGCTGGCTTATGCTTATTAGATTATGTTTCAAACCTTTTACATAGGCCACTTGGGTGATAGTAATTAGATTAGAAGAAATGTTACCAAACCCTTTGATGACTCCTTTTTCAGATCCACCAAAGATCACTTTATGTCCATCTTTGACAGATGAATACTCCTTCAGCAGCCCCTTTGTTCCAGTCATGTGCCTGGAACAACCACTATCCAAGTACCATATAGGGGCATGGTTACTTGGATTCACCTGCAATACAGAATTACTTACCCTTAGAACCCAAGTAAGTCTTGGGTCCTTGGTTCAGGTTAGCATTAATAAAGTTATCATAACCTCTTCTAACAGGTAGACTCTTATTCTTTATAACACTTGTGTTATACCAGCAGTCCAATGCAAAATGGCCCCTCTTGCCACAGCACCAACATTCAAACTTATTGTATCTAGATCTAGATACATCCTTGTCAGAAGAATTTCTGTTCATTGCTGGTGCTGTTGCAACTTCACCTACTGATTTCTTAAAACCATTTGGTTTATGACCATAGGTAGGCCTGCTTGCCTTAACACCCTTGTTCTTCAGAACATTTGTCTTAATATGACCTTGAATGTCTTCATGATCATATATGTTAGAAGGCACTTTCTCCTTACTAAACTTTATAGGGACTGAAAGGTTTAGTGGCTGAATAGGGGCTTTGCCTTTCCTCTTGAATCTGCCAGCCCTGGAGTTACCTTTAAATCCTAATCCAGCCTTACCCTTCTGAGTGACAAATTCATCTATCAAGGATAAGACAGATTTTGGCTTAGAGTAACTAGCCACTAAATCCCTTTCAATTCTAAGTCTGGCCTCCAGACTCTTTGATCATTAGTATAATTAATTGTGCCCATCTGAATAATAGTTATATTCTTCAGCTTGGCAATTTCATTTAATTTTTGATCAAGGACTTTTTCTAACTCAGTTGTTGCTATCCTTAGTTCAGCAATTTCCTGAGCCTGTGTTTTAACCAGGTTCTTGCTTTTCTTAAGGGCCTGCAACAATTCCCCATACTTGTCTATCAATTGATAGACATCTCCTTCAGATCCAGATGCATCTTCATCACTTGATGCAGATGTAGCTGATTCTTCATTTGTACTACAAACAGATGTACAGGAAGGACAGTTTACCTCATTAGGACCAGACTGATTCTGGCATATGTCCTCTTCTGATCTTGTCATCAAACCCATGCATTGATGTTCATTGACGGAGTCTAGCAACTACATAAACTCTTCTTCCTCAGATGCAGCATATAGTCTAATATATGCTTCAGCTTCAGATCCTGATTTTGAAGTTGACTGGTCTGACAGACTTTTATCTTTCTTTGCTACAAAGGATTTCTCCTTCTTGCCTTTCTAATAAGTCTTCTTCTTTTCTGAAGATTCCTTCCTTTTGTCAGGACAATCAGCCACTACATGTCCAGGCCTATTGCAACAATAGCAGACAATCTTTGAAGTAGTGGCTTTGCTGGGCTTTGATCTACTTTTCTCTTTCCTTGATGACCTTCTCTTCTGATAATAGTCATCAACTTGCTGTGATGTGGAAGGCCTAGACTTCCATTGCTTCTTTTTCAAGAACCTTTGGAATTGCCTAGTGAATGCAGCAAAGTCTGCATCTGACTCACAGCTAACTGAACCCTTATCTGAATTTTCAGAACTATCTTCTTCAACTTCCTTAGGAGGAGATGGTGATTTCCTCCTATTCTTTCTGGTGGCTTCAGCATTAAATGCCACAGTCTTTTCTCTATGCTCTCCTCTTGAGTTTCTTTCCTCCTCCTTCCTTACCATAAGTTGCATTTCATAGGATAGCAACTTTCCAAACAGGGTTGGAGGAGATATCTCTGCCAATTTAGCCACTTCTCTTATGGCACAGATCTTTGTATCCCAATCCTTTGATAAGGATCTTAAGAATTTGTCATTCAGTTCATAGGTACTGAAGACTCTTCCATAGGATATTAGCTCATTCACAATTCTATAGAATTTCTTATAGCACTCAGTTATGCTATCAGATTTTCCTTGTCTAAAGCTTTCATACTCCTGATTTAGCATAGACTTTCTATCCAGCCTTACTTCTTCAGATCCCTCCATGTAGACAATCAATGTGTCCCACATCTCCTTGGAGGTCTTGCAGTGAATCAGATTCTGAAATGTTGAATCATCTATGGCACTGACAATGATGTTCTGTGCCCTTTTATCCATGGTTGCCAAGATGATTTCATCCTTGGTCATTTCTGAATAAGTCTTTGGTATTTGGATATTTGCATCAAGAACAGATATCTTCATTGGAGTGAAGGGCCCTTCCTGTACTGTGATGTAAATCCTTGGGTCAGATGCTTCCATAAACAATCTGAATCTCTCTTTCCAGATCCCAAAGATTTCCTTCTTGCATATGGGTAATTTCATAGACCCTAGCTCCTTATGATTCTCTCCAGAACCCATCTTCTTGAATCTTGAATCTGCCTTTCAGATCTACCTCAGACTGTTAAGTCCTTTTTGAGGAACCTCCCTCTGATACCACTTGATAGTTTAACTTTCAAGGCAGCCTAAACACCTAGAGGGGGGGTGAATAGGTTCTGCTTTACTTATAAAAACTTCTAGGCAGAATTCAATTCAATAGCTAACACAATTTACACAGCAATCACAGAAAATAAAACATCACAGATTGCACAATGTTTTATAGTGGTTCCCCAAGGTTTGGGTACATCCACTTTCCCCCTTCACCTATCTAGCAGTATGCTAGATTCGGCCAAACTTCCACTTATCTCAGATCAACAGATCCTACAACTCAGAACCCAACTGGTTCCTACAACTCAGGCACAACTGCCCTACCTCAGCCTTGCCCCAAGGCCTACAACTCAGAGAATATCCTTCTCCTATACTCAGGCAAACTGCCCTACCACTCAGAGTTCAACACTCCTACACTCAGCCTTTATAACATAGGCTTACAACTCAGATCTGTGTAAACAAATCCTACAGAAATATAGAAAAGATTATTAATCTGTCTTGCCAAAGTTGAGAGAGAAAAGGCCAAGACAATTCTTGATCAGCTGATGCAATCAACTGTATCTGAGCCTTCTTCAAGGCTTCTTGAAAATGAACTTAGCTGAGTTGATTCCAAACAGCTTCTTGAGAATCCACTGGTGGTTTCTTTCTTCTTCTTCTAATTCAGGCTTGATCTCTCTCTATCCAGCACTTTGAAAGATTCTTCTGAATTCTGATTAGAACTCTTCTTAGATCTATCCTTAGATAGTCTTCTTAGATCTCCCGGAGAAGATCTTCTTAAGTGCCTAGCACTTTCTTGAAATGAATTGGATCGTAATCCTTCTCAACTTTTTGATTCTCAACAATGTTTTTCAACAGTTGCTTTCTCCTTCTGAATCCATCCATTTATAGACATTCTTCATGGTAACCGGCTGATCCGGTTTCTAACCGTTTTCTGACAAGTCTGACAGCTTCAGTTAACCGGTGGTAACCCACAGCTGTCAAGTCCTCAAACAAGTCCTGTGCCTTAGTCTTGAACCACAAGTTGTTGACACAGTCTGTCAGAAAGTGTCGAGACCATCTGTCTAACTGTGTCGACACAATTGACTTTGGTGTCGACACAGTCTTCAGTGATGTCGACTAAGTTGCCTTTGAGTCGACACAGCTTCTTCTGAAAATAACTTGGTCTTGACTCTTCAGTGTGTCGACACAAGTCCTGTGTGTCGACACAGTTGTTGTAGAATCATAACTTAGTAAGTGTCGACACAGTCTTCAGGTGTCGACAAATTCATTTCTTAAATCTGCTTTAATGTGTCGACTTAATCACAATGTGTCGACACATTTTGCTGGTGTCGACAAACTTGAGGTCGACTATTTTCTTTTGTGTCGACACATTCAGCTGATGTCGACAATCTTGAGATCGACTATATTCTTCTGTGTCGACACATTCTCCCAATGTTGAGGTCGACGCTTTTCTTCTGTGTCGACTCTTTTCTTCTGTGTTGACACAAATTCCCAGTGATGTGTCGACTTACTTCTTCTGTGTCGACACTTTTTCCCAGTGTAGTTGTAGACTAACTGCTATGTGTCGACACTGCTTCCCAGTGTTGTGTCGACTCTTTTCTCCTGTGTGTCGACACTGCTTCCTCTGTGTCGACACTTGGACTTAGAATTTTTCTGCATACTTTATCACTTCTTCACCTGCACATGTCAACTTAAAACAACATCAAATACACCTTGATGTATATCATTGAGCTAGGTTGGGCTTCTTCAAATCAGGTACACATTTTCCAATGTACCCAACACTTGATGCCATAGGAGACTACAAACCGCCAGGCTTCGTGGCGATGCAACTTGGGGAGGGGGAGAAGATCAACGACCTCTCAAGAGAGGAGCTCGCCATCCCCACGACGAATTTTGAGGCGGGTCTCCGAATTCCCCTTTGGCCGGAGGTCCGCCAAATACTGAAATACTTTGGGGTCTTCCACGGGCAGATGCCCCCCAACTCCATCGCAGTGGTGATTAGGTTTACGTTCTTCCTGCTTGAAGAGCGGATCGAGTTCAGCCTCGCAGTCTTCCACAAGCTGTTCTCCTTCCAGGCTAACAAAGACGGGACCGCCTAATTCTCCAGCGACCACGTCAAGATGCAAGATACCGTCAACAAGATCCATAATTGGCTAAAGAAATTTGTTTTTGTTAAGGTAGAATTCAGCAATGTCCCTTTCTCACCGGCACGGCTCAGCGAGGTGAGCTACCGCCCCTTCCCTGGGGGGCCACAAAGCCGAGCTCTGTGGGTTCTTTGAGGGGAAGAACTTTGAAGTCGCGTTCCTCCGCAGGAACATAGACAGCCTCTCCCACATCGCGCCCGGAGGAGGTAAAGTACTCGCGCTTCTTTTTATTTAGCCCGTTATTCTTCTTTTTAACCCTCTTTCTGCAGGCGAGCGAGACGTTCCCTTGAACCCTCCCAATGAGAGTGCGCAAGTCGCTTCAAACGAGCTTGCCCACTTCGAGGCCGTGGCTGCCGCGCATCGCGAGACCCCTGCCTTTATCGTATAGAAGCGACCTAGCCGCAACCATCCTCTACCGCCGCTGCGGCCCAAGAAGCTGAAGACCGCGGGCAGCGCACCACCCGAGAGTTGGGATAAGGGCAAGGCCCCGACTGACCAAACAGCTGGGAACCCTTTCCCTCTAAGTGCTTCGACCGGCGGCCTCCCTAGTGGGGTGATCGGCACCTCCAGGCCACAAGGAGAGGAGCCCTCCATCAAGCCGGTGTCGAGAGGGCACCACATCTTCGGCCTCGGTGAGAAGCCTTTAAATGAGCTCGGCATCCCCCTCCTCCAGTTGGACAAGGCGGCGAACCGGGCTTACATCTCCACCCTTATGCCGAACTGGCTGGAGCAAGAGTCCATAAACGGGGAGGCCTACAACTTCTCGTTCTGCCAGTATGCATGGGAAAATGCCGCGGTCTACGACGATTAGGCCACGCGGGTCCTTGTGCACGAGAGCGCTGATGCGTGGAAATCGGCAAGAGCACCGGTCGCACAAGTAATAAAATTTGGGAATAAATCCCCGAGTATCGGTCACTTGAGGAATGCAATTAGCATAGAGCGGTGACAGTTCAGAAAATATCGTTATGAGAGTTATACTTAGAAAAGATTAAAAAGGGGGCTTGTGAGATTGTGGTTTCATGATCTAATAAACTAATTAAGACTATGCGGGTCGAAGGAACCGCTTCGCAAGGTGAGGTGAGTGTATCAACCGCGATGCCGAACTTCGGTTGGGTGAGTGGACGGAAAGCTAATGGATGGAAGTGTTCTTGTACGGAGTGTAATCGGGTGAAACAAGGGTATGGAGTGGATGTGGAGTGGGCGAGGCGCATTCACAACACAGAACTCAAAAGAAAATGAAAACTACTAACATCCAATTAGATATAGAGTATAAAATGTAGTTCATTACAATATCAAATCATTCTATACAATGAAGAAAGGGGAAGAAGAGTAAACCACTAGAGGGTGAAGGTCCACCGACAGTCGTGGCCAGAATAGCGAGTTGTCAATCCGCTTCCGGGCTCAGTCTAAGGAGGCTTCCGGTACTAACGAGTTGTCACCTCGAAGGCCTTTGAGTCTGTTCTATAGGTCATCTTCTTCTCCAACTCCGGTGGAAAGCTTGGAGTTGAGGTCATCAATGGCCGGGAGCTTCGCCGGAGGGTTTAGAAAGCTTCGGAATCACCGGCTATGGACTCCCGATGGAAGGGATGAAGGTGGAGGTGTATGGAGTAGCTGGACGGCGAAATGGCAGCCTGGCGGCAAGTCCCGATCGAGAGGAAATTAACCTAATTCGCGGAATGAACCTTTATATAGTAGCAGATTTTGAATACCGCGCACGCTCATCGATGCACGACCAGTGGTCGTGCACCCAGATGTTGGCGCTCGTGCGGAAGCAACCTGTAGGACCTGTAGAAATTGTCAGTAAACGTGCACGAGTGGCGTCGCACGATCGATGATCGTGTGAGGTATGGTCAGCGCTCGTGCGATAGCGGAGATAGGGAAGAAAGAAAATGGGTCGTGAACGTGCACGATCGGCAGCGCACGATCGATGATCTTGCGAGGTATAACTGGTGATCGTGCGATAGCCCGAGACAGGGCTGGTGGAAATCTGGCATGAACGTGCACGATCGACGATCGTGCGCCAAAGGGTTCTCTGGTCGTGCGTGGGTTAAAAAGCACGACAATTTACTCTTTGGTTGAACAATGGCCAGGATCGGTCCCGGACGCCCACACGATCCCCGTACCTGCAGGAAAATAGATCAAGCTGTCGAAGATGGCGTTCAACGATAACAATGAAACTCAAATACAACACAGCGCATGCGTAAAGAGATATGAAATAAGTAAACGCATGGAAATGAACTTAAGCAGTGCACTGGGCGTGGAATAGTGTAGTGATCCAAAAGGAGTGGTATTGGTGCTAAATGGAAGTGCAATGGCATGAAAATGAGCCCAGGTGAGTCCGGAATCCGGTATAAAATATGGACTCATCACTCCCCCAGACTTAACTATTTGCGCGTCCCGAGCAAACTAATCCGGCGAAATGTGAAAAAGGGAGCTAATCTAATTGATTGAAAGAGCAAGGTGATATGTGAAGTTTTGCACTCGTGTGCACCGAAATTTCGTAGAAAGTGATTCTAATTAAACAAGCTAATCTATGAAAGTGTAAAAGCATAAATAGAAATTTATTATTACTCATATGGTGAAATATGAAGAATCTCGTAGTCGCGCTCGATTCGAAAGTAGGCGAGCTACTCAGGGGGATGTTGCCTAAAGACGAAATTCAAGTGTATCTCCGTTGAAATCCATCAACATCGCGGGCCATAGGCTTGCCCGGTTACACTCTCTCCATAGAGCTACAAAACTCAGAAGTCGAATCGGTAGGGCTTTAGGTCAGGAGGAGGCTTAGGCTTGGGAGTGGTATATCGAGGGTAAACATGAAGGCTCACACAACCAATCTGAGCAATCAAAATAAAAAACGAAGCAGTCCTCAACTTTTTGCACACGTGACACACCCCCAGACTTGGCGTGAAAACAGGGTGTGTAGACGACCTGCTCCAACAAATATCAAAATGATTTTTTTTATTTAAACACAAAGGGATCAAAATTTTCTTTTCTTCCTCCTTTTTTGTTTTAGAATATTTTTCCCAACTCATCCTTTTTTCTTTTTCTGTGCATCCCCATATTCAACATTTATAAAAAATAGCGCACATCACATTTCACACAAGAATTTCACACCACATGAATATGATTAAGCTCTTGGATTAGGTTGTGGTAGTGGGATAGGCTTGAGGCTTTGGTGAGAAGAAGTGGAGCTGAAACAATTGGAAGAGTAGGCTCAATGGGGCTAACAACGGTTAGCGTTTAGGACCGGTAAATAAAAAGCTCAAACTAGCCAAAATGATGGCCTACGTCACGCTCAATCCATGATTCGTTTGCACCTATGCTTCAAGAGTCTCTTGGGGCAAGTTCTTAGCCCGCGAGAGAGGTAAACCTTCCTCCCAACTCGAGCAACACGTACCAAGCACTAGCCACACACAAAATCGAGCTACTACTCGATTCAAACAATTTCACCAATAGAGTAGAATAAATTAAATTTACGCAAATACATTAACTATAAATTAAATGCTTAAAGAAAATCTAATTCTACTCAAAAATTTCGAGGCGAGAACGAGTACTCAACTAGAGCACTACAGGAGTAAACATCGCACCTATACTCGCAATCTACTAAACTACCATCCAATTTTTACAACCCAACCCGGACGTGAATGTGCCGGAACACACAAAAAGCAAGTGCACGCTCATGTGGGTGAGTGTGCGTTCTACATGATTCTATAATAATAACGCACAGAATATAAAACTACGTGCATGCAACTACGGTGCTTGTGTAGTGCGTAGCCTACTCTCCCCCCAGACTTAAATGAAAATGCAGCTCAAGAATGATAAATATACATTTCAAAATGAAATAAGAGCTGAAACGAAAGAGTACATATGCTCATAAATGAGCATACCAGTAGAGACGTGGAAAATCTGGCGGCGATTGCCGCTTCGCTAAAATGCTAGACCTGCGAATTAGGCTATCCACAAAAAAAAGGAATACAGGGGACAAAGATAAACAAAATATTATAAAGAAAAATAGAAGCACAAATGTAGGACCAGGTGGTCCAATCATGGGTTGTCTCCCGAAAGCCCTTTTGTTTACCGTCCTTAAGGTGGACCAAATACCTGTATTAGTAGTTATAATAAAGAGTTCTTTGCAGTTTGAAGAAAAAGAAATAAATATAAAAGCTCAAATATGTTCTTTAGTCAAAAAATCTGGAGAATATCATGCAGGGGTAGCTTCAGAGTGGAGGGGTGGTCCTCATTCGTTGTCGCTGTCGCGGTTGATCTCGATGGGTGGCGAGCGGCGGGAGCGTTGGGAGCGAATTGTGTTGGCGGTGGAGAATGTTCAGGCCGCCTCGTAAAGCCTAATTGTAGACAAGGTCTTGCATCCAGTATATGGAGGCCTCAAGGTCTGCGAGGCGCTCATTCAGATACGGGATGTTCTGCATCTGCGCAGCGCTGTAGTAAGGGTTGGGTTGTCTCTCCGACATGGACGGTGGTGGCTGGTGTTGTGGCTGTTGCTGAGGTGATCGTGGATGGCGTGGCTGTGGGGGTTCGGCTGATCTCCGCCTGCCCATGGTAGATATAACATCACATTTCCGGCTAGACCCCCCGGGAGTGGTTTTGTCATGACTAGGTCATGAAAAAAACACTAGGAAACCCAAAAGACCAAGATAGATTAGGTAGGAAGGTGAAAATCACCTTGGTCTGCAAATAGTAGGTAAGAAACTTGCTTAAAATAAGATTGGGACTCGGGCATCGAGTACGTCGAGTGCACTCAACTCCAGAAGAAGAATGGCATTTAGTGCACTGACTGCACTAAACGCCATCTTATAGGTGGGTTGGCGTTGAGTGCGTCGGGAG
Source organism: Platanthera zijinensis (assembly GCA_039513925.1). Classification (NCBI taxonomy): domain Eukaryota; kingdom Viridiplantae; phylum Streptophyta; class Magnoliopsida; order Asparagales; family Orchidaceae; genus Platanthera; species Platanthera zijinensis. Next base: position 39,339,413 of record CM077091.1, on the reverse strand, counting down.
CACTCAACGCCATAAGTTGAATGGCGTTGAGTGCAGTGACTGCACTCAACGCGATCTAGTGTTGTCTGGATGGCATTGAGTGAGAAGAGCTCACTCAACGCCATAGGCTGGGTGGCGTTGAGTGAGCTGAGCTCACTCAACACCATAATCTGGATGGCGTTGAGTGAGCTGAGCTCACTCAACGCCATAGTCTAGGTGGCGTTGAGTGAGCGGATGGCGTTGAGTGAGTTGATCTCACTCAACACCATAGTCTGGGTGGCGTTGAGTGAGCAGAGCTCACTCAACGCCATAGTCTGGGTGGCGTTGAGTGAGCAGAGCTCACTCAACACCATAATCTAGATGGCGTTGAGAGAGCTGAGCTCACTCAACGTCATAGTTTGGATGGCATTGAGTGAGCAAAGCTCACTCAACGCAATAGTCTGGATGGAGTTGAGTGAGTAGAGCTCACTCAACGCAATATTCTGGATGGAGTTTAGTATGCAGAGCTCACTCAACGCCATCGTCTGGAAGGGCCATATTCTGGATGGCGTTGAGTGAGCAAAGCTTACTCAACGCCGTATCCTGGATGGCGTTGAGTGAGCAGAGCTCACTCAACGCCGCATCATGGATGGCGTTGAGTGAGTAGAGCTCACTCAATGTCGTAGCCTGGATGGCGTTGAGTGATCTGAGCTCACTCAACGCCATTTTACTTAGAAACTTTTTAAGCTTGGCTAATGGTTTAGTTTAACCGGGCCGGTCTAGGAAGTGGGCCAGAATGCATTATTGGGTCGTTTTCTCTTATTAAGACTTATTTAAGTCTTATTTTATGAAGTTTGACCGGTCAATGCCATGTGGCAGCTAACTCCTCTCCTTCCAGCCATGGCCGAGCGACGGTTTTCCTTGCCATTAATGGCTTTTAAGGCTCAGCTCCATCTTCTCCCCCTTGAAACGGATTGATTGAACTCCTCTCAGGGAGAGGAGGAGTTTCCAGCCTTCTCTTAGCTATTTTGGAGTCGTTTCATCTCCCCTCCACCATGGCCAAAGACGGCATGTAAGGAGGCATTAATGGCTGGACAGCTTATACCCCAACCCGCAGCCTTGTTTCTTCTTTAAAAGACTTCCTAGACTTAGAGAGGAAGTTTTCACCCTTGCCCGATAAAGCTAGAGCTTATTACCTTTCTGTTGAAGAATTCCGGCGATGCCACCACTGCGCAAATGGCATCACGACGATCGGCTCGACTCCAAACCGCGAATAAGGTCCTCCTCTACCTCTTCTTCTATGGATAGATCTTAGGAATTATTAGGAGAGACATCGGTCTCAAAAGAGCTGGATCGAGTGAGCATTTTCATGACTTTTCTGAAATTCATGGTGGTCGGGTTCGCCGGAAACCGCCTCTCCGTCGGCCGTGCCGCCCCCTAACGGTAGCCCTCACCTCAACGGAGGTGGTGGCCGGCCAGGGAGATGGCTGGGTGGATGGGAAATCCACTTGCAAAGCTACAGGTATTAAGCGTATTTAGGTTGCTGGTTCGGGCTTTTTGAGAAGATGAACAGTAACTTTAATACTAAATTATTATATTTATATATAATATGTAGTGATTTATCAAGCTCCTTTTGATGCTATTTAATGAGGTACTTAGAGGCTGTTTTAGGAAAAATGGCCAGTCACAGAAGTTGTAGCCCTTCGAGTCTAGATTATTCTAAAATTTATTTCAACTCGATTGGGTAAGTGGTTTACCACAGCACCCATTTTGGTGGGACCTATACCTAGGGTTATCCTGAGGTCAAATGGATGCCCACCTTTCATCCCTTGTCCAAATGAGCTGAATTTTGGTCAGGGTGTCTACCTTTGCTATATCTAGGGCCTATCCAAAAATGGGAATTTTTTGAGAATATTTTTCTATAGTTTTTGGAAAAATTTAATAAACCATGTATAAATTATTTAGGTGTCTTAAACACCTCAAAATCCCCTCAAATTTGGGTGGGTAGTCTTAGAGGGCATTCTAAGGCTCTGGTAAAAATTTCATCTCATTTGGAGATGTTTTGAATAGGTTTTTATCCAACCCTAGGTTGATCCTTATAGGATTATTTAGGATCAAACACCCCCTTTGGGTTTTGAGTGGTAAAATCACCTCAAAAGAGGCTGAAATTTTGGACACTGGCTTGGCATGGCTAATTTCACCCTCTTAAGGAAAATGTGTGATTTAGGGTTGATTTACCCTAGGGTTCAAACTCAAACCCTAGGGAAGTGTGTTGAGTGTTGTGAAGGGCATAGGAGCAAATGCCCTTGTGTGACCTTGTAACTCAGTAGAGTTGAATATAGTGTATCCTAAGTTCTCTGGTAGAAATCTTAGAGGATTTGGAAGTAGGTAGACACCTCAAAACACTAACCATAGTTTTAGGGTACAAGCTCAATTATGAAAGCACAGCCACTAAATCTTAGTTAAAAGTTGTGAAACTTGGGTGGAGTTAGTTTTAGACTAGGAAGAATCCTTAGTAATTTTATTAGGATTTTATGGATTATATTTCAAGTACTTTTTTTAGGTATCAATTTGCTCAAACTGGTCTTTTAATTATTTTGATTACTCTGTTCATTTGAATCTGATAGAACTTGGTCAGCAGACTTCAGGTTTAAATGAATATCCCTGAATTTTTTTACAAATTTTAGGTTATTATATCTAGTACTTCCTTCACAAGTTCCAAAAAGGGCAATTATGGTCAATAAATCATTTAGAGCAAATTACCTACTGTAAAATTATGAAACCCGGCCAATGATGTTTTCAGATCAATATCTAGTTGTATAATGTTATTCATGATTTTTAAAAGAATATTTACAATACTTGCTTCACAGATATAGCTTTTTGAGATTTTGGTAATTATTTATTCTAGAGATCAATCCCCATTGAAGAATTATGAAATTTGGCCAGTGATTTTTTTAGGACAGTATCTACTCTAGAAGATTAATTAATAATTTTTGGATGATTATCTATTGCACTTACTTCATTAATGAAAGGAGATAAGATTTATTATCAAAATTAAATTAGAGTCCTTAAATTACTAGAAAATTATTATATCTTGGCTTTACTGTTAAATTGTTGTTTATGATTTATCATGATTTTATAAAGCTTTATACATACCTGAAAAGTGCACTACATGTTCAATTGGTAGCCCTTAGAAGCTTTAAAGAAAATTAATTAAATGCCAGATAAATTAGGAAAATTACAATTTTATGGATTTAGTCTATTTGTGTCATGATAAGTCTCCAGTAAATAATTTAGGGCATTTGGATGATTATCTAGATTATCTCCTATTCGGTTCGACATATAGCCTAGGTTGGTCTGCATATAGCAAATTATTAAATTGCAATAGGACATGATCTTGGATAGTTGTTGGAGTTAGTCATTTTTGCTGGGTGGACTGATGTGGATGATTTCACTATAGAGGGATAGGAAGAGTAGTGAGAAGTGTTTTGGCTAGAGTCTAGAGGCGTTCGGGTTCGACGAAATATCGTCTTCCCCGAGGAGAGGAAGAGTGAAAAATCACCCTAGGTTAGTCTATCGTAATATGAGAAGGGAATGGGTAAAGGGAATCAACCAATAACAATAAGTGTCTGGCGAAAGGGAACGATGGGCTTCAGCTACCATCATAGTTCCTAGTGCCCTTTGAGAGCCATTCACAGGGAATACCGGGGGCAATTTTGGGTTAACGTAAATTGTAATAACAAACTAAAAAGAGTAACATAGTAATTAGGATCTCACATTTCACAAACACTGTTAACACAGGAAGATAGTTGGGAGCTTCGTCTCGGTTGGTTAAGACACAGACAGAATGGTCCGGGGGGCTTCGACTCGGTTGGTTAAGAGACGGACAGGATGGTCCGGGGAGCTTCGGCTCGATTGGTTTGATACGATAAATATTGCATGTGCATAGTCAGGAAAGAAAATTAAGGTGGTGGATCTTCGATATTGGAGCGTCGATGCACCGATGCCAATACGCTGACTCAGCAAGTGTGGTTAGCACTTCACCAACAGAAGTCCGGTGCGCCAGCCGGCAAGAGTACACAGGAGACCGCTTTGTGCACCAAGCGTTAAGGCATATGATAGATCTGACTGGTAGTGCTTTACTGGTTTAGAGGTGGGCGAGGCCCAACCCACCGCTTCTGTCTGCCACTACGGAGGTATCCTTGGAGGTAACGGCTCCGAAAGGTGGAACTAAAGGTCTGTGTACACAGAGTCGGGTATATGTGTTGCACTTGCATGATTCATCATACCAACTAGCATGTCATGGCATAATCGATTCATTTAACCCCTGACACCTATTGTATAAGTGGAATGGGACCCTTATACAATAGGCCTTGCAAAACGACCCCTTGGTCTATAAGCTTGTGTGGGCAAGTTTATAAATTAAGGTTAAATTCTATTTATATATGCCGCTGCTTGATAGCTGACACCCCAACGTATAAGTGGTATGGGACACTTTATACGATGGGAGCCTTGCAAAAGATCCCTTGGCTTAGGTGCTTCCGCACATAAGTTAAGGTTACATTTCATACTTTCTGTTTCTGTCATATTTACTATAGAATTGCTAGCATAGGTCTGCTGTCACCTGTTTTTTGATTTATTTTCCACCTTCATGTCCTTCCCTTTCTTCCTCTCCGCTCGGTACTTAGGAGCCATGGGGGAAGGGGTAGGGGATGATAGGGCTTAGTCTTTATGACTAACGGTTTTCGGACCACATCATTTAGGGGATCGTGGAGCCCAGTATGGAGGAGTAGCCTCGGAGGTCGGCCCGCTTGGAGATAGGGCAGTCTAGCATAGGAGTTCAGACAACTGGGACTGTGAGTTCCGACTTATAATAGAAGTTATAGTTTGCTTCCGCATGAGTGACCTGTAGCGAGGATTATGATGTACTGGGCATAAGCCCTTACTTTCAGTACCTTTTATACTATTTCTGTGGACTCTCCCTTTGTGGAGACTTATATTTCTATACATGTGATTTTTGTGGACTCGCTTATAACTTATTGTGCTATCTTTCTGTGATCGAATTGGCCGGCAGAATCGGCGCTTTGTGGTGATGACCCTTCAGGGCGTGAAGGTGTCACCGCAAAGCGGCGATCCTGGGCCTAAGACCCCAGTGTTTATAAAAAAAATGGGGTCTTACAAGTGGTATAAGAGGAGACCTCGATCAGAAGAGCAGCAGTCCACTAACCCTAGGACACCCCCGCTCGAGTTTAGTTTGGGGACAAACTAAGCAGCGAAAGCGTGGTGTGCCCATGTGGGGGTCACATGTAATTGTCCACTGTTATTTAGGCTTGAGTCAATTTCTTACAAATGATTTTTTATGTGCAGCCTCCATCACAGCCTACACCACAGGGCGGAGTCCAACAAACTCCGAATGATGCGCCACCTCCCCCGATCCCCACTCCATTCCTACAGTTCGAGATGGGGCAGACGCTGACAGCCATTTTGGAGGCTTTCAGGGCTCAGTAGGTTCCGACTCCGCAGCCAAACCCGGGAGCCAACTAGCTGAGCATCTTCCGAGGACTCTCTCCCCCGTACTACTTAGGGACAGAGTCAGCTGTCCGGACAGAATAATGGCTGGACATTATGTACGAAATGTTGACCGGGATACGGTGCCCCTTGGAGGATAGAGTGTCATTGGTGGTCTCTTGCTTGGAGTCTCACGCCAAGAGATGGTGGAAGACGTCACTAGACACGACCTTTGCGGATATGGAGATTGCAGAGATTACTTGTGGGGAGTTCAGGGCCACGTTACTGGAGCATTTTGTTCCACAGTCGGCTAAGGATGAGCTGGAGGACAAGTTTTTACAGTTGAAGAAGTGAACCAGGACGGTGGTGGAGTACCACCGAGAGTTCAACCACCTAGCCCGGTTTGCGGACTCGTATCAGTTAGACGAGGCTGGATATATCAAGAGATTCTACAAGGGCCTCCGAGAGGAGCTAAGGGATGCACTTCTATTTGTATCTGATGGGCCCATTTCCCGGATACTGGAGATGGCTAAAAGGATAGAGCTTATTGGCAAGCTACTCGGGGCTGGAAATGGCCAACGGAGGATCATGGTCGAGGAGTAAGGAACGATCAGAGATGAGCCCGTGTCACAGATGGGAGAAGGGTCGAGGACCATCCTCGTCAGGAGGCAAGACAGGAGACAAGGGAGCCAGTGGTGGTGGCTCCACCACCTCTTCAGGCATGAGAGGGACAGAGACCCGGGGGAATGGCATATCCCCTGCCAGAGTGCTTCCACTGCCATCAGGTTGGTCATATCCGCAAAAATTGCCCCATGAGGGGGGCACCCCCACCAGCACCACCGGCTGCCCAGCCAGCGCAGTATTTTGGAGGCCAAGGTCGTGGCCGAGGATGAGGATACCAGGGTGGGGATCGTAGACAAGGAAGAGAGCAGGTATATGATTTAGACCTAGTACAGCCTCGGAATCCAGAGCAGGTCATAACAGGTACGCTGCAATGTTTCGTTATTTTCATAAAATTCCCCTCTTGGTTGTTAAATTATAAAACTGCACTAGATAAAATAAATATAACAAAAAAACTCGTTATAGAATCCTAAGACATTTAATCACCCCAGGTATAGTCTTTATCAGCGGCAAGCCTGCCTACACTCTTTTCGATACCGGAGCTTCTCACTCCTTCGTGTCGGAGACGTTCGTAGAAGGATTGGAAGGCGTTGAGCGATTCACGGGCTCGGTGATGAGGGTGTGACTACCCTATGGATCTAAACTCCTTACCTCGGACCACTGCAACATGGAGGTAGAAATCAGTGGAAAGGCGTTTGAGGCTCCGGCGATGCTTTTGAAGTTGATGGACTACGACTTGATCCTGGGCATGGTATGGCTGCACTGGAACCATGCCCAGATTGATTGCCAAGCAAAGTGGATCACCGTGAGACACGGAGACTCTTTTATTATTATCGAAGGTATAAGACTTGCCTCCTGTATTCTCTTATCATCAGTTCAGGCCGTTAAGGCCCATCTACAGGGGAGGAAGTGTATCAGGTTCTATTTGAGATGGCGGAGGTCAAGGAATCAGTGACAGACATTCTAGTAGTACGAGACTTTGCCGATGTTTTTCCAGAGAAGCTGTCAGGTCTAACTCCGCACCGGGAGCAGGACTTCAGGATACAGCTTGTGTCGGGGGCCAAGCCGGCATCTAGGGACCCTTACCGGATGGCCCCGAAAGAGTTGACAGAGTTCCGAAGTTATTTGCAGGAATTAGTAGAGGCAGGGTTTGTCCATCCGAGCTCTTCACCTTGGGGAGCCCCGGTGTTATTTGTCAAGAAAAAGGACAGAAGTCTTCGCTTGTGTATTGATTATCGAGCGCTTAACAGACTGATGGTCCAGAATACATACCAGCTACCACGGATTGATGAGTTGTTCGATCAACTGGAAGGAACACATTTATTCTCGAAACTCGACTTAAGGTCAGGATACTACCAGCTACGGATTCGAGAGGTGGACATTCCGAAGACCGCCTTTAGCAGTAGGTACGGACTATACGAGTTTACAGTGATGCCCTTCAGGCTCACAAATGCACCTTCAGCATTTACGAGCCTCATGAATAGTGTATTCAAGGAGTATTTGGATGTATTCGTCATCGTATTTATTGACGACATCCTAATCTACTCAAAGACGGAGGAGGAGCATACACGACACCTGACGTTGACTCTAGAGAGGCTATGGGAGCACCAGCTGTACGCGAAGTTCAGTAAATGCCAGTTTTGGTTAAAGGAGGTTGCCTTCTTAGGTCATATTATCAGCAGAGCGGGGTTGGCAGTAGATCCGGCCAAGATTAAGGCAGTACGGGACTGGCCACCGTTGAAGACAGCCACAAATGTACGGAGCTTCCTGGGACTTGCCGGATATTACCGGAAGTTCGTCAAAGGATTCTCCCAAATTGCGCTCACTCTTACTTCCTTGACGAAAAAGGAATCCCCTTTCATTTGGACGCCACATTGCGAGGAGGCCTTTGTGGAGTTGAAAGGTCGGCTTACCTCGGCTCCCATTCTCGCTCTTCCGTCAGGAAGGGAGGGATTCCAGGTGTACACTGACGCCTCCTACCAGGGGATGGGTGCCGTTTTGATCCAGAACGGGCACGTGATAGCCTACGCCTCCCGGAAGCTGAAGATACATGAGAAGAACTATCCAGTGCACGATCTAGAGATGGGTGCAGTGATTTTTGCTCTGAAGATTTGGCAATACTATCTCTACAGGGTTTACTGTGACATCTTCTCAGATCACAGGAACTTGAAATACGCGGACACACAGAAGGAACTCAACATCAGACAGAGAGGTTGGGTGGAGTTCCTATCGTATTACCAATACACCATGCACTACCACCCTGGGAAGGCGAATGTGGTGGCAGATGCTTTGAGCCGGAGAGGAGATACCTTAGGGAAGGGACCACAACTGATGTCCATGGAGCTAGTCCGGTCCTTCAGAGATATGCAGATATCCCTAGTGTTCGAGAATGATCTAGAGTTATATATGGAGTATCTAACATCGATGGTTGCTATAGATGACATTCGAGACCGCATCCAGGACGGACAGAAGACAGATGTATTGGTAGAGCCGATATTCCGAGCCTTAGAGGAGGGTTCGACAAGGGATTATTCCCTGAGGGATGGATTGCTATATTTTAGATGCAGGGTCTATATACCCGCAGGAGGTCAGATTCGGGAAGACATTATGGCAGAAGCGTATTGTAGTAGATATTCTATACACCCGGGGGTCACCAAGATGACGGCAGACTTGAAGAAGACCATGTTTTGGCCAGGGATAAAGAAGGACATTACATACTTCGTGACTCATTGCGAGGCATGCCAACTGGTGAAGGCGGAGTGCAGGAACCCTGCAGGATTGCTACAACCACTCCCGGTGCTGGAGTGGAAGTTTGAAGACATCGTGATGGGCTTTATTCAAGGGCTTCCCCGATCACGGATGGGAAACGACTTGATTTGGGTCATCATTGATCGGTTGACAAAGGTGGTCAGATTCATTCTGATCAGGAAGGATAACTCTTTGGGAGTACTAGTACGGAGATTTGTGGAGCAGTTTGTTCGATACCACGGGGTGCTAAGGACGATCGTGTCAGATCGGGATAGCCGGTTCACTTCCAGGGAGTGGAGATCTGTGCAGGCTTACTTAGGAACACGATTGACCTTCAACACCGCATTCCATCCCCATACGGATGGGCAGACGAAACACACCAATCGGACGTTGGAGGACCTCCTGAGGCTATGCATATTGGACCATGGGGAACCTTGGGAGAAGCTCTTACCACTGGTCGAGTTCTCCTATAACAACAGCTACCAGTCCAGCATAAGTATGGCTCCTTATGAAGCCTTGTACGGAAGGAGACACCGAGGCTCAGGTTAGACTAATACGGGACAGGATACTGGAAGCGCAGAGCAGACAGACTAAGTACTATGACGCCCGACATCGTCAGGTGGAATTTCAGGTGGGGGACCGAGTGTTTTTGAAGATCCGGCCCATGCATGGAGTTTCACGGGTGCGTGATCGAAAGAAGAAGCTCAGCCCTAGGTATATGGGCCCTTACAGGATCCTGGAGCGGATCGGGCCCCTACCTTACAGGCTGGAGTTGCCCCCAGAACTGGCAGGTTTACACGACGTGTTCCATATTTCTTCACTTCAGAGGGCTCTACTGCGCCCGGAGCAGTAGATTTTGACCACAGATGGGCCGTTCGCATCCGACCGGTCAGTTCACTTGGAGCCGGTTTGGATCGATGACAGAGGAGTACGGACCTTGCGTCGCAAGCAAGTCCCGTTAGTCAAAGTTCTATGGAGGAACCACGGTCAGGAGGAGCATACCTGGGAACCACGGGACCTGATGCGACAAAAGTATCCGGAGCTGTTCAGTCAGGTATACCTCACAACCTCTCAGGACGTTCAATTTACTTTCCTATTTTAAACTAGTAGGACTAAAATTTCAAGAATAGGGGCTAATCTTTTGTTTATTGGGGTCTAGACTTTGTCAATTGGGCGAATTGGTCTTAGATTTGACTATCACCTTCAAAACTCACATAGCAAACATGGCATCGTGAGGTAAATCTTTCAATTCTCATGGGATGTTACAAGTTTCTTTCTCCCGGATAGGAGCCCCCGTAGGCTTAACCTTGATTTCGGGGACGAAATCATTGTTTTATTTATTGGGATTTGTAACACCCCATTTCTAGCTAGACCCCCCGGGAGTGGTTTTTCCATGACTAGGTCATGAAAAAACCCTAAGAAACCCAAAAGACCAAGAGAGCTTAGGTAGGAAGGTGAAAATCAACTTGGTCTGCAAATAGTAGGTCAGAAACTTGCTTAAAATAAGATTGGGACTCGGGCGTTGAGTGCGTCGAGTGCACTCAATGATAGAAGCAGAATGGCATTGAGTGCACTAACTGCACTCAACGCCATCTTACAGGTGGGTTGGCATTGAGTGCGTCGGGTGCACTCAACGCCATAAGTTGAATGGCGCTGAGTGCAGTGACTGTACTCAATGCCATCTGGTGTTGTCTGGATGGTGTTGAGTGAGCTGAGCTCACTCAATGCCATAGGCTGGGTGGCGTTGAGTGAGCAGAGCTCACTCAACACAATAATCTTGATGGCATTGAGTGAGCTGAGCTCACTCAATTCCATAGTCTTGGTGGCATTGAGTTAACAGAGCTCACTCAACACCATAATCTGGGTGGCGTTGAGTGAGCTGAGCTCACTCAATGCCATAGTCTGGGTGGCGTTGAGTGAGCAGAGATCACTCAACACCATAATCTGGATTGCGTTTAGAGAGCTGAGGTCACTCAACGCCATAGTCTGGATGACATTGAGTCAGCAGAGCTCACTCAACCCCATATTCTGGATGGCGTTGAGTGAGCTGAGCTCACTCAACGCCATACTCTGGATGGCGTTGAGTGAGCTGGGCTCACTCAACGCCATAGTCTGGAAGGGCAATATTCTGGATGGCATTGAGTGAGCAGAGCTCACTCAATGCCGTATCCTATATGGCGTTGAGTGAGCAGAGCTCACTCAACGCCGTATCCTAGATGGCATTGAGTGAGCAGAGCTGACTCAACGCCGCATCATTGATGGCGTTGAGTGAGCAGAGCTCACTCAATGTCGTAGCCTGGATGGCGTTGAGTGAGCTGAGCTCACTCAATTCCATTTTACTTAGAAACTTTTTAAGCTTGGCTGATGGTTCAGTTGAACCGGGTTGGTCTAGGAAGTGGGCCAGAATGCGTTATTGGGCTGTTTTCTCTTATTAAGACTTAGTTAAGTCTTATTTTATGAAGTCTGACCGGTCAATGCCACGTGGCAGCCGACTCCTCTCCTTCCAGCCATGGCCGAGCGACAGTTTGCCTGGCCATTAATGGCTTTTAAGTCTCGGCTCCATCCTCTCCAACTTGAAACGGCTGGATTAAACTCCTCTCAGGGAGAGGAGGAGTTTCCAGCCTTCTCTTAGCTGTTTTGGAGCCGTTTCATCTCCCCTCCATCATGGCCGAAACATGCATGTAAGGAGGCATTAATGGCTGGACAGCTTATACCCCCACCCGCAGTCTTGTTTCTTATTTAAAAGACTTCCTAGACTTAGTGAGTAAGTTTTCACCCTTGCCCGATAAAGCTAGAGCTTATTAACTTGCTGTTGAAGAATTCCGGCGACGCCACCACCGCGCAAATGGCATCACAACGATCGGCTCGACTCCAAATCGCGAATAAGGTCCTCCTCTACCTCTTCTTCTATGGATAGATCTTAGGAATTATTAGGAGAGACATCGGGCTCAAAAGAGCTGGATCGGGTGAGCGTTTTCATGACTTTTCTGAAATTCATGGCGGTTGGGTTCGCCGAAAACCGCCTCTCCGGCGGCCGTGCCGCCCCCTAACGGTAGCCCTCACCTCAACAGAGGTGGTGGTGGTGGCCGGCCAGGGAGATGGCTGGGTGGACGGGAAATCCAGTTGCAAAGCTACACGTTTTAAGCATTTTTTAGGTTGCTGGTTCGGGCTTTTTGAGAAGATGAACAGTAACTTTAATACTAAATTATTATATTTATATATAATATGTAGTGATTTATCAAGCTCTTTTTGATGCTATTTAATGAGGAACTTAGAGGCCGTTTTAGGAAACATAGCCAGTCACATAAGTTGTAGCCCTTCGAGTCTAGATTATTATAAAATTTATTTCAACTCGATTGGGTAAGTGGTTTGACCACAGCACCCATTTTAGTGGGACCTATACCTAGGGCTATTCTGAGGTTCAAATTGATGCCCACCTTTCATCCCTTGTCCAAATGAGCTGAAATTTGGTCAGGGGGTCTACCTTAGCTATATCTTGGTCCTGAAAAAAATGGGAATTTTTGGAGAATATGTTTTTATAGTTTTTTTAAAAATTTAATAAACCATGTATAAAATATTTAGGTGTCTTAAAAGACTCAAAATCACCACAAATTTGGGTGGATAGTCTTAGAGGGCATGTTAAGGCTCTGGTGAAAATTTCATCTCATTTGGAGATGTTTTGAATAGGTTTTTATACAACCCTATGTTGATCCTTATAAGATTATTTAGGATAAAACACCCCCTTGGGGTTTTGAGTGGTCAAATCACCTCAAAAGAGGCTGAAATTTTGGACACTGACTTGACATGGCTAATTACACTCTCTTAAGGAAAATGGTGTGATTTAGGGTTGATTTACCTTAGGGTTCAAACTCAAACCCTAGGGAAGGGTTTTTGAGTGTTGTGAAGGGCATAGGAGCAAATGCCCTTGTATGACCTTGTAACTCAATAGAGTTGAAGTTAGTGTATCCTACGTTCTCTGGAAGAAATCTAAGAGGATTTAGAGGTAGGTAGACACCTCAAAACCCTAACCCTATTTTTAGGGTAGAAGCTCAATTATGAAAGCACAGACAATAAACCTTAGTTAAAAGTTGTGAAACTAAGGTGGAGTAAGTCTTGGACTAGGAAGAATTATTAGTAATTTTATTAGGATTTTATGGATTTTATTCAAAGTACTTTATTTTTTAGGTATCAATTTGCTCAAACTGGTCTTTTAATTATTTTGATTATTCTGTTCATTTGAATCTAATGAAACTTGTTCAGCAGATGCTTTAGGTCTAAATGAATATCCCTGAATTTTATTACAATTTTAGTTGATTATATCTAGTATTTCCTTCACAAGTTCCAAAAAGGGCAATTATGGTCAATAAATCATTTAGAGCAAATTACCTACTGTAAAATTATGAAACCTGGCCAATGATGTTCTCAGATCAATATCTAGTTGTATAATTTTATTCATGATTTTTAGAAGAATATTTACAATACTTTCTTCACATGTATAGCTTTTTGAGATTTTGGTATTTATTTATTCTAGAGCTTAATCCCCATTAAAGAATTATGAAATTTGTCCAGTGATGTTTTTAGGACGGTATCTGCTCTAGAAGATTAATTAAGAATTTTTGGATTATTATGTACTGCACTTACTTCATTAATGAAAAGAGATAGGATTTATTATCAAAATTAAAATAGAGTCCTTAAATTACTGAAAAATTATTATATCTTGTCTTTACAGTTAAATTGTTGTTTAGGATTTATCATGATTTTTTGAAGCTTTATACATACCTGAAAAGTGCACTACATGTTCAATTGGTAGCCCTTAGAAGCTTTAAAAAAAATTAATTTAATGCTAGATAAATTAGGAAAATTACAATTTTCTGGATTTAGTCTATTTGTGTCATGATAAGTCTCCAGTAAATAATTTAGGGCATTTGGATTATTATCTAGATTATCTCCTATTCGGTTCGACATTAGCCTAGGTTGGTCTGCATATAGCAAATTGTTAAATTCCAATAGGACATGATCTGGGATAGTTGTTGGAGTTAGTCATTTTAGCTGGGTGCACTGATGTGGATGATTTCACTATAGAGGGATAGGAAGAGTAGTGAGATGTGTTTTGGCTAGAGTCTAGAGGTGTTCGGGTTCGACGAAATATCGTCTTCCCCGAGGAGAGGAAGAGTTAAAAATCACCCTAGGTTAGTCTATCGTAATATGAGAAGGGAATGGGTAAAGGGAATCAACCAATAGCAAAAAGTGTCTGGCGAAAGGGAACGATGGGCTTCAGCTACCATCATAGTTCCTAGTGCCCTTTGAGAGCCCTTCATAGGGAATACCGGGGGCAGTCCTGGATTAACGTAAACTGTAATAACAAACTGAAAAGAGTAACCTAGTAATTAGGATCTCACATTTCACAAACACTGTTAACACAGGAAGATAGTTGGGAGCTTTGGCTCGGTTGGTTAAGAGATGGACAGAACTGTCTGGGGAGCTTCAGCTCGGTTAGTTAAGAGACATGATGGTCCGGGGAGCTTCGGCTCGAATGGTTTGATACGATAAATATTGCATGTGCATAGTCAGGAAAGAAAATTAAGGTGGTGGGTCTTCGGTATTGGAGGGTCGATGCACCGACGCCAATACGCTGACTCGGCAAGTGTGGTTAGCACTTTGCCAACAGAAGTCCAGTGCGCTAGCCGGCAAGAGTACGCAGGAGTCCGCTTTGTGCACCAAGCGTTGAGGCGTATGATAGGTCTGACCGGTACTGCTTTACTGGTTTAGAGGTGGGTGAGGCCCAACCCACCGCTTCTGTCTGCCACTATGGAGGTATCCTGGGAGGTAACGGCTCCGAAAGGGGGAACTAAAGGTCTGTGTACACAGAGTCGGGTGTGTGTGTGGAACTTGCATGCTTCATCATACCCACTAGCATGTCATGGTATAATCGATTCATTTAACCCCTGACACCTATTGTATAAGTGTAATGGGTCGCTTATACAATAGGCCTTGAAAAATGACCCCTTGGTAAATAAGCTTGTGTGGGCAAGTTTATAAATTAAGGTTAAATTCTATATATATATGTCACTGCTTGATAACTGACACCCCAACTTATAAGTGGTATGGGACACTTTATATGATGGGAGCCTTGCAGAAGATCCCTTGGCTTAGGTGCTTCCGTACATAAGTTAAGGTTACATTTCCTACTTTCTGTTTCTGCCATATTGACTATAGAATTGCTAGCATAGGTCCGCTGTCAACTGTTTTTTGATTTATTCTCCACCTTCATGTCCTTCCCTTTCTTCCTCTCTGCTCGGTACTTAGGAGCCATTGGGGAATGGGTAGGGGATGATAGGGCTTAGTATTTATGACTAACGGTTTTCGGACCACATCATTTAGGGGATCGTGGAGCTTAGCATGGAGGATCAGCCCCTGAGGTCGGCCCGCTTGGAGATAGGGCAGTCTAGCTCAGGAGTTCAGACAGCTGGGACTGTGAGTTCCGACTTATAGTAGAAGTTATAGTTTGCTTCCGCATGAGTGACCTGTAGCGAGGATTATGATGTACCGGGCATAAGCCCTTACTTTCAGTACCTTTTATACTATTTCTGTGGACTCTCCCTTCGTAGAGACTTTTATTTCTATACATGTGATTTCTGTGGACTCGCTTATAACTTATTGTGTTATCTTTCTGTGATGGAATTGGTCGGCAGAATCAGCGCTTTGTGGTGATGATCCTTCAGGGCGTGAAGGTGTCACCGCAAAGCGGCAATCCTGGGCCTAAGACCCCGGTGTTTTAAAAAAAATGGGGTCTTACCGTAGATGACTCTGGCTCTTCTCAAGCTTCTTCGTCCTACCTCGCTCTTCGGGCATAGCCTGGCATAATGATCTCAAATCATCGACTGGTTCCTCTCCCAATTACTCGCAGCAAGTGGAAACTCACCATGTTCACTCGGGTGATCGTGGAGGGGGCGGTGACCTGCTCCATCGGGGGTAAGTTGTCCCAAAATCCCAACTCCTTCGCGATGCGGGTGATGTAATAAGCACCACCGATCGCGCCGGCGAGGCTATATGTGGCTTCATGGTCGAAGAATGATGCCAGCATGAATCCTAGGTGGATGGGATACTGGCGGTGCATGCTATAAAGAGAAATTAAATCTTGCCACCCGCCCACATTTTGACTTAGAGCCTGCACAGTGAGTGAGTAGCTAAGAAGATGCTGCAAGTACCGTAAGGCAGGGGAGGCGATTTTTGTCGACTTGGCTTTCCGAGCAACGTACACTTCGTCGGAACCAGTAATTTCGCACCAGGCTGACTGAGAGGAGGCTCCTTCTAGGAAGCCGGTGCTTAAGCCACATTGTTCTTCAATATCTGAGTATAATCCGGCTCTGACACCGAGCTTGTGGATGGTCATAGTCATGACCCATCCCCTGATCCGAAAGGAGCATTCGACGGGCCGGAAGCCGTCCAAGTTTAGTTCCCACTCGAATGTGGAGAGGAACTCCAACATGAATTCTTTGTATCCGAGTTCGTGGCACTCAAATATATGGTTCCACTTGTCGAAGGAGTAGTGGAGGAGAGTCTCTTCCGCAAGGGAGCAACCGTCGCCTATTAACCGTAACTAGTCCAAATCCACGAGGCGTTGAGGGAGGAAGGGTTTGCCCTTCAATGCGTTGTACCGGCATTGGTGGTCAGCCTTCGGGAATGTGGCCATCCTCTCTAGCATTTGAGCGGGTGTAGATCGTCGATAGGCGTTGGTGATTCTTCGGCTTGAAGAAGAAGCCATGGCTTGCAGGTGACAGATCCGAGGTAGAAATGATAGAGGAAGCTTACCGGAGTGTTGCCAGAGCAAAGGAGGGAGGAGGGAGAGCACTGGAGCGGCGCATGAACAGGTTGCGGGCGGAACGATGCAAAATGGGGATTAGGGCGCACACGCAGCGTCGTCCGAAGGGTCTTTTTATAAAATAGGCCTGACCACACGATCAGTGACCGTGCAGTGTTAAATAATGCGCACGATCAATGATCGTGCGCGATATGTGATTTTTTTGTACGCCCCGGTTTTATACAAAGGTCGCACGGTTAATGTTATGGGTGCACATGGGAAATCATCATGCGAGGCGGAGCTACCAAAACATGCTAAAACTCTTTGAGCGAGAAAATATTTGGGGTTAGAAACAAGTAGATAAGAAATGCAAATAACATAAAGAAAAAGAAAAAAAAACTTAGATAACTATTGGATTTTTTGTCTCCCAACAAGACTTATTCAAAATCTGAGCATTTCCTAACTGATTGGTGTATGAAACTTGAAATGCTCAGGCAGTGGTTCATGTTAACGTTTCGGTAACGGGTACCAGAACGGAGACAGAACAGAAGCCCCAATACCTGTATACGTATACCTGTCGTGTATATCAGGCATGGGCAGAAAGTAACTTGGGAAGCTCGTCGGCTCCAACTCAACCTACATCTTGTCACTATAAGTCGTAGGACGCATTACAGGCCCTTGCACTGATTGGACCGGTTCCATGATTTGGTCATGCAGGGAAGTAGACACGAGAGTGGGGTCAAGAAATAAACTAGAAGAATAACATAAAGGAACCTCAATCTTGGGGATGGTCCCGGAGTTATCCCCCGTCGGTGGAATTGTTGGAGAATGAACGCAATTGTCCATGATGGTGCAAGAAGGTCCTAGCGCAGCATCCGCCTCATCCACACATCGGGCATCCTCACATGTGGTAGAGGTCGCAACCTCGGCAATGGAGTCATCCTCCTCGACCGGATCTAACAGAACGCTATGCAAAGAAGAAGGTGAAGGCACGGAGCTCGGTAGGAAGTCGAGCGCAGGCTCTTCGCAACTAATAAACTATATGCTAGGTGATGTATGCACTTCGGGAGTATAAATATCCGTGTCAGAATGGGGAAAACCACATGTATCGGTGCACGTAATTGGGATGCCTTCTCCATAACATAGAGATGGCAATGGTGCATATCCTGATACGGAAGGGGTGCTGCCCAAGGTTGAAGTGGAGACAATCCGAAGATCCGGCTCGTCATCCACTTCTAGCTCAGCTAGGTAAGCGGCGCAATCCTTCAATGCATGATCCCAGATTCGACAAAAAAGGCACTGCTTAGCCGGCTTCAGCGGTGCAACGGGTGCTAAAGCCGAATAGAAGTAGTGCGATAATGGCTCCGCAGGTCGGTAGCTAACAGTCTTATGTCTGTGATATGTAGACTCCTGAATTTCCTGGCTACTATACTTCTGAGTGCATCTATCACTAGCATTAGAGATGTCTCCATAATGACGGCAACGGATATTGAAATTGGCCCACATTGCGGAGATTTCAAATATAAAGGATACAACTACTTTGCATAGATTCTGAGAATAAAACTAACAATTCCAACTGATGGATTAACAACACAAGAGAAAAGGGATCAAAACAAAACAAAACAAAACAACTCCTAAAAACTACTTTTAGCGACACAAATAACTCTTATAATGAAATATTCAGTCATCCAGAATAGCTCTATAGTTGCATTCCTCGGCGACGCCCACACGATCCCAGTACCTGCAGGAAAACAGATCGGGTTGTCGAAGATGGCGTTCAACGATAACAATGAAACTCAAATACAACACAGCGCATGCGTAAAGAGATATGAAATAAGTAAATGCATGGAAATGGGCTTAAATAGTGCACTGGGCGTGGAATAGTGTAGTGATCCAAAAGGAGTGGTATTGGTGCTAAAAGGAAGTGCAATGGCATGAAAATGAGCCCAGATGAGTCCGGAATCCGGTATAAAATATGGACTCATCAAGCGCACGGGCCCAACTTCGCGGCCTAGAGATGGCCCACATGTTGGGAAGGCGGCTCACCATGTTGGATAAGAACACCCAGTCGCTCGAAAAGCTTGCCGACGAAAAGGAGGAAGCTCGCCGCCTCACCCGAGAGGTGGCAGACTACTAGAAGAAGCGGTGGGACGCGGCCGATGCCGCCCTTGTGGGGTATCTGGGAGGGGTTGTAAGTCCCACGACTCGCGCTTATCGCTTGGAGTTTACTCCCTCTTTTTTACAGTTCACTCTATCCCTTTTCGCAGGATACAGCTATGGCTAGTCGTCTAGGCTTCCAGATTACCACCCTTGAGAAGGAAAAGGAGGCGTCACAGGCGCGGGTGTGCGAACTTGAAGCCGCAGCAACTGCCCCGCCGCCCTCCAGTAGGAGCTGCCAGCTCACGCACTACACTGAGTATGAGCTAGAGGTCATTATGCAGAGGAATGTTGCTAATGCAGCGAAGTAAACTCTACATATGTTGTGGCGGGTGGACCTCATTAAGAGCGAGAGCGTGTGCCTTTCCGCGAGCAATGTGGTACTGGCACTATTCCTTCTGGTACCAAATCAGGGCAACGCGTCCTACCAACCCATTTATGAGGACTCGTCGGTCGAGGGCTCGCCTCGCTGAATCCCCGCACCTCGCCTCTTATATTTTTGTTGTAATATGAATGTGGGTCGAGCCCCAAACTTATAATTTTGTCATTAATGAATGAAATATGCTTTTTGGAACTGCTGCTTGTAATGTCTCTTCGTCCTTTCTCTTTTGTATTCGCGTCCTACTTCGATCCTCATGTTCGCTGTCTCTCATCCCGCATCTCGCGAGTGAGGTCGTGTGTTTATTCGGGACTTAGCTCAGGAAATATAGGAGCGTTAGTTGGCCGAATCGCGAATGGCGACCCGTATCCTTTGTCTAGATTTTTCATGCCACTCGCGAGATAGAGGAGGAAAGCTGACTCTTCTCGTACCCGAGATGCCCAGCTCCGTGCGAGCTGGGCCCCGTGAGGCTATGACGTGGTCTGAGCTCTCGTCGCCTTGCTCGCTTTTCGGGTGCCCGCAGATCCATAGTCTCGGCTCGGTACCTCTGGCTCGCCGACCTACTGAGGTCATCCTGGCAACCGTGTGATTTTTTCCTCTGTAATTTGAGTGTCTGGGTCCCGTCTTTAGACACCATATTCATCAAGACCTTCTGTCCTACTAGCTAGTTGGGGGCCCGAGTAGACACTCACGAGTGACATCCAGCACTGCCAGCTAGATGAGAGCCTGGCAGTGAGATCTTCTCGGGGTCCGAGTAGACTCTCACGAGTTACATCCAGCCCTGCCATCTAGATGAGAGCCTGGCAGCAGGAACTGCTTAAGGTCTGGGTAGACGCTCACGAGTGACATTCAGCCCTGCCAGCTCGATAAGAGCCTAACAGCGGGATCTGCTCGGGGTCTGGGTATACGCTCACAAGTGACATCCAGCCCTGCCAGCTAGGTCAGAGTCTGGCAGCGAGATATGCTTGGGGTATTGGTAAACGCTCACGAGTGACATCCAACCCTGCCAGCTAGATGAGAGCCTAGCAACGGGATCTGCTTCTGGTCTTAGTAGACGCTCAGGAGTGACATCCAGCCCTGCCATCTAGGTGAGAGACTGGCAGCGGGATCTGTTCAGGGTCTGGGTAGACGCTCATGAGTGACATCCAGCCCTGTCAGCTAGGTGAGAGCCTGGCAGCGGGATCTGCTCGGGGTCTAAGTAAACGCTCACGAGTGAAATCCAGCCCTGCCAGTTAAGTGAGAGCCTGACTGCGGGATCTACTTGGGGTCTAGGTAGACTCTCACGAGTGACATCTAACCCTGCCAACTAGGTGAGAGCCTGGAAGCGGGATCTTCTCAGGGACTGGGTAGATTCGCACGAGTGACATCCAACCCTGTCAGCTAGGTGATAGCCTGGAAGCGGGATCTGTTGGGGGTCTGGGTAGATGCTCATGAGTGAAGTCCAGCACTGCCAGCTAGGTAAGAGCCTGACAGCGGGATCTGCTTGGGGTCTATCAAATGAACACTTCACTATTCACATGAATCACGGCTGGAGCATTGGCACATCAAGAAGCTTTATTAGAAAAATATTATTACTTATATGGCTCAAGGGTAAAAATATTTCAAGTCATCACCGCTCTAGGTGAGATTTAGGTCTCTCCCTCCACATTCCGGAGGAGGTACCCTCCTAATTTCAATACTTCTTGTACAATGTATGGACCCTCCCAGTTGGGGTTGAGTTTCCCCACAGTGGTTGATCTTCCCGCAATATCCACATTTTTAGGACCAAGTCCCCCTCCGCAAACTGTTTGACCCTGACGTGCTTGTCAAATTACTTAGTCATTCTTCTTTTCACTTCTTCCTGTCGGATGGTAGAGAGGTCACGTAGCTCCTCCACCATGTCGAGGGAGAGCCGTAACTCCTCCTAATTTTTAGCTTATCATTCTTCCCTGTCTTCCTCTGCCTCGACCACCCGAGGCGTTCGGACCTCTAACTCGATTAGAAGCACTTCCTCGCATCCATGGGAGAGCTTGAAGGGGGTATCCCCTGTGGTAGTGTTGGGGGTGGTTCTAAGGGCCCAAAGAACCGAGGGAAGCTACTCCACCCAGGTACCCTTCAAGTTTTCAACTTTTTTACTTCAGAAGGTTCACTATGATTTTGTTTAATGCCTCCACCTGCCCGTTGCTCCTAGGATGATGGACTGAGGCAAATCTGAGATCAATCCCGAGCTGCCCACAGAAGCTGATGAACTCGGTGCTGGCAAACTGGGGTCTGTTGTCCGTGACAATGGCTTGCGGCAACCCATGCCGGCAGATGATCTCCCCCCAAAACAAAATTCCTGATAACCTAGGAGGTCACCTTAGCCAGTGTCTTCATCTCAAACCACTTATAAAAATAATCTATCTTGACAAGTAGGAACCTCCTCTGCCTGCTGCACTGAGGGAAAGGCCCTACCAAGTCCATTACCCAGATGGCGAAGGGTCAGGGGGCCATGATACTTCTGAGGTGCTGGGCTAGTTGTAGTTGGAGGGGGGCAAACAACTGACACTTGTGGCACTTCTTCGTAAACTCTATGGCGTCGTGGCCTAAGGTAGGCAAGAAATACCCTTGCCTGACAATCCTTCCTTCCAGGGTCAGACTCCCGGAGTGACTCCCACACTCCCTAGAGTGGACCTCCTCCAAGATCCTCTGGACCTCCCTCTCGGCCACACAACATGGAGACATCCCTGAGAGGGTCATACGGTACAGCTCCCCATCGCGGATGAGATAGTACGCTGACTTGTACTTGAATTTCTTTGTATCCATCCCTTCCAGATACTCCCATATGGAAAGGAAGGTTGTGCATGGGTCCATCAATGAGGGTTGTTGATCCACCTCCATAAGCTCTCTCTCTTTAATGGAAGGGGGGAACAGGTCAGTGATGATACCCCCCACCCGGGGACCGTGCTTTGCCATTTGGTACACCTGCACGTTCTCTTCCCTGGGCACGTATCGGACGGTGAAGATCTGTAACATGTTGATGACAGGGCTTTCCACAATCACCCACACCCCCGGGGAATTCTTACCTGAGGCACCATACACGCTCACCTTCCAAGGAACTGGGCGGGTGAGCTCTTCCTCTGCCACCTCGACCACATAGTCAGCCAGGAAGTTGGTCATCGCTTGGGCCTTGATCGAGAGGTGGGGAACAAAGGAGATATCAAACTCACTTAGATCCACCGACCACTTAGCCAACCATCCTGAATGCTCCACCCCCTCGAATATGTTGCGGAGGGGGTGGTCAGTCACCACTCGGATTGAGTGTGCATGGAAGTAGGATCGGAGCCTTCGAGCCGAGATGACTAGGGAGAAGGCTAGCTTTTCCAAGATGGGGTATCGAAGCTCTGCCTTCCTCAGGACCCGACTCACATAATAGATGGGCAACTGCTTCTTCCCCTCTTCCTGGACCAGGACGGAGCTCAAGGCTTCCGCTCCAACCCCAAGATATAAAGACAGATCCTCCCCCTCCTTCGGCCCTTGGAGCAGGCGGGTCTGAGTCAACTGCCTCTTCAAGGCCTGGAATGCCTCCTCGCATTACCCAGTCCACTCGAACTTCTTGCCTCCTTTAAACGCTTTGAAGAAGGGAGAGCACTTCTCCCTATCTCGGGAAAGGAACCTGCTCAACCCTACCAACTTCCCTGTCAACCAATGTACCTCTTTAGCATTCTGAGGCGATCCTAGCTCCATGATCGCTCGAACCTTGTCAAGATTTGGCTCCACTCCCGCGAGAGTGAGAAGGTGACCTAGTAACTTGCCACTGCTGGTCCCAAAGACACACTTCAAGGGTTTCAGCCTCATCTTTTACTTGCACAGGGTGGTGAAGGTTTTCTCTAGGTCCCAGAGATGAGAGTCCACATCTTGACTCTTAATCATGAGGTCATCTACATACACCTCTAGGTTCCTCCCCTTCTATTCTTGGAAGACCCTATCTATAATCTTATGATGCATCGCCCCTTCATTTTTCAGCCCAAAAGGCATCATTTTGTAACAGTAGCACCCATCCCCCGCGATGAAGGAGAAATCTTTGATGTCGGGGGTGCATCCTGATCTTGTGGTAACCTGAAAATGCATCTAAAAAACTCATTATAGGAAAACCGATAGCTGAGTCAACTAGTGCGTCGATCCGAAGCAAGGGATAACAGTCCTTAAGGCATGATTTATTAAGTAACGAAAAATCGACACACATACGCCACCAACCATCTCCTTTTTTGACCATGACTACATTGGAAATCCAGCCGGGGTACTATATTTCGGATACAAAGCCAGCCTTAAGGAGGTTGGCCACCTCCTCCCTGATGGGCTCTGCCAGCTTGTCCGTAATGGACCTCTTTTTCTGCTGGATGGGGCGGGCCTCAGGGTCAAGATTGAGTCGGTTGCAGGCAACGTTCGCATTAATCCCTGACATCTCTGCGACGCTCCATACGAAGATATCCACGTTCTTCTAGATGCACTCTAGCATCTTGCACTAGTTCTCTAGTGTCAGCCCCCCGCTGATGCGAACATTCTCTACCCTGCCTCCGAGGATGAGAACCTCCATCTCCACCACCTCTTATAAAGCCTCTAGACGAGACTGCTCCCCCCATTCTCCAACATCCTCCCATCCTGGGGCAAGAACTTCTTCCTCAGCTTTATACACGGTCATTACCTCGGCCGGCTTCTAGACTTCCTCCGCCACCTCCACCCGAGTGCAGTTCTCCTCCACCTCTATCTCCACTCCTGCCTCCTTCTCTGCCTCCTCCATCCTCCGCTCTATCTCCTCGGCCCCCTCTTGCCAAGAGATGGAGTTCAAGGCGGTGACATAACATTCCCTTGCCACCTTGGGGTCGCCCCAGACCTGGACCTAGATCTCCTCAGCACTTAACTTCAGGCATTGGAGGAAGGATGAGGGGATGCAGTGGAAGGCACTGATGAGGGGTCTCTCGAAGATGGCGTTGTAGCTACTGGGGGCATCCACGATGATGAACCTCCAAGTACGGGACTGCCCCCCCCCCCCCCTAGAGTGACATGGAGTCCTACTCCTCCTTCAACCTCCTTCCTCTCCCATGACAACCAAAACAAAGCCCCATCCAAGGCTAGCACCCTCTTGGCCTCCACCTTCATCACGTCAAATACCTTTTTGAAGATGACATTGACTAAACCCCCATTATCGACAAGGATCAGGGAGACGGTGAAGTTCTCGACCGCTATTTGAATGACCAGCATGTCACAGAAGGGGTCCTCATTGTCTGGCATGTCCTTCCGTGAGAAGGTGATATTCTCCTCTGGGGGTAGGGTCTGGGATGTGGAGCCAACGCTCCGGAGGTACATGGTGTGGAGACTTGCCTTCCGGGAAGCCTCGCCCCCCCATAGATCACTATGATCCCTCCCCAGGCCCCGACATTGGCTTGGTCCACACACCTATCCTCCTCTACGCGAGGAAGGACTTCTTCGATCCGCACTCCCTGGCGGCCTTATTGCTGCTACTGCTCCATGTTTCCTCTTATCTCGAGAAACTCCAGGACTGTGGCTGTTGCGTGCCCCTCCTCCTGGTGGAAGTCACAGTAGGGAAACTCCACCCTAACTTCTCTTCTCCTTCTCCGTACAGCTATCCTCCTCTCCCCTAGGGCTATAGCTATAGCCTGGTTTTGATCGGGGAGGGGAGGCCTTTGGCCCTGCCTCCAACCTGGAGGGTGGAACTATCACTGGCCTCCCTAAAGGTTCTCTCCTCCATAAAAACCTCTCTGAGGCCCCTGATCCTACCACTGACGAGACTGCTCCCCCCATTCTCCAACATCCTCCCATCCTGGGGCAAGAACTTCTTCCTCAGCTTCATACACGGTCATTACCTCGGCCGGCTTCTAGACTTCCTCCGCCACCTCCACCCGAGTGCAGTTCTCCTCCACCTCCATCTCCACTCCTGCCTCCTTCTCTGCCTCCTCCATCCTCCGCTCTATCTCCTCGGCCCCCTCTTGCCAAGAGATGGAGTTCAAGGCGGTGACATAACATTCCCTTGCCACCTTGGGGTCGCCCTAGACCTGGACCTAGATCTCCTCAGCACTTAACTTCAGGCATTAGCGGAAGGATGAGGGGACGCAGTGGAAGGCATTGATGAGGGGTCTCTCAAAGATGGCATTGTAGCTACTGGGGGCATCCACGATGATGAACCTGCAAGTACGGGACTCCCCCCCCAGAGTGACATGGAGCCCTACTCCTCCTTCAACCTCCTTCCTCTCCCATGACAACCAAAACAAAGCCCCATCCAAGGCTAGCACCCTCTTGGCCTCCACCTTCATCACGTCAAATACCTTTTTGAAGATGACATTGACTAAACTCCCGTTATCGATGAGGATCGGGGAGACGGTGAAGTTCTCGACCGCTATTTGAATGACCAGCATGTCACAGAAGGGGTCCTCATTGTCTGGCATGTCCTTCCGTGAGAAGGTGATATTCTCCTCTGGGGGTAGGGTCTGGGATGTGGAGCCAACGCTCCGGAGGTACATGGTGTGGAGACTTGCCTTCCGGGAAGCCTCGCCCCCCCCCCCCCCCATAGATCACTATGATCCCTCCCCAGGCCCCGACATCGGCTTGGTCCACACACCTATCCTCCTCTACGCGAGGAAGGACTTCTTCGATCCGCACTCCCTGGCGGCCTTATTGCTGCTACTGCTCCCTGTTTCCTCTTATCTCGAGAAACTCCGGTACTGTGGCTGTTGCGTGCCCCTCCTCCTGGTGGAAGTCACAGTAGGGAAACTCCACCCTAACTTCTCTTCTCCTTCTCCGTACAGCTATCCTCCTCTCCCCTAGGGCTATAGCTATAGCCTGGTTTTGATCGGGGAGGGGAGGCCTTTGGCCCTGCCTCCAACCTGGAGGGTGGAACTGTCACTGGCCTCCCTAAAGGTTCTCTCCTCCATAAAAACCTCTCTGAGGCCCCTGATCCTACCACTCCGGCCTCCAACCTATCCGGAGGTCCGGCTCTTGACGCCCCTACAAAGGCTATTGTTATTGTTGCAGTTGCCATTGTTCCATTTGTCAGAGCTCATCTCTCCTCTCCTCCTGACCTCTGCCACCTCTTGTCTCCTTCTCCTCCTCTATGGACCACCTGGCCAACTTCCGGGTGAACTCCAGGTTCGACGCCTCCCCGTCGAATTCCCTTGTCACCCTCTCCATCAGTTCCTCATAAGAGATGGGTAGCACCCTGATGCGTTGAAACGGCAAGTGTACTGGCCGCACAAGTATTATAAAATGGGTGAATTTCCCCAAGTATCGATCTCTTCGAGGAATACAGTAAGGTGGAGTAAATTTTAAGGAGGACTTGAGATAGAAGTCCTTAGGTCGGAGTTAACAAACAGGGGCTTTGATTGTTGCGGAAAAATAAAGAAAAAAGCTAACAACTACTCCTATGCAATGCCGCTATGCAATGCTTCGCCAGGAGGGATGGAAGACTAGTCGGGCCGCTATGCACCGAATCACTAAGCGGATGGGCGAGTAGAAGGGCGTAAGAACCAAACGAACCAAGGACTATGAGGGTCGCAAGCACCTATTCACTATGCACGCCACTAACAATCGATATTGCGGCAAGAACAGATGGGTGGTGGATGGACAAATAGGCGCACCTCAAGCAAATAACGAACACATACAATCACATTGACATTATTACATACGAACGTTTAATAAATGTAAGATTACTTCATCTAATACAAAGAGTTCAGCTAAACTATTAACAAACTGAGAAGAAAAGTGTGTGAAATCGACCGGATCTGAAGTCTTGCCGAGGATTCACGGTAGGATTCGTCGGGTTGTCAATACGCGTCATAGCTCGGTCCTCAACTACGTCTGGGGTAGAGGAGGCTGTCACTCACTCCCAATGGACCCGTCTTCTTCGTGTCACGAGCCGGTGAAGGATGGCACAACTTCTCCTAACTTGGTGGAGAAAGCTAGGTCGAATCTCTTCTTGGAGCTCGAGTATGAAGGAGAAGGCCGAGAGGAAGCTCCGGCTTGGATTTGGCATTTAATGCTTGCCCGGATCTTCTCTCCTTGGTGGAACGGTGGATTTTCGCCCTAAAATCATGGAGGAAGTGGAGGGGAAGAAGCTGTCTGACAATGGTGAAAATCTGTGCTTTAAATAGAAAAAGATCAAAAAAATGGTCACGCACGGTCCCGCGCACGACCGTGCACTAACCATGTGTTATTAACTTGCAGATCTTGATCGCGGAAGAAGATGCGTTGACCCGTGTGTTTTACTCGCGCACAGGAGCATCCGCCCGTGCGTGAAGGAAATCGCACGGGTAAACACAGAATGCAGGAAAATAAGGGAAACAGGGGAACCGTGCGTTTTACTCGTGCATGGGTGCGTTTGCCCGTGCGTGAAGGAAACGCACGATTTACCCCATAATGCAGGAATAAAGAGAAAATGTGCAGACCGTGCGATTCCTTCTCGCACGGTTTGGCCAAAACCGTGCGGGAACAAAATGCACGGGTAGAAACAGAAGTCCCCAGATTTGCTGTGTGAAATGCACGATTGCAATGAAACCGTGTGCGAAGAAATGCGCACGATCGTGCGTTTTACACAGAAACTGGAAAATAAATCTGGGACATCCCGACTACCTGCACAACAATGAAACCAACTAGGAGACCAGCTCCCAGCACCAAAATGGAATCAACGACTACAAAAGAAGCATGGGGAGCACCATGTGCTTACCCCCAATAAAAGAATGTGCAATTGCACACCCTTTGGCTAAAATAGTGCACTTAGCATGATAAACAGAATAAATGAAATATCAACGATAACATACTAATAGTGAAGTGCAAGTGCGTTAAAACTAGCCCAGATGAGTCCGAAAAATCCTATATAAATCGGACTCATCACACTCCAAGACTTACCTGTTTGCGCATCCCGAGAAAACTAAATCTATGCAGATAGGAAAAATGACTTAGCTATCATTGAAATTGTGATATAGAGTACCATGAAAAGTCGCATGCTCGCGCACATAAAAATATAATAGAGGAAATTTCTATGTATGCAAAATAGTTTATACTTTTCACAGTGCGTATCAAAAGTTTATTACTACTAAAAAATAGAATCACCGTGAATCATCCGGTCACACGTAGGAAGAAAGTAGGCATGCCACTAAGGTGAGCTTTGCCAAAGATCGAGATTCAGGATCACCTCGAAAGGAATCCACCAATATCAGGGACCATACGCTTTCCCGTTCACACTCTCTCCACGACACTAGTTCGACTCAAGCATGAATCTGTAGGACTTCAGGATAATCATGAGGCTTGGGTTACGGTGAGATAAACAAAGATAACCAGGAAGACTACGCACCTAACCCAAATGAGCCAGCATAAAAAGAATGAATCCAACAGCTAACCAAAATATATGTAAGTACACCACTCCCCCAGACTTAACTTTTAACATATGGGTGTGTGCACAGCCTACTCAGAAATCAATCACATCTTCAATAGGATTTTCAATATTTCTTTTTCTTTTCACTTTTTTTTCAAATCATTTTTTTTTCTGTTAAGAGTTTCAACAAATAGAAGCTTTGGAGCACATCCACATATTCACATGTAATATCACCACACCACGACTACCTGGAACGAAGCTCTAGAAATGCGGAGGAAAGTGGCTGGAACAAAGCTCCTTTCAATGGCTGAAAACCTGCGCATTAAATAGACAAAGATCATAAAAAGGTCACGCACTGTCCCACGCACGACCGAGCGCTAACCGTGTGTTATTAACATGCAGATCTTCATCGCGGGAGAAGAAGCGTTGACCCGTGCGTTTTACTCGCGCACGGGAGATTCTGCCCGTGCGTGAAGGAAATCGCACGGGTAAACACAGAATGCGTGAAATCAAGGGAAACAGGGGAACCGTGCGTTTTACTCGCGCACGTGCGCATTTGCCCGTGCGTGAAGGAAACGCATGTTTTACCCAAGAATGGAGGAATAAAGAGAAAATGTGTAGGTCGTGTGATTCCTTCTCACACGGTTTGGCCTAAGCCGTGCGGGAACAAAATGCACGGGTAGAAACATAAGTCCCCAGAATTGCTGTGTGAAACGTACAATTGAGCTGGAACCGTGCGCGAAGAAATGCGCACGACAGTGCATTTTGCATAGAATTGAAAATGAACTTCGGGACATCCCGACTACCTGTACAACAATGAAACCAGTTGGAGCACCAGCTCCCAGCAACAATACACAGCATAAAATACACAAAAATAACCATGGGGAGCACCATGTGCTTATGCCCAACAAAAGAATGCTCAATTGCACACCCTTGGGCCAAAACAGTGCACTTCCTATGGGAATAAGGATAATAAGAAATAGATATGATAACGAACTAAAAGTGAAGTGCAAACAAAGGAAAACTAGCCCAAATGAGTCCGAAAGACGCTATATAAAGAGGATTAGACAAGACATTATTTCTTAGGAAAATTAAAGGCAAGGTTTTGCAAGTGAAAATCTATGTCGACGACATTATATTTGGATCTACAGATGACAACCTCTGCAAAAAGTTTTCTAAACTTATGCAAGGGAAGTTTGAAATGAGTAGTATGGGAGAGCTGAAGTATTTCTTAGGACTTCAGGTGAAACAATATGAAGATGGAATTTTCATCTCTCAGACTAAGTTCACCAAGGAGTTGATTAAGAAATTCAGAATGGAGAGTGCAACCTGTATGAGGACTCCAATGGCCTCAGCTATGTCTCTTGACAAGGATGAGAAAGGGAAACCATTTGATGAAACCAAGTACAGAAGAATAGTTGGATCCTTGCTATACCTTACTGCCAGTAGACCAGACATAATGTTCTCTACATGTGTCTGTACTAGATTCCAAGTGAACTGTAAGGAATCTCACTATGCTGGTACAAAGTGGATTTTGAGATACCTTAAAGGTACACCGAATCTTGGCTTATTGTACCCTAGAAGTAATGACAGCGAACTAATTGGTTTTTCAGATGCAGACTTTGCAGGTAGCAAAGATGACAGGAAAAGCACTTCCGGGATGTGTCAGTTCCTTGGAAGAAGGTTTATCTCATGGAGCAGCAAAAAGCAAAATTGTGTCGCAATCTCAACGGCTGAGTCAGAATACATTTCTGCCGGCAGTTGTTGTGCACAGTTGCTTTGGTTAAAGAACCAGCTAGAAGATTACAATATGAAGATCAAAGACATTCCATTGTTCTGCGACTCCTCCAGCGCAATCGCAATTGCAAACAACCCAGTCTCACACAGTCGGACAAAGCACATCGAGCTCAGATATCACTTCATCCGGGAGCATGTAAAGCAAGGGGATGTGAATCTGCAGTACGTGCCAACAGATCGACAAGTTACAGATATTTTCACAAAGCCGCTGGACGAGACCAAGTTCAACTTCTTCAAAACTGAACTTGGGTTGCTGAACAGAGAAGGATAGACCAAAGTGGATCATTTCAAAGCTCAAGGATCTAGGACACTTCAAAAAGGTCAGAAATTTCTCTAGTGGAAGAAAAGTCTCGAGAAATAAAGTAAACCTCTCGAGAAGTATGAAAAGTTCTCGAGAACTAAGTCTACTTTTCGAGAATAAGTCAGTTCAGTTCTCGAAAATTACTTTGCTTCTCAAAAACTAACTCTCACTTCTCGAGAAGCTCAAGCTTACTTCTCGAGAAGCTGAAGCTTGCTTCTAGAGAACAAACTTACCTCTCGAGAACCATTACTCTATCTCTCGAGAACAAAGCTCTCCCTCTCGAGAAATGCCCCGCCGTTTCGAAATCTGTCCATTTCTTTTCGCAAACCAGTCTATTCCTGCTTTATTAAAAAGACTAATATTAGTTGATTAGACACTTAATTATCGAACCTAGGGTTATGTATATATATATATATATCCTTAGAAATCCCTAGTCAAGCGACATTTCAAATTCACTCCTCTCGAAAACTCTTCATCTTCCCCGACTCAGAGCTTCGTCGCCGTCGTTCTCTCGCGCTCAGTTTGCCGACATTTCCTGAATCAATGGCGCAGTATTCAAGGATAGGAGTTGGCAGTGAGCTTGTCATGGCCGGGATTGCAGACCTCTCCGACGATTTCAAGAATCTTCTTCTTCTCCTGGACAGTGCAGGTCTCAGTTTTGTTCTTCAAGAACCCTGCAAAATCCTCTTCCCATAGGTAGATGAGTTTTACCAGAATGCTAAAGTCAGGAAGTACAACACTGTTCTGAAATCCAAGGTTAAGGGAGTAAAAATTCAGTTAAGTCCAACCAGTGTCACAAATCTCCTCAGGCAGCCAGTTGGAGATGATGATGATGAAATTACTAGGGCAGATGCTGACAGAACCTATCGCTTCTATGGAGTCTCAGCTGACACTACATCTCTAAGGAAGCCTGCCATGAATGATGTTGGATAGCTCCTGGTAGACATTATTGGAAAAATTCTATGGAGCAGAACAAGATCTATTGGATTCATTACAAATGGTCTGTTTGGTGTAATGACTGCCATTATCTGCAGAAAGAGATTTCCCTATGGGATGATGATCTTTGATATGATAAGGGACAGCCTTAAAGAACCTAAATTTGCCAGGATAATCTCCTTGATTTTGCATGAGATTGATCCAGTGGTCTTCAAAACTTCAAGAGGTACACCCCTTCATCACTTGAAAAAGATCTCCCTAGCTTCTATTCAGAGATGGCAATTAAAACTATAGAACCCTAAACAGATTGCTAAAGAGCATGCTCATCCTGCTTCAGAGGACAGACCCCATCTCCCTCCTCTCATGGTATTGCTGAACCATTTGGTGCAGCAGCTGAGGGGGAGCCTACTTCCTCTGTCCTAGTTGACATCATCCCCTCTCCTCTTCCAGCATGATCTCCTTCTTCAGTCAACAGTCCTATCAAAACTCCAGCTGCATCAACAGTCATAAGTCCAGTCAAAACTCTACCTGCTTCTCCAGCACATTCTCCATCCCCAGCTACTAAGCAAAATATTCCAGATACCATTCTTCTTTCTGATGAAGACAGATTATCTACAGAACCTGCTGATGTTCCTCTGGAAACCTAGATTTCTCTATTCCCCTCTTTGCTGATGAGTCTGAAGCTATTTTTGTCCAGACAACAAGAGCTCAAAGCTCAGTTGTTCTTGTAGAAATTCCTCCATGGACTGCACCTCCTAGTGTCTCTGTCTCTTCTGTTCCTGCTGCTGTTGTTACTACTGCTGCTGCTACCCCCTCCAATTCAGATATCCTCAACAAGATTGAATTGATGTTAGCAGACAAGAGAAAGTATTTTGATGAATCCTTAAAATCAGTGACAGACAAAGTCTCTGATCTAGAAAAGGAAATGCAAAGAGGATTTGCTGAAATTCAAAACAATATAGATCAACTGAAACATCTCTTTAAAATAGGTGGTAAAGCCCTGAACCATTCTATAACAAGAATTGGTGAAGTTATGAATCAGTCCCTCACTCTTGCCAGCAATCAGATTGAACTTGAAAAGTCAGCACAAATGCATGTGATGCAAGTCTGTGAAGAAGTTGGTACTTTCAAGGAAGAAACTATAGAACAGTTGAGTGTAGAATTCAGAAAGGGGGAGACGCTAGTGAAAGAACAAGTTGCTAAAGTTGCTGCAAATGCTGATTCTCTAGGGAATCAGAAAATCACAAAAATCAACAAGTCTGTTTTAGAACAAATCCAATCAGTGAAGCTGTATAACTATGATACCACAGTATGGTTTCATAATCAGATTTTTCTTGAATTTCAATTTGATCCCAATGCCTTTCCTCAGCACCTCAATCCTTTTGCTAAAGGACAATCCAGTCAGGTGCAAACTCAGTTGCCAGTCTTTTCTCCTAGGCCAGCAGAGCAAATTCCTCCTCCCTCCTCTTATGACCAAGTATGGGATGATATAATTGTTGGAGTTATCATGGTGATCTAGAAGTGGTCAAACATGTAATCTCACTGCCAACGCGATATGAGCCTGCAGGGTCGCACATAAGAGCATGTGGAGAAGTTGGTAGGTTAACTGTATTGGGAAGGGTTACCAATCACCATACAGAATAGGGGTCAGGCAAACGTTGCCAAGGAGATTCGTCGAGAATCGTCGAGTATGACTCGCCGACTCTCGACGAGTTTGTCAAGAATCATTCATCGTGAATGATTCGTCGAGAATCGTCAAGTCTGACTCGCCGACTCTCGACGAATTCGTCGAGAATCGAGTTATTTGATTCCCGGCGATTGGTGATTCTCGACGATTCTGCAGATTATTCTTGTCGATTCTGTCTGCTGATTCTCGCCGAATCTGGATCGGATTCTTGCCGAACCTGTAGCTCATTCTCGGCGAATGATTCTGAAACCCTATGCTGTATGGTCTGCGGATAGCGATTCTCTTAGGTCTGTTTATACCTTTGGTATAAATAAGGACTTAGGGTTTTGGGATGAATACGCGTGGGTTTTCTCCTGTGGCCAAATCGAAGACGACGGAAGTGTTCCGCCATTCTGTCAGTCCGCCGCAT
Source organism: Platanthera zijinensis (assembly GCA_039513925.1). Classification (NCBI taxonomy): domain Eukaryota; kingdom Viridiplantae; phylum Streptophyta; class Magnoliopsida; order Asparagales; family Orchidaceae; genus Platanthera; species Platanthera zijinensis. Next base: position 39,305,768 of record CM077091.1, on the reverse strand, counting down.
CCCGAACCCCGCCCGACGGAAGTGTTCCGCTGCCTCGTTCACTCTGCCGACCTCCTCCTCTCCGACGATAGTCGCCGGTGCTGCTCTTCTTGGAGCGGACCTAGCAGTCCGTGGAAGTGCATGGTGTGGCCGATCTCCTTCCCGATCCTTCGTGCGACGAAGCTCGGTGTTCTCCAGCTCATGTGGATTTCTACAGAGACGTAAACGCTATTCTACGTGGAAATCGCCGCCGACAAGAACTCATACATTGGAGCATCTTCGTTGGGTTGTGACTCAGCGCCGCCAAGGTAATTTTACCTAGTTTTTCTTAACTTCTTGATTCAACATTCATGGCCCGATCCCAATCTCTTTTGGGTTGTTCTTGATTTTATTACTTCCGCTGCGTGCACAAATGTTGTGCCATCCTCATAGAGAAACCCAATAATTATTCCCCAAGACCTACCTGAGATTAATACATCTAAGAAGAGATAGTTTGGGGAAGGCCTCTATGCCAGCAAAAGCATTCCCAAAGAAAATCCAGAGCAAAGGAAAGCAAAAGAATTTGCTGAAGTCTGGAGTCCCACCTCAAAATCTTTAATACTTGATACTCTCAAGTTAGTTATGGATTTCAATGAAAGCAGAAGTATCCACTACAGCTCCTCTGAGTGGGAACTATATGAAAAATCCATGACTAAAAGGAGAATACATGATAGAGAATATGGAAAGAACAATCCTAAGGCTCCTCCAAAACCTCCCAGATACTACCCAAAGCCTTTCAGCTATCAGAGAATATAGAAAGAGAAGCTAGACAAGCAATTTCAGAGCAAAGAATGAATTCCTGTTTACATTTGTTTTTGGGATTGTGATTGAAATGAATGTTGATGGGAAATCTAAAACAATATATATATAATTTCTAGTTTTGATAATTCTTTGTTTACCTTTATTTTCTTGCTTTTGTATCTAGTCTTCATTTATAGTTCTTTCTCTAATGGTATAATTCTCCTTAGTGTAGAGGGTTCTGACTTCTACAAATAGGGGGAGTTTGTTGGGCATTGCATCCACAATAACCCAAATTTGCATGAAGTCACCCTTGAACTAAGATGAATTAAGTTGTATTTGATATCTTTGTTTAGTTGTGTGTTTGCAGATCATCAGTGTTAAGTGTAGACCAATGTAAGTCTACTGTGGGTCATGAACATAGGACCATACAGTATAATCCCTCACTGTGTGATCCAAGGTGTTGACTCATGGGTAGCCTCTCAATTGGGATACACTTCATATTCATACACTTGGACCATGGGCTGAAGGTTGGCTGCTTGAAGAATAAGATTTCCAGAAGTTCAAAATTTTGTAAGTCCACTTCTCGAGAGGCCTAAGATTAGTTCTCGATAAGTAGAGCTAGAAGCTCTCGAGAACATCTGTTCGTTCTCGAGAAGTTGAGCTACTAGTTCTCGAGAACATCTGCTAGTTCTCGAGAAGCGCATACTAATTCTCGAAAACATCTGTTAGTTCTCGAGAAGCGCGTACTAGTTCTCGAGAAACATCTGTTAGTTCTCGAGAAGCTTATTATAGTTCTCGATAAGTCTCAGTCTACATTTCTTGAGAAGTTAACTTCTAGTTCTCGAGAAGTCTATGTAGTTCTCGAGAACAAGCTTTAGTTCTCGAGTACTATTTTCTTCAGTTCTCGAGATGCTTCTGATTTTTCCTGAACAGACTCAATGCCATTTTGTATCGAGTACTAACCTAAGTCCAGAATGTATAGTTCTCGAGAAGTCAGCCTGTTCTCGAGAACTTTCTCATACCTCTTGAGAAATGATGTTCTATTCAGAAAATTTTTCTAAGTCCGATTGACGAGATTTTTTTTGAAATGACATTTCGTGATTAGTACACGTGTCGTCATTAATGCTAATTCTAACCGTTGGGGTAATCCTACTTAAGGTCTTGTCAACAAGACCAAATATACCCAGAAGCGGAAAAAATATAATCTCTCTCAATTTTTTCTGATGGTCGTCTCTCTCTCTCTCAAGATCATTTCTCAGAACCGCCGTCGCCGCACTGTTCGCAGATCGAAAAGAAAGCCATTTCCGATCAAGAATGATTTACTGTTCAAGGATTCTTCTTCCTCTCCTTGATCGAGTAGATCTCTAGATTTCTCAGATCAAATTTTCAGTGGATCTTTTTCAACATTTCTAAAAAAGCCGCAAGTTCAGATGAAGACCTAATGTCGAATTTTTCCAGATCTCAAGAAAAATATTTGTTTGTATTTTTTAAACATCTTTTTGTAAATCTTGTAGGATCGTTGCTCTCTGAGTTGTAGGAAGTTGTTATCTTCCGAGTGTAGATCCATTTGGATCGAGTTTGTAGGAACTTGGTTCCGAGGCATAGGATTGTTTTCAATCTGAGATAGTGGAGTAGCCGAGTCTAGTGATTTGCTAGATTGGTGAGGTAAAGTGGACGTAACAAAGATTGGGGAACCACTATAAATCTTCTTGTCTTTCTGTGATTGCTTGAATTCTTGTGCAAGATCGTTAAAATTTTTATTCCGCAAATAGACTCATGATTCACCTATTCACCCCCCTCTAGGTGATTTAGGTTGACAACTTTACACTTTCATAGACGACACTCAGTTTCCGAATACATCGTGAACAAAAATAATTACTGAAAGAGCGCTACACAACTAGAATAGAAATAACACGGATCTGCTATCAAAATCAAAAATAAGAGAAGGGCAAAAAGAAAGAAGCAACAAAAAGAATTCTAACTAAATAAAAAAAGAAAATGATATGCACAAATGGAAAAGGGCTTAAATCTATTATCTCCCTCTCTAAAAACTCACACGACTGTGTTCCCCGGCAACGACGCCAAAAACTTGATGCGTTGAAATGGCAAGTGTACCGGTTGCACAAGTAATATAAAATGGGCAAATTTCCCCAAGTATTGATCTCTTCGAGGAACACAGTAAGGTGGAGTTAATTTTGAGGAAGACTTGAGATAGAAGTCCTTAGGTCGGAGTTAACAAACGGTTGTTTTAATGGTTGCGGAAAATAAAGTAAAAAAGCTAACAACTACTCCTATGCAATGCCGCTATGCAATGCTTCACCAAGCAGGATGGAAGACTAGTCGGGCCGCTATGCACCGAATCGCTAAGCGGATGGGCGAGTAGACAAGCGTAAGAACCAAACGAACCAAGGACTATGAGGGTCACAAGAACCTCTTCTCTACACACGCCACTAACAATCGCTAGTGCGGAAAGAACGGATGGGTGGTGGATGGACAAATAGGAGCACCTCAAGTAAATAACGAACACATACAATCACATAGACATGATTACATACGAACGTTTAACAAATGTAAGATTACTTCATCTAATACAAAGAGTTTAGCTAAAATATCAACAACAAGATAAGAAATGTGTGCGAAATCGACCGGATCCAAAGTCTTGCTGAGGATTCACGGTAGGATTCGTCGGGTTGTCAATCTGCGTCCTAGCTCGGTCCTCAACTGCGTCCGGGGTAGAGAAGGCTGTCACTCACTCCCAATGGACCCGTCTTCTTCGTGTCATGATCCGACGGAGGATGGCACAACTTCTACTAGCTTGGTGGAGAAAGCTAGGTCGAATCTCTTCTTACGGCTCGAGGATGAAGGAGGAGGCCGAGAGGAAGCTCCAGCTTAGATTTGGCGTTGAATGCTTGCCCAGATCTTCTCTCCTTGGTGGAACGGCGGATTTTCGCCCTAAAATTGCGGAGGAAGTGGAGGGGAAGAAGCTGTCTGACAATGGTGAAAATCTGCGCTTTAAATATAAAAAGATCAAAAAAATGGTCACACACGGTCCCGCGCACGACCGTCCGCTAACCGTGCGTTATTAACTTGCAGATCTTGATCGCGGAATAAGATGCATTGATCCGTGCATTATACTCACGCAGGGGCGCATCCGCCCGTGCGTGAAGGAAATCGCACGGGTAAACACAGAACGCAGGAAAATAAGGGAAGCAGGGGAACCTTGCGTTTTACTTGTGCACTTACGCATTTTCCCATGCATGAAGGAAACACACGATTTATCCCAGAATGCAGGAATAAAGAGAAAATGTGCAGACCGTGCGATTTCTTCTCGCACAGTTTGGCCTAAACTGTGCGGGAACAAAACGCACGGGTAGAAACAGAAGTCCCCAGAATTGCTGTGTGAAACGCACGATTGCACTAAAACCATGCGCGAAGAAATGCGCACGACCATGCGTTTTACACAGAAACTGGAAAATAAATCTGGGACATCCCGACTACCCGCACAACAATGAAACCAACTGGGGCAATAGCTCCCCGAACCAAAATTTAATCAATAAATACGATAAGGGACCATCATCAGGGTGTGCCCTAGCATCTCTTGGACCTGGGTCACCTCCTCCTAGAACTGGTCCACATAGCTCCCCAGGGTCTCATTCACCCTGTGCTTGATTTCGAATAGAGACTCCGACTCCCTCTTCCTCCTCTTAGAAGTGGTGAACCTCAACAAGAACCCGCGACGCAGGTCCTCGAAGAAATAGATGGACTTGGCAACCAGCTGCTGGAACCACTCTCTCGTCTTCTCCTTGAGAGTGATGGAGAAGAGCCTGCACTTGAACCCATTCGACATATAACACCCCTCCCTATCCGTCACATAGCATATAACAGTAGGTCCGGCCGGGGCCCGACGCCATATACCACGGACAGACCGGTGGGTTACTTAATGAAACCATTCTTCCAAACACAACGTCCTACATAGAGCATCTAGTGGAAGAAATAATATTAAGTTGCAAGAGAAAGAACCCAGCACAAGCACGATGTAACACCCCAAAAATCTCAAAAAAATGGATTTGAGGTGCAGGTTGTTTTACACGGCATGGGACACGGGCGTGTCCCAGGGCATGTCGGGGGTACACGACCTGGGACACGGGCGTGTCCCAGGGCGTGTCACTCAAATAAAAGGCGGATTGAGTCAGAAGATTACACGGGCTGGAACCAAGCCTTGAACACGGCCGTGTCAGATTTGACACGGGCGTGTCCGATGCCGTGTGCCTACCCGTGTACTGCTGGTTGAGTTTGGAGCTCGATGAGGCATGGGTGAAACGGGCGTGTCTCATGCCTGACACGGGCGTGTCAGGTTCGACACGGGCGTGTCGATGCCCGTGTTCTGGTAAATATCAGTCGGTACGAATACCGCGTGTGCCGCTTAAGGGTACACGGCCTGTGACACGGGCATGTCACGGGCCGTGTCAGCCAAAAAAGTGTGATTTTGGGTAAATCGTGGCCATTCATTTTCTCTCTTTGGATCCATGGGCTCAGGTGATTCCTGGCTGGATTAAATCAGCAGAGGCTTGATGAAAAACTCATTCTTCATTTGGTTAAGGAAGAGATAAAGAGAGAGGAGGAAGAAGAAGGAGGAGGAGATCAAGCCACCGGTGAAGCTCCCGTGGTCCGATTCGTGATCTGAGGCCAGCGTTGTGAAGGCAAAGCTGCTGCGGTTCTTTCTCACCGGCTAGTTTTCGATGGCTCCCAAGAGATCGTCAAGGGTAACGATCTCCCTTCTTGGCATGTGAAGTCCTTCTTTTCTGCATTGCATAGGGAAAACCCTTCCCCGCGAGTGTGCGGTGGGTTGTGGTGTCCCTTGGGGTAGATATGTGAAGTCCCCCTTGTTAGCGTCCGGAATTGGAGTACGAATCTAGGCATGCTGTGTGAAGCCCATCTGGACATGGTCTGGATTGGTGATGCTTGTTTGCATATCGGAGAAGGCTCCGTGATTATGGCTTATTTGCCTTGTGCCTACCTGTTGCTTGGTGCAGCAGGAAGTACTGGATGAAGTCCAGGAAATGAAGAGGGTTGGATGCAACTCTTGTGGCTGTGCGTTGCCACTTTGTGTGCGGTTGAGCCGTTGGGCTGCAACTCGATGAAAAGGCAGATTACCGAACAGGAAAGGTGAAACCGACCCGCGCCTATAAATTGCCATGGATACTTCCGTATTCGAGGTGGCACAGCAACTTGAGCAACGGGGGGTGGCTGATCCGTACCTGCATTAGGTCCGTCCGACTTGGAAGCCTGGTTAGGGTTTTGTTGGAGCGCCTAATGAGAGTCTTAGGCCCGCGCGCCGAAAAGACTAGAATGCTCAAATACCGTGTAGACGGTGGTGTTGACCCTGGTATTCCGGTACACCAAGAATGTGCCCTGAGTGCACGGACTGTCGGGCCGTGTGGCCGACGGTTGTGATGGCTTGAATGTGCCTGCGCGCACATAGTTGCTATTATTGATACCATGCTGTGCAGGGAAAGAATGCTAATGCCCCGAGAAAGGGGTAGGATTGTTATAATTGGGTCAGCTGAATGCTGACCGTTGCCTTGTTTGCCACCGTTTGGGTGGATTGTCCCTATGCAGGTGCTGGAGAGCCAAGTGGTAAATGAAGGGCTGAAGCCCTTGCTGCTGTTGCTGCTGCTGCTGCGGCTGGACCTTGAAGGCTAAGCGAATGTTTTTGCTTGTTTTCTTTTACTCATGTATGGCCGGCCTGCGCGCCGAGGTTTGTAAACCATACGGTGTGGAAAGAGGAACTGTAAGGCCTTAAGGCCAAACTCTATGTATGTGCTGTACATTCTGTGGCTGTATATATAAATGTGGTTTATATATTGGACATTCCTGGTTAGAGTTCAAATTACAACTTAAAACTTCCGCTAGCATGCTCTGAGTTAGGATGCGTGTATGGTTTGGTATTATCCTGTGACCTCACCGTCTGTTTGTGGCATATAGTGTGGGGCCCCGGCCGGACCTTCTACTATACGTCATTTAACAGATGGGGTTGTTACATTTTGGTATCAGCTTCGTTCGGTCTTCCTCTTTCGAATTCGTGGTCGAATTCTTTTGTGGGGTGGCGAGCGCGTGTTTGTGCACCCTGCTGTAACGCTAAGGAACTCTGGAATGTCCACTAAGGAATGTATAAAATCTTGTTTGAGGAATCTGCGCGTTCCTTTTTGTGTTGTTTTGCTTGCATACGATCGCTAATGTGTGTCTTGTCCACCTATAGGTGACGCGTAGTGGTGCTGGGCAGTCTGAGCCCCAGCGCTCTGATGAGAGTGCGGCACCAGCTGAGGTGCCAACACCTCCTCCATCTGCAGAAACCGTTCGCTTAGTTGTTGTGGCTCTATTTGCCATGATTCAGCCGACCGGGCAAGCGCAGCCGGCAGTAGAACCAGTTCATGTTGTTGTACGACCCGAGCCGGTTGAGGCTGTAGATCCACGAGCAGCTGACCGACAGTTGAAGCAATTCATGAGCTTCAGTCCGCCTATGTTTACGGGACTGGGATCCCCAACGCAGGCAGAGGATTGGTTATCGCGTGTCAAGCGGATAATGACAGCGATCAGGGCGGAGGAAACTCTAAAGGTCACCTTGGCCACCTTCATGCTTGAAGGAGAGGCGCGGTTGTGGTGGGATGAGGTTGAGGTACACCATTTGGCGGGCAGGCAATTAACGCAAGTATCGATTGAGGAGTTCTCTCGAATATTTCTGGCAAAGCATGTCCCAGCGGCGCAACGCATTGCCATGGAAAATGAGTTCCAACGGTTAACGCAAGGAGAAGATAGCGTGGATACCTACTTGCATGAGTTTACCAGGTTGGGGCGGTATGCGGGAACAATCTTCGCGGATGACCAAAGGAAAACGAATAGGTTCTATGAAGGATTGCGGGATGAGTTGAGGTTCCTGCTTTCGAGTTTAGTGAACCAAGGGTTTCAGGCATTGGTTGATACTGCATGTGCGTTGGAGAAGGACATGCGGCGGGTGCAAGGGAACAAGGGCTTGGTTGTGTCAAAGCCCGAGGTTCAAGCACCTCGCCCGAGCAAATCTTTCTACCAGAAGAAAGGGGGCAAGAGGTCCAAGCCGTCTGGGCAAGTGACTACGACCGTTGTGTCGGGGGCGACATCAAGACCGGATTCTCGTACATGCTATAACTGTGGCCGGGTGGGGCATATAGCCCGTGACTGTCGGGTTGTTCAGCCCAAAGGGGAAAAGAAGATGGGTGCGTCTTATGCTGAGAAGGGCAAAGCGGTGGTTGATTCCTCTGCGTCCCAGGCACAGCCCCGAATCTATCAGCTTGGCCAGCAGGAGGCGATTAAGCAAAGTGACGTCGTCACAGGTACGAGTGAATATAGCTTACTTGCTTAAGTGCTATTGCTTGTGGTTATGTATAGCTTGTGCATGATGTGTGTGTGCTGCAGGCTTTGTCCTGATTCGGAATAATCTCGCGAGTGCCCTGTTTGATACGGGTGCTTCGCATTCTTTTCTGTCTGAGGACTTCGTATCTCAAATTGGGGTGCCGAGTCATGTGACGGTTGATAGTACAAGGGTGCTATTGCCGAATGGCTGTGTGATGCTTGCGGATAGGGCTTGCGATGTGGATGTTCAAATAGGAAGTCAGGATTTCGGTTTGAGTGCAGCCGTGCTACCGTTATCGGAGTTTGATGTGATCTTTGGTATGGACTGGCTCTCGGAGCAGCGTGCCTTTATTGATTGCAACTCCAAGGAGATCACACTGGGCCAGAATACCGGACTGGTGACGAAGTTCGCTGGTATGCGAGGAGTTGGCGGGACTCTGTTGTCTGCGCTCCAAGTCGTCAATGCTGTTCGGAAGGGCGCGGAGTTATTCTTCACGCTAATTCAGGCTGTTGAGCCAAAGGCCATTGTCGGTGAAGTTCTGGTTGTGTCAGAGTTTGCCGATGTGTTTCCTAAAGATCTTCCTGGGTTACCACCCTAGCGGGAGATTGACTTCTCTATTGAGTTGGTGCCAGGTGCGAAACCTGTGGCCCGCTCACCATATCGCGTCGCGGCAAAAGAGATGGCTGAGTTGAAAGTCCAATTGCAAGAGTTGTTGGAGCAGGGATACATACGCCCAAGTATGTCACCTTGGAGCGCGCCTATTCTATTTGTGAAAAAGAAAGACGGTAGTTTACGGTTATGTATTGACTACCGCGAATTGAATAAGTTGACGGAGAAAAACAAATATCCGATTCCACAGATTGACGACCTCTTTGATCAGTTGGCAGGATCAACGGTCTATTCCAAGTTGGATTTGAAATCGGGATATTATCAGTTGAGGATTCGGGAAGGTGACATTCCCAAGACAGCGTTTGGAACACGCTACGGTCATTATGAGTTCACGGTAATGCCGTTTGGCCTATGTAATGCGCCTTCGGTATTTATGGACCTAATGCATCGAACGTTCCGAGAGTACTTGGATTTGTTCGTGATTGTATTTATCGATGACATCTTAGTATACTCTCAGTCGGAAGAGGATCATGCAAACCATTTGTGGTTGGTCTTGCATACCTTGCGGAGGAATAAGCTTTATGCCAAGTTCTCAAAGTGTGAGTTCTGGCTCTCTTCAGTAGCCTTTTTAGGCCATGTGGTAAGTGGAGAAGGTATCGCGGTGGATCCGTTGAAGATAAGTGCCATTTGAGATTGGCCAGTGATGTCTTCGGTGGCCGAGGTCAGGAGCTTCCTTGGGCTTGCGGGCTACTATAGACGGTTTGTGGAAAACTTCTCACGGATTGCTTTACCTCTGACCACGCTGACGAGGAAAGATCAAAAGTTCATTTGGACGTCGGAGTGCGCGCGAGCTTTTGAAGACTTGAAGAGTCGTTTGACCACGACGCCTGTGTTGACATCGCCATGTGGTACAGATGGCTATGAGATCTATAGTGATGCTTCTGGGAGCGGCTTAGGCTGCGTTCTTCTGCAGTTTGGTAAAGTGATTGCTTATGGCTCGCGCCAGTTGAAAGTGCATGAGCGGAATTACCCCGTCCATGATTTGGAGTTGGCGGCGGTAATCTTTGCGCTCAAGTTGTGGCGGCACTATCTTTATGGCGTTAAAGTGGACATCTATACAGATCACAAAAGCCTAAAGTACTTGTTGGATCAGAAAGATCTGAATATGCGACAACGAAGATGGATGGAGTTCCTTGGGGACTACACCTTCGAGATTCACTATACTCCCGGGAAGGGAAATGTGGTCGCTGATGCTTTGAGTCGGAAGACTCCGGTACGGGCAAGCTGGTTGCAGAGGCATGATCAGCGTTTAGTCCAGGAATTTGAAGCATTGGAGATATCTTGTGTTGGCAAGGGTTCGTCGACCGATGCATGCTTGAACTGGACGGAGGTTCAATATGACCTTACGGACAGAGTTCGGCGAGCAACGGAGCTTGATGAAAGTCTCCAGCGCTATGCTACAGATGGTCCGGATGACCAGTTCTCTTGGGATAACGGTTTGTTACGAAGAAATGGTCGAGTGTGCGTCCCAAGTGTGGGTAAATTGAGAGAAGAGTTGATGTACGAAGCTCACTTTGCAAAGTACTCAGTTCACCCAGGGAGCACAAAGATGTACAGAGATCTGAAAAAGCTGTTCTGGTGGCCCGGACTAAAGAAAGATGTAGCACGTTATGTGGCGGAATGCAATACCTGTGCGTTGGTGAAAGCGGAATGCCAGAAGCCTGGTGGTTTCCTGAAGTCGTTACCCATTCCGGAGTGGAAGTTCGATGACATTTCGATGGAATTCGTGCACGGATTGCCGAGATCGCAACGCGGTCATGATTCAATCTGGGTGATTGTGGACCGGTTGACAAAAGTGGTGTAGTTCCTTCCAAACAGAAGAGACGATTCAGTGGAAACCTTGGCCAAGCTACATGTGGAGCAGGTTGTTCGACTGCACGGTGTTCCTCGGAGCATCGTTAGTGACCGTGATGGGCGATTCACATCGAATGATTGGCGGCTAGTTCATCAAATGTTGGGTACAAAATTAGCGTTTAGTACGGCCTTTCATCCCCAAATGGATGGCCAGACTGAACGAACCAACAGGACGATGGAAGACATGCTCCGCATGTGTGCCCTAGACTTTGGTAAGAGATGGGAAGAGTATATTTTTCTTGTAGAATTTGCCTATAATAATAGCTACCAAGCGAGCATCGGTATGGCACCATTTGAGGCTTTGTATGGTCGTAAATGCCGTACACCGTTAGCTTGGGCAGAAGCAGGCGAATCTAAGCTGCGTGGGAAAAAGGAAGTCGAAGAAGCTACCTCGCTTATACGCTCTATTCGGGAGAGGCTATTGATAGCCCAAGATCGTCAAGCAAAGTACTACAATGCCAAACATCGGAACGTGGAGTTCGCGGTGGGTGATTGGGTATATTTGAAGATCAAACCCTTCAAAGGCGTGTCCAGGATTCGGCGTTTGAAAAAGCTAAGTCTGAGGTATCTTGGTCCATTTGAGGTGGTGGAGCTAGTTGGGAAGCTGCTTATCGACTAGCACTTTCAGCAGACTTGGGTGGATTACATGATGTATTTCACATCTCAGTACTTCGTAAGGCTGTTAAGGATCCAGCTCAAGTAGTGGAGGATGATCGGGTACTGGTCGAGTATGGGCTAACAACGAGGGTTCGACCCATTCGGATCGAGGATCGAGCCGAGAAACAGTTGCGGAACAAAGTGATCGGGATGGTCAAAGTCCGATGGGACAGTTGTGGCCGTGAAGAGCTAATATGGGAGCGAGAGCAGACCATGCGAGCTGAATTTCCCGAGCTGTTTGTATAAACTGTAGACCGTGTACCTTTTGGTTATAACAGAGTTATCAAGTTATAGCATTGTTTTTCCTTGTTTCCTTACCGTGCAAATTTCGGGACGAAATTTTGTTAAGGGGGGGAGGATTGTAACACCCCAAAAATCTCAAAAAAATGGATTTGAGGTGCAGGTTGTTTTACACGGCCTGGGACACGGGCGTGTCCCAGGGCGTGTCCCGGTACACGACCTGGGACACGGGCGTGTCCCAGGGCGTGTCACTTAAATAAAAGGTGGATTGAGTCAGAAGATTACACGGCCTGGAACCAAGCCTTGAACACGGCCGTGTCAGATTTGACACGGGCGTGTCCGATGCCGTGTGCCTACCCGTGCACTGCTGGTTGAGTTTGGAGCTCGATGAGGCAGGGGTGACACTAGCGTGTCTTATGCCTGACATGGGCGTGTCAGGTTCGACACGGGCGTGTCGATGCCCGTGTTCTGGTAAATATCAGTCGGTACGAATACCGCGTGTGCCGCTTAAGGGTACACGGCCTGTAACACGGGCGTGTCACAGGACGTGTCAGCCAAAAAAGTGTGATTTTGGGTAAATCGTGGCCGTTCATTTTCTCTCTTTGGATCCAAGGGCTCAGGTGATTCCTGGCTGGATTAAATCAGCAGTGGCTTGATGAAGAACTCATTCTTCATTTGGTTAAGGAAGAGAGAAAGAGAGAGGAGGAAGAAGAAGAAGGAGGAGATCAAGCCACCGGTGGAGCTCCCGTGGTCCGATTCGTGATCCGAGGCCAGCGTTGTGAAGGCAAAGCTGCTGCGGTTCTTTCTCACCGGCTAGTTTTCGATGGCTCCCAAGAGATCGTCAAGGGTAACGATCTCCCTTCTTGGACATGTGAAGTCCTTCTTTTCTGCATTGCATAGGGAAAACCCTTCCCCGCGAGTGTGCGGTGGGTTGTGGTGTCCCTTGGGATAGATATGTGAAGTCCCCCTTGTTAGCATCCGGAATTGGAGTACGGATCTAGGCATGCTGTGTGAAGCCCATCTGGACATGGTCTAGATTGGTGATGCTTGTTTGCATATCGGAGAAGGCTCCGTGATTATGGCTTGTTTGCCTTGTGCCTACCTGTTGCTTGGTGCAGCAGGAAGTACTGGATGAAGTCCAGGAAATGAAGAGGGTTGGATGCAACTCTTGTGGCTGTGCGTTGCCACTTTGTGTGCGGTTGAGCCGTTGGGCTGCAACTCGATGAAAAGGCAGATTACCGAACAGGAAAGGTGAAACCGACCCGCGCCTATAAATTGCCATGGATACTTCCGTATTCGAGGTGGCACAGCAACTTGAGCAACGGGGGGTGGCTGATCCGTACCTGCATTAGGTCCGTCCGACTTGGAAGCCTGGTTAGGGTTTTGTTGGAGCGCCTAATGAGAGTCTTAGGCCCGCGCGCCGAAAAGACTAGAATGCTCAAATACCGTGTAGACGGTGGTGTTGACCCTGGTATTCCAGTACACCAAGAATGTGCCCTGAGTGCACGGACTGTCGGGCCGTGTGGCCGACGGTTGTGATGGCTTGAATGTGCCTGCGCGCACATAGTTGCTATTGTTGATACCATGTTGTGCAGGGAAAGAACGCTAATGCCCTGAGAAAGGGGTAGGATTGTTATAATTGGGTCAGCTGAATGCTGACCGTTGCCTTGTTTGCCACCGTTTGGGTGGATTGTCCCTATGCAGGTGCTGGAGAGCCAAGTGGTAAATGAAGGGCTGAAGCCCTTGCTGCTGTTGCTGCTGCTGCTGCGGCTGGCCCTTGAAGGCTAAGCGAATGTTTTTGCTTGTTTTCTTTTACTCATGTATGGCCGGCCTGCGCGCCGAGGTTTGTAAACCATACGGTGTGGAAAGAGGAACTGTAAGGCCTTAAGGCCAAACTCTATGTAAGTGTTGTACATTCCGTGGCTGTATATATAAATGTGGTTTATATATTGGACATTCCTGGTTAGAGTTCAAATTACAACTTAAAACTTCCGCTAGCATGCTCTGAGTTAGGATGCGTGTATGGTTTGGTATTATCCTGTGACCTCACCGTCTGTTTGTGGCATATAGTGTGGGGCCCCGGCCGAACCTTCTACTATACGTCATTTAACGGATGGGGTTGTTACACACGAATCACCACTAACAAAACCCAGTAGGAATGAACTACAAAATACACAAAAGTACTGGCCATATGGCCTTACAAGAGTTCACTTAAATAAATAGTGTTTTACAAACTTCGGCGCGCAGGACGGCCACACATGATTTAAATAAGTAAATAAACAAGGCCTTCGAGGGCTGGCTCAGCAACTTGGCATTGTGCCTGCTATTTGCTGCTCGGCTCCGCAGCACCTGCAAGCACAAATCACCGTAACGGTGGCAAAAAAGAATAACGGTCAGCTAAAGCTGACCAAATTATAACGATTCCGCCCCCAACCTCGGGACGGCAAAGCTTCTTCCCTGCACTTGTATTAGTATAAACAAATAGGATTACGAAAGTACAATTTAAGCACACTTCACCACAGGTGTAAGCACACACGGCTGCACACCCCGTGCTCTCAGGGCACTTACACTGTGGACTCGGTCTACAACCTTCCCCGGGATGGCAATCTTGTGAGCAATAAAGTCTTCGTGGCTTACGCCGAATACCCTCCCTCTATGCCATCGGCAGGCCACTAAACCGAATCACATAGAGCAGGTACGGTTTCACTCAACTCGCTGCTCACACTGCCACGATAATAAAAGTCATCGGCGCGAGCTAAGTTTCCTCGTAGCCCATAAATCGATTAACCAAAGTACATAACCCGGTTATGTACAAAGATGGCTCCCGGGCCACCAAAGATGGCAGGAACACGCTTCTGCCCAGATTTCTGGGTGCGCCTCAGGGTTAATCCCCAAGGATCCCTGCTGTAATCTACCACGTAGAAACCCGAAAACAACCAAAGGCACAGAGTCTTCTCCGGCTAACAATGCATAACAAATTATAACCGATCCAGACCAACATGTTCGGGTAGGCTTCACACACCATGCCTATGCCTGTACTTCGATTTCAGACTCTAAACAAGGGGGACTTTACTTATCTACCCCAAGGAATACCGCAAACTCCCCGCACACTCGCGGGAGAGGGTTTTCCTATGCAAAAGAAGAAGAGCTTAACATGCTCAAGATGATAATCGTTACCCTAGCATTTCTCTTTGGCGCCATGGAAAACTATGCGGATGAAAAGCACCGCGATGATCTTGCCTCCGCAGATCTGGGCTTGGTTGCGATTTGGCGCTCCGAATCTCCTCCAGCGACCGGATCTTCCCTCCTTCTTCCTCCTTGCTCTCCCCTCTCTCTAGAAGTTAGAAAGAGATAGCCAAAGGAAAAGTGAGGGTTTCTCACCCAAAAACCGGCCTAAACCATAAGGTGGGAAAAGCCTGAACCTCAGATCCCAAAATAAGGAAACGAACGGCCATGATGCGCCCATAAAATAAACTTTCTGGGCCAAACGTGGCTTGCGACACGCCCGTGTCCAAGGCCGTGTCACTCATTTGTCATCGAAACTGTCGCGTCCCGAAAAGAACATGGGCACTCGACAAGCCCGTGTCAGGCTTGACACGCCCGTGTCATCCAGTACACTCCCGTGTAGATGGGTGTGTTCCTCCATTGGTAAAGTCAAAAAGGTCCAGAGTACGACACAGCCATTTTACACACCCGTGTCACATGTCGTGTGCTAGACACGCCCTGGGACACGCCTGTGTCCTAGGCCGTGAAGCTGTCTTAGCAAACCTCGCCAAACAACCCGAGCAGGACACGGGTATTCGACACGCCCATATCGAATTTTACACGCCCGTGTCGGACCCAAACACGCCTGGGCTCAGGCTGTGCGTCCTCACTCAACGATCGTTGAGTGAAACGATTTGAGTGCCTGACATGCCCTGGGACACGCCCGTGTCCCAGGCCATGTTCACCCCCTAGCGACCGTTGACTGTAATTTCGTCTACCACGCGACCATCGCCGAACCCGAGCATGACACGCCCATGGGACACGCCCGTGTCCCAGGCCGTGTCACCTCTACCAAATCCCAGACTTGACTCAAAATGTCACCCGTCACTCTTTTGAGTTTCGAGAGTTACACGACATCTGTCGGATCGATACCACGTCCTCAAACCATTGGATGTGCTAGACCGGTTCTCCATTCCCGGTATAGTAAGACATCTCTGGCTCCCTGAACCCCTCTGGAACTGGGGCGGAAGAAACCAACTCACTGAAGGGGCTGCCTCCTCCTATTGGGCAAGCTGGAGTGCCTTATACCCCCATCTTGCTGAACCGACTGCCGCTCGCCGAGCCCAGGAAGATCACTTGTCCGGGGAGCTCGCATTCTCTCCCTTCCTCTACAACTTCCTTCCTAGCTCACCTATCGGGAGCATCCTCGCCAAGGGCCGGGACCGCGAGTATAGGTGCTGCTGGAGTCGAGCACTCAATTCGCGAGTTGAGTGAGAACCTGATGATGCTGTGTTGGGTCCATTGATCCCAATGGCCCTAATTTTATGATGTCAAATGTGTCAATGAGATAGATAGTTGTATTTGATGTTTGGTTGAGTTCTTGCATGCAGGTTGTGTAACGTCCCAATTCGCGCTAGGCCCCTTGATTGCGTATTTGAGTCAAGGGGGCTGTGGTGAGCCCAATGGGGGATGTGGGTGAACAGGTGCGGATGTGCGGGAAATGAGGAAAACAAGGCAAAACAGCATTTTTGGCTGACACGGGTATGGACACGGCCGTGTCCATACCCGTGTGCCTTATAAAAATAGGTTTACCAGTCAGAGAGGTACACGGGCATTGGGACACGGGCGTGTCCCTAGCCGTGTGCCAAGGACACGGGTCGGGACACGGCCGTGTCTCTACCCGTGTGCCGCAACCCTGACCCGGCAGAAAGTGGTTCTGGGAGGAACACGGCCCTAGACACGGCATGCCACACGGCCGTGTCACCTGAACACGGGTAGGAACACGGCCGTGTGCCTACCCGTGTCTGCGATGTATAAAAAGGAAAAAGTTGGGAAACCCTAGCATTTCATCTCCTTTCTTCTGCCCCGAAATTCCTGAGAGGGTTCTTGGCTGGAGGAGGAGGAAGAGCTTGCCGGAGCCATCCTTGGAGGAATCAAAACGCCGCCACCGTCAAGGGAAAAACAATGCCGCCGCGAAGGAGTGCGAGGCTCATGGCCGGCCATGGTGGTACCGCTGGACTTGAGGTGAGCTTCCTCCCCTCTCCCTTGGTGCTAGATCTATAGTTATTATAGGAGAGACATCGACTCCATAGAGTCTTGATGGTGAGGAGGAGAGTTCTTAGGATAAGCCATGCCTAGGTTTTAGGCTTAGTCTCCCTCAACCTTCTCATCCTTCAAAGTGGAGATGAGAGGGGTTTTCGTTGGGGGTTTGGCTTTGAAAGGAGAAATAAGGTTGGGTGTGATTTCTGGAGAAGTTTATGCGAGGTCGTTGTAAGGAAGAAGATGAACGGATGCCGTTCATCTCGCCTTAAGATGCGTGCAGAAATCTGATTTCTGCACGCGGCGACCTTCGTGGCCAATTTCGGAGGTGTTCTGGCCAGATCTGGGTGATCGACTCAACACGAAAGTCGTAGCCCTTGAAGTTACCTTTCCAACGAGGGGTTGCTCGTTTCCATGCGATACCTGTAGCCACGGGAAAGCTGGTTCGAGTCCGCTGCGTTCGGGAAAATTCCTGTACAGGAAACTGTTTCCTGTACGTATTCGAGTTGAATTTCTGGTATGTTGCGACCAGATCTGGGCGATCGACTCAACACGAAAGTCGTAGCCCTCGCGAATACCTTTCCAACGAGGGGTTGTGCATTGTGATCGGATTCCTGTAGCTCCGGGAATCCCAGTTTTAGTATTGGACTATCCTATGTTAATGCACTTGTTAAATTATAATGTTAGCACTCTTGCAATGATTGTGATTTGCTCATGTGATATCTTGCTCCCATATAACTATAATGGAGAAATGGATTGGATGGGAAGGCTAGATATTAGGAGTTGCTATTGGTAAAGGATATATTTATACAAATTGGCGTTGAACATATCTAATGTACGTAGTGTTGAGGTGAAATCATTGAATAGGTGGGCGTGAACATGATGAACACTATGTGAAGAATATTTTGTAACTGTAATCCGAGCCCAAGGGGTTTATTAACAACCGATGCTTAGAGTTGAAGTCTCCCTACGGGTAGCATCGAGTGAGTTGTTTTGGGGCATGTGATGTGCGACGATTCATCGTGTCGCGGTGTTGAGATAATGATTGTGGCAGGTCTACGGGTTCGCCAGTCGTCACACCGATGGGAGCCAATGAGTAGACTTTGGGCGGTAGGGTTAGATACTTGGTGTCCATAACCCGAGATCTCCTCCGTGCCATGAGAACGGTTGGGCTTGCACCTCGTGCGTTTCCGAGGTTCCACCCGGTTCGAAATCAAAGGCCAGGTTGGGCTGTGTTCTTGGTGCACATTTACCCAAGACCCCTTCTGAGCCGTAGTACGCGTGTGAGCTCCGCTGTTGTGTTCTTAGCGTTGAGGCGTACGGGGGCCTAGGATAGGTAGTGTGATACCACCTAGTAGTGGAGACGCCCGCTCCACTGTCGCCGTCTGGCCACGACGGACGACGCCTGAGAGGTTAGCTACCTGCTCGAAAAGTGGGAACTTCAAGTCTGTGTCGACATAGCAACTTGCATGTGCGTGCGCATGATTCGGTCATAGCATAACATTCATATCATGTCATTCATTGCATACACAAGATCCTCATCGTATAAGTTTGTATGGGCACTCTTATACGATGAGTTACTTTACTGTTAAGCCGATCCTTAACTTATAAGTTTGTATGGGCACTCTTATAAGTTAAGTTACTATTCTGATTAATTATACCTGCTGTCATATATTATTGATATTTGTAGAACTGCTAGTTGTGTAGCGTAGTTTATACTCCACTATATTTACAGTCACCTGCTTGTTTACTTGCTTATATATATACATATTGTACCTTGTTCCTTTCTCCGCCCGGTGCCGAGGAGTCGCCGGGGGAGCGGATGTGAAGCCACTTAGTCTTATGACTAACGGTTGCTACGTCTTCCTTTTTAGGAGGAAACCCCGCAGGTAGAGCAGCTGCGGACTATGCAGCAGGACAGCCAGGCCCGGATGATAGGACCTGAGGTGGGGGTGCCATCGGCACCGTCAGTGACAGTAGTGAGTGTTTTCATGTAGCCGTTTGGCAAAACATTTCTAGACTCTTGTTTATTTGTACAAGCCTGTTGTGCTTGTTATCTTCCGCTATTTTTGGACTTTAACTTAGCTGTGAACTGAACTGCTTTTAGCTTTACTTTTCTGTTATGGTTGGGTTGGCAAAATTGTTGTGATATGGATTGTAGCCGGCGGAATAGGCGTCTTGTGGTAAAGGCTAACCCGTGTGTTAGTGCTACCGCAAGGCGGCTATTTCGGGCATAAGACTCCCCTCGTGCCGTGTGTTGTGTTCCGGGAGGGGGGTCTTACAAATGGTATCAGACTTAGCCGATCTTCACCTACAGCAGTCAGGTAACAATGGGCCACTCCCGTTCGATTGGTCGGTTTGGGGACAAACCGACTTAGCGGAAGCAGTGGTGTGCCCATATGTAATTCACACTAAGTTGTCCAACTTTGACATTAGTTTTAGCCAACCTGACCCTAATTTGTACCTTGCGTATAGGTCCCAGCGCAGGTGGAGCCGGTTGGGGGCACTCCTACCCCTTCCGTTCCTTCACAATTCCAGCAGTCGGAGCTGGGACAAACGCTGTCAGCCATATTGGATGCATTTAAAGCCCAGCAAGCTCCGGTGCAACAACAAGCGCCAAGCTCCAACTGGTTGAGCACCTTCCGTGCCCTGTCCCCTCCTGCCTATCTTGGGACAGAATCGCCGGTGCGCACCGAGGAATGGCTTGATACCGTGCAGGAATTGATGGCTGGCATAAGATGTCCGAACAGCATGGCGGTGACATTGGTAGTGACGCTGCTAGAGCTGCACGCCAAAAGGTGGTGGAAGTCCCTCATGGGCTCCATCTTCCAAGGGCGGTTGTACACGGACATCGGTTGGAACGAGTTCACCGAGGCTTTTCTGGAGCACTTCATCCCTTCTTCTGCTCGGGATGGACTTGAAGAAAAATTTCTGCAGCTGAAGCAGGGATCGAATTCGGTAACGGAGTACCAGAGGGAGTTCCAACACCTCGCTAGGTTTGCCGATTCCTATGAGTTGGACGATAGAGGCTACGCGAAGCGCTTCTACAAAGGGTTAAGGGACCCCCTGAGGCAGGCCCTTTTGTTTATAGCCGATGGAAGCCTGGCAGAAATCATTGACATGGCAAAGAGACTGGAGGCGGACCACATGGGATGTGGCAAGAGACCTGCGGAAGGAGTAATTGAAGTCGGCCCTAGTAATAGAAGGCGGAATGATCATGGCAGAGGAAGGGGAAACCACAGAGGCGGTCGGTGGGTCAACCGGAACTATCGGGTGGAGTACCCAACTCCGCAACCACTACCTTTACCACCACCACCGCAGCAGCAATATTATCAACAACCTGGGGGCCGACGTGAGATGATATGTTTTGAGTGCAACCAACCGGGGCATGTCCGACGAGTTTGCCCGCGACTGATCGGGGGTGCCCCTATTGCTCCCCCTCCAGTAGCTCCACGGGGACGAGGGCACATGCGTGGCCGAGGAAGAGGACCACCAGGGAGAAATCAAGGACATGCACGGGAGCATGTATTCGCATTGGATATGACTCAGGAGAGAAATCCGCAGGAAGTCATCACCGGTACGTGCAAAATTGTTTTAATATTATATGACTTGTTGGATTTATGATACAAATGATACGCGCTATTCTGAATAGTGATTACCCCTTTTGGAACCTAGGCACTGTCGTGGTTAGCGGGAGACCCGCCTATACGTTATTTGACACGGGTGCGTCTCACTCGTTCATTTCGGAGGACTTCGTGAAGGACTTGGAGGGAGTGCAACACTTCACGGGCATTGCTCAAAGGGTGCGCCTTCCGGACGGCTCTGAGATGACGTCGTCAGCAAGTTGCGACTTCGACATCCTTATTGGAGGAAAGTTCTTTGAAACTCCGGCTACAGTGTTAAGAATCCCGGAGTTCGATCTCATCCTGGGCATGAAGTGGTTGGACTGGCACCACGCCAGGATCAATTGTGCGGAGAAGCAAGTTATGTTGAGGCATGGAGACTCGGAAGTCATCTTCCAAGGTATTAAATTCGCACCCCGTAAATTATTATCTTCAATCCAAGTTATGAAATCTCATATGGAAGGGGACGAGGTCTATGTGATTTGCTTCGAGTTGAAGAAATTGACATTAGAGGTCAAGGATGTGCGGGTGGTGCGAGAATTTCCCGAGGTATTTCCCGAGAAATTGCCAGGACTACCCCCGCATAGGGAAGTGGACTTCCAAATCAAGCTAATTCCGGGTGCCAAGCCCGTCTCGCGAGCTCCATACCGAATGGCTCCGAAGGAACTTGCAGAGTTTAGAGTTCAGCTTCAGGAATTGGTGGAAGCAGGGTTCGTTCGCCCAAGCTCGTCGCCTTGGGGAGCGCCCGTTTTGTTCGTCAAAAAGAAGGATGGCACCTTGCGGTTATGTATTGATTATCGAGAGTTGAACCGGTTAACGGTGCGGAACACCTATCCCCTACCGCGCATTGATGAATTATTCGATCAATTGGTGGGATCGTATTGGTTCTCCAAGTTAGATCTGCGTTCGGGATATTATCAGCTGAGGATACAAGAAGATGACATTCAGAAGACGGCGTTCAGTTCGAGATATGGTTTGTATGAATTCACCGTGATGCCGTTTGGGCTCACAAACGCCCCTTCCGCCTTTATGAGCTTGATGAACAAGGTGTTCGGCCCTTATTTGGACATCTTTGTCATCGTGTTCATCGATGATATCCTAGTCTACTCCAAGACTGAAGCAGAACACGCCGAACATCTAACTTTAGTGCTGAGGAAACTAAAGGAGCACACTCTGTTTGCCAAGTTCAGCAAATGTGAGTTTTGGCTTCGAGAGGTCGCGTTCTTGGGCCATGTGATTAGTGGGGCGGGGCTAGCAGTAGATCCGGCCAAGGTGCGGGCCGTGAAGGAGTGGTCGCCATTGAAGTCAGCGGCCGACATACGAAGCTTTCTTGGACTTGCCGGGTACTATCGCAAGTTTGTGAAAGGCTTCTCGAAGATCGCCCTTCCCCTTACTACGCTGACCAAGAAGGGTGTGCCGTTTGAATGGACACCCCAGTGCGAAGCTGCATTCCAAGAGTTGAAAGACAGATTGACGACTGCACCCATCCTAGCTCTTCCATCTGGGAAGGAGGGCTTTCAAGTTTACACGGATGCGTCGTATCAAGGGATGGGAGCTGTGTTGATGCAGAATGGGCATGTGATCGCTTATGCTTCAAGACAGTTGAAGAAGCATGAAGCCAGCTACCCGGTGCATGATCTAGAGTTGGGAGCGGTGGTATTCGCCTTGAAGATGTGGAGGCATTATTTATACGGCGTCCACTGCGAGATCTACTCGGATCACAAAAATCTGAAGTACGTTCACACCCAAAAGGAGTTAAACTTGAGACAGCGGCGGTGGTTGGAGTTCTTGTGCGACTATGATTTCACCTTGAACTACCACCCCGGGAAGGTTAATTCCGTAGCTGATTCCTTGAGCCGGAAAGCGCCGGAAGCGAGCACGGAATCCCGCTTGATGAGGATGGAGTTAATCCGGACGCTGCAAGAGATGGAAATCACTTTGGTCTTTAAGAATCAACCGGAAGAGTATACCGAATATTTGGCCGCGATGAGTATAGTTTGCAACATACGAGACCGGATCCGTACGGAACAAAAGAAGGATGCGGCTTTAACCCCGGCTTTCAAGTCAATGGAGGATGGGACTGCGGAAGAATACTCCCTAAAAGACGGCCTCGTCCATTTTCGTGGCCGGCTTTACATCCCCGAAGGTGACAACATTCGGGAGGATATTCTAAAGGAGGCCCATTGCTCCAAGTACTCGGTGCACCCGGGGATCGCGAAGATGTACACCGATTTGAGAAAGACGATGTGTTGGCCGGGCATGAAGAGGGATGTCAAGTACTTTGTTACTCATTGTGTGGCCTGCCAAATGGTGAAGGCAGAGTGCCGAAGCCCCGGTGGAATGCTACAGTCGTTGCCCATCCCCGAATGGAAATTTGAGGACATCTCCATGGACTTCATCCACGGGTTACCTCGCTCGCGCTCGGGGAATGATTCTGTGTGGGTGATAGTTGACCGGTTGACCAAGGTAGCCCGATTTATCCCAATGAAGAAGGAGGCGCAAGTGGGCGTCTTAGTGCGTCTCTTTGTGGAACAATTTGTGCGGTACCATGGTGTGCCAAAGACGATCGTCTCCGACCGGGATGGTCGGTTTACTTCAAGAGAATGGAGGGCTGTACAGGCTTATTTGGGCTCGCGCCTCGCCTTTAGCACAGCCTTTCACCCACAAACGGACGGGCAATCTGAACGAACCATCCGAACATTGGAGGACCTATTGAGGTTGTGTGTGCTAGATAAAGGAGAACCATGGGAGAGGCTCTTACCTCTCGTGGAGTTCTCTTATAATAACAGTCATCAAGCTAGTATTGGAATGGCACCTCATGAAGCTTTGTATGGAAGGAGGTGTAGAACACCCTTGTCCTGGGTGCAAGACGAAGATCCGAAGACATTGGGAAATGAGTATATTGATGACACGGACGCGGTGGTAAGGTTGATCCGGAATCGAATGCTAGAGGCTCAAAGCCGACAGGTGAAATATTACAACGCAAGGCACCGTATGGTAGAGTTTCAAGTGGGTGATAAGGTGTTCCTGAAGATTCGACCGATGCACGGAGTGTCACGAGTACGTGGAGTCAAGAAGCTCAGCCCAAGGTATCTCGGGCCCTATGTTGTAGTGGAAAGGATTGGCCCTCTGGCCTATCGATTGGAGTTACCACCGGAGCTGGAGAACCTTCACGACGTGTTCCATGTATCGTCGCTTCGGAAGGCTTTGTTGCGACCTGAACAGTATATCCCCACGGCGGATGGTGCCGTGGCATCTGATAGGTCTGTGCGACTGGAGCCGGTGCGGATCGTTGATAACGAAACAAGGACCTTGCGCCGCAAAAGTGTTCCCTTGGTGAAGGTGCTATGGTATAATCACGGGAAGGAAGAGTGCACATGGGAGCCAAGGGATTTGATGCAAGAGCGCTACCCGGAATTATTCACTCCAGGTAAAAAAAAAATTTTATTTGAAAGCATAGTTCCCTTTTTATGTGTTTCACTCCCATAGCCTTACCCTGATTTCGGGGACGAAATCTTTTATTTTGTTTATAGGATTTGTAACGTCCCAATTCGCGCTAGGCCCCTTGATTGCGTATTTGAGTCAAGGGGGCTGTGGTGAGCCCAATGGGGGATGTGGGTGAACAGGTGCGGATGTGCGGGAAATGAGGAAAACAAGGCAAAACAGCATTTTTGGCTGACACGGGTATGGACACGGCCGTGTCCATACCCGTGTGCCTTATAAAAATAGGTTTACCAGTCAGAGAGGTACACGGGCATTGGGACACGGGCGTGTCCCTAGCCGTGTGCCAAGGACACGGGTCGGGACACGGCCGTGTCTCTACCCGTGTGCCGCAACCCTGACCCGGCAGAAAGTGGTTCTGGGAGGAACACGGCCCTAGACACGGCATGCCACACGGCCGTGTCACCTGAACACGGGTAGGAACACGGCCGTGTGCCTACCCGTGTCTGCGATGTATAAAAAGGAAAAAGTTGGGAAACCCTAGCATTTCATCTCCTTTCTTCTGCCCCGAAATTCCTGAGAGGGTTCTTGGCTGGAGGAGGAGGAAGAGCTTGCCGGAGCCATCCTTGGAGGAATCAAAACGCCGCCACCGTCAAGGGAAAAACAATGCCGCCGCGAAGGAGTGCGAGGCTCATGGCCGGCCATGGTGGTACCGCTGGACTTGAGGTGAGCTTCCTCCCCTCTCCCTTGGTGCTAGATCTATAGTTATTATAGGAGAGACATCGACTCCATAGAGTCTTGATGGTGAGGAGGAGAGTTCTTAGGATAAGCCATGCCTAGGTTTTAGGCTTAGTCTCCCTCAACCTTCTCATCCTTCAAAGTGGAGATGAGAGGGGTTTTCGTTGGGGGTTTGGCTTTGAAAGGAGAAATAAGGTTGGGTGTGATTTCTGGAGAAGTTTATGCGAGGTCGTTGCAAGGAAGAAGATGAACGGATGCCGTTCATCTCGCCTTAAGATGCGTGCAGAAATCTGATTTCTGCACGCGGCGACCTTCGTGGCCAATTTCGGAGGTGTTCTGGCCAGATCTGGGTGATCGACTCAACACGAAAGTCGTAGCCCTTGAAGTTACCTTTCCAACGAGGGGTTGCTCGTTTCCATGCGATACCTGTAGCCACGGGAAAGCTGGTTTGAGTCCGCTGCGTTCGGGAAAATTCCTGTACAGGAAACTGTTTCCTGTACGTATTCGAGTTGAATTTCTGGTATGTTGCGACCAGATCTGGGCGATCGACTCAACACGAAAGTCGTAGCCCTCGCGAATACCTTTCCAACGAGGGGTTGTGCATTGTGATCGGATTCCTGTAGCTCCGGGAATCCCAGTTTTAGTATTGGACTATCCTATGTTAATGCACTTGTTAAATTATAATGTTAGCACTCTTGCAATGATTGTGATTTGCTCATGTGATATCTTGCTCCCATATAACTATAATGGAGAAATGGATTGGATGGGAAGGCTAGATATTAGGAGTTGCTATTGGTAAAGGATATATTTATACAAATTGGCGTTGAACATATCTAATGTACGTAGTGTTGAGGTGAAATCATTGAATAGGTGGGCGTGAACATGATGAACACTATGTGAAGAATATTTTGTAACTGTAATCCGAGCCCAAGGGGTTTATTAACAACCGATGCTTAGAGTTGAAGTCTCCCTACGGGTAGCATCGAGTGAGTTGTTTTGGGGCATGTGATGTGCGACGATTCATCGTGTCGCGGTGTTGAGATAATGATTGTGGCAGGTCTACGGGTTCGCCAGTCGTCACACCGATGGGAGCCAATGAGTAGACTTTGGGCGGTAGGGTTAGATACTTGGTGTCCATAACCCGAGATCTCCTCCGTGCCATGAGAACGGTTGGGCTTGCACCTCGTGCGTTTCCGAGGTTCCACCCGGTTCGAAATCAAAGGCCAGGTTGGGCTGTGTTCTTGGTGCACATTTACCCAAGACCCCTTCTGAGCCGTAGTACGCGTGTGAGCTCCGCTGTTGTGTTCTTAGCGTTGAGGCGTACGGGGGCCTAGGATAGGTAGTGTGATACCACCTAGTAGTGGAGACGCCCGCTCCACTGTCGCCGTCTGGCCACGACGGACGACGCCTGAGAGGTTAGCTACCTGCTCGAAAAGTGGGAACTTCAAGTCTGTGTCGACATAGCAACTTGCATGTGCGTGCGCATGATTCGGTCATAGCATAACATTCATATCATGTCATTCATTGCATACACAAGATCCTCATCGTATAAGTTTGTATGGACACTCTTATACGATGAGTTACTTTACTGTTAAGCCGATCCTTAACTTATAAGTTTGTATGGGCACTCTTATAAGTTAAGTTACTATTCTGATTAATTATACCTGCTGTCATATATTATTGATATTTGTAGAACTGCTAGTTGTGTAGCGTAGTTTATACTCCACTATATTTACAGTCACCTGCTTGTTTACTTGCTTATATATATACATATTGTACCTTGTTCCTTTCTCCGCCCGGTGCCGAGGAGTCGCCGGGGGAGCGGATGTGAAGCCACTTAGTCTTATGACTAACGGTTGCTACGTCTTCCTTTTTAGGAGGAAACCCCGCAGGTAGAGCAGCTGCGGACTATGCAGTAGGACAGCCAGGCCCGGATGATAGGACCTGAGGTGGGGGTGCCATCGGCACCGTCAGTGACAGTAGTGAGTGTTTTCATGTAGCCGTTTGGCAAAACATTTCTAGACTCTTGTTTATTTGTACAAGCCTGTTGTGCTTGTTATCTTCCGCTATTTTTGGACTTTAACTTAGCTGTGAACTGAACTGCTTTTAGCTTTACTTTTCTGTTATGGTTGGGTTGGCAAAATTGTTGTGATATGGATTGTAGCCGGCGGAATAGGCGTCTTGTGGTAAAGGCTAACCCGTGTGTTAGTGCTACCGCAAGGCGGCTATTTCGGGCATAAGACTCCCCTCGTGCCGTGTGTTGTGTTCCGGGAGGGGGGTCTTACAGGTTGTCCTTGATTGGACAGATGAACAGAAAGAGGAAGCTGGATATCAGAAGAATGTCTCAGCATAACTGCTGAGACAGCTTAGACAGTTGAGAAGAATGTCTCAGCATAACCGCTGAGACAGCTGAGACAGCTGATAAGAATGTCTATGCATAACCCTGAGACAGCTGATAAGCTCAACACAAAACATTGAGAGAACTGTTGGTCACAGCTAAACCGCTGAGACAGAAGACAGTCTCAGCTGTGAAGAAGAAACCGTTGAGACAGTTGAGAAGGAACTGCTGAGACAGAAGAGTCTCAGCATTGAAGAAGGAGCTCAGAGTTCAAAGTTCGGAGTTCATATTTCATCTAACTGAGTTCAGAGTTCTGAGTTCAAGGTGGAGAAAGGATCAAGAAAGGCTGAGCTTAGCTTGCGTCGACCTGAGTTTAGAGTTCAGAGTTCAAGGTGGAGAAAGGATCAAGAAAGGCTGAGCTTAGCTTACGTCGATCAGAGCTCAGAGATTTTGTAGATCTCAGCTTCACTATTTCGTCGAGCTGAGTTAAGATTTTGAACTAAGCTCAAAGTTCGTCTACCCCATCCTTCACCTAAAGAAAGAATTTGGCTGAGAGATTTCGTCAATCTCAGCTTCACTGTTTCATCAAGATGAGCTCAGATTTTGAACTGAGTTCGAAGTTTATCGACCTCAACGTTCACTTGAAGAAAGAACTGAGATAAGAGATTTCATCGACCTCAGCTTCACTGTTTCATCAAGCTAAGCTCAAATGTCATTGAGCTGAGCTTGAAGTTCGTCGAATGAATTATTAGAAAAGTTAGTTGATTTTTGCTAAGTCCAGATTGATGCTGACTCAGCAAAGTCAACAAGTCAACAAAGTTCAGATTCGATTCAAATCGACATTAACATCGTCGTCAATCTATAGGGGATCTCAAGTTAATAAAGCTGATGTTTTAACCACCGTTAAAAATGAGACACGTGTCGGTCATCTCGCCAATGTGACGGGATTATAAATAGTAAAAGATGATAATGGATTATTTACTAATTAATTTTCGGAGAAAATGAGAAGCAGAGCTCATCGTCTTTATCCTCCATTGTTGCAGAAGCCAAGAACATCAAGTTCAAATCTAAAGGGCCTCTGAGTTAGCTGGTGCAATCAACATCCACACCAGCAGGTTCAGAGTAATCCTCTGAGAGAGATGAAATAGCCTTGGCGTGCCCTAGCTAAAGTTATCTTCTCGATCCAAGCCGAGCCAGTATCAGAAGATCAATTTGCTGGATCAAAGAAGAAGGAAGGGCTGAAATCTGCACAGTGCAAATTGGGAGATATTCCTAGAGAAGAAGAAGAAGCAGATTCATCTTCTAGTTTATTTCAGAACAAGCCAGGCATCATTTCAAGATCACCGTATCATCTTGTTGCTATGAAGATGAAGTTAGGGTAGACATCTACTCGGTCCAGGTAGATAAGCACAGAGAATTTTCTCTGGTGTCTGTAATTCAAAATCTTGAATAATTATGTGTAAGATTCATTTTGAATCTGAGTGGTAAGGCTAAGGCCTAAGTTGTAAGCCTGTGTTATAAAGGCTGAGGTAGGGCAGGAGTTTCCTGAGTTACAGGTGTGTGGATTCACACTGAGGTAGGGAAGGATTTCCTGAGTTATATGAGTGTAGAGTCACTCTGAGGTAGAGTTCTTGGGAAAACCTTGAGTTGTAGGATCTTAGTGATCTGAGTGGTAGAGCTTATGCCTGATTTGTAGGAGCCGGTTGGGCTCTGAGCTGTAAGATCTAAGGATCTGAGAAAGATGGAAGGAAGTTTGGTCGAATCTAGTATACTGCTAGATAGGCAAAGGGGGAAAGTGGATGTACCCATCAATTAAGAAACCACTATAAATCTCTGTGTACTGTGCTTTATTGTGTTTTAATTGATAAGTTGCCTAAGTTTTAAATTGGACCTATTCACCCCCCCCCCCCCCCTCTAGGTGATTAGTTGTTCTTGAAATCAAGACTTTAAAGTGGTATCAGAGGAAGGTTGCCCAAGATAGACTTAACAGTCTGATTTGATCTCCATGGGCAGCTATTAGAAGGCCAAAATGGGTTCAAGTGAGAATCATGCATAAAGAACTTGGATCCATGAAACTTCCTTTTTGAGGAAGGAGACCTTTGGCATCTGGAAGGAAAGGGTCGGACTTTTCATGGAGCCATCTGATCCTAGGATATACAATACAGTACTAGAAGAACCCTTCATCCCAATGAAGACATCAGTCCTTGATGCAAATCTAAAGACTCCAAAGAAGTATTTTGAGATGACTAAAGATGAAATCATCTTAGCTATAATGGATAAGAGGGCACAAAACATTAATGTTAGTGTCATAGATGACTCAACCTTCCAAAACCTAGTCCACTGCAAGACATCTAAAGAGATGTGGGACACACTAGTTGTGTAAGACCCCATTTTTTTCTTTTTCGAACACCGGGGTCTTAGGCCAAGAACCGCCGCTTTGTGGTGACACCATCACGCCCGGGAAGGTCATCACTACAAAACTCCGATCCTGCCGGCCAAATCGATCGCAGAACAGTAGTATAAGTATATATAAAACTAGTCCACCATAATCACATGTATATAAATAAATCTCCACGAACGGAGAGTCCATAATAATAATAGTCAGAGTACAAAAGGAGGGCTTATGCCCAGTACATGTAATCCTCACTACAAGTCACTCGCGGAAGCAAAACTAAAACTAAGCGTCACTGTAACTGTCACTGTACCGAGAGCACCCAAGCTAGACTTGCCCATCTCCACCGACTCCGTACTCTGCTGGTGCTGCATCACTTGGTGCTTCTTCCTTTTCAGCCTGCAGTCATCGCCTCGTAATCCACGTCTGCGTCTACATCTTCGGCCTCCTAGCTGCTGAGCTGGTGGGATCCCACCCATCAAGGGGCATTTGACCCGTGTATGTCCCGGCTGGTGATAATGGTAGCACGGTCGTGGGGTCAATTCTGTCAGAAATTGCAAAACCCGTGACCCTTCTATATGGTACACCTAAAATGTTGTGGTTCGAAAACCGTTAGTCTAAAGTACTAAGCCCTATCATCCCCTACACCTTCCCCCATGGCTCCTAGGTACCGAGCGGAGATGAAGAAAGGGAAGGACATGAAGGTGGAGAATAAGTCAAAAGCAGGTGACAGCGGACCTATTCTAGCAATTCCACAGTAAATATGACAAAAGCAGAAAGTAGGAAATATAACCTTAACTTATACGGAAGCGCATAAGCCAAGGGATATTTTGCAGGGCTCCCATCGTATAAAGTTTCTCATACCACTTATACGTTGGGGTGTCGGTTATAGAACAACAAGAAGTAGCAAGTAAGTAAAAACACAAGAAATATAACCATTGATTTATAGGGATTACCCCTATAGACCAAGGGGTCGTTTTGCAGGGCCTATCATATAAAACGTCTCATACCATCTTATACAATAGGTGGCAATGTTTATGCTATGACACGCAAATATTCTATGGAATGCACAAGCAAGTGCAACACACCCACACGACTCCATGCGCATAGACCTTTAGTTCCCCCTATTCGGGCAGCTAGCTTCACTCCCAGGAACCTCCGTAGTGGCAAATGGAGATAGTGGGTCGGCCCCCCACTCCTAGGCAGGTAACCACACTACCAGGCCAAGCCCTTCCATACGCCCCTAGAAGAACACAACCTAGAGTATCCGCGTATTAGTGCTGGCTATATCCACCAGGCTTTCTTTGGCTAAGTGTCCCACACCGCCGAGTCAACGTACCGACATCGATCGTCCAGTACCGATGACCCACCACTTTTATGCACATGCAATCATGACAGTTATATTTTTACAAGTTCTCATGTTACCGAGCTTCCAGCTCTCTAGACTACCAAGCATATACCAAGTCCCCGAGCATCCCGCTCCCCAGACTTCCAAATTTATACCAAGTCCCCGAGCATCCAGCTCCCCGGACTTCCCAATCACAAACCAGACCATTGACATTACTAGTAGGCCCTTAGACCACGGACCTACTCTACCCATTCCATTGCAATTCTTCTTCCTAAGTGTACAAGTGTAGGTGTGAGGTGCAACTATTATTAGGGTTACTCTTGATCATTTTATTCCTAAGATTTAAGGTTAACCTTGGACTTCCCGAGGTTTACCCGGTGAAGGGCTCGCAGCGGTACTAGAAGCTATGATGGGGTGAATCTCAAAGCTCCCTTTCCAAGGCACTTATTGTAATTGATCGGTTCCCTTAACCCATTCCCTTCTCATATTACAGTGGGCTAATCCTAGGGTGACTTTGACTCTTCCTCTTCTCGGGGAGGACGAACTTCCGTCGAACCCGAACACCACTTAACACGAGTCAATCTCACACCCTACCCTCCTGACTTCCAATAATGAATTTGATTTAACTCACCCTATCCAAACCAGCAAACTACCAAAATTCCATTTCCCAAGTTCATTACCCACTCTAGTTCAGCTTCTGCAGTTTTACTAAACGCAGACCATCCTAAGCTTTACGAGGTATGCAAGGGGTGGTACTCCAAATTGTCTTCCGAATCTTCTATAATATTTACAGGAGGTCTACCACGACATAATTAGTCTAAATCCATAAAATAATAATTTTCCTATTTCATTTGGCATTTAATTTATTTATTCTCAACCTCCCAATGCCCTAGTATGAACATGAAGTGAGCTAATGAGCCAACAATAAATCAACCATAAAATCAGTAAAAATCCAATAAGGCATTTAAGCAGTAATTCCAAATTTGG
This sequence comes from Platanthera zijinensis, assembly GCA_039513925.1. Taxonomy (NCBI): domain Eukaryota; kingdom Viridiplantae; phylum Streptophyta; class Magnoliopsida; order Asparagales; family Orchidaceae; genus Platanthera; species Platanthera zijinensis. Next base: position 39,274,091 of record CM077091.1, on the reverse strand, counting down.
AGAAACTTCAGAGGTGTTTAGGCATACATTTCCTAATTTACCATTTTAGGCCACTTTTACTATATTGTGAAGCAAGTACGGTAAATATATATCCAAAAATAACAAGAAAATTATCAAAGCTTTATGGTTACCTAAAACCATCATAAACCAAGTTCCATAATTTTAATATAATATTTGGGCTCTGAATTTATTTTAATGTAAAACACTAATTTTCCAAGCTTAGTGATAGAGGTACTATTTTTAATTATCTAAAAATCCATAGAAAATTACAGGGTGACTATCATTGTGTGAAACACCCACTGACCAAATTTCATAATTTTCCAATTAATAATTGGGCACTATTTGTATTTTTGACTACATATCTCAAATGGTAAGTTAAAGAAGCAAGTACCCAAAATAATCAGATAAAACTCTCAAGAAAAATACAGAAGGTATAGCATGCTACAAGATGCCCTAATCCAAGATTTCATAACTTTCCAGTGAACATAAATTCTAGAATCATCAAAATAAATATCTAGGGCATAACTAGAGTTGTAAATGAAGTACTGTATAAATTAACCCAAAATTCCCAACAAAATTATATCATTGCCATTTAGACCAGAAAATCATCCTGCCCAAATTTTACTTTATTTGAAGTTCATTTTATAGCATAATAGTTCATATTAAGGTTAGTGACCTAAACTAGGGTTAAGGTTTTAGGTGGGCTAAAGGTCTCCAAATACCCCAAAATTTTGACCAGAGGACTTTAGTACCCTTATGGTCTTCTTCACCAAATTTCAAGTCAATCCAAGGTCATTTGACCCCATGACCTTCACAACCCTAAAAATCCCCATTAAGGGACCTACCCTAGGGTTCTAGGGCTACCCTATCCCAAACCACCCCAAATTACATTGGAGGGTGTGTCATGCCACAAACAGTAAGTGGACAAAATATTAGCCTATATTGAGGTTGTTTGACCACTCAAATCCCAAAGGAATGAATTGACCTAATTAACCCTATAAGGGCCAACCTAGGGTCGAGTTAAACCTTAATCAAAACACTTCCAAATGAAGTGGAATTTTTACCAGAGTTCTAACATTCTTCCTAAGATCTCCCACCCAAATTTGGGGGTATTTTTAGGTGTTTAAGACACCTAACAAAATTTTACATGAATAATTAAATGTTTACAAAAACTATAGAACAATATTCTCAAAAAATTCTGATTTTTGGATAAGACCTAGGTATGGCTAATAATAGCCCATACCCCAAATTTCAAGTCATTTGGATGTCTGGATTGATGTGGGCATCCAAATCAATCTCAGGACAACCCTATGGATAGACCTCACCAAAATGTGTGTTGTGGTCTAACCAGGACTCCAAATCGAGTGAATTTAATTTTGAATTAAACTAGACGTCAAGGGCTACATTTTCTATGTTGACCACTTTTTATGTTTCAGCCTCTACGGGCTACAATTTTCAGTTTAAACTTAGTGTACAGTAAAGGGAATTAATTTCTAATTATACAATATATAATATGATAAAATAATACTGTTCATCTTCTTCTTTACCCGAACCTGAACAGAACCAGAAAAATAACAATTCCTGTAGCTTTTCTAAAGCTATTTCCCGGCCACCCATCCGTATCCCTAACCGGCCACCACCACCACCTTTATTGAGGTGAGGGCTACCGTCGGGCGGCGGCACGGCCGCCGGAGAGGCGGTTTCCGGCGAACCCGCATCATGAAATTTCGGAAAAACCATGGAAACGCTCACCCGATCCGGCTCTTTTGATCTCGATATATCTCCTAATGATTTCTAAGATCTATCCATAGAAGAAGAGGTAGAGGAGGACCTTATTTGAGGTTTGGAATCGAGCCGATCGTCGGGATGCGATTGGCGCGGTGGTGGCGTCGCCGAAATTCTTCAACAGCAAGGTAATGAGCTCTAGCTTTATCTGGCAAGGGTGAAACCTTCCTATCTAAGTCTAGGGAGTCTTTTATAGGAGAACAAGGCGTCGGGAGGGAGTAGAGATGGTCTATCCATTAGTGTTTCTTACATGCAAGCTTCGGCCATGGTGGAGGGGAGCTGAAACGGCTTGTAACAGCTGGAGGAGGGCTGGAAACTCCTCCTCTCTCTGAGAGGAGTTGAATCAAGCCGTGAAAGGGAAGGGGGAAGGCCATGGCATCAAATGCCACTGATGTCCATGAAGCCTAGCTCTCGGCCATGGTCGTCACTGCTCCTTTTGCCAAAACCGACGGTCCACGTGGCACAGTTTCACTTGACCGGTCAACCTTCTTTAAAATAAGACTTAATTGGGTTTTATTAAAAGGAAACGGCCCACTAATGCATTCTGGCCCACTTCCTAGACCGGCCCGGTTCAGCTGAACCAGCACACAGCCAAAAAAAGATGCCAGAAAAATTCTAAGTAAAAAGGCGTTGAGTGAGCTTAGCTCACTCAACGCCGTCCAGATTATGGCATTGAGTGAGCTGAGCTCACTCAATGCCGTCCAGGTTATAGCATTGAGTGAGATTAGCTCACTCAACTCCATCAAGATTATGGCTTTGAGTGAGCTTAGCTCACTCAACGCCGTCCAGGTTATGGAGTTGAGTGAGCTTAGCTCACTCAACGCCGTCCAGATTTTGGCATTGAGTGAGCTTAGCTCACTCAATGCCGTCCAGGTTATGGAGTTGAGTGAGCTTAGCTCACTCAACGCCGTCCAGATTATGGCTTTGCATGAGCTTAGATCACTCAACGCCGTCCAGGTTATGACTTTGAGTGAGCTTAGCTCACTCAATGCCGTCCAGGTTATGGCGTTGAGAGAGCTTAGCTCACTCAACGTGTAAGACCCCCCCCCCCCTTTTTCATTTTAAAAACAACGGGGTCTTAGCCCAGAACTGCCACTTTGCGGTGGCACCGACTCACGGGAAGGCCGCCACTACAACACGCCAATTCTGCCAGCCTTTTTCAATCGCAGAACAGTAGCAAAAAGAAGTAAAAGCCAGTCCACATAACCACATGTATATAAATAAATCTCCACGAAGGGAGTTTCCACAATAATAATAATAATCAGAGTACAAAAGGAGGGCTTATGCCCGGTACATCATATCCTCACTACAAGTCACTCGCGGAAGCAAAACTAAAACTAAGCGTCACCGTAACTGTCACTGAACTGAGGGCACCCAAGCTAGGCTAGCCCATCTCCACCGACTCCGTACTCTGCTGGTGCTGCATCTCTGGGTGCTTCTTCCTTTTTGGCCTGTCGTCGCCGCCTCGTAATCCACGTCTGCGTCTACGTCTTCGGCCTCCTGGCTGCTGAGCTGGTGGGATCCCACCCATCAAGGGGCATTTAACCCGTGTATGCCCCGGATGGTGATAATGGTAACACGGTCGCGGGGTCAACTCTGTCAGAAACTGCAACACCCGTGACCCTTCCATATGGTACACCTAAAATGTTATGGTTCGAAAACCGTTAGTCATAAAGAGTAAGCCCTATCATCCCCTACCCCTTCCCCCATGGCTCCTAGGTACTGAGCGGAGAGGAAGAAAGGTAAGGATATGAAGGTGGAGAGTAAGTCAAAAGCAGGTGACAGCGGACCTATGCTAGCAATTCCATAGTAAACATGATAGAAGCAGAAAGTAGGAAATGTAACCTTAACTTATGCGCGGAAGCGTATAAGCCAAGGGATCTTTTACAGGGCTCCCATCGTATAAAGTGTCCCATACCACTTATACGTTGGGGTGTCGGTTATCAAATAGCTAAGAGTAGCAAATAAGTGAAAGCACAAGAAATATAACCATTGATTTATAGGGATTACCCCTATAGACCAAGGGGTCGTTTTGCAGGGCCTATCGTATAAAACGTCCCATACCATATTATACGAAGGTGGCAATGTTTATGCTATGACACACAAATATGCTATGAAATGCACAAGCAAATGCAACACACCCACCGACTCTATGCGCACAGACCTTTAGTTCCCCCTGTTCGGAAAGCTAGCTTCACTCCCAGGAACCTCCGTTGTGGCAAACAGAGACAGTGGGTCGGGCCCCCCCACTCCTAGGCGGGTAACTGATAATACGTTTTGTAGCCTAAACTATTATCGTATTTTATATTTTAGATTGTTTAAATTATGTCTATTATTAGTTTATTTTTATCCTTTTTATGTAAATTTTATTGCCACTAACGTTTTCCTGTCTTTTTGCAGGTTTCCAGGAAAATTGCCAAAATGGCCTGTCACGCCCCCCTGTCACGCCCTCCCTGGGCATGACCTAGGGCGTGTCACCCGATCCCCAGGACTCCTGCTGGAAGGGACAGAAAAACGGATAAAACCGTTGTCACGCCCCCCTGTCACGCCCTACCTGGGCGTGTCACCAGGCGTGACCATGGGCGTGTCGCCCTCTGCCGCAAAGCTGCCGCCGCATTAAATGTCGTTCCGCCTCAGCACGCAAATAGTACTGTCACGCCCCCCTGTCACGCCCGTGACATGGGCGTGACACCCTCCTTTTTCGACGACTGACGGATTTCCGACCAATGATTTGGACATGACGTGCCTGTCACGCCCCCCTGTCACGGGCGTGACCTCGGGCGTGACCACCGGCGTACCGAAGCAATCATCCCTCCCGCCAGAATCCAGAGCCCGAGGTCAACATAGTACTGTCACGCCCCCTGACACGCCCCCCTAGGGCGTGTCGGAGGGCGTGACTAACCCGAGAAAAAAATCTATAAATAGAGCCCCCCCCTCTCCATTTCAGCAAGCTTTGGTTGAGTGGGGGAGGTGCTGCCCCTTTGTTTCTTGATCCTTTTTCATGCTTTTTCTCTCTCTCTCTCCCCCCCTCTCTTTGTACTTTTTGTTTAACCCTAGTTTAATCTTAGTTTGTTCTAGCTTTTATTGCAATTTCCTTCTTGCTTAGTGCTTAATGTAGGGCTAGAATAGGGTTTAATTTTCATGCACTTGTAATTTTATTTTCATTAGTGTAACTTGCCCTTTTTCATTAATAAAATTGTTCTTCCCTTAGCTTGTGTTCTTCTTATGTTTTTCTACTCATCTCCCCCCCTCCACTCCATTATGATTAACTAATCCTCCTTGTACTCGATCTTGATGATCTGAGGTTAGAGCGATTATGTTATGATATTTTAATTAATTTTTTCTTTTTAGGTTAGGGCCTTGAATTACTCTTGATTAATCACGGGATGGGGGTATATTTTCGATATATACTCTCCGCCTTTGCTTTCATTCTGGGCTAGCCGAGAGGCCGAAAGAATGAAGTGAGCATTCAAGAGTAAAGGGAGTTGTACGCACCCCTCGAGAGAGGCAGACGTCCAAATCTCCCGGATTGGAGTAAAATCCAATAGTGGGGTTCACCGCGTAAAGCGAGTTTTAGGCCTCCGATTTAGACGAGAGTCGGTCGGACCTTCCTAAACTCAGTTGGGCACGACTTCGAGAGAAGCGCGTTCGAGCTTTAGGAACCTCCACGGTCAAGGACCCTTATCCTATTAAGTTTAGATTTTTATCGCATTTCCTTAATCGTCTTTAGCCGAGGTGAATCTTGATCGGGTGCATTTTCATTTCATATTTTCTACCTTTAGTAGTAATCACCTGTCTTGTGCTCTTTAATTAATTGCAGTAGTTTCCTTTCTAGCTTAGTTGTTTGCTTAATAGCCTTCTTAATTACAGTGTTTCTCTTTCTAGTACAGCTTTACTTTCTCCTCTGCACTTAGATTTTCTAAAACCCTAGTTTTTCCGTCGATAAGATAATAGCGTTCGTGTGAGTAAGCATAGCCAACAGTTCCCGGATTTCAATACGACACTTGTGTCCCCTTGCTACAATTCGATAGGTATACTTGCCTCATTGGGTTGCTAGTTCGGTTGCGTTTATTCTCTTTGAACCCTAGCGCGCAACAAGTTTTTGGCGCCGTTGCCGGGGAACCAACTTCCGTTGATATTTTGAAAACACGAACCTATTAATTTTATCTTCTCTTTCTCATCCTCTTTCTTTAAAATTTTAAAAATCAAAAAATTTTTTTATCACCGCTCTTAATAGAAACCAACCTCACAATTTTTCTACGCCACCTAATTCTCTCGAAAAGGGCAAAGGGCTTTAAGCGCCACTGTCTTGTCTAGTACCTTGCGAACCCTTCACGGGGTAGTCCTTGGGAAGTTCGGGAGTTAATCTATATAAAAAAATCTATTTCAAAAAGAAAAAAAAATTCTAATCTTTTTTCCAGTTTATCCTTTTTCTCTTCCTCCTCTTCTTTTCTGTTCTTTTAGTGCATGACCCGCAGGAGTCCGTCGGTCATTTTGGACTTGGACCACGAAATTGAGCGTACTCTTCGGAGAAGATCGCGATTTCAAGCTCCTACTATCCAAGTGTCGGTTGAGGACTCCGAGTCATTTGCTACTTTAAGAATGGAAGAACCCAACGTAGATGAGGCCGTGCAAAGGACTATGTCCTATTATGCACGACCGAACCTCGAGGGAACAGAATCAAGTATAGTCCGCCCTGCTATAGCAAATAATAACTTTGAATTAAAGCCTAGCATAATTCAAATGGTGCAGCAATATGTGCAATTTGACGGACTTCAAGATGAAGATCCGAACGCACATATAGCTAGCTTTCTTGAAATTTGTGACACCTTCAAGATAAATGGTGTCACAAATAATGCGATCAGGCTGAGACTCTTCCCCTTCTCTCTAAGAACTAAAGCTAAGCAGTGGCTTAACACACTTCCAAAAAACAGCATAACCACTTGGAATGAATTAACTGAAAAATTTTTGGCGAAGTATTTTCCGCCAGCTAAAACCGCAAAACTTAGGAACGACATCTCTGCCTTCGGACAAATAGACTCTGAAACCCTATATGAAACCTGGGAGAGATTTAAAGAATTATTAAGATGATGCCCACATCACGCGCTGCCTGTATGGTTACAAGTGCAGACGTTTTATAACGGGCTAAATCAAAGCACGAAGCAAATGATAGACGCAGCTTCTGGCGGTACTTTAAATCATAAGACCCCGGAAGCCGCTCTTGAGCTTTTTGAGGACATGGCCATGATCACTTATCAGTGGAATGTGCCTAGGTCCCGCCCGAACAAGCCTGCAGGTATCTATGAAGTGGACAACGTCTCCCAGCTCGCTCTGCAAGTAGAAATCCTAAGCAAAAAGATAACAGAGATGACTGCTGCCTCCGCCCCTCAGGTATGGGAATCTGCAACCCCTACTCCAGAACATTTAGATTATGTTATTAATATGCCTAGAACTGCTTTTAATAATTTTTCTGCTGCGAATTTTCCTCCGCCTGGTTTTAATTTTCCAAATAGTTATAACCCTGCTTTAAGAAATCACCCGAACTTTTCATGGAGTAATCCATCGAATGCGATGCGCCCACCCCCGCAAAATGATTTTTCTGCACCACCACCACCACCACCTCTTCAAAATTACTCAAAACCTCTAAGCTTGGAGGAATTACTTACTAAATATATCACCACAAATGACGCCACTATAAGAACGTTAACCGGAAGCGTAAAAAGTCTAGAAAATCAAGTAGGACAGCTCGCGAAAATAATTTCTGAGCGACCCGCAGGGTCTCTTCCTTCCAATACCGAACCCAACCCGAGAGAGCAAGCGAAAGCTATAACTCTTCGGAGTGGGAAGCAAGTCTCCGGTATGGTAAGTGAAGAGCCCGAGGCAAGCTCCGCTCCCGCTTTTAAAAATCAAAGCTCCGCTCCCGCTTTTAAAAATCAAAGCTCCGCTCCGCTTACACCCTCTGCTGAAGAAGTAATCACCCCCGCTTTAGAAAATAATCTCACTCCACCACCCATCTTCAAAAATAATTCAACACCTCCATACCCCTCTGAACTTAATAGACAACGTCAAGATGATCAGTACTCCCGCTTCTTAGAAATCTTCAAACAAATCCACATTAATCTTCCCTTCCACGAGGCTACTTCGCAGATGCCGAAATACGCCAAATATCTTAAAGACCTCCTCACAAACAAAAAGAAGTTAGAGAATCTTTCGCACGTCACGCTAAACGCCGAGTGCTCCGCCGTTTTAACAAATGGTTTGTCGAAGAAAATCAGTGACCCGGGTAGTTTCTCTATCCCGTGTGTCTTCGGTGATCTCTTTGTTAAACACGCGTTAGCCGACTTAGGCGCAAGTATAAACCTGATGCCCTTTTCGTTGTTCAAAAAGTTAGGGATTGGTAGCCTTAACCCCACGCGTATGAGTATCCAGCTAGCCGATAGATCCGTCAAGTACCCGTTAGGAATAGTGGAGGACGTTCTAGTGAAAGTCGACAAGTTCATCTTCCCGGTGGACTTTGTCATTTTGGACATCGAAGAAGACGTCGAGGTTCCCCTGATCCTTGGCCGACCCTTCCTTGCCACCTCCCGAGCCATCATTGACGTAAGCAATGATAAGCTCTTTCTTCGAGTAGGCGACGACGAAGTCACATTTTCTATCACCCCTTCGATGAAGAACACCTTAGCAAACGATGACTCATGTTTTTTCGTAGACGCCGTAAGTGATGATTCTTCCAACTACCTCTTCGACTTTGAAAAAGAATTTTCTACTTTTTGCTCCTCTTCTCTTACAACGGAATCACTGCAAGTAAGTGATGAATCTTCGTATTGTCTTTCTGAGTTTGAAAAGGAATTTTCTGATTTTTGTTCTTCCTCTGTTCTTCCCACTGAATCGCTACAAGAAGCCGTCTTGGCTGCTAACCCCACCCCTTATTACGTTCCTTATAAAAAAATTTATGAAGATATTATTTTTGAAAAAGAAAGAATCTCAAAATCCTCTTATGAAGAACCCCCTACCCTAGAACTTAAAGAACTTCCCGAACACCTTAAGTATGCTTTCTTAGAAAAAGATTCCAAGTTACCAGTTATCGTTTCGGCTTACCTCACGGATACGCAAAATGATAAACTTCTGCTAGTTCTACGTAAGCATCGCCGGGCTATTGCTTGGCAAATTTCTGATATCAAGGGCATAAGCCCATCTTTCTGTACCCATAAAATTTTAATGGAAGATAATTCGCATAACTCTATCACACCTCAGCGCCGTATAAACCCGAATATGAAAGAAGTAGTTAAGGGCGAGGTTATGAAACTATTAGACGCAGGAATTATCTACCCTATATCGGACAGTAAGTGGGTTAGCCCCGTTCAGGTAGTTCCAAAAAAGGGAGGGATAACCGTAGTTAGTAATGAGAATAATGAATTAATCCCGACACAGACGGTGACGGGTTGGCGTATGTGCATAGATTACCGTAAGTTAAATGACGCCACCCGCAAGGACCACTTTCCTTTACCATTTATCGACCAGATTTTAGAACGTCTCTCCGGCCATAGCTTTTATTGTTTTCTCGATGGCCACTCGGGGTACTTTCAAATACCCATCTCTCCCGAGGACCAAGAGAAAACTACGTTTACTTGTCCCTTCGGCACCTTCACGTACCGAAGAATGCCGTTTGGATTATGCAATGCGCCGGCTACATTCCAACGATGTATGCTCGCAATATTTGACAAGTACGTAGAAAGCATTATGGAGGTATTCAAGGACGATTTCTCCGTGTTCGGCGATTCCTTCAATAGATGTTTAGAAAACCTCAAAAAAGTCTTAGAACGATGCGAAGAAACTAACCTTGCCCTAAATTGGGAAAAATGCCATTTTATGGTGAGGGAAGGGTTAGTTTTGGGTCATAAAATTTCTGCTAAAGGTATTGAGGTAGACGTTGCCAAGATAGAAGTTATTGAGAAGTTGCCGCCACCTACAAACATAAAAGCTATAAGAAGTTTTCTGGGCCACGCTGGTTTTTATCGTCGTTTTATAAAGGACTTCTCCAAGATCACAAAGCCCCTCACCCATCTCTTAGAGAAAGACGCTCCATTCATTTTTGATGACTCTTGTATTTCTGCCTTTGAATCAATTAAAGAAAAGTTAATTAACGCACCAATTATGATAGCTCCGGTGTGGGACCTTCCCTTCGAGATTATGTGCGATGCGAGTTGTTTTGCGGTGGGGGCCGTATTAGGTCAACGCATATCTAAGAACTTCCACCCCATCTATTATGCTAGTAAAACCCTCACATCTGCACAAGAAAATTACACCACAACCGAGAAGGAGCTCTTAGCTGTAGTATTTGCGTTTGATAAATTTCGCCCTTACATTACACTTTCGAAAATCATTGTTTTTACGGACCACTCGGCCCTCAAGTACCTTCTTGCCAAAACGGATGCCAAGCCTCGCTTGATTCGCTGGGTCTTACTCCTCCAGGAGTTTGACTTAGAGATCCGTGATAAGCGAGGAGCCGAGAACTTGGCCGCCGACCATCTATCCAGATTAGATAACCCCTTTATAGAAAAATTAAATGAAAAATCTTTTAATGACTATTTTCCTGATGAGAAACTGCTTTTAGTTAATACATCTACTTCTCCTTGGTTCGCGCACATCGCCAACTATCTAGTGGCCCGGGTGCTCCCAAAAGAGTTCTCCTCTCAGCAAAAGAAGAAATTCTTTTCTAAGCTGAAGAACTACTTTTGGGAAGACCCGTATCTTTTCAAAATTTGTGCGGATCAGGTGATAAGGAGATGTGTTTCTTTTGATGAAGGAATTGATATTCTAAAACATTTGCATGAAGGTCCGACAGGTGGGCACTATCAAGCGGCTCGCACCGCTCATAAGGTGCTTTGCGCGGGTTTTTACTGGCCTAGCCTGTTTAAAGACGCGCAAGCCTTTGTGAGCAGGTGTGATAGTTGCCAACGGTCGGGCAATATTTCTAATAAAAATGAAATGCCGCAAAATTATTTCTTAGAGTGCGAAATTTTCGACCTCTGGGGAATTGATTTTGTTGGCCCCCTTCCTTCTAGCTTCGGAAACAAATATATTTTAGTTGCTGTTGATTATGTTTCACGATGGGCTGAGGCCCAAGCTCTTCCTACGAACGACTCCCGAGTTGTAGTCACGTTTCTAAAAAGATTATTTTCTAGATTCGGTATGCCACGCGCAATCGTTAGCGATAGGGGTTCCCATTTTTGCAACGCGCAATTTTCAAAAATTCTTACCAAATACGGCGTTACGCATAAGCTTTCCACTGCCTACCACCCCCAAACTAACGGTCAAGTCAAAGTAGTTAATAGAGAAATAAAAAGAATATTAGAAAAGATTGTTTCAACTTCTAGAAAAGACTAGTCAGCCAAACTTGACGATGCCTTATGGGCCTACCGAACAGCGTACAAAACCGCCCTCGGATGTACGCCGTATCGGCTGGTCTATGGAAAATCGTGCCATCTGCCCGTAGAGTTAGAACACCGCGTCTTTTGGGCCTTAAAATTTTTAAACTTCGATCCCCACTCAGTCGGCGACCTTCGAAAATTTCAACTAAATGAACTCGATGAGTGGCGCTCTTATGCTTATGAAAATAATAAACTTTATAAAGAGCGGACGAAGCGTTTACACGATAAACACTTAAGGCACCCTAAAAACTTTAAGCCGGGCGACCAAGTCCTGTTATATAATTCTCGTTTACGTTTATTTCCGGGCAAATTAAAATCTCGCTGGTCTGGCCCGTTTTCTGTTTTAGAAGTATTTCCTTATGGAACTGTTTTAATTTCTCACCCTGATAAGGGTAATTTCAAAGTGAATGGTCAGCGTCTTAAAATCTACTTTTCTGGTGATGATGATGTCACTCCAAACATTATTAAGTTTCTGCTTCACGAACTTTAATCTTGAACTTTTAATTTTTTTTTTTTGCTAAAAACAATTTTATTTCGGGACAACAATATTTTTGGACAATATTATTTTTTGATGCGTCGAGCTCAACGACGCTTTAACCAATGGGCGCTCTTGGGAGGCAACCCAAGTTATCTTTTTCTGTTTTCTTTATTTTACAATTTTTGCCTCGGATGGCTCCGACAAGCTGAAGCTTCTGCGATCGCCTGCTCCAACATTGCTGAATCTATCACGAAGTCCAAAGATGACATTCGGAGGAGCGGCATCACTCAGCTTTCGCAGCAAATAAATCCGGGGAAGTACCTGTATTTCAATTCTGTCTTTCAATTCTGTACTTTATTTTTCTCTCCTTCTCCAATCCCCTTCTTTAGCCATTGAGGACAATGTCTGTTTTAAGCTTGGGGGAGGATTTCCTCCTTCATTTTTGCTTAGTGTAAATAATTTCCTTTTTTGTATATATTGTAAATATTTCCAAAAAAAAATGAATATCTTAAAATTCCAAAAAAAAGAGAAAAAAATATCCAAAATCCAAAAAAATAAAGAGAATATTTCGCAAAATAAAAAAAATATATATATGTGTTTTTGAATAGTTTAGACATTTTGGTATTTCAATAGTACCCCCAGTTTTTAGTTTTGTTTTACTCAAAATCTCCTATAAATAACTTAGTTAACTATAATATTTCTAATCGTTCTTTTTAATTATGTTTCACAAGTAAAATGTTGGTCATGCTGTGTTTCTAATTCGCGGTAGCATGTTAAGGTGAAATATTTTTCTAAAACTCGCATTTCTATTATGGTTTTTTGTTTTTTATTTCCTTTACTTTCTCAAAAATTCATCATCCACTATTTTCTTTTTCGTTTTTGAATAATTTTTGTAAAGTCAACTTTTGAATAACGTAGTAGATGTGAACGATCCAAGTCACCGATTATTTCTATTTTCGAGTTAATTTCATCAATCTTCTTTTATTATCTAGGACTCGCTTTTTGAAATTTTTCAAACCTTTGTTTTAAATAAATTCAAAAGCGTGAAAATGATTTAGGCCGTTTTTGTTTTCGTTTGAGCTTTCCTGCCAACCTAAAAACTTTTACCACTAGTTAGCCGTTTTTGAGCCTTTTTCCGATTTCATTTGATAGCTCCTCCCTTCATTTCAGTTTCACCAAAGCCAAAAATTTCCAACCTATCGAATTGCACTAGCCTTTTTGAGTTTCATAAATTATTTTGACAATTTTGATAGGGTATTTTGTGATTTTTGTGGAGAAAGGTTTTCGAAAAAAAAGCAAGTATGTTCAAAAGTGATGTTTATTTTTGTTTGGCCAACTCAAAAAGAAAAATAAAAATATTTATGGCCTTTGTTTTGAAAAAAAAAAGAGAAAAAAAAGAAAAAATGGAAAAGAAAAGAAGAAAAAGAAAGAAACAAAAAATGTGTATATATTTTTATGAAAGTTTTTGAAACTCTTTGCTTTGGTTTAGTGTGATTTTAAACCTTCACGTTTATCTTTGAATTCCACTTCTAATCATTTTCCTAAACCAAACGTTTCTGTCCTATTTAAGTCCTTTTGATTCACGCTTTTTGATTTTTATTTAACTAAGAAAAGAAAAATAGTAAATCAGTTTTAGTTTTAGATTTAAACCTAGATTTTTGTTAATTAAATTGATATAATTATAATGCGTTTCTTGGATCTAGTAACAACTCAATGCGTGTTTTTCATTTTCGTTGCTTTGCTAAAGTCCATTTAAAAAATCTCGCTAAAATTTTGGATGATTTGTTTTTATTAAGTAAAGTTTATAAAAGTTTTACCATACCTAAATAATTATTTTAGACTTACATTTCACCTTTTCCCTACTTAGAATTTCGCATAGTACTTGTGTAGGCATAATTAGAACTTTTTGATTAGTCCTGTTATAAATATCTAGTTTTTATATTTTTGCATGGGGACAAGCAAAGCTTAAGCTTGGGGGAATTTGATAATACGTTTTGTAGCCTAAACTATTATCGTATTTTATATTTTAGATTGTATAAATTATGTCTATTATTAGTTTATTTTTATCATTTTTATGTAAATTTTATTGTCACTAACGTTTTCCTGTCTTTTTGCAGGTTTCCAGGAAAATTGCCAAAATGGCCTGTCACGCCCCCCTGTCACGCCCTCCCTGGGCGTTACCTAGGGCGTGTCACCCGATCCCCAGGACTCCTGCTGGAAGGGACAGAAAAACGGATAAAACCGTTGTCACGCCCCCCTGTCACGCCCTACCTAGGCGTGTCACCAGGCGTGACCATGGGCGTGTCGCCCTCTGCCGCAAAGCTGCCGCCGCATTAAATGCCGTTCCGCCTCAGCACGCAAATAGTACTGTCACGCCCCCCTGTCACGCCCGTGACATGGGGGTGACACCCTCCTTTTTCGACGACTGACGGATTTCCGACCAATGATTTGGACATGACGTGCCTGTCACGCCCCCCTGTCACGGGCGTGACCTAGGGCGTGACCACCGGCGTACCGAAGCAATCATCCCTCCCGCCAGAATCCAGAGCCCGAGGTCAACATAGTACTGTCATGCCCCCTGACACGCCCCCCCTAGGGCGTGTCGGAGGGCGTGACCAACCCGAGAAAAAAATCTATAAATAGAGCCCCCCCTCTCCATTTCAGGAATCTTTGGTTGAGTGGGGGAGGTGCTGCCCCTTTGTTTCTTGATCCTTTTTCAAGCTTTTTCTCTCTCTCTCTCTCCCCCTCTCTTTGTACTTTTTGTTTAACCCTAGTTTAATCTTAGTTTGTTCTAGCTTTTATTGCAATTTCCTTCTTGCTTAGTGCTTAATGTAGGGCTAGAATAGGGTTTAATTTTCATGCACTTGTAATTTTATTTTCATTAGTGTAACTTGCCCTTTTTCATTAATAAAATTGTTCTTTCCTTAGATTGTGTTCTTCTTATGTTTTTCTACTCATCTCCCCCCCCCCCTCCACTCCATTATGATTAACTAATCCTCCTTGTACTCGATCTTGATGATCCGAGGTTAGAGCGATTATGTTATGATGTTTTAATTAATTTTTTCTTTTTAGGTTAGGGCCTTGAATTACTCTTGATTAATCACCAGATGGGGGTATATTTTCGATATATACTCTCCGCCTTTGCTTTCATTCTGGGCTAGCCGAGAGGCCGAAAGAATGAAGTGAGCATTCAAGAGTAAAGGGAGTTATACGCACCCCTCGAGAGAGGCAGACGTCCAAATCTCCCGGATTGGAGTAAAATCCAATAGTGGGGTTCACCGCGTAAAGCGAGTTTTAGGCCTCCGATTTAGACGAGAGTCGGTCGGACCTTCCTAAACTCAGTTGGGCACGACTTCGAGAGAAGCGTGTTCGAGCTTTAGGAACCTCCACGGTCAAGGACCCTTATCCTATTAAGTTTAGATTTTTATCGCATTTCCTTAATCGTCTTTAGTCGAGGTGAATCTTGATCGGGTGCATTTCCATTTCATATTTTCTACCTTTAGTAGTAATCACCTGTCTTGTGCTCTTTAATTAATTGCAGTAGTTTCCTTTCTAGCTTAGTTGTTTGCTTAATAGCCTTCTTAATTGCAGTGTTTCTCTTTCTAGTACAGCTTTACTTTCTCCTCTGCACTTAGATTTTCTAAAACCCTAGTTTTTCCGTCGATAAGATAATAGCGTTCGTGTGAGTAAGCATAGCCAACAGTTCCCGGATTTCAATACGACACTTGTGTCCCCTTGCTACAATTCGATAGGTATACTTGCCTCATTGGGTTGCTAGTTCGATTGCGTTTATTCTCTTTGAACCCTAGCGCGCAACAGTAACCACACTACCAGGCCTAGCCCTTCCGTACGCCCCTAGAAGAACACAACCTAGAGTATCCGCGCACTAGTGCTGGCTATACCCACCAGGCTTTCTTTGGCTAAGTGTCCCACACCGCCGAGTCAACGTACCGCTGTCGGTGTGATCGATCGCCCAGTACCGATGACCCACCACTTTTATGCACATGCAATCATGATAATTATATTTGTACAAGTTCTCATGTTACCGAGCCTCCAGCTCTCTAGGCTACCAAGCATATACCAAGTCCCCGAGCATCCCGCTCCCTGGACTTCCAAATTACAAACCAAACTATTGTCATTACTAGTAGGCCCTTAGCCCACGGACCTACTCTACCCATTCCATGCCAATTCTTCTTCCTAAGTATACAAGTGTAGGTGTGAGGTAGAACTATTATTAGGGTTACTCTTGATCATTTTATTCCTAAGAGTTAAGGTTAACCTTGGACTTCCCGAGGTTTACCCATTGAAGGGCTCGCAGCGGTACTAGGAGCTATGAAAGGGTGAATCCCAAAACTTCCTTTCCAAGGCACTTATTATAATTGATTGGTTCCCTTAACCAATTCCCTTCTCACATTACAGTGGGCTAATCCTAGGGTGACTTTGACTCTTCCTCTTCTCGGGGAGGATGGTCTTCCGTTGAACCCGAACACTACTTATCGCATGTCAATCTCACACCCTATCCATCCTGACTTCCAATAATGAACTTGATTTAACTAACACTATCCAAACCAGCAAACTACCAAAATTCCATCTCCCAAGTTCATTACCCACTCTAGTTCAACTTCTGCAGTTTTTACTAAACGCAGACCATCCTAAGCTTTAGGAGGTATGCAAGGGGTGGTACTCCAAACTATCTTCCGAATCTCATATAATATTTACTGGAGGTCTACCAAGACCTAATTAGTCTAAATCCGAAAAATAATAATTTTCCTATTTCATTTGGCATTTAATTTATTTATTCTAAGATTCCAAATGCCATAATATGAATATGAAGTGCACTAATGAGCCAACAATAAATTCTCCTAAAATCATTAAAAATCCTATGGGACATTTAAACAACAATTCCAAGTTTTGAGAAATTCCAGAGATGTTTAGCCCTATATTTCCAAATTTACCGTTTCAGGCCATTTCTACTATATCATGAAAGAAGTACTGTAAATATGTGTCCAAAAATCCCAAGAAAATTATAGAAGCTTTATAGTGACCTAAAATCATCATAAACCAAGTACCATAATTTTTCTCCAACATTTGAACTCTGATTTTATTTTAATGTAAGAAACTAATTTTCCTAACATAATGAAGGAGGTACTGTTTTAAATCATCTAAAATTCCAGAGAAAATTATAGGGTGACTACCATAATTTGAAACACCCACTGACCAAATTTCATAATTGTCCAAATAGTAATTGGGCCTTAACTGTATTTTTGACTACATATCACAATTAGTACATTAAAGAATAAAGTACCCAAAATAATCAGATAAAACTTCAAATAAAAATACAGAAGGTATAATATGCTATAAGATGCCCTAATCCAAGATTTCATAACATTCCAGTGAACAGGAATTCCAGAATCATCAAGATAAATATCTAGGGCACAATTAGAGTTGTAAATGAAGTACTGTATTAATTAGCCGAAAAATCTCAACAAAATTATATTATATCTACTTGGACCATAAAATCACTCTACCCAAATTTTACTTGATTCGTAGTTCAGTTGATAGCTTAATAATTCAAATTAAGGTTGGTGACCTAAACTAGGGTTAGGGTTTGAGGTGGGCTAAAGATCTCCAAATACCCTAATATTTTCACCAGAGGACTTTAATGGCCCTATAATTCTCTCCACCAAATTTCAAGTCAGTCCAAGGTCATTTGACCCCATGACCTTCACAACCCTACAAATCTCCATTAAGGGACCTACCCTAGGGTTCTAGGGCTACCCTACACCAAACCACTCCAAACTCCCTTGGAAGGTGTGTCATGCTCTAAAAAGTCAGTGACCAAAATATCAGCCCCTGTTGAGGTGATATGGCCACTCAAATACCAAGGGGGTGTTTGATCCTAAATTATCCTATGAGGATCAACCTAGGGTTGGACATAAACCTAATCAAAACATCTCCAAATGAGATGAAATTTTTACTAGAACCTTATGCTACACCCAGGGACCACTCACCAAAATTTGGGAGGGTTTGGAAGTCATTTAGCCATCTAATTTAATTATGCGAAAATTATTAAATTTTTCTAATAACTATAGAAAAACATTCTCCAAAAATTCTCATTTTTGGATAGCACCTAGATATAGGTAAGGTTAGGCCACACCCTAAATTTCAAGTCATTTTGATGACTGGATTGGAGTGGGGATTTTTTATAAGATCAATACAACCCTAAGGATAGGCCTCACCAAAACGTGTGCTGTGGTTTAACCAGGACTCCAAATCGAGTGAAATCAAGTTTAAATTAAACTTGACTTCAAGGGCTACATTTTCTAAGTTGACCACTTTTTGTGTTTCATCCCCCACGGGCTATAATTTTCAGTTTTAACCAAGTGTACAGTAAAGGGATTTAATTCCTAATTATACAATATATAATATAATAAAATGTTACTGTTCATCTTCTTCTTTAGCCCGATCCAGCAACTAAAATGCTTAAAACCTGTAGCTTTTCTAAAGCTATTTCCCAGCCACCCAGCCATCTCCCTGGCCGGCCACCACCACCACCACCTCTGTTGAGGTGAGGGTTACCGTCGGGCGGCGGCACGGCCGCCGGAGAGGCGGTTTCCGGCGAAACCGACCACCATTTATTCTTAAAAAACATAGAAAAACTCACTCAATCTTGCTCCTTTGAGCTCGACATCTCTCCTAAGTAATTTCTAAGATCTATCCATAGAAGAAAGAGTAGAGGAGGACCTTATTCGTGGTTTGGAGTCGAGATGGACGTCGGATTGTCATGGCGCGGTGGTGGCGTCGCTGGAAATTCTTCAACAGCACAGTAGGAGGCTCGAAACTTCAGGTAAGGGCTGGGAAACTTCATCCTTGAGCCAAAGGGGCCTTTTTAAAGCAGTAAAAAGGAGGGAGGGGAAAGGTATAACGCTGGTGGCCATTAATATTTCTCTTAAGAACGTTTCGGTTATGATGTGGGGAAGAGGAAAAGGTGGAAGATGAAATGGCTGATCCAGGTGGCGATTTTCTATTGGACCTCACTCTCTCTTTCTATTAAATAATTAGAGATGGAAACGACCCATAAATATTCCTGCTGTACATTCCCATAATCAGAATTGATTAAGACGTCGGTTACCGAAATTTAAAGTCTGGCTGACGTTTCGGCCTTGGTCATGGGCGTGACATATAGGTCACGGGCGTGACATGCCCGAATGGCAAATTCTAGGTTCGACGATCGTCGAACTGAGATCGACGATCGTCAAAGGGTGGTCACGCCCTAGGTCACGGGCATGACACATGGGTCACGGGCGTGACAGGCCCGGGTGACCAAATTCTGGGTTCGACGACCGTCGAACTGAGGTCGATGGTCGTCGAAGGGTGGTCACACCCTAGGTCACGGGCGTGACAAATGGGTCACGTGCGTGACAGGGTCAAGATGCAAATTCCGCGCTCGACGATCGTCTCACTGGGATCGACGATCGCCGAAGGGGGTCACGCCCTAGGTCACGGGCGTGACACCTAGGTCACGGGCGTGACATGGCCATTACACAAATTCTGCACTTCGACGATCATCCCGCTGAGATCGATGATCGTCGAAGGGGCCACGCCCTAGGTCACGGGCGTGACACATAGGTCACGGGCGTTATAGGTCCGGGTTTCAAATTCGACGATCGTCTCACGGAGATCGACGATCGTCGGAGGAGTCACGCCATATGTCACGGGCGTGACACATAGGTCATGGGTGTGACCAACCCATGACCCGAAGTGTCGGTCATTATACTACTTCTTGGGCATCTAGGGTTCTGTTAAGTCAAAACCATTCCCAGGGGTCTAGCCGGAAATGGGATGTTACAAATCCCAATAAACAAAACAAAGATTTCGTCCCCGAAATCAAGGTTAAGCCTACGGGGGCTCCAATCCGGAGAAAAAGGCTTGTAACATCCCATGAGAGTTGAAAGATCTATATCTCAACGTTATGTTTGTAGTGTGCAATTTTGAATCTAAGACCAATTCGTCCAATTGTCAAGGTATATACCCCAATAAACAAAGGATTAGCCCCTATTCTTGAATTTTTCGGTCTTATTGGTTTAAAATAGGAACGCAAATTGATTGTCCAGAGGGGTTGTGAGGTATACCTGACCGAAAAGTTCCGGGTATTTTTGCCGCATCAAGTCCTGTGGCTCCCATGTATGCTCCTCCTGCCCATGATTGTTCCACAGAACCTTGACTAATGGAACCTTCTTCTGTTGCAAGACCCGCACTGCCGTGTCATTGATCCCGATCGGCTCCAAATGAACTGACCGGTCAGAAGCTACCGGTCCATCTGTGGTAAAAAAATCTGCTGCTCCGGGCGCAGTAGAGTCCTCCTAAGCGATGAAACGTGGAATACGTCGTGTAGAGATGCCAGATCTGGTGGCAATCTCCAGCCTGTAAGCTAGGGCCCGATTCGCTCTAGGATCCTGTAAGGGCCCATATACCTAGGACTTGCTCCGACCACGCACCCGTGAAACTCCATGCATGGGCCGGATCCTCAAAAAAAAACTCGGTCCCCCTCCTGAATCTCCACCTGATGTTGCCGGGCGTCATAATACTTAGCCTGTCTACTCTGCGCTTCCAACATCCTGTCTCTGATTGGTCTCATCTGAGCCTCGGCGTCTTCGACAAAATACGATCCCAACGCCTTCGGATCCTTGTCCTGAATCCAAGAAAGCAGGGTCCTTCATCTCCTTCCATACAAGGCTTTGTAAGGCGCCATCTTGATGCTGGATTGGTAGATGTTGTTATAGGAGAACTTGATCAAGGGTAGGAGCTTCTCCCATGGTTCCCCGTGGCCCAAAATGCATAGCCTCCAAAGATCTTCCAGCATCCGATCGGTGCGTTCTATCTACCCATCCGTCTGGGGATTGAATGCGGTGCTGAAGGTCAATCGCGTGTCCAAGTGAGCATGCACGGATCTCCACTCCCTGAAAGTGAACCAGCCATCCCGATCTGACACGATTGTCTTGGGCACCTTGTGGTATCGAACAAACTGCTCCACAAATCTCCGCACTAGTGCCCCCCCCCCCCCCCACAGATTCATCCTTCTTGATCGGAATGAATCTGACCACCTTCGTCAACCGATCGACGATGCCCCAAGTCGAGTCGTTTCCCGTCCGTGATCGGGGAAGTCCATGAATAAAATCCATCGCGATGTCCTCAAATTTCCACTCCGGGGGTACATGTTCTGAGATACATTATCCCTCTGATGATACAACCTAGCGATTAAATCTTTACCTTCTCAGATATCCCGAATCTTGTTACCCGTCACCTAATTTCACGTGATAATAGTTAATTCTCGTAATTATTCCGTCTTATTACCATGTCATTGTCTTGGTAACGCTACGGGTCATCATTCCAACCATGTCTGTTACGCCACTTTCCCTAAACTAGGTCCAAGGGAACCCAAGCCAATACTAGTTTGCCCAATAAACAAAAGTTTAGCCCCCAATAAACAAAAGATCAGCCCCTACCTATCTTGGGCTAAGTATCTTGACATTACCCTATTACATTTGTCCTAGCTGGGTGCACAATCCCTAGGGCATCAATCTTCGACTTGGGGTTCCACCCTGAAACTCGTTAATATACTCCATATTTTAAACTCTCTGAGTCACATCTACGACAACCTTATCCGGGTCAAAATGTTCCCAATCCCAAATGGGTATCTTCCGAACTCGAATTCCTATCCGACCCTCAGTGTTTGTCTCGGTGGTTGCCTCCAGGTAATTTTATTACCGGTATTGAGGGTTAAGACTACTTGTCTTTTACCATTCTGCTAATGTATTATTGGTCCCAATTCTCCTTAAAGTAGTCTATCGCTTTCTTAATAATCCTTGATTGGGATAGTAGGGACACCTGAGTTTACGTCTTAGGTAGTCATTCTCGTGCTAAACTCCTCCTTTATTCTCTTTGGGTATCTCCTTACCTTAACCAAATTCATACCCAAGGTCTATTTTGAACAAGGGCATACTATAAATTGTCATGGTTAGTCACGAGTCCTAGTTGGTTGAGTATAAATCGTTGGTTAGAGGATGATAAGACGCGATCTTTGCAGCCGGAGATGTTCCCTGCTGGGGGCAGGGTAGGTCACCGGCTACAAAGAAGGATTCCAATTAATGATGAAGTGGACTTTCACATGTGATTTCCCTTATGGGCACACCACTGCTTCCGCTGCTTAGTTTGTCCCCAAACTAAACTCGAGCGGGGGTGACCCAGGGTAAGTGGACTGCTACTTTTCCGATCGAAATTTCGCTCTGATACCACTTGTAAGACCCCGCCACCTTTTTTTCTTTTTAAAAACACTGGGGTCTTAGCCCAGAACTGCCGCTTTGCGGTGGCACCGACTCACGGGAAGGCTGCCACTACAACACGCCTATTCTGCCGGCCTTTTTCAATCGCAGAACAGTAGCATAAAGAAGTAAAATCTAGTCCACATAACCACATGCATATAAATAAATCTCCACGAAGGGAGTGTCCACAATAATAATAATATTCATAGTACAAAAGGAGGGCTTCTGCCCGGTACATCATATCCTCACTACAAGTCACTCGCGGAAGAAAAACTAAAACTAAGCGTCACTATAACTGTCACTGAACCGAGAGCACCCAAGCTAGGCTGGCCCATCTCCACCGACTTCATACTCTGCTGGTGCTGCATCTCTGGGTGCTTCTTCCTTTTTGGCCTGCCGTCGCCGCCTCTCAATCCATGTCTGCGTCTACGTCTTCGGCCTCCTAGCTGCTGAGCTGGTGGGATCCCACCCATCAAGGGGCATTTAACCCGTGTATGCCCCGGCTGGTGACAATAGTAACACGGTTGCGGGGTCAACTCTGTCAGAAACTGCAACACCCGTGACCCTTCCATATGGTACACCTAAAATGTTGTGGTTCGAAAACCGTTAGTCATAAAGACTAAGCCCTATCATCCCCTACCCCTTCCCCCATGGCTCCTAGGTACCGAGCGGAGAGGAAGAAAGGGAAGGATATGAAGGTGGAGAGTAAGTCAAAAGCAGGTGACAGCAGACCTATGCTAGCAATTCCATAGTAAACATGATAGAAGCAGAAAGTAGGAAATGTAACCTTAACTTATGCGCGGAAGCGCATAAGCCAAGGGATCTTTTGCAGGGCTCCCATCGTATAAAGTATCCCATACCACTTATACGTTGGGGTGTCGGTTATCAAACAGCTAAGAGTAGCAAATAAGTGAAAGCACAAGAAATATAACCATTGATTTATAGGGATTACCCCTATAGACCAAGGGGTCGTTTTGTAGGGCCTATCGTATAAAACGTCCCATAACATCTTATACGATAGGTGGCAATGTTTATGCTATGACACACAAATATGCTATGAAATGCACAAGCAAATGCAACACACCCACCGACTCTATGCGCACAGACCTTTAGTTCCCCCTGTTCGGAAAGCTAGCTTCACTCCCAGGAACCTCCGTCGTGGCAAACGGAGACAGTGGGTCGGGCTCCCCACTCCTAGGCGGGTAACCACACTACCAGGCCTAGCCCTTCCGTACGCCCCTAGAAGAACATAACCTAGAGTATCCGCGTACTAGTGCTGGCTATACCCACCAGGCTTTCTTTGGCTAAGTGTCCCACACCGCCGAGTCAACGTACCGCTGTCGGTGTGATCGATCGCCCAGTACCGATGACCCACCACTTTTATGCACATGCAATCATGACAATTATATTTGTACAAGTTCTCATGTTACTGAGCCTCCAGCTCTTTAGGCTACCAAGCATATATCAAGTCCCCGAGCATCCCGCTCCCTGGACTTCCAAATTATAAACCAAACCATTGTCATTACTAGTAGGCCCTTAGCCCACGGCCCTACTCTACCCATTCCATGCCAATTCTTCTTCCTAAGTATACAAGTGTAGGTGTGAGGTAGAACTATTATTAGGGTTACTCTTGATCATTTTATTCTTAAGAGTTAAGGTTAACCTTGGACTTCCCGAGGTTTACTCGGTGAAGGGCTCGCAGCGGTACTAGGAGCTATGATGGGGTGAATCCCAAAACTTCCTTTCCAAGGCACTTATTATAATTGATTGGTTCCCTTAACCCATTCCCTTCTCACATTACAGTGGGCTAATCCTAGGATGACTTTGACTCTTCCTCTTCTCGGGGAGGACGGTCTTCCGTCGAACCCGAACACTACTTATCGCAAGTCAATCTCACACCCTACCCATCCTGACTTCCAATAATGAACTTGATTTAACTCACACTATCCAAACCAGCAAATTACCAAAATTCCATCTCCCAAGTACATTACCCACACTAGTTCAGCTTCTGCAGTTTTTACTAAATGCAGACCATCCTAAGGTTTAGGAGGTATGCAAGGGGTGATACTCCAAACTGACTTCTGAATCTCATATAATAATTACTGGAGGTTTACCATGACCTAATTAATCTAAATCCGAAAAATAATAATTTTCCTATTTCATTTGGCATTTAATTTATTTATTCTAAGGTTCCAAATGCCTTAATATGAACATGAAGTGCACTAATAAGCCAACAATAAATTCTCCTAAAATCAGTAAAAATCCTATGAGACATTTAAATAGCAATTCCAAGTTTTGAGAAATTCTAGAGATGTTTAGGCCTATATTTCCTAATTTACCGTTTCAGACCATTTCTACTATATCATGAAAGAAGTACTGTAAATATGTGTCCAAAATCCCAAGAAAATTATAGAAGCTTTATAGTGACCTAAAACCATCATAAACCAAGTACCATAATTTTTCTCCAACATTTGATCTCTGATTTTATTTTAATGTAAGATACTAATTTTCCTAACATAATGAAGGAGGTACTGTTTTTAATCATCTAAAATTCCAGAGAAAATTACAGAGTGACTATCATAATTTGAGACACCCACTGACCAAATTTCATAATTTTCCAAATAGTAATTAGGCCTTAACTGTATTTTTGACTATATCACAATTAGTACATTAAAGAATAAAGTACCCAAAATAATCAGATAAAACTTCCAATAAAAATACAGAAGGTATAATATGCTATAAGATGCCCTAATCCAAGATTTTATAACATTCCAGTGAACAGGAATTCCAGAATCATCAAGATAAATATCTAGGGCACAATTAGAGTTGTAAATGAAGTACTGTATAAATTAGCCGAAAAATCTCAACAAAATTATATTATGTCTACTTAAACCATAAAATCACTCTACCCAAATTTTACTTGATTCGTAGTTCAGTTGATTGCTTAATAATTCAAATTAAGGTTGGTGACCTAAACTAGGGTTAGGGTTTGAGGTGGGCTAAAGGTCTCCAAATACCCTAATATTTTCACCAGAGGACTTTAATGGCCCTATGGTCCTCTCCACCAAATTTCAAGTCAGTCCAAGGTCATTTGACCCCATGACCTTCACAACCCTACAAATCCCCATTAAGGGACCTACCCTAGGGTTCTAGGGCTACCCTACACCAAACCACTCCAAACTCCCTTGGAAGGTGTGTCATGCCCTAAAAAGTCAGTGACCAAAATATCAGCCCCTGTTGAGGTGATATGGCCACTCAAATACCAAGGGGGTGTTTGATCCTAAATTATCCTATGAGGATCAACGTAGGGTTGGACACAAACCTAATTAAAACATCTCCAAATGAGATGAAATGTTTACCAGAACCTTATGTTACACCCAGGGACTACTCACCAAAATTTGGGAGGGTTTGGAAGTCATTTTGCCATCTAATTAAATTATGCTAGGATTATTAAATTTTTCTAAAAACTATAGAAAAACATTCTCCAAAAATTCTCATTTTTGGATAGCACCTAGATATAGGTAAGATTAGGCCACACCCCAAATTTCAAGTCATTTTGATGACTGAATTGGAGTGGGGAATTTTTCTAAGATCAATACAGCCATATGGATAGGCCTCACCAAAAAGTGCGATGTGGTCTAACCAGGACTCCAAATCGAGTGAAATTAATTTTAAATTAAACTAGACTTCAAGGGCTACATTTTCTAAGTTGACCACTTTTTATGTTTCAGCCCCTACGGGCTATATTTTTCAGTTTTAACCAAGTGTACAGTAAAGGGATTTAATTCCTAATTATACAATATATAATATAATAAAATGTTACTGTTCATCTTCTTCTTTAGCCCGATCCAGCAACTAAAATGCTTAAAACCTATATCTTTTCTAAAGCGATTTCCCGGCCACCCAGCCATCTCCCTGGCCGGCCACCACCACCACCACTTCTGTTGAGGTGAGGGCTACCGTCGGGCGGCGGCACGGCCGCCGGAGAGGCAGTTTCCGGCGAACCCGACCACCATTTATTCTTGAAAAACATGGAAAAACTCACTCAATCTTACTCCTTTGAGCTCGACATCTCTCCTGAGTAATTTCTAAGATCTATCCATTGAAGAAAGAGTAGAGGAGGACCTTATTCGTGGTTTGGAGTCGAGATGGACGTCGGATTGTCATGGCACGGTGGTGGCGTCGCCGGAAATTCTTCAACAGCATAGTAGGAGGCTCGAAACTTCAGGTAAGGGCTGGGAAACTTCATCCTTGAGCCTAAGGGGCCTTTTTAAAGCAGTAAAAAGGAGGGAGGGGAAAGTTCTAACGCTGGTGGCCATTAATATTTCTCTTAATAACGTTTCGGTTATGATGTTGGGAAGAGGAAAAGGTGGAAGATGAAATGGCTAATCCAGGTGGCGATTTTCTATTGGACCTCACTCTCTCTTTCTATTAAATAATTAGAGACGGAAACGGCCCATAAATATTCCTGCTGTACATTCCCATAATCAGAATTGATTATGACGTCGGTTACCGAAATTTAAAGTCTGGCTGACGTTTTGGCCTTGGTCACGGGCGTGACACATAGGTCACGGGCATGACAGGCCCGAATGGCAAATTCTGGGTTCGACGATCGTCGAACTGAGATCTATGATCGTCGAAGGGTGGTCACGCCCTAGGTCACGGGCGTGACACATGGGTCACGGGCGTGACAGGCCCGGGTGACCAAATTCTGGGTTCGACGACCGTCGAACTGAGGTCGACGATCGTCGAAGGGTGGTCACGCCATAGGTCACGTGACAAATGGGTCATGGGCGTGACAGGGTCAAGATGCAAATTCCGCGCTCGGCGATCGTCTCGCTGGGATTGACGATCGCTGAAGGGGGTCATGCCCTAGGTCACGGGCGTGACACTTGGGTCACGGGCGTGACATGGCCATTACGCAAATTCTGCGCTTCGATGATCGTCCCGCTGAGATCGACGATCGTCGAAGGGGTCACGCCCTAGGTCACGGGCATGACACATAGGTCACGGGCGTGATAGGTCCGGGTTTCAAATTCGACGATCGTCTCACGGAGATCGACGATCGTCGGAGGAGTCACGCCCTATGTCACGGGCATGACACATAGGTAACGGGCGTGACCAACCCGTAACCCGAAGTGTCGGTCATTGTACTTCAATTCTTGGGCTTTTAGTGTTCTGTTAAGACAAAACCATTCCCAGGGGTCTAGCCGGAAATGGGATGTTACACAATGCCAACCAGATTATGGCATTGAGTGAGCTCTGCTCACTCAACGCCATTCAGACAGCACCAAATTGCGTGGACTGCGGTCAGTGCACTCAACGTCGTTCAACTTATGGCGTTGAGTGCACTCAACGCACTCAACGTCATCCCGTCTGACCGACTACGGCGTTGAGTGAGCTAAGCTCACTCAACTCCATCCAGTCTACGGCGTTGAGTGAGGTCAGCTCACTCAACGCCAACCTGCCGACACCAGATGGCGTTGAGTGCAGTCAGTGCACTCAACGCCATTCAACTTATGGCATTGAGTGCACTCAATGCACTCAATGCCATCCCGCTTATGGCTTTGAGTGAGCTAAGCTCACTCAACGCCATTCAGACCACGGCATTGAGTGAGCTTAGCTCACTCAACGCCATTCCAAGGTCACGGGCGTGACGGATCGGTCACGGGCGTGTCTGACCTATGTTGAAATTTCTGAGCTCGACGATCGTCTTCCTTAGGTCGACGATCGTCGAAGGGGTTCACGCCCTAGTTCACGGGTGTGACGGGTCGGTCACGGGCGTGACCACCCCTTGACTCAAAATCTTGGTCGACAAACTTCAATTCCTGGGCTTCCTAAGGTTCCGTTAAGACAAAACCACTCTCAGGGGTCTAGTTGGAAATGGGATGTTACAAGTTGTCTACATGGAGGGGACTAAATAAGTGAGGGAGGACAGGAAGTCCATGCTAAATCAAGAGTATGAAAGCTTCAGGCAGAATAAGTGAGATGGCATTGCTGAGTGCTATGAGAAGTTTTTTAGAATTGTGAATTAGCTGATTACATATGGTAGAGTCTTCAGCACTTATGAATTGAATGACAAGTTCCTAAGGTCTTTAACTAAAGAATGGGACATAAAAATATGTGCCATCATAGAAGTGGCCAGACTTGCAGGCACTCCACCACCAACCCTATTTCGAAAACTTCTACCTTATAAAATGTTGCTGAATGCTAAAAAGGAGGAGGAGAAAATCAGCAAGCCTACAGTCAAAGACAAGTTAGTGGCCTTCAAAGATGAAGCCATAAGGAAGAGCATGAGAAATATTCCTTCTCCTACTAGGAATGTTGTTGATCCTGAGTCAAAAAGCTCAGAAACTAGCACATCAGACTACCACATTTCTGATGAATACTTTGCTGCCTTCTCTAGGCAATTTAATAAATTTATGAAGAAGCACTGGAGAATGAGGCCATCCTCTTCTTCTTTTCCCAAGGAAGATTACTACAAGGGCGAGAATAAATCCTCTAAAGAGTGCATGTATGGCTCTAAACCAAGTAAACATACTTCTTCTAAAGTGGTATGGTATTGTTGCTGCAAACCAGGGCATATCATAGCAGACTGCCCTATCAAAAGAAAGGATGTTGGTGGAAAGAAGGAACATCAACAGAAGGGAAATAAGGAGAAGTCCTTTATTTACAAGAAGCAAAAGATCTGGACTAACTCCTCATCATCAGAGTCAGAAGAGGAAGATGAAGTTGTAGCCTACATTGGGTTATTTACTACTGAGGAAGATTCTGTAGAAGCAGACTTCTTAGAGATGCTGGCTGAAATCACTAGAGAAGCGGATGATGCTGCTAGATCTAAAGGAGAAGAAGAATTCAGCCATTGCCTTGGTCTGATGGCTTTGACTGAGGAAGGACCTAGCCAGGAGCAGCCTGGCCCTAGTAAGGTATATTCTACACCTTTTGTGTCAGATTATGAAAATAGTCCAGAATAAGAAGCATCTGCATCAAGAGATGAAGATGGTTCTGAATCTGAAGGAGATGTCAATCAATTGATTGATCATTATGGTGAACTCCTGCAAGCACTGAAGTGAAGCAGGTTCCTAGCAAAAAAATAGGCTAAGGAAATTGCCTCTCTGAAGCTGGCAGTTTCAGAATCAGCAAACATGCTGAACCTGAAGACAAAAGAAGTCAGTAAGATGAAAAACATCACTATTATTCAGATGGGAACAATCACCTTAAAAAATAACTGCATTAACAATCTTTAAAGTAAACTCAAAAAAGAGAAGGAGCTAGTGGCTAAGTTCTCAAAGCCATGTTGAGTATTTCCTTTGATTGATTCTTTCTCCTCCTAAAAGGGTAAGAAGGGGTTAAGATTCAAAGGGAGAACTAGATCTGCCTATTCCAAAAGGAAGGGCAAAGCTCCAGTGCAGCCATTAGCCTCACTTTCCTGAAAGGAAAGTGGAGTACCATCTAACAGGTATGACCATGAGAGAATTTATGGTCACTGGGAGTATGGTGTTAGGAATGGCAAGGTTTCTAGTGTCTACAAGGCAGCCCGTGAAGAAATCTAAATGGCCCATCCCGAACCATTTTTGTTTGGTGTACCAACCCCAACACTCAAAAATAAGGCTGCAACCCATTTTCAAAGTCTGCTTGTCCACAATAAGACTAAAGAAAAGTCTGTCAGCACACCAGACTTGGGTATATCTGAAGCTATCAGGAGCTTGCACTCCAAAAATAAGGCAGTTGCTGATAAGATTAAAGATTTCCTTAGTAACTCTTCTTCCATACAAATCCCAAATCAGGTTGTGGCTGGAAGACTTAAGAAAAAGGCTGTTGTACCTGCTGGAATGAGAGCTGCTGACTGTTATACTATAAAGCCAGCCCTTAAAATAAGGTACAACATTTATGAGTGCTGGTGTTGTTGCAAAGTGGACCACTATGCTATTGATTGCTGACACAATAAGAGTGTCTAGAGAGAAAATGTCAACTTACCTGTCAGAAGAGCTGCAGGTAGGCATGTTCAATTTCAGTCTAACGTGCATCTAGGACCCAATGAGAATTAGGGTCCTAAGGAAAGATGATTTATTTGGTGCAGGTGAGTCCAAGTGGCCATACCCCTATATGGTACTTAGATAGTGGATGTTCCAGGTACATGACTGGAATAAGGAGCATGCTGAAGGAGTTCACTCTAGTTGAAAATGGACCCAAAGTCATCTTTGGTGGTTTAGAAAGAGGAGTAACCAAAGGGTTTGGTAAGATATCTAATAGCATAATCACTATCACACAAGTAGCTTATGTGAAAGGTTTGCAACATAACTTGATAAGCATAAGCTATCTATTTGATCTTGGCTATGACATTTCTTACCTCAAGAATGAGTGCCAAATTAGGAGATCAAGTGACCAAGGTGTCATCTTGACAGACACTAGGAGAGGACATGTCTATTGTCTCAATTTTTTTTGTGAGAGTAAGGACTCTCCTATATGCCTAGATGCAGATGAGAAAGCTTCACATTGGGTACAATGGCATAAGAGGCAAGCTCATCTAAATTTCAAGACCATAGGCAAACTCTTTAATGAAGAGTTAGTGAGAAATGGTCCTAAGGTAAAGTGCGTTAAGGAGGGTATCTACTCAGCATGCCAAAAGGGCAAGCAAATCAGGACCTCCTTCCAAAGCCTTGATACCAAATACTCAGTGATGTTTTTATACCTCCTACATATCGATTTATTTTGTACTATGCCAGTTAATAGTCTAGGTAGGAAAGTCTATACCCTTGTGGTTGTTGATGACTTTTCCAGATTTGCCTGGGTGTTCTTTCTAAGAAAGAAATCTTAAACACCTGATGTCTTCCAGACATTTGTTAGGCAAATTCAGAATGAACTTAACAGTACTGTGGTCAAAATCAGAAGTAACCATGAGACTGAGTTTCAGTCTGAATGCATGACAAGATTCTATGAAGGGCTTAAAATTCATAAAGAGTTCTCCTCTCCTAGAACACCCCAACAAAATGAGATTGCTGAGAGGAAAAACAGAAATCTCATAGAGGCTGGTAGAATCTTGTTAAGTGACACATTTCTCCCAGAATATTTCTGGGATGAGGTAGTAAACACTACTTGTCATGTCCTTAACAGGGCTTCCATCACCAAAAGCCACAAGAAGACTCCCATGAGATTCTGTAAGGCAAAAAACCAAACATATCCTACTTCAGGATTTTTGGTAGCAAGTGCTATGTTCTAAACAATGGTAAGTACTATGTGACTAAGTTTTTTTCCAAGTTCCAAGAAGGGATATTTGTTGGGTACATCAACAATAGTAGGGGATATAAGATCTATAACTTGACTACTCAAGTTGTAGAAGAATTAGTACATGTTGTCTTTGATGAGTCAAACTTAATTAACTGTGAGCTGTCAAGCACCTCTTCTAGTTCTGCAGGTTTAAAGGATGTGATGGACAAACTTACCATCAGGGAATTGGATCCAGCAGGACAAGATAAGGAAGAAGTTGGGTGCTGTTAAGGGAGAGCTCAAGACTCACTAGCTAAGGATGAAGAACAGTCAGCTGAAGACAATGCAGTATAACCAGCTGAAGAAAATGAAGTTTGGCCAGCTGAGAACAATGCAGAACAACAAGCTGAAGCAAGAATGCCTCAAGCTGAGAGACATCTGAGAGACCATCCAGCACACCAAATCATTGGTGATGCAAGACATGGTGTCCAGACAAGGAGTAAGATCATCAACACAGCTCTATGTTCAAGCTTCCTATCACAAATAGAGCCCAAGAATCTTGAAGAGGCTATCAAAAACTTATACTGGATTGGAGCTATGCAGAAAGAGCTAAACCAGTTCAAAAGATGTAGAGTCTGGAAGTTGGTTCCAAGACCAAAGAGACATAATTTCATAGGAACAAAGTGGATCTACAGAACAAGCAAGATGAGAATGACATTATTGTCAAAAACAAGGCAAGATTGGTGGCAAAAGGCAAGAAGAAGGAATAGATTTTGACCAAATTTTTTCTCTAGTAGCAAGGCTGGAAGCAATAATGTTATTCCTTTCTTTTGCTGCCTATCAAGGATTCAAGTCTTCTTGATGGATGTGAAGTCAGCATTCCTGAATGGAGACCTAAAAGAGGAAGTATATGTGGATCAGCCACAAGTTTTTGTAGATCCTCACTTTCCTAATTTGGTTTATAAGCTTACGAAAACTCTATATGAGTTGAAGCTATCCACTAGAGCATGGTATGAAACATTGTCGACTTTCCTCATTGAGAACAAATTCTCAAGGGTGAAAATAGATAAGACCCTATTTTTAAGGAAATTTAAGGGAAAGGTCATCCTTGTCCAGATATATGTCGATGACATTATCTTTGGATCTACTAAAAACAACCTTTGCAGGAAGTTTGCCAAACTTATGCAAGGGAAATTTTAGATGAGCAGCATGAGTGAGCTAAAATTCTTCTTGGGACTCCAAGTAAGATAGACTGATGATGGCTTGTCCATATCCCTGTCTAAGTTCAAAGGAGAGTTAATTAAGAAATATGGTATGGAGAATGCATCCACCATGAGAACTCAAATGGGTCAAGTATGCATGTAGGCAAAGATGAGGCAGGGAAACCTGTTGATGAGTCTTTATATAGAATCCAATTGGCTCCCAACTATACTTGACTGCTAGTAGGTCTGACATCATGTATGCTATATGTGTCTGTGCTAGGTTTCAAGCATGCCTTAAAGAATCTCATTATTCTGCTGCAAAGAGAATTTTAAGGTATCTTAAGGGGACACCAGATCTTGGTCTATTGTACCCTAGGAATAGAGATTTTGAGCTAACTGGATTTTCAGATGCAGATTTTGCAGGATGCAAAGAAGACAGGAAAAGTACCACTGGTACATGTTAATTCCTAGGTGGAAGAATGGTGTCATGGAATAATAAGAAGTAGACTAGTGTTGCTTTCTCCACTACAGAGTTAAGAGTACATTGCAGCAGGTAGTTGCTGTGCTAAATTACTGTGGATACAACATTAGATTGAAGACTATGACATTAAGATATGTAGAAATCCTCTATATTGTGATTCTACTAGTGCAATTTCTATTGCTAGGAATCCTATTTCACATAACAAGACTAATCACATAGAAATTAAGTATCATTTTATTATGGAGCATGTTGAGAAATGATACATTTGTATGGAGTTTGTCTCCACTGACAAACAAGTGGTTGATATCTTCACTAAGTCACTAGATGAAGTCATGTTCAACACCTTCAAAATTAATTTGGGTATGTTGAACTTAGAATAGCTTCAGGTACTCCCTAAGGTATTATGCTTGGTATAGGTTTGTTCTTTTTGCAGGTGCTGCAGACCTAGTGGAAAGCAAAATGAGAGAAGATGCTTCTTCTCAAGATGTATCAGCAGCTGCAGGACTAGAGTCTTTCAAGTGTTAGTATTCTCAAAGTGGTGTTGAGAATTTCCAGTGATACTGAATTTCTAGAGCTGTCAAGTGGTATCAAGTGATATACAAGTCAGCTCTGTATTAGGGGCATATTGGCAGCTGCAATCCTAGCCTCATCTACATCAGCTAGGGGGAGAACACAAGAGGAGAAAAAGACCTAAAACTCCTTCCTGACTATCTAAAGAGGTCAAAAAGGGGGAGAGATAGAGGTCATGTTTACCTTTGGTTGATCAAGCTTAAGGGGGAGAGATAGAAGATGACTATCAGAAAGGATCAAGCTCCTTCATGGCAGAAACACAAGGGGAGAAAGTCATGGGGAGACAAGGTTAATCAAGCATAAGGTTGATCAAGCAAGAAAGGATCAAGCTAAGAGGTAATCCTCTAAGGTGTAACTCACCCTACAAAAATCCAGGGGGAGTAGGTAAAATTCATTTCACTAAATTTAATATGAATATGCTTTTATTGCCTGTGTAATGTTTATCTCATTGACTAAGGTAATTGATCAGTGTTTTTCAGATCAGTGGTTTTGACATCTTCAAATAGGGGGAGATTGTTGGGTCCATTGATCCAAATGACCCTGATTTGATGATGTCAAATGTGTCAATGAGATAGACAGTTGTATTTGATGTATGGTTGAGTTCTTACATGCAGGTTATCCTTTATTGGACAGGTGAAAAGAAAGATGAAGCTGGAAATCAGAAGAATGTCTCAGCATAACCGCTGAGACAGCTGAGAAGAATGTCTCAGCATAACCGCTGAGACAATTGAGACAGCTGAGGAGAATGTCTCAGCATAACCGCTGAGACAGCTGACAAGCTCAACAAAAAACTTTGAGAGAAGTGTTGGTCACAGCTAAACCGCTGAGATAAAAGACAGTCTCAGCTGTGAAGAAGAAACTGCTGAGACAGTTGAGAAGGAACCGCTGAGATAGAAGAGTCTTAGTTGTGAAGAAGGAGCTCAGAGTTCAAAGTTCGGAGTTTAGATTTCGTCGACTTGAGTTCATAGTTCAGAGTTCAAGGTGGAGAAAGGATCAAAAAAGGTTGATCTTAGCTTTCGTCGACCGTAGTTCCGATTTCGTCGACCGGAGTTCAGAGTTCAGAGTTCAAGGTGGAGAAAGGATCAAGAAAGGCTGAGCTTAGCTTACGTCAACCTAAGCTCAGAGATTTTATCGATCTCAGCTTCACTATTTTGTCGAGCTGAGTTCAGATTTCAAACTTAGCTCGAAGTTCGTTGACCTCAGGCTTCACCTGAATAAAGAACTGGGCTGGGAGATTTCGTCGATCTCAGCTTCATTATTTCGTCAAGCTGAGCTCAGATTTAGAACTGAGTTTGAAGTTCGTCGACCTCAGCCTTCACCTGAAGAAAGAACTGAGCTGAGAGATTTCGTCGACCTCAGCTTCACTGTTTCGTCAAGCTGAGCTTAGATGTCATCGAGTTGAGCTTGAAGTTCGTCGAACGCAGTATTTCAGAAAAGTTAGTTGATTTTGGCTAAGTCCAGAATGATGCTGAATCAGCAAAGTCAACAAAGTTCAGATTCGATGCAAATCGACATTAACGTCGTCGTCAGTCTACAGTGGATCTCAAGTTAATAAAGCAAGGTTTTAACCACCGTTAAAACTGAGACACGTGTCGAACATCTCGTCAATGTGATGGGATTATAAATAGTAGAAGATGATAATGGATTTGTTGGAGTTACCATGGTGATCTAGAAGTGGTCAAACATGTAATCTCACTACCAACGCGATATGAGCCTGCAGGGTCGCACATAAGAGCATGTGGAGAAATTGGAAGATTGACTGTGTTGGTAAAGGTTACCAATCACCATACAGAATGGGGTCAGGCAAATGTTGCCAAGGAGACACGTCGAGAATGGTTCGACGAGAGTGGTCGAGTATGACTCGGCGACTAAGGCCAATTTGTCGAGAGTCGACGATAGTCGTCGAGTATGACTCGGCGACTAAGGAAAAATCGTCGAGAGTCGTCGAGTATTACTCGCCGACTAAAGCATAATCGTCGAGAATCGAACTGTTCGATTCTCGCCGATTCTGCAGTTGATTCTCGCCGA
Organism: Platanthera zijinensis; assembly: GCA_039513925.1. Taxonomy (NCBI): domain Eukaryota; kingdom Viridiplantae; phylum Streptophyta; class Magnoliopsida; order Asparagales; family Orchidaceae; genus Platanthera; species Platanthera zijinensis. The sequence continues at coordinate 39,238,587 of CM077091.1, read as the reverse complement.
TTCTGTCTACTGATTCTCGCCGACTGATTCTCGCCGAACCTGGAGGTGATTTTCGCCGAACGATCTAGAAGCCCTATCCTGTGTGGTCTGCGGGTAGCGATACTCTTAGGTCTGTTTATGCCTTTGGTATAAATTGAGACTTAGGGTTTAGGGAAAAGTATCGGGTATTTTTCTCCTGTGGATCAAATCGAGCCCGACGGAAAGCGTTCTGTCATTCTGCTGATCTGCCGATTCCCGAACCCCGCTGGACGGAAGCGGTCCGCCGCTCGTTCGCTCTACCGACCTCCTCCTCTCTGGTGACGGTCTCCAGTGTTGCTATTCCTGGCACGGACCTAGCAGTCCGTGGAAGTGCAAGCTGCAGTCGATCTCCTTCCCGAGTTTCGTGCGACGAAACTCGGTGTTCTCCTGCTCATGTGGATTTTTGCAGAGACAGAGACATTATTCTACGTAGAACTCGCCACTGACAAGGACTCAAATCTTGGAGCATCTCTATTGAGTTTTGACTCCACACCGGAAAGGTAACTTTTACCTAGTTGTTTGTTAACTTCTTAATTCAATTTTCATGGCCCAATCCCATCTCTTTTGGGTTGTTCTTGATATTTTATTACTTTCGCTGCGTGCACAAGCATTGTGCCACCCTCCTAGAAAACCCAACAGTGGTATCAGAGGGAGGTTCTTGCCATGATTGTTGTATTGGAAGTTAGGTTATTCCAGTACGTGTAAACCTAGGGATTTAGAAGCGTTCTAAATGTCTAGATTTAATCCTGGAATATCAATTGTTGATGGTTTTTCCAAGGGAAATCGGTGGGCCCATAACCCACAGGTTAGGGGCTCTGCCCCTTGGAACCCCGCCAGGAACGTCTGGGATTTCCTGGTAATTTCTAATTGTTAGAAATTATTGTCTCCTTAGCAGTAACTGTCCCTCGAGTGGTTAATGAACCAGTGCATTGTTTTGGATTTTGAATCCAACAATGAGAGACGAGCTTGTCTACTGCTTTAAGTTGAGTTGTCTTTGTCTTTGTCCAATGCATGTAAATCTGAAGTTTTGGAAGAGTCCGGATGTTCAGAGTTAGACCTTTCTTCTATCAATTGTTGATAGTGCCATGTTGTGCACATAAGGGATGTATGTGGATTTTAGAAATTGTTTTTCTGTAGATGTGCACATTGATAAAATGTTGATCATGGTTAATTGTTAAACTATTATCAAAAACCCCTTCATCAAATATTAAGTGTTCGGATGCCTTCCGATGGATGACACTCTTCTTGCCTCGATCGATGAAGTGTGGGCTTGCCAAAGCAAGGTGCATTAATCTATCTTGGTAAGGGTGCGAGCGGATAATTATGATATCCCACTGTCGACATCGGGTCTAACTTAACTAGGTGACCTCAAAGGTTGAGTGCCTAGAGGCATAGGGTTGGCATGCACCATATGATGGATGCGAATAAGGAGTTATTCACCAACCATACAAGAATTGCATAAGGATGCAATTAGCAAGCGTTGCCTACCTAAATAACCACATCGTGAGAGAAAAGCCAAAGTGTAATCATTGTGTTGGTGAAATACGGATCTTGTCCACTAAGAGAGTAGCTCGCATGAACTCTCCGAATTGATAGTGAGGGCTATTATTTCGAATAAAATAGTGGGAGTTTTAATTGAAGTCCAAATTAAAAATAAATTATATTTTGAAATTTTGGTACTGATATTATTCTGCATGAATTCTTGTAGAATTCCATGGCAAGTGGTTCACACTCCACTCTGTCTCTGAGAGCCATCCTTGAGAAGGATAAGCTTAATGGGACCAACTACATGGACTGGTACAGGAACCTGAGAATTGTTCTCATGCAAGAGCGAAAGCTCTATGTCTTGGAAGAAGAAGCCCCCGAGGTGCCGACCGGGAATTCTTCCCGTGCTGATAAGGATACTTATAAGAAGTATACTGATGACGCCTTAGACGTCAAATTCCTTATGCTTGCCACCATGAACTCTAAGCTTCAGAGGCAACATGAGAACATGAGGTGCAAGGAGATTGACGAGCATCTCAAGAAAATGTTTCAAGGGCAAGCTCGTCAAGAGAGGTTTGACGTCACAAAAGCATTGTTTCATTGCAAGATGGGAGTTCGAGACTCAGTAGGGACTCACGTACTCAAGACTATTGGGTATATAGAGAACCTTGACAGGCTGGGTTTTCCTCTGGGTCAAGAGTTGGCCACAGATCTGATCCTGCAATCGTTGCCGGACAGTTATGAGCAGTTCGTCTTGAACTACAACATGAATGAAATAGACAAGACACTGCTCGAGCTCCTTGGCATGTTAAGAACTGTCGAGATCAACATGAAGAAGGTCAAGCCTTCCAGCCCCATACTGATGGTGCATAAGGGCAAGGGCAAGGCCAAGGGCTCTATGAAGACGAAGGTGGGACCTAAGTCAAATCTTGAGCCCAAGTCTTCTTCACTGAAGAAAAAGAAGAGCATGGTGAAGGAAGGGAAATGCCACCACTGTGGCAAGGCCGGTCATTGGAGGAGGAACTGTCCTTCTTACATTGAGGGTCTGCAGAAAATGAAGGGAGGTATGACTTCCGCTTCGACTATTTACGTTATAGACATAAACCTTTCTGCTCCTTCATCTTGGGTATTGGATACCGGATGTGGTTCACACATTTGTACAAATGTGAAAGAACTGGAAAAGAGAAGATTGTTGAGTAAAGGTGAGGTGGACCTGCGCGTCGGCAATGGAGCAAAAGTTGTTGATATAGCCGTAGGGGTTTATTGTCTTTCTTTGCCCAGTGGGCTTGTAATAGAACTAGATAATTGTTATTTGTTTCCGGCCATAACTAGAAACATTATATCCATATCATGCTTGGACATGATTGGATTTTCTTTTATAATTAAGAACAACTGTTGTTCTTTATTTAAGAATGATGTTTGTTATGTTGTAGCCCAATTGTTTAATGGTCTTTATGTTTTGAACTTGGACCATCTGATCTATAATGCAGAAAATAATAAAAGACTAAGAACAAATGACTCAAACCCTACATATCTCTGGCATTGTCGTTTGGGCCATATAAACGAGAAGCGCATATCTAAGCTCCATAAAGATGGACTTTTAGGCTCATTTGATTATGAATCATTTGAGCGATACGAATCTTGTTTGTTAGGCAAGATGACTAAAGCCCCTTTCACTGGTTATACTGAGAGGGCTGAGGATCTCTTGGGTGTTGTACATAGTGATGTATGCGGACCCATGAGCTCCATGGCTAGAGGTGGGTATTTCTACTTCATTATATTTACTGATGATTTCAGTAGATACGAATATGTGTATCTTATGAGGTGCAAATCCGAGACCTTTGAAAAGTTCAAAGAGTTCAAGAATTAAGCAGAAAACAAGTTGGGTAAAAGGGTTAAAGCACTCTGATCTGATCGAGGTGGCGAATACCTGAGTCATGAGTTCCGTGATCATCTGAAAGAGTGTTGTATTGTATCACAGCTCACTCCACCTAGAACACAACAACATAATGGTGTGTCTGAGAGGAGAAATCATACTCTGTTAGACATGGTACGTTCGATGATGAGTCATACAGACTTGCCTGTTTCCTTTTGGGGTTTTGCTTTAGAGACTGCTGCAATGACACTGAATCGCACTCCAACGAAAACGGCTCTAAAGACACTATATGAGATATTGACTGGGAAGCGTCCTAGTATGTCATTCATTAAAATTTGGGGTTGTGAGGCATACGTGCGACATCAAATGCCTGACAAGCTGGAACCCAAATCGGATAAATGTTATCTGGTGGGATATCCTAAGGAAACCAAATGGTATTACTTTTACCTACCGTCCGAGGGCAAAGTGTTTGTCGCAAGGACTGGCGTCTTCTTGGAAAGAGAATTCTTATCAAGGAAGACTTAAAAGGTAGAACTTGAAGAAGTTCAAGAACCACAAGTAGTGAATGAACTGGAATTGGATTCTGAGACAGGACTACAACATGTTGTAGCTAGAGAACCTGCTCAAGAAACACAAGTCCTATGTAGATCTGGTAGACCTAGATTTGAGCCTGAGAGATATGGATTTCTCATTTCTCAAATAGGTAATGTGTTGCTTATTGATCATGATGATGAACCAACAACCTACCAAGAGGCTATGAATGGACTGGACTCCGACAAATGGCTTGAGGCTAAGAAATCCGAAATGGACTCCATATATGCAAACCAAGTTTGGAACTTGGTGGAACCACCTGGAGGGGTACGACCCATAGGGTGCAAATGGGTCTTCAAGAAGAAGACCGACATGGATGGGAATGTACAGACATTCAAAGGGCGATTGGTGGCTAAGGGTTTCAAGCAAATTCATGGTATTGACTATGATGAGACCTTTTCCCCTGTTGCCATGGTAAAGTCCATAAGGATATTGCTTGCTATTGTTGCGTATTATGACTACGAGATCTGGCAGATGGATGTCAAAACGGCTTTCCTTAATAGAAACCTCCTTGAGGAAGTGTACATGACACAACCCGAGGGTTTTGTATCCCCAAATGAAGCCACTAAAGTATGCAAGCTGAATAGGTCCATTTATGGACTGAAGAAGGCCTCTCGAAGTTGGAATCTTCATTTTGATGAGAAAATCAAAGAGTTTGGTTTCATCAAGAATGAAGATGAGCCTTGTGTTTACAAGCGAATAAGTGGGAGCGTTGTTGCCTTCCTGATATTGTATGTAGATGACATACTGTTGATTGGGAATGACATTCCTGTCCTGAAAGTTGTTAAGAACTACCTAGGGAACTGCTTTTCTATGAAGGACTTGGGTGAAGCGACTTATATACTCGGTATTAAGATCTATAGAGATAGATCGAAGAAGTTGCTGGGTTTGACCCAGAGTACATACATCGAGAAGGTATTGAAGCGGTTCATCATGCTTGAGTCCAAGAAAGGATTTTTACCCATGTCTCATGGTGTGAATCTCTCTAAGGACCAGTGTACAAAATCTTGTGAAGATAAGGACCGCATGAAGTTGATTCCATATGCTTCGGCAATTGGATCAATCATGTATGCAATATTATTTACTCTACCCGATGTCTCCTTTGCTTTGAGCATGACTAGCAGGTATCAGTCAGACCCCGGTGAGTGTCACTAGATTGCAGTCAAGAATATCCTGAAGTACTTGAGAAGGACAAAGGATGTGTTCTTGGTGTATGGTGGAGCGGAAGAGCTCGTTGTAAGTGGTTACATGGACTCTAGCTTCCAAACTGATAGGGACGACTCAAAGTCTAAGTCAGGGTTTATGTTTTGCCTTAATGGAGGAGCTGTGAGCTTGAAGAGTTCCAAGTAAGAGACAGTTGCTGATTCTACAACAGAGGCCGAGTATATCGTTGTAGCTAACGCAACGAAAGAGGCTGTATGGATCAGGAAATTCATCGGCGAGCTTGATGTAGTTTCTAGCATTGTTGGTCCCGTAGTTCTCTATTGTGATAACAATGGTGCAATTGCACAATCTAAGGAACCTAGATCCCATCAGCACTCCAAGCACATACTTCGGCGGTTCCATCTTATTCGTGAGATTGTCGAACGAGGAGATGTGAACATCTGCAGAGTGCCGACTGAGGAGAATATTACGGATCCACTAACAAAGCCTCTCGCACAGAGAAAGCATGATGGTCATACTAGATCAATGGGTATACGATACCTAAATGATCAACTCTAGTGAGAGTCTTGTGGGTTGCATGTAAACATATATTCTGTTGGCTGTTTATTGTTTATTTATATGATGAATTATGTACCTTGATTTTTCTTTTACAATTAACGGCATGTTCTTTTATTATGGTTTCTCTATGCGATAGTTAAATGTCAACATAATAAATACCCTTAGAATGTTTGCTTCCATAGGACATCAAGTACGTGACTTGAATGTGAGAGACTATGATTTATTTGAAGCTTTATTCTTAAAAGGTCCCTGGTCATAGTATCATCATAGAAACTAAGGGTGATGATGATACATTATGACTAGCACGTGTGTTGACTGATGACCAGTTCTCATAGGTCATGATATTGTGATATCAAGTCATCACGTGGGTACTTATTAATGAACAAGTTGTACTGGACAGACCCAACCTGAGACTACTCTGTGGATTGTTATCTAAACGTGTCACGAGTAGGTCTCAATTGACAATGGTGTTGTGGTCCTTTGACCTGAAGTCACAACATTCATCAAGTGAGGAAGAGCGTGCTTTGATGCCATCTAAAGTCTTCATTGAAAAAGGTTGATGATAAGGGTGGTTGTTGGGCACGTTACGAATCATTTAGGTGTTTGTGTGTGAGCAGATATGGGATTTGTCCTCCTATATGACAGGAGTTGCATCCATGGGCCCCTTGATAGAACTGGACTGAGAAATGCATGGCCATGCTTGGTTGAGTCAATATGTGATATTGGACTCACCATTCTCTTGATGTCCATTCTAGATCAATAAACTTGGATTGAGCTATTATGAGGGTGACACGGTCCATGCCTCTAGTTTTTTCCGAATGTAAGGGACAAAGGGAAAAAGACAACACCTGGACATTGTTCATAAAGGCTTATGAGTTATGAACTCTTATTGCTTAGGGAGCAATGATGCATTGCTAGATACCGCTCATTGTTTGTGAGATTTTTGGTTTGATACTCTCAAGATCAAGTGGGAGACTGTTGGAGTTACCATGGTGATCTAGAAGTGGTCAAATATGTAATCTCACTACCAACGTGATATGGGCCTGCAGGGTCGCACATAAGAGCATGTGGAGAAATTGGAAGATTGACTGTGTTGGTAAAGGTTACCAATCACCATACAGAATGGGGTCAGGCAAATGTTGTAAAGGAGACACGTCGAGAATGGTTCGACGAGAGTCGTCGAGTATGACTCGGAGACTAAGGCCAATTCGTCGAGAGTAGACGATAGTCATCGAGTATGACTCGGCGACTAAGGCAAAATCGTCGAGAGTCATCGAGTTTGACTCGCCGACTAAGGCATAATCGTCGAGAATCAAACTGTTCGATTCTAACCGATTCTGCAGATGATTCTCGCCAATTCTGTCTACTGATTCTCGCCGACTGATTCTCGCCGAACCTGGAGGTGATTCTCGTCGAACGATCCAGAAGCCCTATCCTGTGTTGTCTGTGGGTAGCGATACTCTTAGGTCTGCTTATGCCTTTGGTATAAATTAAGACTTAGGGTTTAGGGAAAAGTATCGGGTATTTTTCTCCTGTGGATCAAATCGAGCCCGACGGAAAGCGTTCTGTCATTCTTCTGATCCGCCGATTCCCGAACCTCGCCGGACGGAAGCGGTTCGCCGCGCATTCGCTCCACCGACCTCCTCCTCTCTGGTGATGGTCGCCGGTGTTGCTATTCCTTGCGCGGACCTAGCAGTCCGTGGAAGTGCAAGATGCAGTCGATCTCCTTCCCGAGTTTCGTGCGGCGAAACTCGGTGTTCTCCGGCTCGTGTGGATTTCTGCAGAGACGTAGACATTATTCTACATAGAACTCGCCACCGATAAGGACTCACATCTTGGAGCATCTCTGTTGAGTTTTGACTCAACACCGGAAAGGTAACTTTTACCTAGTTGTTTGTTAACTTCTTGATTCAATTTATATGGCCCGATCCCATTTCTTTTGGGTTGTTCTTGATATTTTATTACTTCCGCTGCGTGCACAAGCGTTGTGCCACCCTCCTAGAAAACCCAACAGGATTAATTACTAAAAAATTTTATGAGAAAATGAGAAGCGAAGTTCGTCGTCTTAATCCGCCATTGTTGTAGAAGCCAAGAACATCAAGTTCAGATATGAAGGGCCTTTGAGTTAGCTAGTGCAATCAACATCCACTCAAACAGGTACAGAGTAATCCTCTGAGGGAGACTAATCAGCCTAGGAGTGCCTTAGCTGAATTTATCTTCTCGATCCAAGCCGAGCCAGTATCAAAAGATCAATTCGCTGGATCAAAGAAGAAGGAAGGGATGAAATCTGCACAGTCCAGATCGGGAGATATTCCTGAATAAGAAGAAGCAGATTCATTTTCTAGTTTATTCCAGAACAAGCCATGCATCATTTTAAGATCACTATATCATCTTGCTGTTGTGAAGACGAAGTTAGGACAGACATCTACTCGGTCCAGGTAGACAGGCACAGAGAATTTTCTCTGGTGTCTGTAATTCAAAATCTTGAATAATTCTGTGTAAGATTCATTTTGAATCTTAGTGGTAAGGCTAAGGCTTGAGTTGTAAGCTTGTATTATAAAGACTGAGGTAGGGCAGGAGTTGCCTTAGTTGTAGGTGTGTGGATTCACACGGAGATAGGGCAGGATTGCCTGAGTTGTAAGAGTGTGGAGTCACTTTGAGGTAGAGTTATTGGGAAGAACTTGAGTTGTAGGATCTTGGTGATCTGAGTGGTAGGGCTTGCGCGTGAGTTGTAGGAGTCGGTTAGGCTCTGAGCTATAAGTTATGAGGATCTGAGAAATATTCAAGGAAGTTTGGCCGAATCTAGTATACTACTATATAGGCGAAGATGGAAAGTGGATGTACCCATCAATTGGGGAACCACTATAAATCTTTGTGTATTGTGTTGTGTTGTGATTTTAATTGATAAGTTTCCTAAGTTTTAAATTTGACCTATTCACCCACCCCCCCTCTAGGTGATTAGTTGTTCTTAAAATCAAGAATTTCAGGCCGAGCACCACCTGCTTGAATTCTTCGAACATCCCCACTGTGGTGAGAGGCGGGGTGGGGGTGGGGGTGGCGAGTTAGACCTATCTGATCCTTGCCCTGATCCTCCTGTCATCGAGCCTGCTGAAAATTTTTTGTGTTGACCACGCTCCACACTCACCACACCCAAATGTTAAAACTGAAAACTCGGTCTCTATGGAGTTCACCCTTGGGGAAGGGGTGATCGCACACCTACTTCTCTCCTGCAAGCAAAATAATAAAGGAAATGAAAAGGGAACTAACCCAAGGGCTCCGCGTGGAGGTCTCACCACACACCCGGAAGATCTTAGAGCACTTCCCCTCCTTAGCCAAAAACCAAGCTAAGGTTACCTCAGAAAGCGCTAGAAGACTGGGAGACAAGTGAGCATGCCATCTGAGGCACCCCTTTGAGTCTATTTATATTTTTCTGAAAACGTCCTGCACATAGCCAACCTCCGCTGTCCTAAAATTACTAAAATACCCCAGGAATGGTCTTCCAACAGCCGTACTCCATTGTTCCAATGATTATGTGCAACCCAATTGGGTCTGCCAACAACGTAACACTGATGTTCTAGAAGGATATTTGCACACCCTATATGGGCACCGAGGTAATTTAGCCACTGGGCCCTATGGGGACAAGTTTCATTTTCTCTAGTCCAACTCACCACCCCACCGGGAGGGAGAGAGCTGGCGCCCAGGTCGCCTGGGTAAGTCAGCTCACCACCCTTTAGGGGCGGACTGGCGACCAGGCCGCCTAGGCAGGGGCGAGCTAGGACTGGCTCGCCCAGCTCACCTGCCTGGCCTTGACGAGAGCGAGCCGACACTCTAGACTCGCCCGCCTGCTATACTGGCGTGAGTAGATCGTCTCGGCTCGCTCGCCTAGCTGGGCCTACTCGGAGAACACGGGGTTTTACATATATATATATATATATATATATATATATCTTTACAATATATAAAGATATATGGTATGGTTTTTTAAACCATGCTTTTAAAAGCCGTTGGACAAATATCAATCGTCCGATTTTGCTTCATTAATCAGCATCGTTCGATCTGGCTCTCCAAATTTTCGTAGGTATCCTAAACCTACTAGGGTCGGGTGTCCTAAACCTATGAAATGACCATTTTACCCTTCTAGATGAGCAAATCAAAAACTAGCCAGCCGCAAGGGGCCAGCCCATAAAAGAATGCAAGCCCGCAAGCGGCCAGCCCATGAAGGCAAGCAAGCCTGCCAGCCTGCTTAAGCAAAGTCTTCAACAATATTATGCACACAACTGTATTTAAACCCAAAATTTAATATTTTCCAGGCAATGTGGGACTAAACAGGCGGGTGAACTGTTCACCCGCCTGTTTAGGCACGTAAATCATATTTTTCGGGGCCCAATATGAGGGTCAAGATGGCTCCAAAATGAAAAGTAATCAACATGAAAGTTGTAGATCTCGGCGATCCGAACAACTTTCATGTTGATCACTTTTTGATTTGAAGCTTCCTTGACCTTCGATTTGGGACCCGAAAAGTCTGGGCGGCGAGACTGCTACAGTAAAGGCACGAAAATCAGATTTTTCGGGGCCCAATATGAGGTTCAAGATGGCTCCAAACCGAAAAGTGGTCAACATGAAAGTTGTAGATCTCGGCGATCCGAACAAATTTCATGTTGATCACTTTTTGATTTAGAGCCTCCTTGACCTTCGATTTGGAACCCAAAAAGTTTGGGCGGCGGGACTGCTACAGTAAAGGCACGGAAATCAGGTTTTTCGGGGCCCAATATGAGGGTCAAGATGGATCCAAAACGAAAAGTGGTCAACATAAAAGTTGTAGATCTCGGCGATCCGAACAACTTTCATGTTGATCACTTTTTGATTTGGAGCTTCCTTGACCTTCGATTTGGAACCCGAAAAGTCTGGCGGCGGGACAGCTACAGTAAAGACACGAAAATCAGGTAATATAATAATAATATATATATATAAAACAGTCTGGGTGCGGGCGAAGCCCGCCGGGGGGCGGGCGAAGCCCGCCGTCGCCTGCCGGGTACTGTGGCGCGTGGCCATCGGGCCGGAGTCCCGTGCCTGTCACTCGTATATATATATATATATATATATATGTATATATATATATATATATACAAAATAATATATATAAGCTCAACCTTTTTTAGTCTCAAAATGAATATTTTTCTAAATTTCTAAAATGAATAATAATAAATTTCAAAATTCGAGTCAGCAATCTTTTGGGCCAGATTCCGGCTAAACCGTGCAAATTTGAAAAAAAAAATTCAACATAAAAGTTGTAGACCTCGTTCTTGGCTACAAAATGCATATATTATTTGTCTAATTCAGACATGTTTTATGGGAGAACTAGCTCAAGCTTTTTTAAGCTTAAAAAAACTTGAGCTTATATATTCCAAACTCATGTATACATATACATACATATATATATATATATATGTATATATATATACTAGCATCTTCGAACGGGCTCTGCCAGTTCTCGATGTATCGCTGCGGCCTTCGCCTGCAACCAAGCCGGCTTCGCCCATAACCAAGCCGGCTTCGCCCGCAACCAAGCGGGCTTCGCCCGCTTGGCATTCAAGCGCCCGCCCCTGTAGTTTTTTAAAATTTAATTTTTTTTTCAAATTTATTATATTTTATTATTAAAATTTATTTGTATTTATTAGAATTTTTTATTACTTTTTATTAAATTATAATTTTTAATAATTTAATTTATTATTTAAAAGAAATAATTATATTAAAAATTAAAATTAAAAACGCAATAGATATCCCGATGCCGCCTGCCTCGCTGCTCTGCCGCCGCCGGCGGCCTGCCCGGCGCCCACCGGCGGGTTCGCCGGCCTCCGGCAAGCACGTCGGGGGTTGTCCAGCGGTGAGGGGGCAGGGCCACCACCTGCCTGCTCGTCGCCGGACAACCCCCGGCATGTTAGATGGAGGCCGGCAAACCCGCCGGTGGGCGCCGGGCACGCCGGCGGCGGCAGGGAGTGCGCAGAGCAGCTAGAAGAAGCGGGGGAGGGGGCATCGGGATTTCTGTTGCTAGGAACAGTAATTTTTTTGAAGATTTGGCTAATGACAGGCCGATTTTCTATATCCAATGGATGGATGTGGTTTCCTGTAGATCGTACGATCCAGATGAGATTCACGGCGTGCTTCCAAATATGCATATTGTTTTAAATGATAAATATATATATAATAGCATCTTCGAACGGGCTCCGCCCGTTCTCGATGCGTCGTCGCGGTCTTCACCCGCAACCAAGAAGGCTTCGCCCACTTGGCAAGGACATGGGTCGTGGGCGGCAACAGGTGTCGTGGACTGTGACATTGGTTGTGAGTACGACATTTGTCGTGGGCGGAGACATTGGTCGTGGGCGGCGACATTTTTCGTTGGCGGCGACATTGTTCATGGTCAGCGACAATGGTCGGGGGCGGCGACAATGTTCAGAGGTGGCTACATTATACAGGGGCGGCAACATTTTTCGGGGGGGGGGGGGGGGGGGGCGACATTGTTCAGGTGCGATGACGTTGTCCTTTCCTATACGCAACACTTCAACCTCGCCATCATAGGCCTTTGATGGAGAACATTACTTTGAATCATTTACATGGACTTGAAGCACACCATCCGAGAATTACTTGATGGAGAAGGAGAACATTACTAAAGAGGAGGAGAACAAAACTGGGCCCAAATACGGGCCCTTACATGGGCTTTTCTAACACATACAAATACTTATATTGTACTACGTCATTTGAATCCATTCGTGCGGACCAACTACGGACACTGAATCCCACAGCATGAGCGTAATCCTTATAAGAAGATTCCAAATCTTGAACAGAACCAAATAAACGGCCTACCATTGGCTTTAGATCCTCATCACATGGAGGTATAATTTCAAGTTCCTATACATGAAAATAAAAAATACTATGTTGAAAATAGGAGATGCACGTAGATTGATATGTACAACGTAGAATGTAGTACCTTCCACTTTGTTGGTGTTTGGACTTAATCAAACCCGATAGTATTCGAATCTGTGAAATCTTGCCCAGCCTTATTACAGCCATTTTCAGCCCCACAAATCTTGCCTGGTCTAAAGAAATTAAATAAGAACTGATGATTTATCTGTTAACCTAACCAATTATCTCCAAATTAAATAAACTTGCAGTGAATTCCTCTTTGCCCTGATGGTTTGTCTCTAACTGAAAATAAAAAAAGAGAAGGAAGAGCTGTGAAGTCTCTTCACAATCCTCCCTATTTCCTTGGCATGAGCTGAGAGAAAATATAAAAGAGTATGAGAGGGAGAGAATGTGTGATAATTCAAAGTCTTAAAATATTGGGGTAATCGGAAGAATAAGCTAGGGAAATTAGGGCAGCTTAGAGAATAGGGAAAAGGCAGAGAATGAGGGAGAGGAAGAGAGAGATGGAGTCAAAACCATCACTCATAGACTTAGAGAATAGTAAAAAGGCAGAGAATGATGGACAGGAAGAGGGAGATTGAGTCGAAAGCCATTACCTACCATTTAAGATGAATAAAAGGACGATGCTCCTTTTATCGCCATGGCTTCCATCCTTTCACCGAGCTCTACTGTGATGAAAATGAACTTGTCCAATGAATCTACCCTGAAACCCATCCAGGATTTCCTTCGAGCTTCATCCCTCTTCCGCCCGAGTCGCGACTCCTCCAAAGCTCTGCTCCTTTTTTAGCGATGGCAAAACCAAAGGCAAAGCAGCGAGCAAGCATCAATGAGAGGAAGATTATCATGCCCTAGCATCTCCTGGAATGGAGCTCCCCTCTACTTGCGATCGAAGCCACAGTTCACCGAAGGCGATTTGCGAGGATGCCAACGGCGTGGAGAAGCCTATTCGAGAGGTCGTCGTTTAGGACGGTCGGAGAAGCAGCGTCGCGCATGGAGAAGAGGAGTGGCGTGAACGGGAGTCAGTGCTTCAGCGTCTTGGAGGAATGAGGAGTTGGGGAAGCACGGGCTTCCAAAAGGGGTTATGGAGGCACGGGAGGGGGTTTTGGATATTTTATGAATTGCATTAGGATCCAAAGGTAGGAATTGAGCAGGGGCGGACGTAGGTTCGGACACACCCGGGCACGTGCCCGGGTGTGATTTTACGCCATTTTCATCGGGGTAGAGGTTAATCCCGCGTGCCCTAGCCCGTCGCCCGTCGCTCTTCTTCGCTGAATCGCTGCCCTAGCCTGTCGCCCGCCGCGAGCGCCCGTCCTCTTCTTCGCTGAATCGGTGGCCTAGCCCGTCGCCTGGCCTAGCCCGTCGCCGCGAGCGCCCGAATCGCTGGACTAGCCCGTCGCCTGGCCTAGCCCGTCGCCGCGAGCGCCCGAATCGCCTGGCCTAGCCCGTCGCCGCGAGCGCCCGTACGCTTCTTCTTCTTCTTCTTCTTCTTCTTCTTCTTCTTCTTCTTCTTCTTCTTCTTCTTCTTCTTCTTCTTCTTCTTCTTCTTCTTCTTCTTCTTCTTCTTCTTCTTCTTCTTCTTCTTCTTCTTTACAAATTGATTTACTTCTTTATAAAACCATCAATTTGATTTTTTGCAGCCTCTAACAGCAAAATTGGTGAGTGCAGCAGCGGAGCAGCGGCAGCATCCAGTTGCAATTTGGGTGAGTGCAGCAGCGCAGCAGCGGCAGCATCCAGTTGCAATTTGCAAGCTTGGTGATGGTGAGTGCTAAATAGTTTCATTTTTAGAAATTGATTTCATATGATTCCATTTTTTTCTAGTTCTAGATCTCCATGAGTAGAAATTGATTTCAAGTTGTATTGTGAAAGTTGGCTTTATTGAGTGCATGTGGTTAAGTGGTTGTGTTGATCAGTTGATGCATGTGTGTTAAAATGGTGGATCAGAGGAAACGTGGGTATAAATTTTGCAAAAGGAAATGCAAAATAAAGTAGGCTTCTTGTATAGGAACCCTCTAGAAATAAAAAAAGATGATTCATAAAGTGGAGTTAGATTGTTAAGATATGAGTCAATGACACTGAAGACAGCGATGTTAGTTCGGTCAACAGTCTTGTTGTAGTATATATTTTATTTGGAGAGTAGGGTCTTTTTATAACCGTATGCCCATTGAATCTAAATGCATGGAGCAGGAATTTTCTATTACATGCCTCTGCTAAGTCAGCCATTTAAGTATGTTTTATTGCTATGCATATGTCATTGTAGGTTGTATTGTTATACATTTACCACTAATCTATATTGTACTACATTATGGTTATGAAAAAGTTTGTATATTTAACGTCTGTCTATTCTTAGGTTTGTTATACATTACAATTGATGGTAGTTTCTCCAAGACACCCACCTTTATTGGCACAAAGATGGCAAAAACTTGTCTATGCATTTCCTTTCAAAATAAGTAAAATTTTGATCTCCAATTCCAACTATATGCATGTTTCATACCAGCATTCAAGCTATGGTCATTCTCTTTTCTGTCATAGTTGTAGTAATGTTAATTTCTCAAATATGTAATATCAAATATGAATATGAAAGAGGATGAAAGAATTTCTTCTATTACCATATAATATGTAGTCATCAAATATAACACCTGAAACAATATTTAAAATCTGTTGATATGCATTTCTCTTATTTGTTGATGCTTATTTATGAATATTGTCTCTCTTAGGGATATTGGAGATGACTGTTTCTCTATTTTAGTGGACGAAGCTCGTGATATAGCGACGAAAGAGCAGATGACTATTGTTTTACGGTATGTTGATAAAAAAGGCTTAATTGTTGAAAGACTACTTGGTTTTGTTCACGTATCCGACACCACTGCTTTATCTCTGAAGATTGCTATTGATACACTATTTGCGAAATACAATCTAAGTATTTCAAAATTACGGGGACAGGGTTATGATGGAGCCAGTAACATGAAAGGTGAATTAAAGGGTTTGAAAACATTGATATCGAGGGAAAATACTTCTGCATTTTATATTCATTGTTTTGCTCATCAACTACAGCTTATATTAGTAGCCGTTGCAGAAGGTCATTCTGAAATTGCCGAGCTTTTTTTCCATGTTAACATGGTATTGAATGTTGTTGGGGGATCATGCAAACGACGTGACTGTCTTAGAGCGCTAGAAGTCGAAAGAGTAGCGCAAGAAATTGGTTGCGGAGAATTGGAGAGTGGTCGAGGGTTAAATCAACCACTTGAAATTAAGAAAGCAGGAGAAACACGATGGAGTTCACATTACGGTACTGTTTTGAATTTCATTCGTATGTTCTCATCTATAGTTAATGTTCTTGAGATTATTAAAGTTGATGGAATGGATGCAAATCAACGAGGAACTGCAAGTAGTCTTTTAAAAAGTATAATAACTTTTGATTTCATCTTTCTCCTTCATTTGATGAAAAATATTTTGTCGAGAACACATGAGTTATCACAGGCGCTACAAAAAAAGGACCAAGACATCATCAATGCAATGAACTTCGTCAAGTTGTCCAAACAGTTATTATTTAATATGAGAAATGTCGATCTACAGTGGGAAGCTTTCATAAAGGAAGTCTCAAGCTTTTGTGGTAAACATGACATCGATGTTCCAGACATGGGGGAAAAATTTATTCAAGCTGGAAGATCAAGACGTAATGCAAGAGATATTACAAATTATCATCATTTCCGGGTTGAGATCTTCAATACCGTAATTGATTGGATGTTAAACGAGTTAAATGATCGATTTAATGAAGTAAATACCGAATTACTTCTCTGTGTTTCAAGTCTTGATCCAAGCGACAATTTCATTTCTTTTGATAAAGATAAGTTGATTCGCCTTGCAGAATATTATCCATGTGATTTTACTCAATTAGACTTGCAGATACTAGATGGTCAGCTTGATATATATATTTTTGATGTTCGCTCTAATGAGAAATTCTCACAACTTAATGGCATAAGTGGACTTACTGCAAAATTAGTGGAGCTCAAAAAACATGATCATTACCAGTTGGTGTATCGCCTTTTGAAATTGGCTTGTCTTCTACCGGTGGCAACTGCTACTGCAGAAAGGATGTTCTCGGCTATGAAGATTATAAAGAGTCGTCTAAGGAATAGAATGGAGGATAATTGGATGAATGATTGTCTGATAGCATATATTGAGAAAGATATTGCAGACAACATTACCAATGAAGAAATTATTCAGCGTTTCCAGAATATGTGCCCGAGAAAAGTGGTTTTTTGATTTGTAAGTTTTTTTGGAGCACTTTACCATTAAAAAATTTCATTATGTAATATTTAACTCTACTATAATATCTATTTTTGTCAGTTTCAAGTTTCTCTTTCATATAATGTTCTAATTTTCATTTTTCTTGCTTTCTGGTTTTTCAATAAAAAGTTCTCATAAATTAATATTATTTATATGGTGCCCGGGTCAGATTAAAATCCTAGTTCCGCCACTGGAATTGAGAGTTGTTAAGATCCGACGGCTGAAAATAAAAAATGTGGTGTTCTTCCAAGATATGTTTACTAATTTATATAATAAAGATATATAAATATATATATATATATATACGAGTTTCTTCGCACGGGCTACGGCCGTACTCGAAGATCCCAGGAGGCCTTCGGCCGCATCCAGGAAGATTTCGCCCGTGCTCGATGTGTCGATGCGGGTTGCGCCCGCCTTTGAGCGGGCTGCGCACGCACCTGAAATCTTTCTTTTTCAAAACATATACATATGAGTACTTAAAATGACTGCAAAAAATATGAATTATTATTCCTATTTTTATTTTATAAAATTTTGCAAATTTTAATCTATAAAAATAATTTATTACTCATCTCTCTCTCTCTTTATCACTCCACCCTCTCTCTCCTTCTCTCTCCCTCCCCCTCTCTCTCCCTCTCCCTCTTATCTCTCTCTCCAAATCCCCCCATGTTCTTTCTCAAGATCCAATGGCCAATATTCATTCTATGGCGTGCCTCCAAATAACTATATTCCCTTATATATATAAAATATAGATAGATGAGTTTTAGGGGTTATAATTTATGGTTTAGAGTTTAGGATTTAGGGATTGAAATTTAATAATTTAGTGAGAATCTTTTCATCAAACCCGTTCATTCAAGATCACGGTAAGATCGCAGGCTTCTTTTGCTTATTTTGTATCCCGCTCACTTTCGCTATGTATCCCCACAAAGTTTCTCATGCACGGCATCTTCGTCTAGTGCCCTGCTAACCCTAACACTCCACAAACTCTTACTTCACACCACTCTCTAGCGTCGAAGCCCTACCTCGCTCTTTAACCTCCGCCCTCTCCTCCATTCTTCTGCCTCAACGCGTCAACCTCACTTCTGTGGCCGCACATCTCCGGCGATGAAGCCTCCACCACCAATCTCCTCCATGTTGTCGGCCAGAGATCTTCGCTGAAGGTGAATCCCCATCAAATACCACCTCCTTCGCACGCGTCTCCATAGATTTGGCAGGAAATACCACATCTTGCGGTTTCCAAGATCGAGGGATCATTCTGGCGATCATTTAAATCTTTACTTTTAGGGTTTGTGGACTAGCTCACCTATAAGAACACTGCTCCTATACAGTCTTCTCTACTATATCTTTATTTATCCGATCTTTGTCTTTTTCTTAGGACAAATGTTCCTGGGTACACAAATCTAGCACATCTTTAGTACTTTTGACCTCTCTCAACAAGTTTGACTGCAAGCATTTAATCAATAACAGAGTAATTTGCACTCTCAATATATTCTTTCATTTTATATATTTAGGGCGCTGATATTTGTACACCATAAACGGTTATTCACACATCATTCTTCTTAATAAAACTCTTTTTTTAAACTTTAAAATCTGATATTTGTATCTCATTTCCAGCCCTCATCTCACGCCTTTCTCTCCAAACTACGACTTATACGTGCATTTTCGTGAGAAGTATTCAACATAAAAGTTTTTGATCTTGACGAGATCTACAACTTTCATGTTGAATATTTTTGATTTAAAGTAGTTTAGACCCCTGAAAAAAATCACGCCGAACATTTGTACGGACGTCCGGTATCGACGTAACTTTTTTCGGGGGCCAAATCATGAGCTTAAACGGTTTCAAATTAAAAAGTGCTCAACATGAAAGTTGTAGATCTAGACGATATATACAACTTTCATGTTGAATACTTTTTTTATTTGAAACAGTTTAAACCATCGATTTGGGCCCCTAAAAAGTCACGCCAAAAATCTATACGGACTACTCGATCCGGGCGTGTCTTTTGTCGGGCCCAAATTGGAGTCCTAAACAGGTTCAAATCAAAAAATGGTCCACATGAAAGTTATAGATCTCGATATCGAGATCTACAACTTTCGTGTTGATTACGTTTTCAAATGAGAAACATTTTGAGCTCAAAAATCAAAAATGCAAAATTTACAAAAATAAAATAAAATTGGTTTGCTAGTTTTATCGAGCCCGATTGCATCGAGTCGATTGGATAGGTAGTCGGTTTGCTCCCTCGACTTGTCCATTGTCTTTTTGAAAAGAACCATGGATTTCTAGAATTGAGCATCTAAACGCTCGAGGGCCTCCTTATATCTTACAAATTAGGGTATAAATAATCTATCGGGGTATAAATATAATTTTAAAGTGTACAAATATCTATGAGTTATAAATAGCCATTTAAGGTGTAGAAATATCAGCACCCTTTATTTATGTGTTTGTACAACCTCGTGATCACCGAAGGGACTCGGGCAAGCAGGCGGGTCGACCCCGGCCCGCACCTCCAAGGGTCGCCCAGGCAGGTCAACCCCGGCCCGCCTCTTCTAGGCGGGTGAGCCTCCAAGGTTAGCCCAGGCGAGTCAACCCTGCCCGCCTCTCCTAGGCGGGTCAGCCTCAGCCCTCTGACCAACACCCATTAAGGGGGTCAGTCCTGCCCGCCTCTCCTAGGCGGGCCACCCTCGGGCCACGCCTTCCCAAGCGGGCCGTCTCAAACCCACGCCCCCTAGGGGAGCCAGCCCCGGCCCGCGCCTCCTACCAAGTGGAGGCATTAAAGGGCTACTCGCCCAGTCCCTAGTGGGTGGAATCCCTTGCCATTTCGCCCCAACATGCCTGCCCTTAGCCATCTGGAACTGTGGAGTCTCGTTGTTGGCAGACCTGGGTGGACTACGCATAGCCGGTCGGGACAGCGGAGTTCGGCTATTGGCAGGCCAGCCCAAGGGGTTTTCAGTAATTTCAGGCCAGCATGGGTTAGTTATTTGCAGACTGCTTTCAGAAATCTATAAATAGGACCCAAGGTGTACCTCAGAAAGCATGCTCACTTGTCTGCCAGTCTCTTAGCGCTTTCTGAGGTACCTTAGCCCGACATTTGGCTGAGGAGGGGAAGCGCTAAGTGATCTTTTGGGTTTGTGGTGGGACCTTCGCATCGGGCCCTTGGTCTAGTCCTTTGCTCTCTTTTTCTTGTGTTTTTCCTTGCAAGAGTGAAGTAGGTGTGCGACCACCCCTTCCCCAAGGGTGAACTCCACAAGAGACCAATTTACGGTTTCATCATTTTGGTGCGGTGAGCGTGGACAGTGGTCAGCACAGAAAGACTTCAGCAAGCTCAATGATTGGAGGAGAAGGGAAAGGATTGGACAGGACCAACTCGCCACCCCCTCCCCCTCCCGTGACGATGGGGACTTTTGAGGACTTCAGGCAGGAGGTACTCGGCCTGATCCGATTCGCAATCAGCGCGCGTGTCGAGTGCTCGACTCTAGTAATCCCAGTTCTCGCAGATCTGGTACTCGGCAAGGCTGCTCCCGCCCGGAGAGCAGGGAAGGAGGTCATCGAGGAAGGCCGGGGTGCCGAGCTTCCCGGGGGAGTGCTTTTCCTGGGCTCGGGAAGCGGCAGCAGATTTGGCGAGTTGGGTGCGTGAGACCCTCTAGCTTGCCCGGTGGGGGGAGACAGTCCCTTCAGCGAGCTGGTCTCCTCTGCCCCAGTCCCAGATGGTCTCAGGGAGCCTGATATGTCCTACTATACTAGGAAGGGAGACCCGGTCCAACACGTCCAGTGGTTTGAGGATGTGGTCTCGATCCGGCAGATGTCGGATGGATTCAAGTGTAGGATCTTCGCCATCACTCTGAAGGAGAAGGCCAAGGAGTGGTTTCACCAGCTGCCGGACAGTTCCACCTACTGCTTCGAGGACCTCCGTCGGGGGTTCATGCTGAGGTTCACAACCTCGAAGAAGAGGAAGAGGGAGTAAAATTCCCCGTTATGCATCAAGAAGGGGGTGAACGAGACCCTAGGGAGCTACGTCGATCGCTTCCAAGAGGAGGTCACCCAGGTTCAGGAGATGTCGGGCCACACCCTGATGATGGCCTTCACATGGGGCTGCAACAGGGTTTCTTTCGAATGGAGTTGAAGAGGATTCTCCCCTCTCCTACGAGGAGTTGATGGAGAGGGCGGCGAGAAAAGTCGACGGGGAGGCGTAGAACTCAGAGTTTGCCCGGAGGTTAGTCAGGTGGGATACGGAGGAGGAGAGGCCTAGAGGAGACAGAGGTTAGGAGGAAAGAAGTGCTGAGCCCTAGCAGAGGGAGGAGCCACAGCAACAGCCCAGGTGGGGGCGCTAGGAGCCGAACCAGCGGCTAGGGTGGAGGCCCAAATGGCAGGAGCAGGGGGCAAGTAGAGGGTTCCGTGGAGGGGACAACTGCCAAGGAGGCCAGGGCCAGTTCTACCCTCCAGGTGGGAGGCAGGGTCAGAGGCCCCCCTCCTCGATCAAGAGGAGGCTATGGTTATAGCCATGGGGGAGATGAGAAGAGCAGCGCGGAGGAGAAGAAGGGAGGTTAGGGTGGATTTACCCTACTATGACTTCCATCAGGAGGAAGGGCACGACACGTCCACGTGCCAGGAGTTCCTCGAGATTTGAGGAAATAGGGAGCAGCAGCAGCAACAAGACCGCCAAGGGTTACGGATTGAGGAGGTCCCGCCTCGGGCAGAGGAGGACAGGTGCGAAGACCGGGAAGATGTGGGAACCCGGGGAGGAATCGGAGCAATCTATGGGGGGGATCGAGGCTTCCCGTAAGGCAAGCCTCGACACCATATAAAGATGGAGCATTGGCTCCACATCCCAGACCCCGCCCCCAGAAGAAAGAATCACCTTCACGGTCAAGGACATGTCGGGTCACGAAGACCCCTTTTGCGATGCGCTGGTCATCCAGACGGCCATCGAAGATTTCACCGTCTCTCGGATCCTCATCGACAATGTGAGCTCAGTCAACGTCATCTTCAAGAAGGCGTTTGACGCGATGAAGGTGGAGGCAAGGAGGGTGTTGGCCTCAGATGGGCCCCTGTTTGGCTTCTTGGGGGAGAGGAAGGAAGTCGAAGGAGGGGTAGGGCTCTAAGTCTCTCTGGGATGGCAGTCCCATAACTGCAAGTTCATCATTGTGGACGCCCCTAGCAGATACAGCGCCATCTTCCAGAGGCCCCACATCAGCGCCTTTCGCTGCATCCCCTCGTCCTTCCACCAATGCCTAAAGTTCAATGTTGAGGGGGTCCAGGTCCGGGTCTGTGGAGACCCTAAGATGGCAAAGGAGTGTTATGTCACCGCCGTAAACTCCATCTTATGGCAGGAGGGTGCTGAAGAGATGGGGCGGAGGATGGAGGAGGCTAAGCAGGGGTTGGTCCGGAGGAGATGGAGGTGGAGGAGAGTTGCATCCAGAAACAGGAGTTGAAGAAAGTTCGGGAGCTGGCCAAGGAAATGGCCATGGAAAAAGGCGAGGAGGAGGCCCTCACCCCAGGAGGAGGGGATACTAAGGAATGGGGGAGCGGCCTCTCCTGGAGCCGGCAGAAGAGGTGGTGGAGATGGAGGTTCTCACCCTTTGAGGCAAGGTGGAGAAGGTTCGCGTCAACGGGGGGGGCTGACCCCGGAGGCCTAAGGCAAGATGTTGGAGTGCATTCAGAATAATGTGGACATCTTCGCTTGGAGCGCTGCAGAGATGCCCGGGATCGACGCCGATGTGGCCAGACATCGCCTCAACCTGGATCCGGAGGCTCGCCCCATCCAGCAGAAGAAGAGGACCATAGTTGACAGGTTGGCCGAGCCGATTCGAGAGGAGGTGGCCAAGCTCCTTAAGGCCGGTTTTGTATCTGAGATCCAATTTCCCTGCTTGGTCTCCAATGTTTTAATGGTTAAAAAAGGAGATGGCCGGTGGCGTATGTGTGTTGATTTTTCTCTTCTTAATAAATTATGCCCTAAGGATTGTTACCCCTTGCCTCGGATCGACGCGTTGGTTGACTCAACCGTTGGTTTCCCTGTAATGAGTTTTTTTAGATGCATTTTTCAGGTTATCACCAGATCAAGATGCATCCTCCCGACATCAAGGATGTCTCCTTCATCACCGGGGATGGGGTCTACTGCTATAAAATGATGCCCTTCGTGCTAAAGAACACAGGGGCAACTTATCAAAAAATGATGGATAGGGTCTCCCGAGAGCATAAGGGAAGAAACCTAGAAGTGTACGTTGATGACCTCATGATCAAGAGTCGAGACGGTTACTCTCATCTCCAGGATCTGGAGGAAACCTTCGCCACCCTGCGCGAGTACAAGATTAGGCTGAATAATCCCTTTAAGTGCATCTTCGGGGAAAGCAAGGGAAAATTTCATGGCCACCTTATCACCCCCGCTGGGGTAGAACCGAATCCCGACAAGGTCCGGGTGATTATGGAGCTGGGGTCGCCTCGGAATGGAAAGGAGGTGCAGCGGTTGACAGGGAAGCTGGCAGGGTTGAGCAGGTTCCTCTCTCGGGCTGGGGAGAAGTTCTCTCCCTTCTTCAAGACCTTGAGAGGAGGTCAAAAGTTCGAGTGGACCTCAGAATGCGAGGAGGCATTCCAGGCCTTGAAAAGGCAGCAGACTCAATCCCCCCTACTCCAGGGGCCAAAGGAGGGGGAGGACTTATTCTTGTACTTAGGGGTCGGGGCAGAGGCCCTGAGCTCTGTTTTAGTTCGGGAAGAGGGGAAGAAACATCTCCCGATATATTATGTGAGTAGGGTGTTGAGGAAGGCCGAGCCCCGCTATCCTATTTTGGAGAAGCTGGCCTTCGCTCTAATCATCTCGGCCCGGAGGCTCCGGCCTTACTTCCAGACACATTCGATCCGAGTGGTGACTTACCACCCCCTCCGCAACATCTTCGAAGGGGTGGAGCATTCAGGCAAATTGGCTAAGTGGTCGGTGGAGTTGAGCGAGTACGAAATCTCCTTCGTTCCCCGCCTCTCGATCAAGGCCCAAGCTATGGCCGACTTCCTGACAGACTATGTGATCGAAGTGGCGGAGGAGTATCTCACTCGCCCGGTTCCTTGGAAGTTCATGGTGGATGGTGCATCGGGGAGGCATTCCCTTGGGGCGTGGGTCATCTTAGAAAGCCCACAGGTAACAAGGATCGAGCAGACAGTGGTGATACATTTCCCCATCACCAACAATCAAGCCGAGTACGAAGTTGAGATTTCGGTTCTGCGCTTGTCCAGAGAACTAGGGGTGAATGATGTGGAGGTCCTCACTGACTCCATGGTGGTGGCTTCCCAGATTAACGGGGAGTTCGAGGCAAGGGAGCCGACCTTGAAGCTCTACTTGGAAAAGGTAAAGGGAGTCATCGGCACATTCCAGACTTTCTCCATTCGACACATACCCAGGGAGGAGAGCGAACAGGTAGATCAACTAGCAAAGCATGGCCCCCGGGTGGGGGGGGGGGTACCCTCACAGATCTCTTCCACCCATCCATTGAAGAGGGGGAGCTGATGGAGGTGGAGCAGCACCCCTCGTGGATGGATCCCTTTTCAACGTACTTGTCCACTAGGGAGTATCCTGAAGGGATGGACAAGAAGAGGCTTAAGTATAAGTCGGCATACTATATCATGCGAGATGGCCAGCTATACCGAAAGACCCTCTCCGGGATGTTGGCACGTTGCGTGGCCGAGAGGGAGGTCCCGAGGATCTTGGAGGAAATTCACTCCGGGGAGTGCGTGAGCCACTCCGGGAGTCGAATCTTGGAAGGCTGGGTCATCATGCAGGGATATTTTTGGCCGACCCTGAGCCGAGACGCAGCAAAGTTCACGAAGGAGTGTCATAAGTGCCAACTGTTTGCTCCCCTCCAGCTAAAACCGGCCCAACGCCTCAGGAGTATCACAGCCCCCTGGCCATTTGCAATCTGGGGAATGGACTTGGTTGGGCCCTTCCCCCAGGACAGCGGCCAGAGAAAGTTCCTGCTCATGATGATTGATTATTTCTCTAAGTGGTTGGAAGTTAAGGTGTTGGCCAAGGTAACCTCCCAGGTCATCTGGAACTTTGTATGGGGGGAGCTTATCTTCCGTCACGGGTTGCCTCAGGCCATTGTCACGGACAACGACCCTCAGTTCTCCAGCGCCGAGTTCATTAGCTTTTGCGGGCAGCTCAGGATTTACCTTAGGTTCGCCTCGATTCATCACACCAGGAGCAACGGGCAGGTTGAGGCGGAAAACAAGATCATTGTTAACCTCCTCAAAAAGAAGGTAGAGAATCTGAGAGGAAGCTGGGTGGAGCAGCTCCCTTCGGTCCTCTGGGCCCTTAGAACCACACCCAATACGACGACAGGAGAGACTCCTTTCAAACTCTCACATGGGTGCGAGGCGATACTTTCGATAGAGTTCGAGGTCCGAACCCCTCGGGTGGTCGAGGCCGGAATGGGCAGAGAGGAATGGAGGGCCAAGAATGAGGAAGAGCTGCGGCTCTCACTCGACATGGTTGAGGAGCTGCGAGACCTCTCTGTCATCAGGAAAGAGGAAGTGAAGAGAAGAATGGCCAAATACTTTGACAACCATGTCAGGGTCAAACAATTCGCTGAAGGAGACATGGTCTTAAGAAAAGTGGATGCCGCGGGGAGGTCAGCCACCGTGGGGAAGCTCAATCCCAACTTGGAGGGACCATACATTATACAGGAGGCATTAAAGTCAGGAGGGTATCGCCTCCGAAATGTGGAGGGCGAGACCCTAAGTCTCACCTGAAGTGGTGATGACTTAAAACGCTTTTTCTCCTGAGTCATGTAAATGTCATTTTAGTTTCTAATAAAGCTTTTGTTGATGAACTTGTGCCCTGATGATGAAAAGTGAAAATAGGAGTCTACCCCAGGCCTCGAGCAGATCCCGCTGCCAGGCTTCCATCAAGATGGCAGGGCTTGATGTCACTCAGAGGAGTCTGCCCCAGACCCCGAGCAGATCCTGCTACTAGGCTCCCATCAAGCTGGCAGGGTTGGATGTCACTCGGAGGAGTCTGCCCCAGGCCCCGAGCAGATCCGGCTGCCAGGCTCCCATCAAGCTGGCAGGGATGGATGTCACTCGGAGGAGTCTGCCCAGACCCCGAGCAGATCCCGCTGTCAGGCTCCCATCAAAGCTAGTAGGGTTGGATGTCACTCAGAGGAGTCTTCCCCAGACCTCGAGCAGATCCCGCTGCCAGGCTCCCATCAAGCTGACAGGGCTGGATATCATTCGGGGGAGTCTTCCCCAGGCCCCGAGCAGATCCCGCTGTCAGGCTCCCATCAAGCTGGCGGAGCTGGATGTCACTCGGAGGAGTCTTCCCCAGGCCCTAAACAGATCCTGCTGTCAGGCTCCCATCAAGCTGGTAGGGCTGGGTGTCACTCGGAGGAGTCTGCCCCAGACCCCGAGTATATCCCGCTTCCAGGCTCCCATCAAGCTGGCAGGGCTGGATGTCACTCGGAGGAGTCTTCCCCAGGCCCCGAGCAGATCCCGATGCAAGGCTCCCATCAAGCTGGTAGGGCTGGATGTAACTTGGAGGAGTCTGCCTTAGACCTCGATCAGATTCCGCTGCCAGGCTCCCATCAAGCTGGTAGGGTTGGATGTCACTCGGAGGTGTCTGCTTTATACCCCGAGCAGATCCCGCTGCAAGGATCCCATCAAGTTGGCAGGGCTGGAAGTAACTCGAAGGAGTCTGCCCCAGGCCCCGAGCAGATCCCACTGCCAGGCTCCCATCATTCTGGGTGGGCTGGATGTCACTCGGAGGAGTCTTTCCCAGACCCCGAGTAGATCCCGCTGCCAGGCTCCCACTAAGATGACAGGGCTGGATGTCACTCGGAGGAGTCTATCCAAAACCCTGAGCAAACCCCGGGAGCCCCGATGAGATCCCCACATACTGACGTGGTCGGGGCACCTCGGCAGGAGCAGCGTATAAGGGATGGAGCTAGCCGTCCTCGTCACGAATGGATCGACGGGTTGATGAAGGGATCTCAGTACGATGGTGAGCAAAAATAGCCGGCCCCTGCCTAGAGATCGGTGGGCCCCATAAAAGGAGTCCAGGCGGCGATAACTCGGCCGTGCCAAGACCCCCAGAAAGCCAGCCCGCACAAATTCCAAATGCACGCTAGGGTTTTCTCGCCCACCCAATGACGCAAATGGGATAGCGAGCCCGGATGGAGTATGCGAGTTGCCCCCTCCATCGCGTCTACCTAACTTACCCCTCGCTCTTAAGCCTAAGTTCAGAGTCTAAAACGAACGGACGACCTCACTCGCTCGCTCACCGCCGCAATGTCCAAAAGAACATTCAAGAATAAAAGAAATCATAATAAGTGTGAGAATGAAGGGGCGAATGCGAGAAATAAAGTTATCTGTGTTTCAGATCAAAAAAGAGTTATGTATATTGGGGAAATCAAAAAGGGGTTAACTATTACAAAGACTGGGCTATGGCCCGTGTCACTGCCGTGATAAAAGTGGGATGAATGCAAGCTCCCGGCGAGGCGAGCCCTGAGCGACGGGCCCTTATATAGGGTGATAGGGCCCTTCTCCCGGCTCTGGTACCGGAAGGAACAGCTCCGGTACCACCTCGCTCACCAGAAGCTTGGCACTGTCGTCCTTGATGAGGTTGGCTCTCTGCAGCATCTGGAAGGTGTATTTCGCCGCGCTGGCCGCATTCTTCTGCATCATCACTTTGATCTCATGATCGCTGTAATGAGCGAGCTGGCAGCCGCTTGTAGATGGAGGCGGGCAGCCACTGCAGCCTCCAACGCTTCCACCCGCTTCTGGAGTGCCTGCTTCTCCTGTTGGTGGGTGGCGACCTCAGTGCCCAGTCGGCTGGCCGTCGCCGCGTCCTGTGAAAGGGAGAAAAACTGAGTTAAATTACGCGGGAGGGAGGAAAGGTTAAGGAGAGTAAAGAAACCTACCGATCCACCTAGGTACTAAGCGAGAGCGGCCTCAGCCGCTTCGGCCCGCTTCCACAGTTAAGTTGCCTCCTCTCGAGCAAGTCGACGGGCCGCCTCCTTCTCGTCGACTAACTTGTGGAGGGACGGGGTGTAACACCCAGAAACTCAAAAGAGGGACGGGTGACGTTTTAAGACAAGTCTGGGACTTGGAGCAGGTGACACAGCCTGGGACACGGGCGTGTCCCAGGGAGTGTTACGGGTGTGTTCTGTCACGGGTCGTGTTGTCAACGTTTTGGCGATCAGCGATCATCGAGTGTAGGCACACGGCCTGGGACACGGGCGTGTCCCGGGGCGTGTCCTGCTCCGGCAATTAGCAGTGTTGTACTAAGGAGATTACACGGCCTGGGACATGGGTGTGTCTAGCACACGGCATGTGACACGGGCGTGTCACATGGCTGTGTCCTTCTAGGGGGAATCATGGATTTTGCACACGGGTGGTGACACGGGCCCTGACACGGGCGTGTCACATGGGACACAAGCGTGTCGGTGGCCGTGTCAAAAGCCGTGTTCTAGTCAAGAATTCTTGGTGATGGCGAATGAGTGACACAGCCATGCACACGGCCGTGTTGCAACCCATGTTCGGCCTAGAATTTCTAATTTTGGGCTGAATCATGGCCGTCCATTTCCTTAGTTTGGGATCCAACGGCTGGGGGCTGTTCCTGAGGAGATATAACCGGGAATAGGGCTTTGAAAACCCTCATTTCCATTTGGGTTCTCTCTTTCTAAAAGCTAGAGAGATGGGAGAGCAAGGAGGAAGAAGGAGAGCAAGATCCGGTCACCGGCGGCGATTTGGAGCTCCAAATCGCGAGCCGAATTCGGATCTGCAGAGGCAAGGAGATTGCGGTGCTTTCCATCAGCATAGATTTCCATGGCGCCAAGGAAGAACGGTAGGGTAATAATTCTCATCCTAGGATATGTGAAGTCCTTTTTTCCTTTGCATAGGAAGCCCTCTCACGCGAGTGTGTGATGAGTTGAGGCGTTCCTTGGGGTAGATATGTAAAGTCCCCCTTATGTAGAGTCCGTATGCGAGAACGGACATAGGAATGATGTGTGAAGCCTATGCGGACAAGTGTTTCTGGATCGGTGATGTTGTATTGCATAATAATCGGAGTAGACTCCGTGTAAATGGTTGTTTTTCGGGTTTTTTACGAGGTAGATTGCAACAGGGAGCCTTGGGGACTAACTCCAAGGTACACCCAAAAAACTGGGCAAATGCGGGATGTTGCCAACATGGTGGACGGGGGGCCAACTTGAACATAACCGGGTTATGTGAATTGAGTGATGGAAACGGGACTCGGGGAGTGTTGACCTGCGCATATGGCTTAAATTGTCGTTGCGGTATTAGCACGGGTCAGGCAGAACTGTACTCGATCTATATCGTTCGGTTGAATAGTCTATGGCTTAAATTGACGTGACCAATGCAGGAAGACAAGATGCTCATATGGTTGGCCGTCTAAGGGACGGTGGTAAGACGGGAACGTCTATGGCTTAAATTGAAGTGACGTTGGTCGGTTTGCCGTGAATGTGCCCTGAGTGCACGGGGTGTGTGGCCGTGCGTGCCTACACCTGTGATGAAGTGTGTGTTTACACTATACCCCTTGTTTATGCTAACAAAATGCAGGGAAGAGCATCGCCGCACCGAGTTTGGGGCGGGGTCGTTATAATTTGGTCAACATAGCTGACCATTGCTTCTGTTTACCACCGTGCAGTGGATTATTGCTTGCAGGTGCTGCGGAGCAGAGTGGTAAATAGCGGGCTAAAGCCCAAAGGTTTTGTGCCGGCCCTCGAAGGCCAATTTTTGAGTGTTTTTCTTATGTACTCATGTGTGACCGACCTGCGTGCCGATGTTTGGAAGACACTCTTATTGAGCAAACTTTTGTAAGGTCATAAGGACAAATTTGTGTATTATACATTCCTATAGGTTATTCGTAGTGGACATTCATGCTTGGCTAGTGATGTAGGGGAAATCCTTGAGATTCGTCACAGAGGCCACGACGACGCTAACGACACGATCTACGCTCTCTAACCCACACGCTAACGAAAACGCAGCCACAACAATTATTTTTATTTATCGATCGTGCTAACAATACAGATCGCCGTTCCGCAAATAGATCGAATGTTGTCTATAGGCCAAATTCTTTCCGGCTAAATGGGATAATATTGATCCCGAACGAGCTTTGGGTTGTACCAAAATAGATCCACCAAGAACAAACGATTCGAAAGATGGTAGGATCTATCCCAACAAAAGAAAAGCGAGGATCGCCAATCCTCTTATGAATCTTTCGGAAAACCAAACGAAAAATACCGATCTACTATTTAATTAACCGCGAAGAAAAACAAATCGGAAAATAACGCAAAAAGTCGTCCACCACAAGAACTATCTAGAGAAAGAAAACTCTTGGTAGAAATTTTCGTTACCCCTCTCGAATTTGTAGATCCGTGATGTGTGGATCCACCAAGTTTGATCGCTCCTCCGTTGAAAGTCCACGGGAGACGCGCTATGGATGATGAACGTGCTAATCTTCTTCACTTCACGCCGTGGAGGAGTTCCTAACTTCTTTCCTTGCAGAATATCCTCTCATGCATGGGCTGAAACTCCTTGGAAAGATTAGATCTCGTTTGGCCGAGAGCAAGAGGGGAGGAGGGCGGCCGAGCACTATGAGAAAAGGGCGGCCGAGAGCAATAGGGGGGAGGAGAAGCCGAGCACTAGGGAGAAAGAGGAGGTCTTGGGGCCGGCGGCTTGGAGGAAGAAGGAAAAGAGAGAGGGGGCGGCTATGAGAAGAAAGAGAGGGAAAATTAGGTAAGGCAAAATTCAATTTTGATTTCAATATTAGTCTACTACCAAATGAAGAGTTCAAGGCCTTATATAGGCTTACATCTCAAAGCAAATAACATGTGGCTAAAGGCACACCACATAAAGAAAAATGAAGAAATTAAATAATGTTTTAAAGAGCCAACATGAAACGGCTATTAGCACACCAAAACTAAAAATATCAAATATGAGTCTTGTTACGAGGGCGAATCCTGTAGCCATGACCGCTACGACGTCGCACGTCCTTTGCCGGTACATCTTCAACGTAGTCATGCTCCAGTTGGCCGTCGCCAACACCGTCGCCAACACCGTCGCCATCACCGTCGCCATCACCGTCGCCATCAATCCTCCGCCGCTCAAAAGGACTCATCTCCGATGAGCGGGCTGACATATAACGGCGTACGAGGTCCGCGTCAAGAAGATCCACCTGTGCAGCAGAGAGCCAAGAGTCGTCCGAAGCCGGACGACCACGCCAACGAACCAAAAACCTGTGAATGTCGCCATCGGGGGTGGGAAACACATCATCCTGCAAGATCCTGTCAGGCAAGAAATCTGTCCGGGGAAACCTCGGAAAAGCGTTAGGTGAAGCAGAAAAACAAGTTTCAACATCAATAGTCGGCATACCTCCCGTAGAATTCGAAGGAGAGAACGATCCAGAATTGAGCTCACCCCCCACCCCATTAGATTGTATAGTGGAATTATTAAACGGAGAGATAGACAGTTCAGGTGGTGGAGCAATAAAAAGCGTTAAATTCGAAATGTTAAACACAGGGGAGATTCCCCAATCAACGGGTAATTCTAACAAATATGCATTTTCACCTAATTTCTTCAAAATTCGAAAAGGACCGGCTTTCTTGTTCGCTAATTTTTGTATGGTGCCTGAAGGCATCCGTTCAGGGATAAGACGAACCATAACCAAATCGCCAATGTTCAAGGCGACTGCTCGCCTATGTACGTTAGCATTCGATTGATAGATAGAATATTGCTTAGCTAACGTCTTGCCAATGTGCTCGTGGAGAGTGTGAACGTGTGAAGCGAAGTCCTGTGCAAATTGACTTGACTTAAAAGAAGGCGGTAACGGTACCAAGTCAAGAGGCACTGGCGCCTTATAACCATGCACTATCTCATTCGGAGACAACCTAGTGGACCTGTTCTTAGAATTATTGTACGCTAGTTGAGCATGCGGAAGAATAAGATCCCACGTACCTTTATGTTCGCCTACTAAACAATGAAGTAACCCGCCCAAGCTACGGTTGACAACTTCCATTTGCCCATCCGTTTGGGGATGATAGGCCGACGAAAACATAAGTTTAGTGCCCATGAGTTTCCAGAGTGTCTTCCAAAAATAACTTGTAAATTTTACATCCCTATCACTCACGATCGTCTTGGGAACACCCCGATGTGCCACGACCTCCTTGAAATATAATTTTGCTACATTTGTTGCATCGTAGGTATTATTACTAGCGATAAAATAGGCCATTTTGGAGAAACGGTCTACTACTACAAGAATAGAATCGTGACGCCTCAATGTCATGGGTAACCCCAAAATGAAATCCATGCTGACATCTTCCCATGGTACCGATGGAATCAAAAGTGGAGTGTAGAGACCCGCGTTGGTCTTGTTCCCCTTGGCTAGTTGGCAAATACGATAACTTCCTACGATTTTGTTGACCATGGGTCTGAGGCCCGGCCAAAAGAATTTATCCTCTACGAGTGTTATCGTTTTGTCTCTACCAAAATGTCCGCCTAGCCCTCCGCTATACAACTCCCATATGATAAAATGTCGTAATGACGAGCGGGGAATACATAGTTGCAAATGTTTGAATAAGTATCCGTCACGGATATAGTACGCCGAAATGGTGGTAGGGGAATTGTCCTGAGTGGCGAGATAAATTTCCCTAAAGTCTGGGCATTGGACATATTCATCTTTAATACTCTCAAATCCTATAACTGATACTTCCATGGTAGTTAGTAATAAGGTGACCCTACTCAACGCGTCCGCCACACGATTTAACGTACCCTTCAGATGCTTGATAATGAAAGTGTACTCCTGTAGGTATGAAATCCATTTAGCGTGTCGTGGGCTAATCTTATTTTGAGAATTAACAAATTTGAGGGCCTCATGGTCCGATAGTATTAAGAATTCTTTTGATATAAGGTAATGTCGCCAATGTTGGAGACAACGAATCACGGCATAGAATTCGCGATCATAATTCGAATAGTTTAACTTTGGGCCGGCTAGTTTCTCACTAAAATATCCTAGCGGATGTCCCTCTTGACTTAATACTCCTCTGATTCCTATCCCCGATGCGTCGCATGATAGTTCAAACACTTTACTAAAATCCGGTAATCGTAATAAGGGGGCTTCAGACATCCGTTCCTTAATCGTTTGGAACGCACTAGTGGCCGCTTTAGTCCAACTAAATTCTCCTTTCTTCATACATTCAGTGATGGGTGCCATAATAGTACTAAAATTCCGAATAAATCTTCGGTAAAACGTGGCCAATCCATGGAAACTTCGAACTTCCCTTATATTCTTGGGTTTCGGCCACTCTTTAATTGCTTGAACCTTCTTTGGATCCACATGAATGCCATCTGAGCTCACGATGTATCCTAAGAACTCTACGGAAGACACCCCGAATGCGCATTTTTTTAGATTAATAAATAAATTCTCTTTGCGCAATGTGGTAAGGATTGTTCTTAGGTGAGTTTCATGATCCCCCGGAGAGATGCTAAACACCAAAATGTCGTCGAAATAGACCACTACAAATTTTCCCATGTAGGGTTTAAAGACTTGGGTCATCAATCGCGAAAATGTACTCGGTCCATTGGTAAGTCCTTCTCCAAGCACTAGCCATTCATATAGTCCATCCTTAGACTTGAATGCCATCTTCCATTCGTCACCCTCCCGTATTCGTATTTGATGATAACCGCTCTTAAGATCCAATTTAGAGAACACGGCGGCTCCTGATAACATATCTAGTAAATCATCCAAGCGGGGAATGGGGAACCGATACTTGACAGTTATTTTATTTATAGCCCGATAATCAACACACAATCGCCACGTTTTATCTTTCTTTGGGACTAACAAGGCAGGGACGGCACAAGGACTTTTACTATGACGTATAAATCCTTTCGCTAACAAATCTGAAATTAATTTTTGCAACTCCTCATGTGAGGAGGGGTTGAGGCGGTAATGGGGTTGATTCGGCAACGAAGAACCCGGGACAAAATCTATCTCATGCTGGATATCACGCATTGGTGGCAACTGAGGTGGTAAGTCCACCGGGTAGACATCCTTATACTCTTCCAAGAGAGTTCGAAAGGATAACGGGAGGCACGCTAATGAGGGTGCATCCTCCTTAGCTTGTAGACAAACTAGAGCGTAGATAACGCCATCC
This sequence comes from Platanthera zijinensis, assembly GCA_039513925.1. Taxonomy (NCBI): domain Eukaryota; kingdom Viridiplantae; phylum Streptophyta; class Magnoliopsida; order Asparagales; family Orchidaceae; genus Platanthera; species Platanthera zijinensis. The sequence continues at coordinate 39,204,545 of CM077091.1, read as the reverse complement.
ATGAAAGTCTCACGCTCTAACTCTTTCCTACTTATCAGACTTATCATTTTCTTTTCTACCGGCATAATGGTATCTTTGGACGTAGGTGACGGATCCTTGGGCCGTGATGGTGTCAAAACAATGGTCTTACCATTGAATTTGAACTCATAAATGTTGGCTCGTCCAAAATGAGTCACGTCATAATCATAAAGCCAAGGTCGTCCTAATAAGACATGACACACGTCCATGGGGATTACATCGCACCACACTTTATCAACGTAGTTTTTTAAAGTTAGTGGCACCAAGCATCGCTTAGAAACCGCTATTGATGTCTTGTTTACCCACGTGCAATTTTATAAGGATGTGGGTGCAGCTCGGTGACTAACTGCATGCGTGCGATGGCATTTTCCGAAACGACATTCATACAACTACCACTATCAATAATTAGTTTGCACCATTTTTCACCGCACTTAAAATTTAAGGTAAATATATTTGTCCGGTTATACTCGTCCAACGCTCGCGGTGTGGCCAAAATACATCTCATCACCATCATGTAAGAATCTTCCTCCATGTCACTCGGTTCGCGATCAGATTCTGCCCCATAGTCGATATCAGCAGGCTCAGTCGTGGAGTCTAATAAGGCTAACGGTTTGCTCTTCGTGGGACACTCACTAGCATAGTGCCCTTGGATTCCGCAAGAATAACACGTGGCGTTAGTCTTGCTAATCCGTCCTATTGGAACTCGCTCGCCGGTGGGATTTCTATTATTCCTAGCGGTAATGATAATGGACTCCGAATCCGTGGATCGATACTTTCCCTTGTCTCGCGTGGAGGAAGACGGATGCAGCCCTAAGAGGGACTTTCCCTTCTGAAAGTTTCGCCCTTTGACTTTGTAGGCCTTGTGTTTTTCAATATCCAAGGCGGCATTGAAAGTGGTGTTAAGGTCTGTGTGACCATAACGCAATAGCTTGCCTTGAATGTCCGAGTTGAGTCCCTTACGAAATCGGGAGAGTGTGACTTCGGGCATCTCACGAACATCACAACGCACCAACATATCCTTAAGTTGTCCCATGTATTCTGCTACCGAAGAGTTACCTTGACGAAGGGAGGCTAAGTCGTCGAACATTTGTGTCCGGTGATAAGTGGGAACATATTGGTCGTGGAGAAGTGCTTTCATGGCAGCCCACCCAATTGGGGGTACTCCATTAACCGTACCTAATCGTCTCTCTTCGTTCAACCGGTATGTCTTAGCCCTTCCTAGTAGTTTCATCCGCGCAACCTTCACTTTCTCAACGTCCGTCAGGTCGTGCCATTCAAAATAGCACTCGATTCCCATGACCTAGTCTAGGAATAGCTGGGGCTCTCCCATACCATCATATGAAGGTGAGTCTATTTTTACGGCCCTAGTTACGTCGAACTCATAATGACCTCGAGGTGGGTAATCATCGTCCAGATCATGTGGGTGATTTTGTCTTTCCTCTCGCTGGTTGGCGGCCGGGGGTTGGGGACCCGGTCGGTTTCTGCCAACGCCGATGTTTCGGGGCACCGCTTGGTTTACCGCGAGCCCTTCAATTAACTGTGTCAGTGCATCAAACCTAGCGTTAAACTCTTCTCGTAGCTCGGCGATCGTGGCCGGAGCATGCTCATCACCTTGGTTGTTGGCCATGTGTGAGGTGGAGGGAAGATATTCCGTGCCCAGCCTAGTGCGCATGAACGAACGGGACAAACAATAATTTTGACCTGATTTAAATTACGTGTTTGAATTTTTTGACACAAAACTATTAAGCAACAGGAAAAACTTTTTCAGACTTTTTTTCTTAGAAAAATGAGGAGAAAATTCAGAAATTTTTTGTAATTTTCTGCAGGAAAATTTTTTTGTGTGTTTTACTAATTGCAGCCCAACTATGTAAAATTCAGATTTAACGTGATTCGTAACGTAAGTGCGCACCCTAGTGAACGAGGATATCCCTAGGTAAAATGAAAGGATGGTGTCGATTGGGAAATCAACACAACCTCCCTCTGATACCAAATTGATGTAGGGGAAATCCTTGAGATTCGTCACGGAGGCCACGACGACGCTAACGACACGATCTACGCTCTCTAACCCACACGCTAACGAAAACACAGCCACAACAATTATTTTTATTTATCGATCGTGCTAACAATACGGATCGCCGTTCCGCAAATAGATCGAATGTTGGCTATAGGCCAAATTCTTTCCGGCTAAATGGGATAATATTGATCCCGAACGAGCTTTGGGTTGTACCAAAATAAATCCACCAAGAACAAACGATTCGAAAGATGGTAGGATCTATCCCAACAAAAGAAAAGCGAGGATCGCCCATCCTCTTACGAATCTTTCGGAAAACCAAACGAAAAATACCGATCTACTATTTGATTAACCGCGAAGAAAAACAAATCGGAAAATAACGCAAAAAGTCGTCCACCATAAGAACTATCTAGAGAAAGAAAACTCTTGGTAGAAATTTTCGTTACCCCTCTTGGATTTGTAGATCCGTGATGCGTGGATCCACCAAGTTTGATCGCTCCTCCGTTGAAAGTCCACGGGAGACGCGCTACGGATGATGAACGTGCTAATCTTCTTCACTTCACGCCGTGGAGGAGTTCCTAACTTCTTTCCTTGCAGAATATCCTCTCATGCATGGGCTGAAACTCCTTTGAAAGATTAGATCTCGTTTGGCCGAGAGCAAGAGGAGAGGAGGGCGGCCGAGCACTATGAGAAAAGGGCGGCCGAGAGCAATAGGGGGGAGGAGAGGCCGAGCACTAGGGAGAAAGAGGAGGGCTTGGGGCCGGCGGCTTGGAGGAAGAAGGAAAAGAGAGAGGGGGCGGCTATGAGAAGAAAGAGAGGGAAAATTAGGTTAGGCAAAATTCAATTTTGATTTCAATATTAGTCTACTACCAAATGAAGAGTTCAAGGCCTTATATAGGCTTACATCTCAAAGCAAATAACATGTGGCTAAAGGCAAACCACATAAAGAAAAATGCAGAAATTAAATAATGTTTTAAAGAGCCAACATGAAACGGCTATTAGCACACCAAAACTAAAAATATCAAATATGAGTCTTGTTGCGAGGGCGAAGCCTGTAGCCATGACCGCTATGACGTCGCACGTCCTTTGTCGGTACATCTTCAACATAGTCATGCTCTAGTTGGCCGTCGCCAACACCGTCGCCAACACCGTCGCCATCACCGTCGCCAACACCGTCGCCATCACCGTCGCCATCAGCTGGGTTCTTTTATCAGTGCAACTTAATAATTTGCTTCCGCTAGGTGCTCTGTGTAGGATGTTGTGATTGGCTGATTTGTTTCAATAAGTAACCAACCGGTCTGTCCGTAGTATATGGCGTTGGGCCCCGGCCGGACCTACTGCTATATGCTATGCGACGGATAGGGGTGTTAGAATTTGGTATCAGACTACCAGTTTCGGTCGAGCTTAAATGAATTCGTGGGCGAATTCACTTTAAGGGGTGGTGAGCACATGTGTGTGTGTCATCGTTATAACAGGTAAAGAACCCATGAATGTCCACTTAGGAATGAAAATACACATGATTAAGGAACCTGTGTGTTCCTATAATTGCTGTTTGCAATGTTGTTTGGTCACTTATCGGTGTTTTGCACGATTATAGGTGACCAGGAGTGGTGCTGGACCGTCGGAACGACCAGGTTCTGAGGCAAGTAGCGCACCAAATGATGCTCCTGCAACACCTCCTTCAGCCGAGACCATTAGATTGGTGGCGGAAGCTGTACTTGCAATGATCAATGCGCAGCCTGTGAGGCAGGTGCAGCAGCCTGCTCCTGTTATGGAGCAAGTACCGCTCCAAGCGGCAGAGCCTAGGAGGGTGGAACAGGTGATGGTGGAGCGGGAGTTGCCTCAGAGAGAAACTGAGAAACAACTTAAGCATGTGATGAGTTTCAATCCGCCAGTGTTCTCGGTAACGGGAATCCCGACTCAGGCAGAGGATTGGCTATCGAGAGTCAAGAGAGTGCTGACAATAACGGAAACTGAGGAGTGGCAGAAGACCACGATTGCGACGTTCTTGGTTATGGGGACGCGAGGTTATGGTGGGAAGGGCTGGAGCTACACCACCTGAGGGGAAGGCAGTTGGCATATGTCTCTATGGAGGAATTTTCGAGGGTTTTTATGGATCAATACCTCCCCTCAGCTCAGAGGATTGCATTGGAAAACGAGTTTCAAAAGTTGGTGCAAGGAGATAGCATAATGGACGAGTATCTCCACGAGTTCACTCGTTCGGGATGATACTCAAGCGCGACCTTTGCTGATGAGGAGCGCAAGACGAACCGTTTCTATGAAGGGTTAAGAGATGATTTGAGGTTGTTACTTTCGGGGCCTATGGCGCAGGGTTTAATGACCTTGGTCAACTCGGCCCGGTCATTGGAAAAGGACATGAAGAATGTTCAAGCGAAGAAGGAATCCGGTGGCAAGAAATCGAAGTTTAAAGTGCCGACTACTTCGAAGTCTGGATATCACAGGTTCTACAAGAAGGCTAAGACGTCGGGTCCAGCCCCTTCTTCAAGTGCCTCGGGGGCATCTACCAACCGAACCCCGGGCACTTGTTATACATGTGTAAAGACGGGGCATTTTGCCCGCGATTGTTGGAGCGGATGTCCGAAGTCCGAGAGAAATCAAGGAGCCACTTATGAAGAGAAGGGAAAGGCGGTGGAGTCAACCGCGTCCCACTATGCTCCGACTCAACCGAGTGTCAATAACTTGGGCCAGCAGGAGGCCATCAAACAGGTCGACGTGGTGACAAGTACAGTTTAATTTATAGCAAGTTAGCTTTAAATACTGTTACCCAGTGCTTGTTAGCTTAATACTTTGTATAGGCTTTGTTCTGATTGGCGGTAGTCTGACACGAGCACTTTTCGATACGGGAGCTTCACACTCCTTTTTGTCCGAAAGTTTCATAGCGCGCATCGGAGTCCCTTTTTCGATGGCGTAGGACAAATTGGATGTGTTGCTACCGAATGGGTGTTCGATGCATGCGGACAGAGTATGCGTCATAAAGGTTCATATTGGAAGCCAAGAGTTTGACTTGCTAGCGTCGTTTCTGCCGCTAGCAGAGTTCGACGTTATCTTTGGTATGGATTGGCTTTCGGAGAAGAAGGCTTGTATTGATTGTAACCGTAAGGAAGTCAAGCTAGGTGTTTGGAAGGAGATGATGTTTGCGGGACTGAAGGGGTCGAGCAAGACGCTGATGTCTGCTCTTCAGGTGGTGAAGGCGGTTCATGCTGGAGCAGAGCTGTTCTTCACGTTAGTAGAGGCTATAAAGCCTAAGGCCACTTTTGATAGTATCCCAGTGGTATGTGAGTACACTGACGTGTTCCCGGTCGATCTTCCCGGAGCCCCACCACAGCGAGAGATTGATTCCACCATCGAGCTAGTGTCAGGTGCCACACCGGTGTCACGTTCTCCTTATAGGCTGGCGCCTAAGGAGATGGCGAAGTTAAAGGTTCAACTAGAGGGGTTGATGGAGCAAGAATATGTGCGTACAAGCTCGTCTCCTTGGAGCACACCGGTCCTCTTTGTTAAGAAGAAGGACGGGATTTTGCAGCTATATATCGACTACAGGGAGTTGAATAAGCTAAAGGAGAAGAATAAATACCTGATCCCAAGGATTGATGATCTTTTCGATCATTTAGTCGGATCGTCGGTATATTCGAAGTTGGATTTGAAGTCTGGGTATTATCAGCTGAGGATAAGGGAGTGTGATATCCCGAAGACGGCATTCAACACAAGGTAAGGGCACTTCGAGTTCACGGTCATGCCATTTGGACTAACGAATGTGCCATCAGTGTTTATGGATTTGATGAACAAGACGTTCTGAGAGTACCTAGACTATTTTGTGATCGTCTTCATTGACGACATATTGGTGTACTCGCAGTGCGAAGAAGATCACTTCAAGCATCTGCATCTAGTCTTGGAGACGCTAAGAAGGAATGAACTCTATGCAAAATTCTCTAAATGCGAGTTCTGGCTACCCTCAGTAACATTCCTTGGTCATATTGTCAGTGGGGAAGGAATAGCGGTGGATCCAGTGAAGATTATTGCGATACGGGAGTGACTTGTTTTGTCTTCGGTAGCGGAAGTCCGTAGTTTTCTTGGGCTTGCCGGCTATTACAGGCGCTTCATAGAGAACTTCTCGCGGATAGCATTACCTCTCACGAAGTTGACAAGGAAGGATCAGAAGTTCTTGTGGACGCAGGAGTTGCGTGCAAGCGTTTGAGGAACTGAAGGGACGGTTGACCACGACGTCAGTGCTAAGTTCGTTGAGTGGGGCCGAGGGCTTTGAGATTTATAGTGATGCCTTAGGTAGTGGTTTAGGCTGCGTGCTGCTGCAGCATGGAAATGTTATTGCGTATGGATCGCGTCAGCTGAAGGTGCACGAAAGGAATTATCCGGTCCATGACTTGGAGTTGGCGGCCGTGATATTTGCGCTTAAGCTGTGGAGACACTACTTATACGGCATAAGGGGTTGATATTTATACCGACCATAAGAGCTTGAAGTACCTGTTGGATCAGAAGGATCTGAACATGAGGCAGCGGAGATGGATGGAGTTCCTGGGGGACTATACGTTCAAGATTCATTATGTACCCGGCAAGGGCAATGCAGTTGCGGATGCGTTGAGTCGCAGGGCTCCCACCCAAGCCAACTAGTTGTCGGTGTATGATGAGAGGCTAGTTCATGAGTTGGAGGGGTTGGAGATCTGTTGTGTGGACAAGCATACTAGCTCCAAAGCATTGTTGAACTGGATAAAAGTTCAGTATGACCTGGCTGATCGCGTTCGGCAGACATTAGAGTTGGATGGTAGCATGAAGGAGCTTATGGATACAGTGTTGGATGGGTCAAATTCACAGTTTTCAATTCAGGATGGGCTATTAAGGAAGGACCATCGTTTGTGCATCCCAAGCGGGGGAAATCTACGGGCGGAGTTGATGTATGAGGCTCATAATACCAACTACTCAATCCACCCAGGGAGCACGAAGATGTACCGGGACCTAAAGAAGCTATTTTGGTGGCCAGGGCTCAAGAAGGATGTGGCACTGTTTGTGGCTAAGTGTAAAATGTGCGCCTTGGTAAAGGAGGAGTGCCAAAAGCCTGGAGGATTCTTGAAATCCTTGCCTATTCCGGAATGGAAGTTCGACGACATATCGATTGACTTTGTGCATGGCTTGACAAGGTCGCAGAAAGGAGAATGACGCCATCTGGGTGATCATAGACCGTTTAACAAAGGTGTCGCACTTTATTCCGCATAAGAAGGATGATTCAGTGTAGAGACTGGCGAAACTATATGTGGATAATATAGTCAGACTGCACGGTGTGCCTCGCAGCATCGTGAGTGATCGCGATGGGCGTTTTACGTCCAATGATTGGAGGTTGTTTCAACAGATGCTAGGGACTAAATTGAAGTTCAGCACAACATTCCATCCGTAGACGGATGGGCAGATCGAGAGGGTCAACAGAACTATGGAAGACATGCTCCGCATGTGTGTTATAGACTTCGGGAAGCATTGGGAAGACCACCTGTATTTGGTGGAGTTTGCGTACAACAACAGCTACCAGGCGAGTATTCAAATGGCGCTCTTCGAGGCCCTGTATGGTAGGAAGTGTCGCACGCCGTTATCATTGCTAGAAACGGGTGAGGCAAGGTTATACAAGAAGCAGGAGGTGGAGAATGCTACATCTTTGGTGCGGATCATTCGACAGCGTTTGCTGATCGCTATGGACAGGCAAGCTAAGTGTTGGGTATTGCATCCACAATAACCCAGATTTGCATGAAGTACCCTTGAACTAAGATGAATTAAGTTGTATTTGATATCCTTGTTCTAGTTGAATGTTTGCAGATTCTCAGTGCTAAGTGTAGACCAATGTCAGTCTACAGTGGGTCAGGAACACAGGACTATACAGTGTAATCCCCACTGTGTGATCCAAAGTGTTGACTCATGTGTAGCCTCTCAATTGGGATACATTTCATGTTCAAACATTGGGAGCATGGGATGAAGACGGGACCAGAAGAAAACATTCTCTAAAAGTCTAGAAAATTATCTAAGTCATGTTCTCGAGAAGCAATCTTTATAGTTCTCGAGAAGTGTAGTTTAGTTCTCGAGAAGCTCTCATAGTTCTCGAGAAGCTTAACTACATAGTTCATGAAAAGTTTAGACAGATTCAAGAAATTTTCTAAGTTATAGTTCTCGAGAAGTCCTCTTTGTTCTCGAGAAGTCTTGGTCAGTTTTCGAGAAGCCTAAGGTATAGTTCTCGAGAAGACTTATTTGTTCTCGAGAAGCTTGGCTTCAGTTCTCGAGAACTGCCAGCTCAATTTCTTGAATGGTCAGGATTTTCCTCAGAAATTTTTTCTAAGTTAAGTTCTCGAGAAGTCTTCTTTAGTTCTCGAGAATTCCTCCCTCAGTTCTCGAGAATTCTTCCTCTTTGTTCTCGAGAAGTTCAGAAAAAATGTCTAAGTGATTGTTATCGAGAAGTTCAGGAATTTTTCTAAGTTAAGTTCTCGAGAAGTCAATTAGTTCTCGAGAACTAAACCTTGTGTTCTCGAGAAGTCCAAATCTTTTCTAAAGAATTTAGTTCCCGAGAAGTCTTGACAGTTCTTGATAACTCAGATCCTAGTTCTCGAGAACTATAGCCACTTCTCGAGAACTAAGTCGATTTTCCAGAAATTTTTGTTCTAAGTCCAGAACGGCCGAAATTTCAAATAACTCGACGTGATTGGTCCACGTGTCGTCATTAATGTCTTTTCTTGCCGTTAAGGGTAATCCTATATAAAGTCTTTTCCCTAAGACATAACCCTAAGCAGAAAATAAAAAGAAGAATCTCTTAAGAGCGGATTCCGTACTTTCCTAAATTACTGGTTCGGCCTACTTTTCTCAAGAACGACGTCTGAAGCCTCTGCTCTCGTCAAGATCGATCTCTCTGCATTCGATCTTGAAGATCTGCTGATTAAGGAATCATTTTTCTCTCCTTGATCGAGTAGATTCAAGTTTTCTCAGGTCAGATTTTCAAAGGATCTTCTTCTACAAATTCTGATCAAGCCGCAACGATTCAAGAAGAAGACCTGGAGACAAATTCTTTCAGATCTGAGAATATTTCTGTTTGTATTTTCAATCTCTATTTGTAAATCTTGTAGGAGATTATTCTCCGAGTGTAGGAGCGTTGTGCTCCGAGTGGTAGGAAGTTTTTATCTTCCGAGTGTAGATCCATTTGGATCGAGTTTTGTAGGAATGTGGTTCCGAGGTGTTGGATTTGTTTGCAATCTGAGATAGTGGAGTAGCCGAGTTTAGTGATTTGCTAGATCGGTGAGGAAAGTGGACGTACCCAAGATCGGGGAACCAGTATAAATCTCTTGTCGTCTGTGTGATTGCTTGCTTACTTATTTGTGTTAGTCGCTAAATTTTTTATTCCACATTAGACGCACATCTCACCTATTCACCCCCTTTAGGTGATTTAGGTAGACAACTTACATCTTTCAATTGGTATCAGAGGGAGGTTGATCGTTAAAAGGTTAACACCTTGATCTGATCCTTCCCAAGTTGTCTTTAGAGAAGTATCAAGCATGAGTAAGACCAAAGATTTTCTAAGCTCCCTATATGCACCAAGAACAATTTTCATATGTGGAAGGAAAGATTTAAACTCTTCATGGAAGCAGTGGACCCTTGGATCTTCATGATTGTTGAAGAAGGTCCGTATGTTCCTATGATTGCATCTACAATAGATCCAACCAGACAAGTCCCAAAGAAGTTGATGGACTTGGATAAGGACGAGATTGCACTTGTCTCCCTGGACAAGAAAGCTAAAAATATTATAGCAAGTGCAGTCGATGACTCGATGCTGCAAAATCTGATTCATTGCCAGTCTGCCAAGGAGATGTAGCAATCCCTAGTGACTCTGATGGAAGGCACTGAAGAAGTTAGGGATGATCAGAGTTCCCTTCTAAATCAGAAGTATGAAGCCTTCAGGCAAGGTCACAAGGAAGCCATAGCTAATACCTTTGAGAAATTCTTCAAGATAGTCAATGGCCTAAGAGTTTATGGCCGAGTCTTCACAAATGGGGAACTAAATGACAAATTTTTAAGATCCCTGACAAAGGAATGGGATAATAAGGTATGCGCCATTCGGGAGTTAGGAAGGTTATCTGAGACGGACAGGCAGAATCTATTCGAAAAGCTTATGTCTTACGAGCTCCAAATCAACTCAAGAAAAGTTGAAGAAGAGATGAGCAGGTCTGCATCCAAGGAGAAGTCTGTCGCTCTGAAGACAGATAGCTCAAGGAAGACAAAGGCTAGCTCTCCTGCCCCAGCTCCTGAAGCTGATGAAGAAGAATCATCTCAGCCAAGCTCCTCTGGCTTAGAGCTATCTGATGGAGATTTCTCTCTACTCTCAAGGCAGTTCAAGAAATTCTTGAGCAAGAAGAAGCAATAGAATGGCAAGGATGCCTCCTATAGAAGATCATGCAATGATGGTGATCGCAATAGAAAAGGCTCAAGCAACTACGACAGGTATGGTTCTAAACCGAATAAACATTATTCGACTGAAATCGTTTGTTATTGCTATAATAAGCCAAGTCACGTCATTGCGGATTGCCCCCACAAGAAGAAAGAGGGTGGCAAAAGAGAAGATAAGAAGTCCTACAGTAAAAGAGGACAGAAAAGAGCCTGTTGGCCAAGAAGGGCAAAACCCTCAGTGACTCGACTCATCTGAGTCGAGTGCAGAAGAGGAAGAAGCCTACTTTGGGCTAATGACTCTAACTGATGATGAACAAGTCCCCCAGTTCATTGGGGAGGTAAAATCTCACACCCCCCTTTCAGAATCTGATGATGATAATGAGCAAGAGGGCTATCACTCTGAGGATGAATCTGAACTCATGGGACAATATAAGGAGTTACTCGAGGCTTACGACAAATGTCGTCGAGTCGTGAAAACTCAAGCTAAAGAGATAAAGTCTCTAAAAGCTACAGAGAGCACCTTAAAAGAAGAAGTCTCAAAGATTGACTCTCTCAAGGAAGACTTCAATAAATCTATTGAAGAATATAACAAGGCTCTTGAGCACCTTGACCTTAAGGAGAAAATCATCAAGGAGTTGGAAGAACAACTCTCGGCTGAAAAGAAACTTGTAGAAGATTTCTCTAAGCCTAAGACTGTACTTCCTCTGATTGCTGAATTCTCAGCTAAGGCCAAGGGTGCTGGTCTAGGCCACAAAGGTGCTCCTAGTAAACCCTCTAGGAGAAGGAAGGCCAAGAGAAAAAATAAGGATGCCAAGAAGGCCTTGGCCGAGGAAAAAGGGAAAGCTCCTTTGGAGCCAGTCTCGTTCAAGAAAGTTATCTTTCCTGCGAACGAATTCGACTATGAGTCCACCTATGGACACTTCACTAGGACGATCCCGGAGAAGCCTAAGTCAAGGTACCAAGGTTGGACTCGCCCTCGTAACTTTGGTGAGAGTGTCTTCAAGGCACCTTATAAAGAGATTCAAATTCAGAGCTATGGACCTTATGCTCATGGTCATAACATAAAGAAGTCACCAAAGGCAAAACCTGTTGTGGAAAAGCCTATGAAGGAGAAGACTTCATGCAGTTGCCATCATCATGAAGCTTCTTCCTCCAAGGATGCTACCCCTGCTGGACCTCCTCTCAAGAAGGTCAAGCAGGAGATTATAAGGCAAAGATACAATAGATTCGACTATTGGTGTTGTGGTAGAGTTGGTCACTTTGCCATAGATTGTTGGTTCAATCCTAAAAATGCTGCAACTCCTCAAGTTAGCAATGTGAGAATGACCACTCATGAGGGTAATAATCATAGGGGGAGTATTCTAACTCGAGACCAAGGACCCAAACGTGTTTGGGTTCCTAAGGCTAAGTGATTATAATTACAGGTACGTCCAAAGGCCATTAAAACGCCAATCTGGTATTTGGACAGTGGATGTTCTCGGCATATGACCGGGACAAGAAGCCTACTCCAGAACTTTTCACCGGTGTTGAACGGACCAAAGGTCATCTTTGGAGGTTCAGACTAAGGAATTACCAAAGGCTACAGTATGATTACTAACGGTAATGTATCATTTTTGGATGTAGCCTATATTGAAGGATGGAACACAATCTCATCAGCATAAGCCAACTATACAACAAAGGATACGTGGTTGAATTCCATGCTGATAAGTGTTTGATAAAATCGGTTAACAATATGGAAACTATTTTATCAGGCACTCAAAGCAGAAATATTTTCTGTTTAAATTTCATCTGTATTGACTCCTCTACACCAGTATGTCTTTTAGCAAAAAGTAATGCATCTCTTGCTGACCAATGACACAAGAGACTAGCACATATTAATTTCAAAACTATTTGTTGGGTCCGGCGTTCCTTCACTTGACCCGTGGTGCTTTGCTACTTATTTAAGAACTAAGTAGCGCCCTATCCAATAGTCTGGGCTTTTGGTGCAGTTGGGTATGCGCTTGATCCTTCAATTGGTATCAGAGGAGGTCACGGGTTCAAGACCGGGGGGCGCTATTAAATCCTGATTTTTCCCTTCTACCTGTGTGGGTCTGGCGGGTCAGGCAAACCGTGGACGTTTGGTAACCCCACCTCTGAGCCATGTGGGCCATGTGGTAACCCCACCTCTGAGCCGACGGGTTATGGTGTACGTCGGGGGGGGGGGATTGTTGGGTCTGGCATTCCTTCACTTGACCCGTGGCGCTTTGCTACTTATTTTAGAAATTAAGTAGCGCCCTCTCCGAACAGTACAGGCTTTTGGTGAAGTTGGGTATGCGCTTGATCCTTCACTATTAATAAACTATTCTCTCAGAACTTAGTACGTGATGCCCCTAATGTCAAGTACGTTAAGGACATCCCTTGTCTTTCCTGTATAGAAAGTAAGCAAACAAGGAGTTCATTTAAAAGCATTATAGGCAAGGATTCTAATAGAAGCTTACAGCTTCTTCATATGGACTTGTTCGGTCCACTGCAAGTTAGAAGTTTGGGAGGTAAGGAATATACGTTGGTTATTGTGGATGATTACTCGCGCTTTGCGTGGGTGTTCTTTCTGAAATACAATTCAGATACCTTCAATATTTTCACTAATTTTTTTAGGCAAGTCCAGAATGAATACAACTGCTCCGTAGTCAAAATCAGAAGTGACAATGGAACGGAATTCAAGTCTGGGTCCATGACAGAATACTGTGAAAGTAAAGGTATCTTTCATGAGTTTTCCTCTCCTCGCACTCCACGGAAAAATGGAGAAGCTGAGAGAAGGAACAGAACACTCATAGAGGCTTGCCAGACTATGTTGAGTGATGCCTCACTTCCAGAGTACTTCTGGGCTGAAGCCGTCAACACCGCTTGTCACGTGCAAAATCGAGCACTCATCAACAAGAACCATGATAAGACTCCTTACGAACTTCTAAAAGGCAGGAAACCAACCATTTCATATTTTAGAATCTTTGGCTGTAAGTGCTTCGTACTTAACAACGACAAGTATCACACTACCAAATTTAGCGAGAAAAGCTTTGAAGGTATTTTTGTAGGTTATAGTAGCCATAGTAAGGCATATAGAGTTTTTAATAGAAAAACTCTGGTGGTAGATGAATCGATACACATTGTATTTGATGAGACGAGCTTGCTGCAAAGCAACTCTTCTAGTGTGCTTATTGAAGATGCAGGTACAAAGATAAAGGAACTCAAGCTGGATGAACCTACTGAAGATAAAGATGAAAATTTCATCAAGATCACCTCAACAACCCCGATTGGAGAGGTAGATGGTCAAGATGAAGAAATCATCCCAACTGAAGATGCAACTCCAGTGGCTGAAGAAATCCCAGATGCAAGGACTCTAGAGCTCAGACACCTGAAGGATCATCCCTTGGACCAGATCATAGGAGATCCCCGGGATGGTGTCAGAACTCGGAGAGGTACAACTAACGAGAATTTATTCTTAAGTTTTTTTATCACAGGTTGAACCTAAGAAGTTCGAGGAAGCAAACTCGGATGCATCCTGGATTCTAGCCATGGAAGAAGAGTTAAATCAGTTCAAACGTTGCAAAGTTTGGACACTTGTTCCTAGACCCAAGAGTAAGAACGTTATCGGGACAAAATGGGTCTACCGGAACAAGATGGACGAAGATGGAACTATTATAAAAAACAAAGCCAGACTCGTTTCCAAGGGCTATCGTCAAGAAGAAGGAATCGACTTCGATCAAACGTATGCTCCAGTGGCAAGACTGGAGGCGATCAAGTTATTCCTTGCTTATGCTGCACTTAAGGGCTTTACCGTCTATCAGATGGATGCAAAATCCGCCTTCCTGAATGGTGACATAAAGGAAGAAGTGTATGTAGAGCAACCGCTAGGTTTTGTTGACTCAACTTTTCCTAATCATGTTTATTTACTGCAGAAAGCATTATATGGTCTTAAATAAGCTCCTCGAGCTTGGTATGAGACGCTGTCTAGCTTTCTTCTTGAGAACAAGTTTGCAAGAGGAAAGATAAGACAAGACATTATTTCTTAGGGAAATAAATGGCAAGATTTTTCTAGTGCAAATCTATGTCGATGACATTATTTTTGGCTCTACGGATAACAACCTCTGCAAGAAGTATTCAAAACTTATGCAAGGGAAGTTTGAAATGAGCAGTATGGGAGAGCTGAAGTATTTCTTAGGGCTTCAGGTGAAACAATCTGAGGATGGAATTTTCATCTCACAGACCAAGTTCACCAAAGAGCTACTTAAAAAATTCGGAATGGAGAATACAACCTCTATGAGGACTCCAATGGCCTCAGCTATGTCTCTGGACAAGGATGAGAAAGGGAAACCTTTTGATGAAACTAAGTACAGAAGCATAATTGGGTTCTTGCTCTACCTTACCGCAAGTAGACCAGATATAATGTTTTCAACATGTGTATGCGCTAGATTCTAGGTGAACTCTAAGGAATCTCACTATATTGTTGTGAAGCGAATTTTGAGATACCTTAAAGGTACACCAAGTCTTGGCTTATGGTACCCAAGAAGTAATGATAGTTAACTGATTGGATTTTCAGATGCTTATTTTGAAGGAAGCTAAGACGACAGGAAAAGCACTTCTGGGACTTGCCAATTCCTAGGAAGAAGGCTTATCTCTTGGAGAAGCAAAAAGCAAAACTATGTCGCAATCTCAATAGCCGAGTCAGAGTACATTTCTACCGGTAGTTATTGTACACAGTTGCTTTGGCTAAAGAACCAGCTAGAGGATTACAATATGAAGGTCAAGGACATTCCATTGTTCTGTGACTCCTCCAGCGCAATCGCAATCCCAAACAACCCAGTCTCACAAAGCCGGACAAAGCACATCGAGCTGAGATACCACTTCATCCGGAAGCATGTGGAGCAAGGGGATGTGGATCTGCAGTACGTGCCAACAGATCAGCAGGTTGCAGATATTTTTACAAAGCCGCTGGATGAGACCAAGTTCAATTTCTTCAAAACTGAACTTGGGCTGCTGAACAAGGAAGATAAGGCCAAGGTGATCAGTTCAAAGGCTCAAGAATCGAGAAATCTCCAAAAAGGTCAGAATTTCTCAAGTAGAAGGATAGCTCTCGAGAACTATACTTACTTCCCGAGAACTATCTGCCAGTTCTCGAGAACTAAAGCCTGCCTCTCGAGAACTATCTGCTAGTTTTCAAGAACCATCCTCGCTTCTCTAGAATTATCTGCCACTTCTCGAGAACTAAAGATTGCCTCTCGAGAAATGGCTCGTCATTTTGAAGATTTCTGCTAACTCTTCTATTTCGAAAAACCTCTTGATTTCTGTCCTAATCCAAGGTTAATTAGACTCATAATTAACATTATTAGGGTTATATATATATATATATATAATATTTTAGAAATCTTAAATCAACCGCCATTTCAAAATCACTTCTCTCAAACTCTTCGTCTTCCGCCATAAGAAACCCTTGTCCCCGCCGCAGTCTCGCGCTCAGTCCGTCGCCACCGTCAGCTTTCATGGCATAGGTTTCCAAGATTGGAGTCGGTAGCGAACTGGTAGTCGCAGGAATTGTAGAGATTTCAGACGATTTCCAGAACCTTCTCATTCTTCTCAAAACCGCCGGCCTCATGTTCGTTTTGACAGAACCTTGCAAGATTCTCTTTCCTGATGTCGAGGAGTTCTTAAAGAATGTTAAGGTGAAAAGCAATGGTAAGATTCTGAAAACTCAAGTCAGAGGGATCAAGATAAAGTTTAACAAGACAAGAGTTTCCCAGCTTCTGAGAATGCCCGTTGTAGATGAGGAAGATGACCTAACTTTGGAAGACTATGACAGGATCTACTCCTTCTGTGGAGTATCTGAGGAATTTCACTCCTTCAGGAGAAACCTTTTCAATAATGTAGGGAAATTTCTTATAGACATTATTGGAAAAATCCTATGGTGCACAACAGGGTCAATTAGTTTCATTACTAATGATCTATTTGGAGTAATGACAGCCATTGTCTCAAGGAAGAAATTTTAGTTTGGAATGATCGTGTTTGAGTTGATCAAGGACAACATCCAAGCTCCCAAATTTGCAAGGATAATCTCATCTATTTTGCGAGAGATTGATCCTATTACCTTCAAACCTCCAAAGGTACCATGATTCATCACCTTAAGAAGATTTCCTTAGCCTCCATCCAGATATGGGAGTTAAAGATGAAGAACCCAAGGCAGATAGCTAAAGAAGTTGGAGCTTCTGTCTCAGAGGTAAGGACCCCATCTCCTCCTCTACATCATGTTGTTGAACCATCTGGTGAAGCAACTGAGGGGGAGCCTTCACACTCTGCCTCAGATATTAGAATTCCTACTCCTCCAGCCAGATCTCCTCTAAGAAGCCCAGTGATATCTCCAGTCAGGATCCCTGTGGCAGTCTCTCTAGTGCCAAACCTATCAGATGTTCCAGCCCAAGAAATTCTCAAAGACACAAATGAAGCTATAGACAAGATGATAGAAGAGCTCACCTAAGAAGAACCTCCTTCCCCACTTTCCAAAGATCTCCCTGAAGACCCTTCCAGAGATCCCTCACCCCAAGCTACTCCTTCTAACTCTCCAAGAAAAGAATCAACTCCACTAGAGACCACCCTTCTATCTGAAGAGGATGTGCAATCCCCTGAGGAAGTAGAAGCCCCTCTCAGGAATCTTGATTTCTCCTTTCCTAGATTTGTTGATGAGGAGGGAGATACAGTTTCTCATACTGTAAGAGCCCATAGCTCTATAATACTGGAAGAAATCCCCCCATGGAAAGTTCCTCCACCACCTCAGATTGATTCTACCACCCCTGCTCCTGCTGCTACTGCTGTAATTGAAAATTCAGATATTCTGTCAAAGATTGAAGAAATGTTAGCTAACCAGAGGAAATATTTTGATGAATCTCTTCAAACTATCAAAGATCAGGTAACTGCCCTTGAGAAAGAAATGAGCAGAGGCTTTGTAGAGATTCAAGCCAACACTGATTCTCTCAAAGGATTGTTCAGAATTGGAGGAAAACCCATAGATCACACCATCATAAGCATTGGTCAAGTCATAGACCAATGTATCACCCTGGACAAACAATCAAATCAGTTGGACAAGAGAGCTGAAGAGAATGTCATGAAGGTATGCAATGAAGTTGGTACTTTCAAAGAAGACTCCATAGACAAGCTATCTGTAGAAATCAGAAAGGGGAGACCATAGTGAAAGAACAGGTAGAAAAGCTTACTGCAAATGCCAAAACTTTCTGGGATGAGAAATTAATTGCAATCAGTAAGGATGTCTTAGAACAGATTCTGTTGGTACCCTAGTTTGGATTTGAGTTTAGTCCTCTCAACTTAGTTTCTTGACCCAAGATTTATCTATGGTCAAAGGTTAGTTGTTTGGTTAGATTGCTTTAGTTGTAGAGTTGTCACTTATCCAGATGAAAATTTGGTTAAGTTGTTTTTGGTTCGAATATGGTCGAACGACGCTCGACTATCGTCTATCAACTGTTCGACGATCGTCTATCAGTTAATCGACTATCGTCAGTCAGCAGATCGTCTATCTCTGAGTTAGTTCAACTCTTGTTAGCTCGACGATCTGTGGTATCTGCCTCGTCGATCGTCGAACCCCGCTCGACTTCTTTTGACCAGACAGATTTTTTGATAGTTCGACTATCTGCTTGGATAGTTCAACTATCTGATAGCTCGACTATCTGCTTGGATAGTTCAACTATCTGATAGCTCTACTATCTGTTTGATAGTTCGACTATCTGTTTTGCTTGATGGTTCAACTATCTGCTTGGATAGTTCAACTATCTGATAGCTTGACTATCTGCTTGATAGTTCGACTATCTGTTTTGTTTGATAGTTCGACTATCTGCCTTGATAGTTCAACTATCTGATAGCTCGACTATCTGCTCTGATAGTTTGACTATCTGTTCTGTTGTTGATAGTTCGACTATATATTTGATAGTTCGACTATCTGTTCTGTTTGATAGTTCGACTATCTTGCTTTGGATAGTTCAACTATCTGATAGCTCGACTATCTGTTTGATAGTTCGACTATCTGCTCTGCGTTGATAGTTCGACCATCTATTTGATGGATCGACTATCTTTTTGATAGCTCGATTATCTTCTTTGATAGTTCGACTATCTGTGTCGTTCTACTATCTGTTATGATAGGTCGACGATCTCTGTGGTTCGGTCAACGATCTCCGAGGGTCGTTCGACGTTCTTCTGTCTGCCTTTAGTAATTTTGTACTCCTTCAGTTCTTTGATTTATTTCCTATTTATTTTGCATATTTTATTAAAGATTATTTCATTGATTTTGTGCATACATCTCAAGGCAATCTTTGCCCCATCCTTTGTGCTTAAGTCAAGCTTTATCTTATAAAGTTTTTTGTCTTATTAATTGAAATATCTTTTTGCTTTATTCTGCCATGTTGTCCTTTATAGCTGTTAGACACAAAAGTCTTCTCTGGTCGTAAAGAGTTTAGTCTAATGTGACATTCTTTAGTACTCCTTTTATCAGATTGGATTTGCAGCTTCTTAGAAAGCGTTATCCCTTTATAGCATGTCTGTCAGCAGGATATGTTTTGTTTTGTGCTACTTGCAGCCCAGATCGAAGATCTCAGAAGAAGACAAAATTCAAACAAAGATTAGAGCCGTTACAAAGGCCCATATATAAAGAGCTTCTTTTGAAAGAAGAAAAGAGAGATACACACATAGAATACATATACAACAACACAACAGATACAACATACACACACAGAAGAGAGATTAACACAGATATTCATATACAGATTCAAAGAGATACAACTCTCAGATATTATTACATCCAACTGAGAAGATCGACCTTCTTCATCTCTCTCTTCTTCAATCCTGAGTTCATCCTGCTGCCAGGAACTTTCACTCAGAGTCTCAAGAAGAAGAAGAAGAAGGAAGAAAAGCTGTTGAAGAAGAACAATCATTCTACAATTAAGAGTCTTCTTCAAGCTACTCCTTCAAGAACTTCAAGACAGCTCTCTGTCACAAGTTCAGAAGAGTTCCTGCACCCTGAAGCAAGACTTCTTCCTGGATATCACTAAGCCAGGGGGAGCCTTGATTCTTTAGAGCTTTCTAGCACTGTGCAATCCACTTGCTTCTCTAATATTGTTTTAACAATAGAGAAGACCCTCTAACCCTATCTCAACCTCCTTTATAAAGGGTTATTACTCCCTTCAAAAGTTAACCTTGGTGGAAGGGCACCTGATCAAAAACCTGTGTTTGATTTTGAGCTCCTGATCAAAAGCTCAAAGGGTCTACTTGATCTACCTGAAGCAGATCAGTTGGTGGCAGGGCACCTGAACAAAAATCTGTAGTGGATTCCTACCAGGGTGGTAGAAGAGTGGACGTACCTATTTAGAGGGAACCACTATAAACTTCTTGTGTCGTCTGTGTTGCTTCATTTAATTATTGCACTGTGGCTGTGAGTAGACATAACTAGGATTGCTAGTTGCTGTGATAGGACCAAAGCTCAACTGTAATTACAGTTAGCTTTCTTCTGTGCACTACACTTTGTGTTAGGCTCTAGGGTTTCAAATATCTATAAACTCATTCCGCAAATTAACTCTAAGGGAGTTGAGTAGGGTGTCATAATTTTTGAATACTCTATTCACCCCACCTCTAGAGTTGTATCTATCCTCACTTTCAGATTCAATCAGTAAAATTCTATACATATGATACAACTGTCTGGATGCACAACCAGATCTTCCATGATTTTCAGGCTAACCCCAACATTATTCCTCATCATTTAAATCCTCTTGCTCAAGGTGAGTCCAGCCAAGTGCCCCAACCTCAAATGCCTACATTCTCCCCTAGACCAGAAGATTAGGCACCTCCTCCCGCTTCCTATTCACAAGTTTGGGATGACATTATTCCTCAAGATCTACCAGAGGTTCACATCCCCAAGAAAAGGAAGTATGGGGAAGGTCCTTCTGCTAGCAAATATGTTCCCCATCCAGAGGCAGAAAGAAGAAAAGCAAAGGAATTTGCTGAAGTTTGGAGCCCAACTTCCAAAGCTCTAATTCTTAAAACTCTTAAACTAGTCATGGACTTTAATGAGAATAGACATCTTCACTACAGCTATGCTGAGTGGGAATCATATGAAAAGTCCATGACCAAAAGGAGGATTTATGACAGAGAATATGGAAAGGATAATCATAAAGCTCCTCCAAAGCCCCCAAGGTACTATCTTAAGCCTTTCAGTTATCAGAGGAGGCAGCAGGAAAAGAAGGACAAGCAACAACAAAGCAAAGAATGATTCGTGATGTTTTGTTTTGAGAATTTTTGAGGAAATGGATGTTGATTGATTCTAAAACATTACTTATATATACAATTCCTAGTTTTGCATAATTGTGCCTTTAATTAATTTTTCTTTGCATTTATACAAAATTTCCTTTCTTCAAGTTCTTTCTTTATTATGATAATTCACCTTAGTATAGAGGGTTCTGACTTCTACAAATAGGGGGAGATTGTTGGGTATTGCATCCACAATAACCCATATTTGCATGAAGTCACCCTTGAACTAAGATGAATTAAGTTGTATTTGATATCCTTATTCTAGTTGAATGTTTGTAGATTCTCTGTGCTAAGTGTAGACCATTGTCAGTCTACAGTGGGTCAGGAACACAGGACTATATGTGTAATCCCTCACTGTGTGATCCAAAGTGTTGACTCATGTGTAGCCTCTCAATTGGGATACATTTCATGGTCAAACATTGGGAGCATGGGATGAAGACAGGGCCAGAAGAAAACATTCTCTAAAAGTCTTGAAAATTATCTAAGTCAAGTTCTCGAGAAGCAAGCTTTATATTTCTCGAGAAGTGTAGTTTAGTTCTCGAGAAGCTCTCATAGTTCTCGAGAAGCTTAACTACATAGTTCATGAAAAGTCTTGACAGATTCAAGAAATTTTCTAAGTTATAGTTCTCGAGAAGTCCTCTTTGTTCTCGAGAAGTCTTGGTCAGTTTTCGAGAAGCCTAAGGTATAGTTCTCGAGAAGTCTTATTTGTTCTCGAGAAGCTTGGCTTCAGTTCTCGAGAACTGCCAGCTCAATTTCTTGAATGGTCAGGATTTGCCTCAGAAATTTTTTCTAAGTTAAGTTCTCGAGAAGTCTTTTTTAGTTCTCGAGAAGTCCTCCCTCAGTTCTCGAGAAGTCTTCCTCTTTGTTCTCGAGAAGTTCAGAAAAATTATCTACGTGATTGTTCTCGAGAAGTTCAGGAATTTTTCTAAGTTAAGTTCTCGAGAAGTCAATTAGTTCTCGAGAACTAAACCTTGTGTTCTCGAGAAGTCCAAATCTTTTCTAAAGAATTTAGTTCCCGAGAATTCTTGACAGTTCTCGAGAACTCAGATCCTAGTTCTCGAGAACTATAGCCACTTCTCGAGAACTAAGTCGATTTTCCAGAAATTTTTGTTCTGAGTCCAGAACGGCCGAAATTTCAAATAACTCGACGTGATTGGTCCACGTGTCGTCATTAATGTCTTTTCTAGCTATTAAGGGTAATCCTATATTAAGTCTTTTCCCTAAGAAATAACCCTAAGCAGAAAAGAAAAAGAAGAATCTCTTAAGAGCGGATTCCGTACTTTCCTAAATTACTGGTTCAGCCAACTTTTCTCAAAAACGACATCTGAAGCCGCCGCTCTCGTCAAGATCAATCTCTCTGCATTCGATCTAGAAGATCTGCTGATTAAGGAATCGTTTTTCTCTCCTTGATCGAGTAGATTCAAGTTTTCTCAGGTCAGATTTTCAAAGGATCTTCTTCTACAAATTCTGATCAAGCCGCAACGATTCAAGAACAAGACCTAGAGACAAATTCTTTCAGATCTGATAATATTTCTATTTGTATTTTCAATCTCTATTTGTAAATCTTGTAGGAGATTATTCTCCGAGTGTAGGAGCGTTGTGCTTCGAGTGGTAGGAAGTTTTTATCTTCCGTGTGTAGATCCATTTGGATCGAGTTTTGTAGGAACGTGGTTCCGAGGTGTAGGATTGGTTTGCAATCCGAGACAGTGGAGTAGCCGAGTCTAGTGATTTGCTAGATCGGTGAGAAAAGTAGACGTACCCAAGATCGGGGAACCACTATAAATCTCTTGTCGTCTGTGTGATTGCTTGCTTACTTATTTGTGCTAGTCGCTAAATTTTTTATTCCGTATTTGACGCACATCTCACCTATTCACCCCCCCCTCTAGGTTATTTAGGTAGACAACTTACATCTTTCACTAAGTACTAGAATGCCAAGCACCGGAATATGGAGTTCGCGGTCGGTGATTGAGTGTACTTGAAGATAAAGTCATTCAAGGGTGTTTCGCGAGTGCGACGCTTGAAGAAGCTTAACCCAAGATACCTTGGACACTTTGAGATTCTGGAGCGGGTCGGCGAAACGGCTTATCGTTTGAGGCTATCGGTGGAGTTGAGTGGACTACACGATGTATTCCACATCTCAGTGTTACGGAAGGCAGTGCAAGAGACTTCGCAGGTTATCGCAGTGGATCAAGTGCCGGTGGATGAAGGGTTGACGAAAAATGTCAAGCCCGTTCGTATTGAGGACTTTGAGGTCAAGCGACTCCGTAACAAGGAGATCCGGATAGTCAAGGTCCGGTGGGACAATTGCGGACGGAGGAGCTCTCTTGGGAATGGGAGCAAACCATGCTGGAGGAGTACCCAGAGTTATTCCGCTCCGGTACCGCTTAAAGTTTTCCGTTTTCTTTCCTCTAGTAATTTCGTGGGCGAAATTCTTTTAAGAGGGAGAGATTTGTAACACACCGAAACTCAAAAGAGGGACGGGTGACGTTTTAAGCCAAGTCTTGGACTCTGAGCAGGTGACACGGCATGGGACACAGGCGTGTCCCAAGGCGTTTCACGAGAGTGTTCAGTCATGGGTCGCGTGGTCGATGTTTTGGCGATCAGCAATTGTCGAGTGTAGTCACACGGCCTGGGACACAGGCGTGTCCCAGGGCGTGTCCTGCTCGTGTAATCTGCGGTTTTGTACTAAGAAGATTACATGGCCTAGGACACGGGCGTGTCCTAGGGCGTGTCTAGTACACGGCATGTGACATGGGCGTGTCACATGGCCGTGTCCTTCTCGGGGGAATCATGGATTTTGCACACGGGCCGTGACACGGGCCCTAAAACGGGCGTGTCACATGGGACACGGGCGTGTCGGTGGCCGTGTCAAAAGCCAGGTTCTGGTCGGGAATTCCTGGTGATGGCGAAAATGAGTGACACGACCATGTACACGGTCGTGTTGCAACCCGTGTTCAACCCAGGATTTCTAATTTTGGGCTGAATCGTTGCTGTCTGTTTCCTTAGTTTGGGATCCAACGACTAGGGGCTGTTCCTGAGGAGATATAACCGGGAATAGGGCTTTGAAAACCCTCATTTCCATTTGGGTTCTCTCTTTCTAAAAGCTAGATAGAAGGGAGAGCAAGGAGGAAGAAGGAGAGCTAGATCTGGTCACCGGCGGAGCTTCGGAGCTCCAAATCGCGAGCCGACTTCGGATCCGTGGAGGCAAGGAGATTGTGGTGCTTTCCATCCTCATAGATTTCCATGGATCCAAGGAAGAACGCTAGGGTAACGATTCTCATCCTAGAACATGTGAAGTCCTCTTTTCCTTTGCATAGGAATCCCTCTCACGCGAGTGTGCGATGAGTTGAGGCGTTCCTTGGGGCAGATATGTAAAAGTCCCCTTGTGTAAAGTCTGTATGCGAGAACGGACATAGACATGATGTGTGAAGCCTATCCAAAAAAGTTGGTCTAGATCGGTGATGTTGCATTGCATAATAACCGGAGGAGACTCTGTGTAAATGGTTGTTTTTCGGGTTTTCTACGAGGTAAATTGCAACAGGGAGCCTTGGGGACTAACTCCAAGGTGCACCCAGAAAACTGGGCAAATGCAGGATGTTGCCAACATTGTGGCAGGGGAGCCAACTTGAACATAATCGGGTTATGTGAATTGTGTGATGGAAACGAGACTCAGGGAGTCTTGACCTGCGCATATGGTTTAAATTTTCGTTGCGGTATGAGCACGGGTCAGGCGGAACTGTACCCGATCTATATCGTTCGGTTGAACCGTTGGCATAGATGAGGGTCTTCGACGGTCTATGGCTTAAATTGACGTGACCATTGCAAGGAAGACAAGATGATGTAGGGTGGGTCTGACACGCGACTTCCTATGCTATCGGAACAACCATCATCACAGAATATAAAAATAAAGAGGAGGGCTCCGACCAAAAGCGAACAAAAAGTGGTCAGTTAGCTCCCAAAATTCGGGACTCGATACCACGTCCTTAGGACCTACCTCTCCAACAAGCACACAACTCGCCGTAAGCCGGACTCGATACAACGTCCTTAAGACCTACCTCTCCAACGAGCACACAACTCACCGCACCTACAAAAGCATCTATTCTTTTCAACATAAGCCATCTCAAACGCAGCAATAATATATTTTTGGAGCGGCGGTAAACTTTCAAGAGCGATCAAAATTCGAGTCGAGATTAACTCCCTTGTTCACACGAAGTGCACTGATCGGAAGAGCAAATCAAGGCTAGGCCAAGTTATGCTCCCGAGATGGATCTAACCGTTCCAGATAACAAGAGGTTCGATAACAATAAGTTTGATTTTAGATTTTGCAAGCGATGAAAATTAATAATCACGGAGAAAACGATGTGTGAGAAAACCTTCACAAACTAAAAGCATGAATCACACAAGAGGGAAGAAGACACCCAACCGGGAATAACGTTCACACAAGATAAGGTGGGAGAATAACTCTCTCCACGGATCCGTCGGCGTCACACTGAGGGTTTGCAACCATCTTCCAAGGAGTCTCACCGAAGCAAGCTGCGCCGGAGTCGCACTGAACAGAAGGAGGGAGCAAGGTGGCGGCGGCTTCACACCACTAGCAAGGGGGGGGGCGGCTATGAGGAGATCCTCTTGGCCGAAATTCTCTTAGAGAGGATTTAGGTTTTAATCTTTCACTAGTGATATTCTCATAAGCACCTCCTTAAATAGGAGTTTACAACAAGCCTTAACCATCCATGATGGAGATTTAATCTCATCCATCTGAATGGTTAAGTGCACACCAAAAATAAAATTGTTTGAAATTAAAAATTATAAAGCATGCAATGAATATAAAATTATCATTTAAACATTGGATAATTTTATATTCCAAAATATAAAATAGAGTTCATGAAAATAAGATAAATAAAGCTAATTCTTCATGGCAGTTCTAGCACGCAGCGGGCGGAGGTTGTAACACGCACTTCCTTTAGCGTCGTCACGACGTCTAAGATCTTTTTGTCATTGCGCCTCGGCAACCGGGTCATCATCAATTGGCAGCGGCGCTGCATCACAAGATGCTCATATGGTTGTTCGTCCAAGGGACGGTGGTGAGACGGGAACGTCTATGGCTTAAATTGACGTGACGTTGGTCGGTTCGCCGTGAATGTGCCCTGAGTGCACGGGGTGTGTTGTCGTGCGTGCCTGCACCTGTGATGAAGTGTGTGTTTACACTATACCGCTTGTTTATGCTAACAAAATGCAGGTAAGAGCATCGCCGCCCCGAGTTGGGGGCGGGGTTGTTATAATTTGGTCAGAATAGCTGACCGTTGCATTTGTTTACCACCGTGCGATGGATTGTTGCTTGCAGGTGCTGCGGAGCCGAGTGGAAAATAGCGGGCTAAAGCCAAAGTTGTTGTGCCGGCCCTCGAAGGCTAATTTTTGAGTGTTTTTCTTATGTACTCATGTGTGACCAGCCTGTGTGCCGAGGTTTGGAAGACACTCTTATTGAGCAAACTTTTGTAAGGCCATAAGGCAAAATTTGTGTATTATACATTCTTATGGGTTATTCGTAGTGGACATTCATGCTTGGCTGGGTTCTTTTATCAGTGCAACTTAATAATTTGCTTTCGCTAGGTGCTATGTGTAGGACGTTGTGAATGGTTGATTGGTTTCAATAAGTAATCAATCGGTCTATCCGTAGTATATGGAGTCGGGCCCCGGCCGGACCTACTGCTATATGCTATGCTCTTGTCCAGCTGAAGGCACCGCCGACCGACCATATGGGCCAGCTCCATGCTGCGAAAATGGGCCCGCGCGCTTTCATAGATCAACACCCGCATCGCCTCCTCATCGTTAACGGCGGCGTCCTCTCGCCCATAGACATCGAAGGCGAGGTTGTAATCATCCCCGCTGCTGGAGTCATCCTCAAACCAGCTCAGCAGCAGCGAGGATATGTAGACCTGGTTGGTCTCTTTGTACCACTGAAGTAGTGGGACTCCAGACTCGTCTGCGGGTCCCTCACCATAACCAAAGTTACGGTGCCCCTTAGGGATTGGCTTCCCGGCGGGCCAAAACTCCTCTGGCGGCCGTGATGTCCCTGCCTCTCTGCCATAAGATCTGACGGTCGGAGAGGCCGCGGGGGCGAGAACGGTGGACGGCTGGCTCGCGGGGGCCTTGACCTTGTTGCGAGTCGGGGGAGGTGAGCCACCTGCCTTCTTCGATTTTTTGGGCGGTGGTGGGTCCTGAGGCTGCTCGCGGCTGGACCTCTTCTCGGGAGCACGGGTTGAGAACTCGTGATGGGCGGCAGCAGCTGCTTCAGCCCAGGAAAGCTCGCTGGTAGAGAGTCGAGCGCTCTCATAAGGTGGATGGAGAGGAATGTCGTGCTCGCCTGCAAGGACGTGAAACTTAGAAAATATTCGACGGGATCAAGAGCGAGTAGATGGGCGAATCACTTACCCTCACCGTACGGGATGGGGATTAGGTCGTACAGGTTTCTGCGGAGGTAGGCCACCTCGATGTTCTTCCCAGCAAAGAACCCGAATAACCCCGCTTCATGACCCCCCAGGGCCGGGGGCATTAGATCGCCTCGTTGAGTTGGACGGGCGAGAAGGGGACGTTGCCGAAGTCCCCCGTTACGAAGATGAACTTCTTGAGCCAGTTGTGGCTCTTGTTGATGGTCTCCCGCACCTTCAAGTGGCTGCTGGCGAAGCAGGCGGTCCCGTCTTTATTCGCGCGGAAAGAGAACAGCTTGCGGAATACCGCGAGGCTGAACTCGACCTTCTCCTCTCACAGGAAGCAGGCGAACCTGACGATTACTACAACAGAGTTCGGGGTGATCTGCCCTGGGTCCATCCCATAGTACTTGAAGATGTGGCAGACTTCCGGCCATAGGGGTAGCCGGAGGCCCGCCTCAAAGTGGGTCGTGGGGAACACAAGCTCGCCAGCGAAAAGTTCGTTTATCCATTCCTCCTTCCTGGGCCGTCTCGCCTCGAAATCGGGAGGGACAAAGTGGCCGACTGTATCTACAAATTCTCCCTCGGTAAGGACGGTGAGGTGGAAATCGTGCTCGGAGAAGGTCCAAGCACATTTGCTCCTCCCCTCCGCCTCGCCACTGCCACCACCCATCCTGCAGAAGTCTTTCCGAGCGGGACAGGGGATTTCTCGCAAAAAACTAGGGGAAGGAAGAAGTCTTAAATGCGGTAGGTGAGGAAGGGTCGGCAGGGCCTATTTATAGAATGAGAAAGGGCGGGAAAAATAGTCCTTTTGGCGGGAAGAGTGCGGATAATAATATAGCCCGGACATTTAGACTTCCGAACCCAATCCGGGTCCTCGTCAACCCGTCAGTCGGCCTCGAAACGCCCGCACTCGCGTCCGCATAATAGAAGAGCGGCCGCAATGCGTGCCAACTTTGACCCGCGCGCGATTCACCTGTCGCGCGACCCGCGAGCAGCTGGCTCGCCTTCGCCAGTACTAAATAACAATTGCTAGGTGAGGCGACTCAGCAAGGCCGAACCCGCCTGAAGGAAAGCCGGCCGAGCTAGAGCATCTCGCCCGCACCTCCCGCGGAGATCGAAACGTATACACAGCCAAAAGAAAATTGCATCAAATACTCGCCCGTGGCAGGCGAGAGTTGTCCTGTATTATTACAAATGTTCACTGTCTGAAGCAAAGAAGTTAGCACCCTGATCGTTTCGACCGCTGCATGTGGAGGCGATTCGGACTCAGCAGATCACAACCTGCGAGGGGAAAGAAAAAACTCAATGCGGGATCCACTTCGACCTACCTCCCCTTCCCGTGCTGGTTCGGGGCGGTACGCGAGGGCAGTGATACTCGCGGACCGCCGACAGCAACCGCTGGGTCCGATCAATCTGCTCTGAGTCACTCCTGAGTCGCCCCTTGGCTCGCGAAATATGTACACCTGGAGAGGTCGCCTTATCCTCGTCAGATGGAAATCTCGCTCCTTCCTAAAGCCGTGAGTCGATACTCCATCTCGGCCTTGTCCTTCTCTACTCTGTCGAAAACCTCCCGTAGCAGCAACGTGTGTTTTTGGAACAGTCCCTTCACTTGCTTCTTCATCTTATCGGCATCAAGTGGGTCTCCCAGGTATTCTAAGATGATGTCTGTGTCGGGGGGAGGCGAGTACCCTCCGCTCATCTCAGTGTCAGAAGAGGAGATCGTATTATAGCCTGCATAGATAAGGTCAGAAGGAGCGATGACGGTAAGCGAGCCAACGCCAGAGGATTTACCTGGTGTCGGTACGTCGCCCGCACCATCAGCATTCCGAGAGGTGCTCGGCCGACCCTAGAAGGGTTCTCCTCCAAGAGTAACGAAGGGTTTCCCCAGGCCGTGGGTCCTTGGCGACGGAGGCGCCGTAGGGGGGATAGACATCTGTGGCAAAGGACTAGCAACCCGATCGACCGCCACCAGAGCGGAGCTCCCAGGTTCTCCCTCATTTGCCCTATCTCCCCAAGGCATATCCTACCAAAGGGAAAGGAAAATCAGGAAGCAGGGAGGTGGATCAAACATGAGAAACGTATATACCTCAGGGATGACCTCGACATCACCGGCCGAGCTGGAGTCGGGTCATCGGGAACCCGAGACCGCCGGACGACCTTTGCTTTCTTCGTCTTGAAAAGGGGGCCAGGCGACCCGTGCACCAGCCACGGGACAGCTTCGAGAGCCGCATCCCGGGCACCCTCCCTAGCAGCCGCCAAACGAGCCCGCATCTCCTAAGACATAGGCATTTTCCAACTATAGATCGCGAAAGGGGGGAAGAAGAGGAGTTATCCTAGAGGCCCGACAGCTTATTTCTAGCGTGAAGGTGAGCCCTCACCGAAAGATTCCCTCCAGCTCAACAGGATGTTCGCCGAACACGTATGGTTGGATGTTTCTTTACGATGCTTTTGCAAAGCTCGCAAAGAGCGGGGATTATGTACAATCCCGTGTTCGCCGAAGGGACTCGGGAAAGCAGGCGGGTCGACCCCGGCCCGCACCTCCAAGGGTCGCCAAGGCGGGTCGACCCAGGCCCTCCTCTCCTAGGCGGGTGAGCCTCCAAGGGTCGCCCAGGCGGGTCAGCACTGCCCGCCTCTCCTAGGCGGGTCAGCCTCGGCCCTCCGACCCGCACCCATTAGGCGGGTCAGTCCCGCCCGCCTCTCCTAGGCGGGCCACCCTCGGCCCGCGCTTTCCCAGGCGGGCCGTCTCCAACCCGCGCCCCCTAGGCGAGCCAGCCCCGGCCCGCGCCTCCTTTTGAGTGGAGGCAGTGAAGGGCTACTCGCCCAAGTCCCCAATAGGGGGACTCCCATGCCATTTCGCCCCTATAGGCATGCTCTTAGCCAGCTAGAACTGCGGAGTCTCGCTGTTGGCATACCTGGGTGGACTGCGCATAGTCGGTCGGGACAGCGGAGTTCGGCTGTTGGCAGGCCTGCCCAAGTGATTTTCAGTAATTTCAGGCCAGCAATGGTTAGTTATTTGCATATCGCTTTCAAAAATCTATAAATAGGACTCAAGGGGTACCTCAGAAGGCATGTTCACTTGTCTCCCAGTCTCCTAGCGCTTTTTGAGGTACCTTAGCCCGAAATTTGGTCGAGGAGGGGGAGCGCTCAGTGATCTTTCGGGTTTGTGGTGGGACCTCCGCGCCGGGCCCTTGGTCTAGTCCTTGGCTCTCTTTTTCTTGTTGTTTTCCTTGCAGGTGCGAAGTAGATGCGCGACCACCCCTTCTCCAAGGGTGAACTCCACAAGAGACCGATTTCCGGTTTCAACTGTGTCGTTTCATTTATTTATTTGTTAAATCATTTATTTATCAGCTATTTGTTGTTGTTTTTTGTATTCATGATATGTTGATTAAAATACAAATCTTTCTTCTTGAAATTTTTTTAGGTCCGTTCGTTAGGTCGGACGTGCATTTTTCTCCCTAACGCATATTTTTCAGTTTAGACTCTCGCCTGGGTGGAAAAATATGCGTCCGGGCGGAAAAATGCGCACTCGAGTAAAAATGCGTCCCAGGGCGAAAAATGCACGTCCGAGCGTAAAATGTGTGTCTGGGGGAAACATGCACGCCCGGACAAAAAATTCGCGTCCGAGCAAAAAATATACGCCCGGGGAAAAATGCACGTCCGGGAAAAAATGCGCACCCGAGCAAAAAATGCACGGGCGGGGGAAAAATTGGGCGCTCGAGTGAAAAATACGCGCTCGGACAAATTTTTTTAATATGCAGCCGAACGGTGGAATTACTAATTTCAATTCCCGTTATAGAATTTTTGCTTTCAGCCGAATAATAGAATTGAAATTGACTTCAATTGCAATTTCTGCGGGAATTGGAATTGAATTTAATTTTAATTCATGCATCTCAATTCCTGCGAAACGAACGGAACTTATTAGAATTTTTCTTGAATGTTTTAGAGTTCGGACTAAATTTTATTTAACGGTTCTCCTTAAAATTCTTTCAATGATACATTTTACTTCTACTGCTTAAATGGGCACCCAAAAGTCCTCTAACATTGATTGAAGATTCATTCTCCAATCTCATTTGCAGAGATCCGACCCTAACTACTAAGGTAAACCTTCTCCCTTGTTAAGATAGTTAGTTAGGGTTTTTTTTGAGAGAGATTTTTAGCTCCTTTTTATTTTCTAAAAAACGTTATCAAATCTAAAAATTCGTTTTGATTGTCTACTGATGGGAAAAGCTACCGCGAAAAACTTCATTTTCTTTTTTTTTGAAAAGTCACTTGTTACATATGTTTCAACTTTTTTGAAAACAATTTCCCATTCAAAAATGTCTCTCTTAAAAAAATTTCTAACTTGATTTTTTGTCCAGGCAGGATTTATTTCCAAGACATGTTTTTCGTATTGGGATTTGTTTCCACAATACCTCAGATTTGTAGGAAGTCAGACCTTGAACTAAGATGAATTAAGGTGTATTTGATATTGTGTTTGAGTTGTATGTGTTTAGGTTCTTATTGCCAAGTGTAGACCAATGTCAGTCTATAATGGGCCACCAAATACAGGACCATACAATGTAATTCCTCATTGTGTGATCCAAGGTGTTGGCTCATATATAGCCTCTCTATTGGGACACACTTCATCAACATGCACTTGGACCTATGGAGTATTGAAGTCTATCTCATAAGAAATTTTCTAAGTCCACATACTCGAGTACTTCTTTAGTATACTCGAGTAAGTGAGTCTGTACTCGAGTAGGTTGGGCTACTTACTCGAGTGGATTCTCTATATACTCAAGTATGAAAGCTTATACTCGAGTAGATTTTCTTTTACTCGAGTAAGTGATACCTTATACTTGAGTAGATGGTTAGTTACTCGAGTAAGCGTTCTGTTTGAACTCGAGTAGATCTGGACTTCTTATCCTAGAAAGTTTCTAAGTCCACATACTCGAGTAGTTCTCTGAAATACTCGAGTAAGTAACTCTGTACTCGAGTAAATTGATTTTCATACTCGAGTAGGTTAGTGATCACTCGAGTAGTTTTCCTAAGATACTCGAGTAGTCTATCTTCCCCATACTCGAGTATCTCAAACTCTTATACTCGAGTAGCTCTTCAAGTCTTATCTGAGAAATTTTTCCAAGTGTTTATACTCGAGTATATTTGCTCATACTCGAGTAGGTTCTCTAAGTCACTCGAGTATTGATCCCTGCAGCACTCGAATATTTTCTATCTTTATACTCGAGTATATCCCTCATATCCACTCGAGTATGTAACCTCTTACTCGAGTATGTCTCTATCTCTCGAGTGCATCTGTTCGAATTTCATGAATTTCTCTAAGTTAAGTTTCTTTGTGTATTTTCAAAGAGTCCTTTCTGATTAGTCCACGTGTCATCCTTAGTTATGCTTATGACCGTTGGAGACCGCTTATAAATAGGTCTTTTCAGACTTGACTAAAAACACACATTTTACAAAGATTATTTTAAGAAAGAGAAAATCCCGAAAACCCTAATCTTCCCATCCGCCGCCATTACCGTTTTCGGAAGAAGCTCTAGATCATCTTCTCTCAGCCGCAGCTATCAATCTCTAATTCTCAAGCGATCCAGACTCAAGAAGAATCATCCGATCTCTCCGTGCTTCATCGTCTCTCATTTTTTTTTCTTGATCGTGGTGATTCCAGATCTCAGAATCGTGGATCTCTTTCAAGTCTTCTTCAACTGTTCCTGTTCAAACCGAAAAGCTCTCAAGAAGAAGATAAAGTCAAAGATCCAGATCTGTGCTATTTGTTGTTTGTATTTTTCTTTTCAAACAAATTTCATTGTAGGAGATCTATCTCCGAGTGGTAGGAAGTTTTATCTTCCGTGTGTAGATCCGTTTGGGATCTAGTTTTGTAGGAACATAGTTCCGAGGTGTAGGATTGGTTTGCAATCCGAGATAGTGGAGTAGCCGAGTCTAGTGATTTGCTAGATCGGTGAGGAAAGTGGACGTACCCAAGATTGAGGAACCACTATAAATCTCTTGTCGTCTGTGTGATTGCTTGATTACTTATCTGTGCTATGTTAATTTTTTTTATTCCACATTTGGCACGCATTTCACCTATTCACCCCCCTCTAGGTGATTTAGGTTTACAACTTAGTTCTCTCAATTGGTATCAGAGGGAGGTTGATCGTTAAAAGGTTAACACCTTGATCTAATCCTTACCAAGTTGTCTCAAGAGAAGTATCAAGCATGAGTAAGACCAAGGATTTTGCTAAGCTCCCTATCTGCACCAAGAACAATTTTCCTATGTGGAAGGAAAGAGTTAAGTTCTTCCTGGAAGCAGTAGATCCCCGGATCTTCATGATTGTGGAAGAAGGTCCGCATGTTCCTATGACTGCATCAACAATAGAACCAAGCAAAAAGGTCCCAAAGAAGTTGATGGACTTGGATAAGGACGAGATTGCACTTGTCTCCCTAGACAAGAAAGCTAAAAATATTATCGCAATTGCAGTCGATGACTCAATGCTGCAAAATATTATACATTGCCAATCTGCCAAGGAGATGTGGCAATCCCTGGTGACTCTGATGGAAGGGACTGAGGAAGTTAGGGATGATCGGAGATCCCTCTTAAATCAGAAGTATGAAGCCTTCCGACAAGGTCACAAGGAACCCATAGCTGACACATTTGAAAACTTCTTTAAGATAGTCAATGGACTAAGAGTGTATGGCCGAGTATTTACTAATGGGGAGCTGAATGATAAGTTTCTGAGATCTCTCACCAAAGAATGGGACAACAAAGTCTATGCCATCCGAGAGTTTGGCAGACTAGCAGAGACAGATCCACAGAATCTATTTGGCAAGCTGATGTCCTATGAACTGCAGATCAACTCCAGAAAAGCCGAAGAAGAGAAAAGTCGCTTCTCCTCAAAAGAGAAGTCAGTTGCTTTAATGGCTGACAGTTCAAGGAAGGGCAAAGCTGCCTCGCCAGCATCTCCTCAAGAAGTAAGTGAAGAAGAAGGCTCCGAGCAAAGCACCTCAGGCTCAGAACTATCTGAAGAAGAGTTCTCATTGCTTTCGCGGCAGTTCAAGAAATTCTTGAATAAAAAGAAGCAATGGAGAGGCAAAGATGCCCCATAAAGAAGATCATGACATGACGGTTATCAGCGAAAGAATGGCTCAAGTAGCCATGACAGGTATAACTCCAAACAGAACAAACAGATTTCAACTGACATCGTTTGTTATTATTATAATAAGCCAGGTCACGTCATCGCGGACTGCCCTCACAAGAAGAAAGAGGGTGGCAGAAGAGAGGAAAAGAAATCCTCATACCACAAGAAGAGGACAGAGAAGAGCTTATTAGCCAAGAAGAGCAAAACTCTCAGCGACTCCGACTCATCTGAGTCGAGTGAAGAAGAGGAAGCCTACTTCGGGCTCATGGCTCACTCTGATGATGAATAAGTCCCCCAGTTCACTAGGGAGGTAAAATCTCACACTCCTCTCTCTGAATCTGATGATGATAATGAGCAAGAGGGCTATTCCTCTGAGGATGAATCTGAACTCATGGGACAATATAAGGAGTTACTCACGGCTTACGAAAAATGTCGCAGAGTCGTGAAAACTCAAGCCAAAGAGATAAAATCTCTACAGGCTAGTGAGAGCAGCTTGAGAGAAGAAGTCACCAAGTCTAACTCTCTTCAAGAGAACTTCAATGCTGCTATGTAAGAATACAATCGAGCTCTCAAGCACCTCGACCTTAAAGAGGAAATCATCAAAGAATTGGAACAACAACTCAAGGCTGAGAAGAAACTTGTTGAGAGTTTTTCCAAGCCTAAGACAATTCTTCCACTCGTTGCTGAGTTCTCAGCTAAGGCCAAGGGTGCTGGTATAGGACACATTGGTGCTTCTAGTAGATCTTCTAGGAGAAACAAGGCCAAGAGAAAGAATAAGGCTGCCCAGAAGGCTCTAGCTGAAGAAAAAGGAAAAGCTCCCTTGGAACCAGTATTGTTCAAGAAAGTTATCTTTCCTACGAAAGAATTCGACTATGAGTCCACCTATGGACACTTCTCTAGGCCTATCCCCGAGAATCCTAAGTCAAGATACCAAGGTTGGACTCGCCCTCGTAACTTTGGCGAGAGTGTCTTCAAGGCACCATATGAAGAGATTCAACTTCAGAACTATGGACCATATGCTCATGTTCATGACATCAAGAAGACATCAAAGGTAAAACATATTGTGGAAAAGCCTATGAAGGAGAAGACTTCATGTAGCTGCCACCATCATGAAGCTTCCTCCTCCAAGAGTGAAGTTCCTGCTAGACCATCACTTTAGAAAATCAAGCAGGAATACACTAGGCAAAGATATAATAGGTTCGACTGTTGGTGCTGTGGCAGAATTGGTCATTTTGCCATCGATTGGTTGTTCAATCCTAGAAATGCTACAACCCCTCAAGTTAGCAACGTGAGAATGACCACTCATGAGGCTAATGCTCGTAGGGGGATTATTCTAACTCGAGACCAAGGACCCAAACTTGTTTGGGTTCCTAAGGCTAAGTGATTGTAATTGCAGGTATGTCCAAAGACCACTAAAATGCCAATCTGGTACTTGGACAGTGGATGTTCTCGGCACATGACCGGGACAAGGAGCCTACTCCAGAACTTCACCTCAGTCTGCAACGGACCAAAGGTCATCTTTGTAGGTTCAGATCGAGGAATAACTAAAGGCTACAGTATGATTACAAACGGTAGCGTATCCTTTTCGGATGTAGCCTATGTTAAAGGATTGGAACACAATCTCATCAGCATAAGCCAACTATGCGACAGAGGATACGTGGTTGAATTTCATGCTGACAAGTGTTTGATAAAATCGATTGACAACATGGAGACTGTTTTATCAGGCACACGAAGCAGAAATATTTTCTGTTTAAATTTCATTTGTATAGACTCTTCCACACCAGTGTGTCTTTTAGCAAAAAGTAGTGCATCTCTTGCTGACCAATGGCACAAGAGACTAGCACATATTAATCTCAAAACTATTAATAAACTATTCTCTCAAAACTTAGTACGTGATGCACCTAATGTCAAGTGCGTTACGGACAGTCTTTGTCACACATGTATCAAAGGCAAGCAAACAAGGAGTTCATTTAAAAGCATAATAGGCAAGGATTCCAATAAAAGCTTACAGCTTCTCCATATGGACTTGTTTGGTCCACTGCAAGTTAGAAGTTTGGGAGGTAAGGAATATACGTTGGTTATTATGGATGATTACTCGCGCTTTGCGTGGGTGTTCATTCTGAAACACAAGTCAGATACCTTCAGTACTGTCACTAGTTTTGTTAGGCAAATCTAGAATGAATACAACTGTTCCGTAGTCAAAATCAGAAGTGACAATGGAATGGAATTCAAGTCTGGAGCCATGGCAGAATTCTGCGAAAGTCAAGGTATCTTTCATGAGTTTTCCTCTCCTCGCACTCCACAACAAAATGGAGTAGCTGAGAGAAGGAACAGAACACTCATAGAGGCTTGCCGGACCATGTTGAGTGATGCCTCACTTCCAGAGTATTTCTGGGCTGAAGCCATCAACACTGCTTGTCACGTGCAAAATCGAGCTCTCATCAACAAGAACCATGATAAGACTCCCTACGAACTTCTAAAAGGAAGGAAACCAACCATTTCATATTTTAGAATCTTTGGCTGTAAGTGCTTCGTACTTAACAACGGCAAGTATCACACTACCAAGTTTAGCGAGAAAAGTTTTGAAGGTATTTTTGTAGGTTATAGTAGCCATAGTAAGGCCTATAGAGTATTTAATAGAAAAACTCTGGTGGTAGAAGAGTCGGTACACATTGTATTTGATGAGACGAGTCTGCTGCAAAGCAACTCTTCTAGTATGCCTATTGAAGATGCAGGTGCAAAGATGAAGGAACTCAGCTTGGATGAATCTACTCAAGATAAAGATGAGACGTTCATCAAGATCACTTCTACAACCCCTATTGGAGAGGTAGATGATCAAGATGAAGAACACATCCCAGCTGAAGATGCAACTCCAGTGGCTGAAGAGATTCCAGATGCAAGGAATCTAGAGTTCAGACACGTGAAGGATCATCCCTTAGACCAAATCATAGGAGATCCTCGGGATGGTGTCAGAACTCGTCGAGGTACAACTAACGAAAATTTACACTTAAGTTTTCTTTCACAGGTTGAACCAAAGAAATTTGAGGAAGCCAACTCTGACGCATCCTGGATTCTAGCCATGGAAGATGAGCTGAATCAGTTCAAAAGATGAAAAGTTTGGACACTTGTCCCTAGACCCAAGAGGAAGAACGTCATTGGGACAAAATGGGTCTACCGGAACAAGATGGACGAAGATGGAACAATTATAAAGAATAAAGCCAGACTTATCGCCAAGGGCTATCGTCAAGAAGAAGGAATCGACTTTGACCAAACATATGCTCCGGTGGCAAGACTGGAGGCGATCAGGTTATTCCTTGCCTATGCTGCACTTAAGGGTTTTATCGTCTATCAGATGGACGTCAAGTCCGCCTTCCTGAATGGCAACATAAAGGAAGAAGTGTATGTAGAACAACCGCCAGGTTTCGTTGACTCAACTTTTCCTAATCATGTTTATTTACTGCAAAAAGCCTTATATGGTCTTAAACAAGCTCCTCGAGCTTGGTATGAAACGCTGTCTACCTTTCTTCTTGAAAACAAGTTCACAAGAGGAAAGATAGACAAGACATTATTTCTTAGGGAAATAAAAGGCAAGATTTTGCTAGTGCAAATCTATGTCGATGACATTATTTTTGGCTCTACAGACAACAACCTCTGCAAGAAGTTTTCTAAACTTATGCAAGGGAAGTTTGAAATGAGCAGTATGGGAGAGCTAAAGTATTTCTTAGGGCTTCAAGTGAAACAATCTGAGGATGGAATTTTCATCTCACAGACCAAGTTCACCAAAGAGCTACTTAAGAAATTCGGAATGGAGAATGCAGCCTCTATGAGGACTCCAATGGCCTCAGTTATGTCTCTAGACAAGGATGAGAAAGGGAAACCTTTTGATGAAACCAAGTACAGAAGCATAATTGGGTCCTTGCTCTACCTTACCGCAAGTAGACTAGACAAAATGTTTTCCACATGTGTATGTGCTAGATTTCAGGTGAACTCTAAGGAATCTCACTACATTGCTGCAAAGCGAATCTTGAGATACCTAAAAGGTACACCAAATCTTGGCTTATGGTACCCAAGAAGTAATGATAGTGAACTAATTGGATTTTCAGATGAAGATTTTGCAGGAAGCAAAG
The DNA here is from genome assembly GCA_039513925.1 of Platanthera zijinensis. Taxonomy (NCBI): domain Eukaryota; kingdom Viridiplantae; phylum Streptophyta; class Magnoliopsida; order Asparagales; family Orchidaceae; genus Platanthera; species Platanthera zijinensis. The sequence continues at coordinate 39,166,063 of CM077091.1, read as the reverse complement.
ACGACAGGAAAAGTACTTCCGGGACTTGTCAATTTCTCGGAAGGAGACTTATTTCCTGGAGCAGTAAGAAGCAGAACTGTGTAGCCATCTCAACGGCTGAATCAGAGTATATCTCTGCAGGCAGCTGTTGTGCACAGCTTCTATGGATCAAGAATTAATTTGAAGACTATAATATGAAGTTCCAGAACGTTCCTCTGTTCTGCGACTCATCCAGCGCAATAGCAATCGCCAACAACCCAGTCTCCCACAGCCGGACAAAGCACATAGAGCTTCGATATCACTTCATCCGGGAGCATGTGGAAAACGGAGACATAGATCTATAATATGTCTTCACAGACAGGCAAGTTGCAGATATATTCACCAAACCGCTGGAGGAGTCCAAGTTTTCATTCTTCAAAATGGAACTCGGGCTGCTCAACAAAGAGGAATAGTGATGGTGGATTCAAAGACAGGCTCAGAGTTGAAGATATCAGTGGCAGTAAAATTCTCCCAAGCAAATCGCCCTTTAAAGTGATATACTCGAGTATATAGAGACTTATACACGAGTAAACGGAAATACTCGAGTAACAAAATTTCCATACTCGAGTAGTTGGTAATCTACTCGTGTATGTACTCGACCTACTCGTATATACTCCATCTCATACTCGTGTATACTCTATCTCATACTCGTGTATACTCCATCTCATACTCGTGTATGGCGATATATACTCGAGTATACGGCAATCAGTAATTTGAAATTTTCATTTTTTTTCTTATTCGCACCAAGGTGTTTGCCGCTCCGTAACAGGTATGATTTTATCCTTATCACTCCTACTTAAACCTAATTAGGGTCATATATATATTAAAAAAAATCAGAAATCCTTTCCACTCCTCATTCTCCCGAGTAGCCGTCGTCGCTTCATATTCCGGAACACGCAGAGCTCTGTCATTTTCGTCTCTTCCGTACTCCAGAATCGCCGATGGCTCCCTCCTCCAAGATCGGAATCGGCTCAGAGCTCGCCCCTGAAGGAATAGCCGACCTCTCCGATGATTTACGAAACCTGCTAATTCTGTTCGACACCGCCGGACTCTCGTTCATCCTCCAGACACAGTGCAAAGTCATTTTCCCTGCAGTCGAGGAATTCTACAAAAATCTGAAGGTCAAGCGCAATGGTATAGTTCTAAAATCTAAGGTCAGTGGGATCAAAATCCGTCTTGACAAAACTTCCTTAGCTACTCTGTTAAAGTTGCCAGTGGTGGATGAAGAAGATGATCTTACTCCTGAAGATTCCGACAGAACCAGCCTCTTCTGTGAAACAAACCCTAAAGCATATTCGTTCCGCCGTGCAGATTACAATTCAGAGGGAAAATTTCTTGTGGATGTGATTGCCAAAGTACTTATATGCAAAACCTATTTCCTCAGAGATATTTCCCAAAATCTTTTTGACGTTATGCAAGACATAGTCTGCCGGAAGAAATTCCAGTTTGGAATGATGATATTGGACAATATCAAAGAAAGTGTGAAACAACCAAGCTATGCAAGGATTATCTTACTCCTCCTCCATGAGATTAATCCTACAGTGTTTGATTTTTCTAAAGGAACTCCCCTCCATCATATGAAGAAAGTATCCATCCTCTCAATCCAAAGATATGAAATCAAACTCCTCAACACTGCTCAAGCCTCAAAAGCAGATGTTACCTCAGAAGATGAGCCCAGAGAGCCCCTTGTCTCAGATGACAGAATTCCATCTCCTCCTTTACATCACACTATTACCACCTCGGGTGTAATAGTTGAGGGGGAGCCTGCCTCATCTAATCCTCAGCACAAAGCTTCAGAAGACTCTTCTCAGCAAGATCTGATCCAAGATCCTACTCCTCCTCCTTCTCCACCTCCAGAAGATCTCACCTCAGAAGTTCAAGCTCAAGAAAACCTTCTCTCTACTGCTGAAGATATTAACAGACTGATTGATGAACTCAGGTCAGATGCTCTAGTGTTTCAAGATGATTCAGTTGTGCTATCTCCTGAGGATCACTCTCAAGCAGATCCTTCCCCTGCTAAGGATCCTTCTCCTTCCCCTGCAAAGGATCCTTCTCCCTCCCCTGCAAAGGTACCCCCTACCTCTCCCGCTCAGTCCCCTGATAAACAACAAGGTCAGCCAGAGATTAATCTACTGTCTGATGATGAGGACATGTCTCCAGAACCAGTGGATGCTCCTCTGAGGACACTAGACTTCTCTCTTCCCTCTTTCATCAATACAGAAGATTCAATTGTGATACCACCCTTCAAGAGAGCTGACAGCTCAGTTGTGATTACTGAAATTCCCCCCTGGGTTGCTCCTGTTCCCTCAGCCTCTGCCCCAGCCTCAGATCCCTCTAGCTCCTCAGATTTAGTCAGTCAGATTGGGCAAATGTTTCGTGAATAGAGAAAATACTTTGATGATTCTCTGGCATCAGTGAACAACAAGATCTCTACTCTTGAAACTGAGATGTGTAGAGGCTTTGCTGAAATTCAAGCAAACACTAATGAGCTCAAGAGACTATTTCAGTTGGGTGGCAAAGCCCTAGATTAAACTATCACCAGTATAGGTGTACTCAAAGATCAAGCTGAAACAGTTGCAAATAATCAGATTCAATTGGAAAAGGATGCTGCTGCAAATATTATGAAAGTTTGTGATGAAGTTGGAACATTTAGAGATGAATCAATAGCACAACTCTCAGTAGATATCACCAAGGGGGAGAAGATAGTCAAAGAACAAGTTGAAAAAATATCTGAACAATCTCAAGCATCTGTGGATAGTCTAGTCAAAGAAATGAAAGCAGACATCCTTGCTCAACTTCAATCTGTAAAATTCTATATCTATGACACTGCTGTATGGGTGCATAAACAGAACTTTACCAACTCCCAACTTAACCCTGCCATTATTCCAAAGGTCCTAGATCCTCTTAAAGAACATCCTCCCTCAGGTGCTCCAGATCAGGCTAACTTTCCAGCTCAGGCCAACATTCCAGAGTATGTGCCAGTCTTCTCACCTAGACCTGCTAGTGACATGATTGAGCCTCCTCTTTCTTATGCTGATATGTGGCAAGATGAGTTTCCTCCAAGTTCTCAGGGTTCCCCTAGAAAGAAAAGGAAATATGGTGACGACGCTTCTGCTTGCCATTCTGCACCAAGGAGAGAGCCTGCCCCAGATACAGAAGGTAGACCAGAAGTTGTTCATGCAGAAGTTTGGAGTCCTACCTCCAAGTCTCTTATCCTTGATACCTTGAAGCTGGTAAAAGATTTTGGTGAAAATAGAGATCACTACTATAGCAACGCATAATGGAAAGTGTATGATGTATCTCAAATCAAAATCAGATTGCATGACAGAAATTGGGGATATAACAATCCAGCTGCTCCTCCAAGGCCCAAGACCTATTTTCCCAAACCTTTCAGCTACCTGGAGAGGCAAGAGCTTAAAAGAGAAAGAATGCATAGAGGATCCCCTTCTTGAGTGAATGAGGATGTGAATATGGACATTTAATCTTTGGAAATCATTTCTATATATATATTTGATTGTAATTATGGCTATCTTTATTATTCCTGTTTCATTTTTTTTCAGTATATGTTCTGTTGTTCTTTTTACTCTAAGTAATTCACCTTAGTGTAGAGGGTGCTGACATCTACAAATAGGGGGAGATTGTTGGGATTTGTCTCCACAATACCTCAAATTTGTAGGAAGTAAGACCTTGAACTAAGATGAATTAAGGTGTATTTGATATTGTGTTTGAGTTGTATGTGTGCAGATTCTTATTGCCAAGTGTAGACCAATGTCAGTCTATAATGGGCCACCAAACACAGGACCATACAATGTAATTCCTCATTGTATGATCCAAGGTGTTGGCTCATGTATAGCCTCTCTATTGGGACACACTTCATCAACATGCACTTAGACCTATGGAGTATTGAAGTCTATCTAAGAAGAAGTTTTCTAAGTCCACATACTCGAGTACTTCTTTAGTATACTCGAGTAAGTGAGTCGGTACTCGAGTAGGTTGGGCTACTTACTCGAGTGGATTCTCTATATACTCAAGTATGAAAGCTTATACTCGAGTAGATTTTCTTTTACTCGAGTAAGTGATACCTTATACTCGAGTAGATGGTTAGTTACTCGAGTAAGCGTTCTGTTTGAACTCGAGTAGATCTGGACTTCTTATCCTAGAAAGTTTCTAAGTCCACATACTCGTAGTTCTCTGAAATACTCGAGTAAGTAACTCTGTACTCGAGTAGATTGATTTTCATACTCGAGTAGGTTAGTGATCACTCGATTAGTTTTCCTAAGATACTCGAGTAGTCTATCTTCCCCATACTCGAGTATCTCAAACTCTTATACTCGAGTAGCTCTTCAAGTCTTATCTGAGAAATTTTTCCAAGTGTTTATACTCGAGTATATTTGCTCATACTCGAGTAGGTTCTCTAAGTCACTCGAGTATTGATCCCTGCAGCACTCAAGTTGTTTAAATCTTTATACTCGAGTATATCCCTCATATCCACTCGAGTATGTAACCTCTTACTCGAGTATGTCTCTGTCTCTCGAGTGTATCTGTTCGAATTTCCTGAATTTCTCTAAGTCAAGTTTCTTTGTGTATTTTCAAAGAGTCCTTTTTGATTGGTCCACGTGTCATCCTTAATTATGCTTATGACCGTTGGAGACCGCTTATAAATAGGTCTTTTCAGACTTGACTAAAAACACATGTTTTACAAAGATTATTTTAAGAAAGGGAAAATCCCGAAAACTCTAATCTTCCCATCCGCCGCCATTACCGTTTTCGGAAGAAGCTCTGGATCGTCTTCTCTCAGCCGCAGCTATCGATCTCTAATTCTCAAGCGATCCAGACTCAAGAAGAATCATCCGATCTCTCCGTGCTTCATCGTCTCTGATTTTTTTTCTTGATCGTGGTGATTCCAAATCTCAAAATCATGGATCTCTTTCAAGTCTTCTTCAACTGTTCCTGTTCAAACCGAAAAGCTCTCAAGAAGAAGATAAAGTCAAAGATCCAGATCTGTGCTATTTGTTGTTTGTATTTTTCTTTTCAAACAAATTTCATTTTAGGAGATCTATCTCCGAGTGATAGGAAGTTTTATCTTCCAAGTGTAGATCCGTTTGAGATCGAGTTTTGTAGGAACATAGTTCCGAGGTGTAGGATTGGTTTGCAATCCGAGATAGTGGAGTAGCCGAGTCTAGTGATTTGCTAGATCGGTGAGGAAAGTGGACGTACCCAAGATTGGGGAACCACTATAAATCTCTTATCGTCTGTGTGATTACTTGATTACTTATCTGTGATGTGTTAATTTTTTTTATTCCGTATTTGGCACGCATTTCACCTATTCACCCCCTCTAGGTGATTTATGTTGACAACTTAGTTCTCTCATTTCGTCAGGTCGTTTTTTTTTGCTCGGGCGTGAATTTTTCGCACGGGCTGACATTTTTCACCCGGGCGCGGGGCTTTTTGCCCAGGCGTGGTTTTTTCGCGCGTGCATAATTTTTTCGTCCGGGCGCGTACTTTTTCGGCCAGGCCGATTTTTTCTCCCGAGCGCGATCTTTTCGCACTTGCGCATTTTTTTAGCTCGGGCGCGATTTTTTCGACCGGACGCATTTTTTTCCCCAGAGCGAATTTCTTGCTTGTCGCGAATTTTTCACACGTGCGCGAATTTTTCGCCCGAAAGAAATATTTTTCGTCGAAGCTCTTTTGTTTCGCCAGGGAGCAGATTTTTCTCATGTGCAATGTTTTTTCCCCATCGGCGCGAATTTTTTACTCGAGCGCGATTTTTTGTCCTGGGCTCGAATTTTTTGCCCCTGAGCGATATTTTTTGTCGGAGAGCGCTTTTTTTGTCTGGGCGTGTTTCTTTCTCCCGGGTGCGATTTTGTCGCTTGAGCTTGATTTTTTCCCCGGGCGGGAATTTTTCGCCCGAACGGGAATTTATCAACTCGATGCAATTTCTTCGCTCGTTCGTGATTTTTTTATTCGAGCGTTTATTTTTTGTCACTCGAATGTATTTTTTCGTTTTTGGGCGAAAATATCGCGTCAGTGAGAAAATATCGTGTCAGGGCGAAAAATTCCCGTCCATACAAAAATTTTTTGCCCGGGCAAAAAATTTGTGCCTGTGTAAAAAATTTGCGCATGGGCGAAATATTCGCGCTCGAACGAAAAATTTGCTTCTGTCCGAAAAATTCACGCCCAATCAAAAATTCGCGTCCCACCGAAAAATTTGGGCCCGGGCGAAAATGTACCCCTGGACGGAAAAATTGGCGCTCGGAAGAAAATATAGAGCCCGTGCGAAAATATCGCGACCGGGTGAATATATCGCGCCCGAGCGAAAATATCGCCGCCGGGCGAAAATATCGCGGACGGGCGAAAATATCGCGGCCGAGCGAAAATATCACGACCGGGGGAAAATATCGCGGCCAGGCGAAAATATCCCGGCCGGGCGAAAATATCCCGTCCGGGCGAAAATGTCGCGCCCGGGAGAAAAATTCACGGTCAGGGGAAAATTTCGCGGTCGTTCGAAAAATTTGCGGTGGAGGAAAAAAATCACGCCCGGTCGAAGAAACCGCGCCTGGTGGAATAAACTGCGCCCGGGCGAAAAAACCTCTCTCGGGCAAGAAAAATGTGCTCCGGCGAAATTATCGGCCCATGGGAGAAATTTGCGCCTGGGCGAAAAAAACGCACCCGGGCGACAAATGACGCTTTTTCTCCCGAGAACGCATTTTTGGTCGGGTGCGCATTTTCCCCATGGACGCGCATTGTCCGCATGGTCGCGCATGACGTGCATTTTTAATAAAAAAAATCACCGCAATAGAGATTTATCAAACGGTTTATAAAGTGATTTTCTTTTCTGAATATTTCTACAAAAGAAGTTATCCAAACAAATCTCTTTTTCTAATATATATTTGATGCAGCGCCACCGCTACTTGATGATGACCCGGTTGCCGAGGCGCTACGACATAAAGATCTGAGACGCCGTGATGACGCTGAAGGAAGTGCACGTTACAACCTCCGCTCGCGACGTGCTAAAACAGCCATGGAAAAATTAGCCTAATTTTCTTATTTCATGCACTTTATTTAATATTTTGGAATATAAAATTATCCTATGTTTAAGTGATAATTTTATATTCATGGCATGTGTTATTTTTTTCATTTGGAACAATATTTTATTTTGGTGTGCATTTAGCCTTTTGGATAGATGAGATTACATCTCCATCATGGAGGGCTAAGAGTTATTATAAACTCCTATTTAAGGATGTGTTTAAGAGGAATATGATCATTGAATATTTAAAACCTAAAACTTCCTCTCCTTTGAGAATTTCGGCCAAGAGCTTTCTCCAAGCCGCCGACCCCTTGGTGGTGTGAAACCGCCGGCCCCCTTGTGTGGTGTAAAACTGCCGCCCCTTGCTCCCTCCATCCGTTCGGTGCGACTCCGGTGCGGCTTCCTTGGTGCGACTCCGTGGAAGAAGTTTGCAAACCCCTCGGTGTGACGCCGGCGGATCCGTAGAGAGAGTGATTCTCCCACCTTATCTTTGTGTGAACTTTCATCCCGGTTGGGTAATCTCTTTCTTTGTGTGATTATTGCTTTAGTTTGTGGAGGTTTTTCATGCACCATTTTTTCCGCGATTTTTAAATTCGTCGCTTACAAAATCTGAATTTGAAGGTGTTGTTATTGAATCTCTTGTTGTCTGGAACGGGTAGATCCGTCTCGGGAGTGCAACGTGGCCTAACCTCGATTTGCTCTTCCGTTCGGCGCAATTTATGTGCCAACAAGGGAATTAATTACGACTCGAATTTCGATCGCTATTAAAGGTTTTCCGCCGCTCCGAAATAAATTATTATTGCGCTTGAAACGGCTATATTGAAATGAATAGATGCTTGTGTAGGTGCGGTGAGTTGTGTGCTTGTTGGAGAGGTAGGTCTTGAGGACGTTGTATCGAGTCTGGCTTACGGTGAGTTGTGTGCTTGTTGGAGAGGTAGGTCCTAAGGACGTTGTATCGAGTCCCGGATTTTGGGAACCAACCGACCCCTTTTCGTTCGCTTTTGGTCGGCGTTCCCTCTTTTTATTTCTTGTTTGGTAACGTTTAGGAGTCCGTATTGTAGTCACGTCCGAATCACGGTCGTCACTACATCAATATTTTGCAAAATTTTATTTTCTTACCTTACTTTTATCACTACTATTTTTCATTTCTAAAAAACCCTATGGAGGTTGATGACTGATATATTTCTCAATCTAAAATTTATAGACTGCTTCAAAATAACGGTGTTTGAGTCAAGTAAAAAACAAGAAATAAAGTTGGACTTAAATTGGCAAGTGAGGATATTTTAAAAAGTTACATAATTATTTGGATTTCCGTCATTTCGATAGAGTTTTGTATGCGATTCAGAGGCTTTTTTGTGCATAATGATGTTTTCTTAATTTTATTTTCAAGCCATGTTTTATATTTTTAGCTATTTCAAAGAGTTTTTTGTCCCAATTAATTTTTTACGCAATTTTTAAATCGTTGTTATTTTGCACTTATGCTTCCATTCACATACCATATTACCTTTTAATTCAAAGTTTTGTGGTGATGCTCTCCATGTGCTTAACGTTTTTTACAGGTTATTATACAAAAATTTATAGTAGATTTAACAGAATTAATTTATGTTAATTCTTGTCAAATAATTTATGTTCTGAATCAAACACAAAATTTATACCAATTTGTTACATTGTATTGTTTGTGACTGAAATTCCTATTTATATGATTATTAAGAATGCGTATGAAACCACCTAAAGTCCAAATGCAAAACCATTACACAGAAACTTCTCGTGTATATTGGAGTTCCACACAAGCAGGGGAGCTTGATATTTCTTCCCACAAGGACTTCAAGAATTTATTTACAACTTCTATGCTTTATTAGAAATTGGTGGAAACAAAAAAACCGAAAACCTACTATCATATTGACAAATTGATTCGACTCATTTTGACTCTTCTGGTATCAACAATCATAGAAAGATCATTTTCTGCTATGAAATTTGCTAAAACGAAATTTCACAATAAGATGGATGATGAATTTTTTTATAAATTGTATGATTTAATACATTGAACGAGAAATAACGGAAAAAATTGATAAAAACTATTTCATAGATGAATTCTATGAGCTGAAGAGTCGGCGTTCACAATTGAAGTAACATGTATGGAGTTATTAGTATTTTTTTTTGCTTATTGAAGATATATGCTATATATTAATTTATATTTAAGATTGTATTTTAAAAAAAAATGGCTTTGCTTGATGACTTGGCCCCTAGACAAAATTCCCGGATCGGCCCCTGCACGCAAGATTGCTAAAAAGATACGGGTGAAGTGGCAGATTTTTTCATCATCAGATGATAACAAAAGCTTGGTTAGTTGAGGTACGCATATTCTAAGTTTCTTGAATTCGGCTTAAATTTAGAAGATATACACATTTAAGAATCATTTTACCTTTTTTTTTTGCATAATGCAAAATATGCATTTAAGTTTTTTTTTATTTCAATATTGATTGTTTTTCAATATTTATGTACTATTTGTGTATTTTAAGATATTAGTTAATTAATGGCAAAGCAAAGCATGGTAGTTTCTGTGATATTGCTTATAGGGCTGCTTTTTAGTATTGACTGATAGAGACCCAAATAGAGCAGTTAGATTTTTCTATCTACTTTACAAATACTTAAATATTGATTACTTTTTTGTTTTACATTTTCTGTACTATATGTGTGCTTTGAGGTATTAGTCAATTTGAGGTATTAGTCAATTAGTGACTAAACAAAGTACGATAATCTTTACGATGATTGCTTATATGATTGCAATATAGTATTGGCCAGTAGAGGGTCAAGCGGAGCAGATAGATTTTTTATATGATATACATGTACATAAAATATTATCTCCTTGGATAGGGGTGGAGCCCTGTACATGTCGAGGTACTGTCGCAATTGTCGTTGCATTCACGTAGGGCTGTAGGCCCATGACATTTCACTCACGTAGGGTCGGAGTCCCATGTAGTTTCACTCACGTCGGGCTGGAGGACTGTGTCATTGCACTCACATAGGGCCGGAGTTCTGCTCAGTTACACTCATGTAGGGCCGGTTACCCGTGCCGTTGCATTCGCATAGGGCCGGAGGACTGGACCGTTGCACTCTTTTGGGCTTCCTAAAAATCTCTTCCTTCAATCTTAACCATTCATTATTTGTCATCCATTTAATCATGGCCATACAATCAACTTTAATTTGAATTTCAAGTCAAACTAAAAGCTAACCTATTATTTTGAGGCAAAACTCTCGCACAAAACTTTAATTTGAATGTTGGGTATATTGGATACAAAGTACATGATTTGAAGAAGCTTTTTAAACTCAAAGTTATACACATATTTGTATTTGATGTATATTTAAGTTTATGTTTGTAGGTTGCATATTTCATATTGATTTGACAGGTGGACACAAGAAGCTGACTGGATTTTGAAGAAAAATTGTCTAAGTACAAAAAACGTCGAGTGGAGTCAACAAAGTGCTGAGTGAAGTGAGCACAATCTACTTTCAGCAATATGCAGTGCAGAAAAATGACTAAGTACAAAAGTGTCGCCACACTTCAACTATGTCGACACCTTTGCATAAGTTCTGTCGAGACAAGTCGGTTAACTCGATACATAGAAGATACAAGACATTTGTGTCGAGACAAGTCAGAGGTCTCGACACCTTGAAGACTAAGTCAACAAACTTGACACTATAAAGCTTAAAGCAGTTGTGTCAAGACAATACAACTGTCTCTACACAAATAATACATGAGATTTTACTATGTAAAACTGTGTCGTGACAAATCAACTATCTCGACACAATGAAGAATTAAAGCATAGACTTTCCGACATCAGGAAGACAGTTGTGTCGAGACAACCCAACTGTCTCAACACAAGACAGAATAAAAGATGTCGACACAGACAACGCTTGTGTCGAGACAAGTCAACTGTCTCAACCCTCTCAAGTTTTAGGTGAAAATTTTTTCAAGTAGAATTGTGTCGAGACTGCTAAAATGTCTTGACATAAGTATTGAGACACTTTGGACATCTCGACATTTATGTTTCAGAAAATGTGTAGAGTCAACACATAAGTGTCAAATTAAGTCAGAACTGTCACATCAACTATAGGAATAAGATATTTCAACAGAAATTGTCTGAGGAAGGATCTGCAGTATGATGTTAGGCGCTGATGTCATCATTAAGTTACCAGTCATCCATGAAGGCTATAAATAGAGGGGTTGTCTACACCAACTGAAAGATACAGAATAGATAAAGCAAACAAAAATTCTCGTACTTATTATAATCTCGAGGAGGAGGAAGATGAAGATCTTCTAGAAAATCTCCAGATCCTTTCACCAAGTTGATCTGAAGATTAAGGTGAATCTAATCTATAATTTTTTCAAGGAAATCAAGCTGATCAACATCAAGAAGATTGCAGATCTAGAGAAGTAACTTTTCAGTATGTCAATTTATTAAGAAGAAATCCTTTGCTGCTGATTTGAAGAATCTGTGCTAACAGATAAGTCAGACTACAAAATTTCTATTTTCTGAAGATTATTGTTTATATTTTCACCTCATAATTTTGTAAGATCTCCTTGAGATCTGAGTGGGTACGAGATTTTATCTCTAAGTTGTAAGCTTAACTAATAAAGGCTTAGGTAGGGTTCCTGAGGGACTTGAGATAGGTGGTTTTGGGTGAATCACTGAGTTGTAAGCCTAATTTATAAAGGCTGAGGTAGGGTTCTTGAGGGACCTGAGGAAGGAGATTGGGAGAATCTCTGAGGTAGGACCTATTGGTCTGAGTGTAGGTTTCTTAACAGAAACTGAGACTGTAGGATCTTTGGATTTGAGTTAAAGAGGAGGAGCTATAACCTTATCTAGCACATTGCTAGTGAGGAAGAAGGGGGAAAGTGGATGTACCCTACATAGGAGAACCACTATAACTTCTTTGTGTGTAGTGTGCTGTGGACTATTTTTGCTTGTGCTGTGTTCTGAATTCTATAATTATAGAAATTGTTAAGTGATAAGAAATTGCAAAAGTATTTTAAAAAGTCACTTATTCACCCCCCTTTAGGTGATTATCTACCCATAGGATTATCTTTCAAGTGGTATCAGAGGGAGGTTGTTCAAGAAAGACCTAACAGTATGAAAAAAATCCAAAGGGAATTTGAAAAATTTCAGATCTATGGCTTCTGAATCTCACAGAGAACTCAGCTATATGAAACTGCCAATATGTACTAAAGATAACTTTGCTATATAGAAATAGAGAGTGATATTGTTCATGGAAGTCTCAGATCCAATAATATTTGTCACTGTACAAGGACCATATGTACTAATGAAAACATCTGTCTTAGATGCAAATGTTCAAACCCCTAAGAAATTGTCAAAAATGACAAAGGATGAGGTGGTATTTGCCACCATGGATAAAAGAGCAAAAAATATAATAATCAGTCAAATAGACAATTCAACCTTTTAGAATCTTGTGCACTGTAATACATCCAAGGAGATGTGGGATACTCTTATTGTATACATGGAAGGTATAGAAGAAGTAAGAGATGATAGAAAATATCTCCTCAACCAGCAGTATGAGGCTTTCAGACATGTTAACCTAGAAATCGGTGATCCCTCCCAAGGTAGCCAACTCGCAAGTCGCGGCCTGCTCCAGGTTCCCCCTGGAGGTCGCGGCCTGCCTCAGCCCGCTTCTCTGCGTCAGGCAGATAGACATCTCTATCCGCTCAGGCCGCGCAGATAGGGCAGTCTGCTAGTCTAACCTCTCAGGTCGTGCAGCAGCTGTTCGTTCTGTAGGGGTTGCGGACTGCTTCCACAGTCTGACCCTGCAGGGCGCGCAGTTAGATCGGCTAACGTGCAATGGTTCTCTATTCCAACAGGTGCGGACTACCCATCCAGGTGGCGGACTCGCATTACTATCCGCCCAGACTGCTCGGTAACCGCATGATCGACAAGAGTCACAGCCTTCCACTTCAGCCTTCTCCTGTAAATCGAACGACATGCAAGGCTGTTAGAAACAGACATGAATAAATCGAAAGTGGATTAACAGAAATTTTATTATCCAAAAAATGTAAGTATTACAAAGGTATGACCTCCCTTTTATAGAATAGAGGAAAAATGAGAGAATACAAATTAGAGATGTGGGACTAAAAAATTACAGGACAAAGCGGCTTATATAAAAGAAAACGCGCACAAGCGGCGTGGTTAGATTAGAAGGGCTAACCGCTCGGCTACCACCAGAGAGAGAGAAGTCGCCATGGGAGACCGCTAGACTGCCCGGTCTCTAAGTCGCCTGAGACAAACCGCTAGACCGCTCGGACTCTAGAAAACAATAGCCCATCAACCAAACCGCTGAAGGGAAACCGCCAGACTGCGCGGTCTTCAACCCGCCAAGAAAGACCGCCCGGTCACCAACTACAAAACTCCCCCTCAAGCTGGAGAATATATATCGATCATGCCCAGCTTGTCGTAAATATGAAGAAACGAGGCAGATACTGGCTTGGTGAAGATTTCAACCAACTCTTTATCAGTAGTGATGAAGGGAGTGCAAATTTGTTCCTTCAAAATCTCTTCACGAATGAAATGACAGTCAACCTCAATGTGCTTGGTTCTTTCATGGAAGACCGGATTTTTGGAGATGTATATGACAGCCTTGTTATCATGGAACATAGGTAGAGGATGGTTATAGACCACTCCTAAATCCAACATGAGAGCTCGTAACCATTTTAACTCACAAGTGGTCGATGCCATACTACGATACTCCACTTCTGCACTGGACCTGGAAACAATAGACTGCTTCTTGCTCTTACAGACCAGATTTCTCCAACAAAGGTGCAAAAACCCGAGGTTGACTTGCTATCCACTTTATCATCAGCATAACTCGCTTCTGAGTATGCTTCAATCCTCGGATGACCATTCTTCTGAAAGAGTAATCCTTTCCAAGGCGCTGCTTTGACATACTCCAAGATCCGCAAGGCAGACTATAGATGGCACTCCCATGGAGCTTGCATGAATTGGCTCACCTTGCCCACCGCATAGGAAATGTCGGGCCTGGTTACTGTGAGATATATGAGCTTACCAACCAGACGCCTGTACCGCGTAATATCTGAAAGAGGAGGCGAATCATCTGTCTAGGTTTTGTCTTCTCTAGTTACCATGGGGCATTGGGCAGGTTTTGCTCCAGTCAAGCCTGCCTATTTTAATAGATCAAGAGCATACTTACTTTGGGAGAGGACTAAGGAGTTGGGCTTCCGTTATATTTTAATCCCCAGAAAGTACTTCGGAGGGCCCATATCTTTCTTGACAAGATGTGAAGAAGATGCTGCTTTGTCAAGGCTACCCCTTCCTAGTCATCGCTAGTGATAAGAATATCATCGACGTACATAGCAATAACCGCCGGCCCGAGGATGTTTTGTGAATGAATAGCGAGTGATCGGCAGAGCTTCGCGCAAAACCCACGGCCCCCACGATGCCGCTGAACTTGTCAAACCAAGCTCGAGGGCTCTGCTTGAGGCCATAGATTGCCTTCTTCAGTCGGCATACTCATGTCTCCCCCTGAGAAATATACCCAGGTGAAAGTTGTAAGTTGTCTACCTAAATCACCTAGAGCGGGGTGAATAGGTGAGATGTGTGTCTAATGCGGAATAAAAAAATTAACAACTAGCACAAATAAGTAATCAAGAAATCACACAGACGATAAGAGATTTATAGTGGTTCCCCGATCTTGGGTACGTCCACTTTCCTCACCGATCTAGCAAATCACTAGATCCGGCTACTCCACTATCTCGGATTTCAAACCAATCCTACACCTCGGAACCACATTCCTACAAAACTCGATCCAAACGGATCTACACTCGGAAGATACAAACTTCCTACCACTCGGAGCCAACGCTCCTACACTCAGAGAATAATCTCCTACAAGATTTACAAATAGATATGAAAATACAAGCAAAAACTTTCTCAGATCTGGAAGAAATAAGTCTTTAGGTCTTCTTCTTTAAGTTGCGGCCCTTTCAGAATTGTTGAAGAGGACTAGTAGATCTGTCCTGAGAAATTCTTGGATCTACTCGATCAAGGAAGAAAGAACATTTCCTGGATCAGTAGATCTTCTAGATCGAAAGGATGAGGATCGATCTTAACTAGGGCGGTGCTGGTGGCTTCAAGATGTCGAGCTTTTGAAGAAGTCGGCTGAACCAGAGCTTTTTGGAAAGTACGAGATTTGCTTAATAAATTCTCTTAATCCTTCTTAGGGTTATGTCTTCGTGACAAGACCTTATATAGGATATCTCTTAATGGTTGAAAATATTATTAATGATGACATGTGGACCAATCCTGATTGGTTATTTGAAATTCCGGCCATTCTGGACTTAGACGAAATTTTCTGGAAAAATCCGACTTAGTTCTCGAGAAGTAATTATAGTTCTCGAGAACTATGAATTGAGTTTTCGAGAACTGCAGAGACTTCTCGTAAACTAATTTCTTTTAGAAAGGGTTAGACTTCTCGAGAACACAAGAGTATAGTTCTCGAGAACTAATTTACTTCTCGAGAAATAATAGAGGACTTCTCGAGAACACCAGAGCTAGAGAAATTTCTTCCTGAACTTCTCGAGAACCAAGGGAATACTTCTCGAGAACTAAATAGACTTCTCGATAACTTATAGATGACTTCTCGAGAACTTTACTTAGAATCAACTTCTGATTGAATTTCTGAACTTGAGAATCAAAGAAATCTTTCTCGAGAACTAAATTGACTTCTCGAGAACTTAGAGAATCAAAGGAATACTTCTCGAGAACTTTACTTAACTTCTCGAGAACTTATAGAAGACTTCTCGAGAACTTAACTTAACTTCTCGAGAACTTTACTTAACTTCTCGAGAGCTTAACTTAAAGAAATTCTTGAGCTGTCCTGACCTCTTGAGAAGTAGAGTCTGATCTTCTCGAGAACTATACCATACTTCTCAAGAACTCTGAGATTGCTTCTCGAGAACTGGACTTAGAAAGTTTTTCAAGAACTTTAGAGAAAATTTCCTTCCGGCCCTATCTCCATCCTTTGCTCCCAATGTTTGAACATAAAGTGTATCCCAATTGAGAGGTTACACATGAGTCAACACTTTGGATCACACAGTGAGGGATTACACTGTATGGTCCTGTGTTCCTTACCCACTGTAGACTGACATTGGTCTACACTTAACACTGAGAACCTGCAAACATTCAGCTAGAACAAGGGTATCAAATAAAACTTAATTCATCTTAGTTCAAGGGTGACTTCATGCAAATCTTGGTTATTGTGGATGCAATACCCAACAATCTCTCCCTATTTGTAGAAGTCAAAACCCTCTACACTAAGGTGAATTATCATAATAAAGAAAGAACATGAAGGAAGAAAAGTAAGATTAAATGCATAGACAGATACTTAGAAAGCTCAATTAAGCAGAACTAGGAAATGTTATATATATCAATAATGTTTTAAAACTAGTCAACATCCATTTCCTCAAAATTTCTCAACACCACAACATCAAGAATCATCCTTTGCTCTTGTGTTGCCTGTCTTGCTTTTCTTGTTGTCTTCTCTGATAGCTGAAAGGTTTTGGATAATATCTGGGAGGCTTTGGAGGAGCTTTGGGATTATTCTTTCCATATTCTCTGTCATAAATTCTCCTTTTGGTTATTGATTTTTCATATAAATCCCACTCAACTGAACTGTAGTGCAGATGTCTATTCTCATTATAGTCCATGACAAGTTTAAGAGTGTCCAGAATTAGAGCTTTGGAGGTTGGGCTCCAAACTTTAGCAAATTCTTGAGCCTTTCTCTTCTCTGCCTCTTGCTGGGGAACTGATCTGCTGGCAGAAGGACCTTCCCCATACTTCCTTTTTTTGGTAATGTGAACCTCTTATAGATCTTGAGGAATCACATCATCCAAAATATGGGAATAGGAAGCTGGAGGAGGTTCCTGATCTTCTGGCTTGGGAGAGAATGTAGGAAATTGAGGTTGAGGCACTTGGCTAGACTCACCTTCAACAAAAGGATTTAAATGATGAGGAATCACATTGGGGTCTGTCTGAAAATCTTGAAAGATTTGATCATGCATCCATACAGCTGTATCATAAGTATGGAATTTGACTGATTGAATTTGTTCCAAAACACTTTTATTGATCTCAGTTTCTTTTTCAGTCCAAAGAGTTTTGGCAGCTGTAGTAAGCTTTTCAACTTGTTCTTTTACTATGATCTCCCCCTTTCTGATTTCTACAGATAGGTTTACTATTGCATCTTCCTTGAATGTACAAACTTCAGTGCATACCTTCATGACATTTTCTTCAGCTCTCTTGTCTAATTGGATCTGATTGTTTGCTAGAGTGACACTTTGGTCCATTACCTGACCAATGCTTGTTATGGTGTGATCTATTGCTTTGCCTCCAATTCTGAATAACTCTTTTAGCAGGTTAGTATTAAATTGGATTTTAGCAAAACCTCTGCTCATTTCTTTTTCAAGGGCAGTTACTTGTTTCTGAACGGTCTGAAGTGATTCATCAAAATGTTTCATCTGTTCAGATAGTATTTCTTCAATCCTTGATAGAATATCTGAGTTTACCATAACATCAGTAGTAGCAGGAGCAGGAGCAGGAGTGATGGAACTGGTAGAAGCTTGCCATGGAGGAAGTTCTTCTATGACAACAGAGCTCTTGGCTCTTACAGTTTTGAATGATATATCTTCCTCTTCATCAACAAACATGGGAAGAGAGAAGTCAAGATTCTGAAGAGGAGCTTCCACCTACTCAGGAGCTTGCTCATCCTTGTCTGACAAGAGGATGGTGTCTAATGGAGTTGAATCTTTGCTTGGAGAGGGAGAAGAAGCTGGAGTACCTTGGGGTGATGGTTCTTTGTATGAGTCTTCTGGGAGATCTTTTGGGAGAGGAGGAAGAGGGTCTTCTGAAGAGAGTTCCTCTATCATCTTATCTATTGCCTCATTGGTGTCTTTGAGAACTTCTTATGCTGGAAGATCTGACTGGGTTGAAACAGGAGAGTTTGCCATGGGGCTTCTGATTGAAGAATGTGCTGGAGAGGGAGAATAAATTCTAATAACTGGGGCAGAGTGTGCAGGCTCCCCCTCAGCTGCTGTACCAGATGGTTCAGCAACATGATGTAGAGGAGGAGATGGGGTCCTGACATCTGAGACAGAAGCTCCAACTTCCTTAGCTAACTGTCTTCGGTTCTTAAGTTTTAGTTCCCATCTCTGGATGGAGGTGAAGGAGATCTTTTTCAGGTGATGAACTGGGGTACCTTTGGAGAGTTTGAAGGTGATAGGATCAATCTCACTCAGTAGTAAAGAGATTATCCTGGCAAATTTTGGTTGTTGGATACTATCTCTGATCATCTCAAACACCATCATTCCAAACTGAAATTTCTTTCTACAGACTATAGCTGTCATCACTTCAAACAAGTCATTAGGAATAAAATTGACTGACCCTGTTATGCAGCACGGTATTTTTCCAATAATATCAGCAAGAAGTTTCCCTACATCATTTAGAAGATTTCTCCTTAGGGAGATGTATTCCTAAGTAATTCCACAGAAAGAATAGGTTCTAGCATAATCTTCTGAAGTTATGTCGTCTTCCTCATCAACAATAGGCATTTTCAGAAGCTTGGAAATCCTATGCTTGTCAAGCTTGATTTTGATCCCTTTAAATTTTGTCTTCAAAACTGTTCCATTCCTCCTTACTTTAGCATTCCTGAAAAATTCCTCGACATCTGGAAGTACTATCTTGACGGGCTCAGAGAGAACGAACATCAACCCGGCCATTTCCAGAAGAATCAGCAAGTTCTAGAAATCGTCAAAAATGTCGGCCAGACCTTCGATGACGAGTTCGCTGCCTATACCAATCTTGGAACTGTGAGCCATTGACGCCGACGGTGGCAACAAACGAAGCAGGGAACAACGGCGGAGACAGAGCTTTCGTTTGGCGGAAGATGAAGAGTTGCGAGAGGAATGTTTGAAATGGCCGTTGATTTAGGATTCTAAAATATTATAGATAGATATATTTTCCTAGTAACGTTAATTATATGCCTAATTAGTCTTAGGTTAGGGCAGAAATCAAGAATTATGCGAAATAATAGAGTTAAGAAGAACCGGCAGAAGGACGGGCCAGCTATCGAGAGGTAGGTTATACTTTTTGAGAAGTGGCCAATAGTTTTCGAGAAGTAAGAAATTTCTCGAGAACTGGATTTCAGAGTTCTCGAGAGATAGGATGACTTCTCGAGAACTAGTTCTCGAGAACTTACAATGGACTTTTCGAGAAGTTTAAGTATTTCTCGAGAACTTAAGATACTTATCGAGAGCTAATGTCTGCCTCTCGAGAAGTGTACTTAGGTTTTTCGAGAAATGACTTTTACTTTTTGAGAAGTGAAGTAGGTTTTCGAGAACTGCCTTCCACTAGGTAAATTCTAACCTTTTAGGAGTATCCTCGATTCTAGAGCATTAGAACTGATCACTTTGGTCTAATCCTCCTTGTTCAGCAACCCAAATTCAGTTTTGAATAAATTGAACTTGGTCTCGTCCAACGGCTTAGTGAATATATCTGCAACCTGCCAATCTGTTGGCACGTACTGCATATCCACATCCCCTTGCTCCACATGCCCCCAGATGAAGTGGTATCTCAGCTCGATGAGCTTTGTCCGACTGATACTGAGTTGTTTGCGATTGCGATGGTGCTGGAGGAGTCACAGAATAAAGGAATGTCCTTGACCTTCTTATTGTAATCCTCTAGCTGATTCTTTAGCCAAAGCAGCTGTGCACAACAACTACCGGCAGAAATGTATTCTGACTCGGCCGTTGAGATTGCGACATAGTTTTGCTTTTTGCTGCTCCAAGAGATAAGCCTTCTTCCTAGGAATTGGCAAGTTCCAGAAGTGCTTTTCCTATCGTCTTTGTTTCCTGCAAAATCTGCATCTGAAAATCCAATCAGTTCACTATCATTACTTCTTGGGTACCATAAGCCAAGATTTGGTGTACCTTTAAGGTATCTCAAAATTCGCTTTGCAGCAATATAGTGAGATTCCTTAGAGTTCACCTGGAATCTAGCGCATACACATGTTGAGAACATTATATCTGGTCTACTTGCGGTAAGGTAGAGCAAAAGGTTTCCCTTTCTCATCCTTGTCCAGAGACATAGCTGAGGCCATTGGAGTCCTCATAGAGGTTGCATTCTCCATTCCGAATTTCTTAAGTAGCTCTTTGGTGAACTTGGTCTGTGAGATGAAGATTCCATCCTCAGATTGTTTCACCTGAAGCCCTAAGAAATACTTCAGCTCTCCCATACTGCTCATTTCAAACTTCCCTTGCATAAGTTTAGAAAACTTCTTGCAGAGGTTGTTATCCGTAGAGCCCAAAATAATGTCATCGACATAGATTTGCACTAGCAAAATCTTGCCATTTATTTCCCTAAGAAATAATGTCTTGTCTATCTTTCCTCTTGTGAACTTGTTCTCAAAAAGAAAGCTAGACAGCGTCTCATACCAAGCTCGAGGAGCTTGTTTAAGACCATATAAAGCTTTTTGCAGTAAATAAACATGATTAGGAAAAGTTGAGTCAACGAAACCTGGCGGTTGCTCTACATACACTTCTTCCTTTATGTCACCATTTAGGAAGGCGGATTTTACATCCATCTGGTAGACGGTAAAGCCCTTAAGTGCAGCATAAGCAAGGAATAACCTGATCGCCTCCAGTCTTGCCACTGGAGCATACGTTTGATCGAAGTCGATTCCTTCTTCTTGATGATAGCCCTTGGCAACGAGTCTGGCTTTGTTCTTTATAATAGTTCCTATTTCGTCCATCTTGTTCCGGTAGACCCATTTTGTCCCTATGACGTTCTTACTCTTGGGTCTAGGAACAAGTGTCAAAACTTTGCAACGTTTGAACTGATTTAACTCTTCTTCCATGGCTAGTATCCAGGATGCATCCGAGTTTGCTTCCTCGAACTTCTTAGGTTCAACCTGTGATAGAAAACTTAAGAATAAATTCTCGTTAGTTATACCTCGACGAGTTCTGACACCATCACGGGGATCTCCTATGATCTGGTCCAAGGGATGATCTTTCAGGTGTCTGAGCTCTAGAGTCCTTGCATCTGGGATCTCCTCAGCCACTGGAGTTGCATCTTCGGCTGGGATGAATTCTTTATCTTGATCATCTACCTCTCCAATCGAGGTTGTAGAAGTTATCTTGATGAACTTTTCATCTTTATCTTCGGGAGGTTCATCCAAGTTGAGTTCCTTTATCTTTGTACCTGCATCTTCAATGAGCACACTAGAAGAGTTGTTTTACAGCAAACTCGTCTCATCAAATACAATGTGTATCGATTCTTCTACCACCAGAGTTTTTCTATTAAAAACTCTATAGGTCTTACTATGGCTACTATAACCTATAAAAATACCTTCAAATCTTTTCTCGCTAAACTTGGTAGTGTGATACTTGCCGTTGTTAAGTACGAAGCACTTACAGCCAAAGATTTTAAAATATGAAATGGTCGGTTTCCTGCCTTTTAAAAGTTCATAAGGAGTCTTATCATGGTTCTTGTTGATGAGTGCTCGATTTTGCACGTGGCAAGCGGTGTTGACAGCTTCAGCCCAGAAGTACTCTGGAAGTGAGGCATCACTCAACATAGTCCGGCAAGCCTCTATGAGTGTTCTGTTCCTTCTCTCAGCTACTCTAT
This sequence comes from Platanthera zijinensis, assembly GCA_039513925.1. Lineage (NCBI taxonomy): Eukaryota > Viridiplantae > Streptophyta > Magnoliopsida > Asparagales > Orchidaceae > Platanthera > Platanthera zijinensis. Next base: position 39,144,319 of record CM077091.1, on the reverse strand, counting down.
TTTGCGGTGGAGTGCGAGGAGAGGAAAACTCATGAAAGATACCTTGACTTTCATAGAATTCTGTCATGGCCCCAGACTTGAATTCCATTCCATTATCACTTCTGATTTTGACTACGGAGCAGTTGTATTCATTCTTTACTTGCCTAACAAAATTAGTGAAAATATTGAAGGTATATGACTTGTGTTTCAAAAAGAACACCCACGCAAAGCGCGAGTAATCATCCACAATAACCAACGTATATTCCTTACCTCCCAAACTTCTAACTTGCAGTGGACCGAACAAGTCCATATGAAGAAGCTGTAAGCTTCTATCAGAATCCTTGCCTATAATGCTTTTAAATGAACTCCTTGTTTGCGTGCCTTTTATACAGGAATGACAAGGGCTGTCTTTAATGCACTTGACATTAGGGGCATCACGTACTAAGTTTTGAGAGAGTAGTTTATTTATAGTTTTGAAATTAATATGTGCTTGTCTCTTGTGCCATTGGTCAGCAAGAGATGCACTACTTTTTGCTAAAAGACATACTGGTGTAGAGGAGTCAATACAAATGAAGTTTAAACAGAAAATATTCCTGCTTCGAGTGCCTAATAAAATAGTTTCCATGTTGTCAATCGATTTTATCAAACACTTGTCAGCATGGAATTCAACCACGTATCCTTTGTCGCATAGTTTGCTTATGCTGATGAGATTGTGTTCCAATCCTTCAACATAGGCTACATACGAAAAGGATAAGTTACCGTTAGTAATCATACCGTAGCCTTTGGTAATTCCTTGATCTGAACCTCCAAAGATGACCTTTGGTCCGTTCAACACCGGTGAAAAGTTCTGGAGTAGGCTCCTTGTCCCGGTCATATGCAGAGAACATCCACTGTCCAAATACCAGATTGGCGTTTTAATGGCCTTTGGACGTACCTGCAATTACAATCACTTAGCCTTAGGAACCCAAACACGTTTGGGTCCTTTGTCTCAAGTTAGGGTACTCCCCCTACGAGTATTAGCCTCATGAGTGGTCATTCTAACGTTGTTAACTTGAGGAGTTACAGCATTTTTAGGATTGAACCAACAATCTATGGCAAAGTGACCAACTTTACCACAACACCAACAATCGAATCTGTTGTATCTTTGCCTTATGAACTCCTGGTTGACCTTCTTGAGAGGATGTCCAGCAGGGGTAGCATCCTTGGAGGAAGAAGCTTCATGATGATTGCAATTACATGAAGTCTTCTCCTTCATAGGCTTTTCCACAACAGGTTTTACTTTTGGTGCCTTCTTGATGTTATGACCATGAGCATAAGGTCCATAGCTCTGAAGTTGAATCTCTTCATAAGGTGCCTTGAAGACACTCTCAACAAAGTCACGAGGGTGAGTCCAACCTTGGTACCTTGACTTAGGATTCTCTAGGATCAGCCTAGTTAAGTGTCCATAGGTGGACTCAAAGTCGAATTCGTTCCCAGGAAAGATATTTCTTGAACGATACTGGCTCCAAAGGAGCTTTCCCTTTTTCCTCGGTCGAGGCCTTCTTGGCATCCTTATTCTTTCTCTTGGCCTTCATTCTCCTAGAGGATTTACTAGGAGCACCTTTGTGGCCTAGACCAGCACCCTTGCCCTTAGCTAAGAATTCAGCAATCAAGGGAAGTACAGTCTTAGGCTTAGAGAAACTTCTACAAGTTTCTTTTCAGCCAAGAGTTGTTCTTCTAACTCCTTGATGATTTTCTCCTTAAGGTCAAGGTGCTCAAGAGCCCTGTTATATTCTTTAATAGATTTATTGAAGTCTTCCTTGAGAGAGTCAGTCTTTGAGACTTCTTCTCTTAAGGCGCTCTCTGTGGCCTTTAGGAACTTTATCTCTTTAGCTTGAGTTTTCACGACTCGGCGATATTTGTCGTAAGCCTCGAGTAACTCCTTATATTGTCCCATGAGTTCAGATTCATCCTCAGAGGGATAGCCCTCTTGCTCACTATAATCATCAGATTCTGAAAGAGGGGTGTGAGATTTTACCTCCCCAGTGAACTGGGGGACTTGTTCATCAGTTAGAGTCATTAGCCCAAAGTAGGCTTCTTCCTCTTCTGCACTTGACTCAGATGAGTCAAAGTCACTGAGGGTTTTGCCCTTCTTGGCCAACAGGCTCTTTTCTGTCCTCTTTTTATTGTAGGACTTCTTCTCTTCTCTTTTTCCACCCTCTTTCTTCTTGTGGGGGCAATCAACAATGACGTGACCTGGCTTATTACAGCAATAACAAACAATGTCAGTCGAATAATGTTTATTCGGTTTAGAACCATACCTGTCGTGGCTGTTTGAGCCTTTTCTGGGGTGATCACCATCATTGTGTGATCTTCTATAGGAGGCCTCCTTGCCTCTCCATTGCTTCTTCTTGCTCAAGATTACTTGAACTACCTTGAGAGTAGAGAGAACTCTCCATCAGATAGCTCTGAGCCAGAGGAGCTTGGCTAAGATGATTCTCCTTCATCAGCTTCAGGGGCTGGGGCAGGAGAGCTAGCCTTTATCTTCCTTGAGCTATATGCCTTCAGAGCGACAGACTTCTCCTTGGATGCAGGCCTGCTCATCTCTTCTTCAGCTTTTCTTGAGTTGATTTGGAGCTCGTAAGACATAAGCTTTCCGAATAGATTCTGCTGGTCCGTCTCGGCTAACCTTCCGAACACTCGAATGACACATACCTTATTATCTCATTCCTTGGTCAGGGATCTTAAGAATTTGTCATTCAGTTCCCCATTTGTGAAGACTCGGCCATAAACTCTTAGGCCATTGACTATCTTGAAGAAGTTCTCAAAGGTATCAGCTATGTCTTCCTTGTGACCTTGCCTTAGGTCAAAATAGGCCATTTTGACCTAAAATTGAGGTGGAGTTGAGTTTGGTCAATTTGACCTTTTGGGTTGACCCCAATGGGTCCTTAGTGAACCATTGGCCTCTCCTAAGATCTAGGGAGACTTGGGTAGGGTTGGTTTGACACCTTGTAGGCCACTTGACCCTTAATTATGGCACTTTGACCACTCTGGAGCTAGGGTTGACTTTGGTCAACTTGACCTCTTTAGTTGACCCCAAAGGTTCCTTAGTGACCCAATGAGCCCATTTTTGGGCTAGGGAGGTTTAGGTGGGTCATTTTGGCAAGTTGGAGGTTCAATGGCCCTAGATAGGCTACTTTGACCATGTTTGGGTTAGAGTTGACTTTGATCAACTTGACCTTTTTAGTTGACCCTAATGGGTCCTTGGTGACCCAACTAACTTTCTAAAGGCCTAAGGATGTTATGGTGGGGTCAAAGAGTCAAGGTGAGGCATTAAATTCAAACCCTAGGTTAGATAGTTGGAATGTGTTATTTGCAGATCATGGTGATCTCACCTTCATTCCTAGGTTCACTTGGTCTCTTGAGCTTCCTAAGGTTTTGTCATGACAAAACACCCCTTAGGGGTCAAGTTAGAAATGAGATGTTGCAAATCCCAATAAACAAAAATAAAAAATTTGTCCCCGAAATTCAGGTTAGGTCTGCGGGGTTTCTACTAAGAGTAACTGAATGTAACATCCCTTAGGAAGTTGAATGTACACCTTACTCGAAGAGATTTGGGTACCTCTACTGCATCAGAACCAGTGGATCCCATGTATACTCCTCATGTCCATGGTTCTCCCACATAATCTTGACCATCGGAACCTTCTCGTAGTGCAAGACTCACACTACTGTATCAGGGTTACCCCAACTACCTCCATCAATCTATCCTCAAACTTCTACTCGAACTCGGGAAGTGACTGTAGTAGTTCCCCAAAATTCCTTGCAGTGGCCTAAACCAGTCGACAAACCTCACTGTGTGTCACAAAATCCTTGACGTCTTCCTTCACTCCGGGGAGTTTCATGTCCCGAGATACACCATACTTCTGGTGATAAGATTTCTCGTTTGTGTGGGTAGGCAACGGCTCTATAAAATCTCATCTTCCCAATAAAATTCTTATATAACTACGCCCGAGTAGCATCGAATATGTTTTACTCCAATTTCACTATGTTCATGACGGAATGTTTTCTAGATGGGGTCTAAGGGAAAATCAAATCAATAATTACTTTGCCCAATAAACAAAGGACAAGCTCCCAATAAATAAAAGATAAGCCCCTACCTACCTTGGGCTAAGTATCTTTCATATTACATATTATATCTGTCCTAGATGGGTGCACAATCCCCAGGGAATCAACCCTAGATTTGGGTTCAATCCTGAAACTTGTTGATATACTCCATACTTTAAACCCTCTAAGTCACATTTACGACAACCTTATCAGGGTCAAAATGTTCCCAATCCCAAATGGGTCTCTTCCGAACTTGAATTCCTATCTGACCCTTGGTGTTTGTCTTGGTGGTTATCTCCGAGTAATCTTGTTACTGGTACAAGGGTTGATATAAAGTATCTTCTGCCATTCTGCCAATAGATTATTGGCCTCAATTCTCATTAGGGTAGTCCTACCGGTTTGAGTAATCCTTGATAGGGACACCTGAGTTTATGTCTTAGGTAGCCATTCTTGTGTTAAACTGCTCCTTTATTCTCTTTGGGTATCTCCTTACCTTAACCAAGTTCATACCGAAGGTCTATTTCCCACTAGGGCATACTATAAGTTGTCATGGTTAGTCATGTGTCCTAGTGTGTTGAGTTTAACTCGTTGACTTGAGAATTATAATATGTGATCTTCATAGCCCCGGAGGTGCTCCCTACTGAGGGAAGGGTTTGTCGTAGGCTACAAAGATGATTTGTTCAACGCCCGTTATTCTAAAAGACTAAGTCCTATCATCCCCCGCCCTCCCCCATAACTCCTAGGCACCGAGCGGGGAGAAGGAAATGGAAGGTATTTAAGGTGGAGAGTAACAAAAGTAAGCAGGTGGCGGTGGAACTAGTCTATCATGAGTATATAATCAAACCAAGTATAAGTAAATAGTAGTAGGTAAGCAGTATGAGTATACATAAGAATAAGTGAGCAAGTAAAAGTACAACAAGATAAACTAAGTGAGTAACTATGACCTATAGGAATGCCTATACAAACCTATAAACAAAGAGGTCGTTTCGCAAGGTCTTTTGTATAAAGAGCCTCATACTAATTTATACAATAGGTGTCAATGGTTATATGCAATGATTATGCTATTTCATGCAAGTATGCTATGATAAGAGCATGCAAGTGAAACACACACACCCGACTATGTGCACACAGACCTTTAATTCCCCCTTTCTGGAGCCTAACCTCCCAGGATACCTTCATAGTGGCAAACAGAAGTGCTAGGTTGGGCCTCGCCCACCTCTAAACTAGGATAAGCACTACCAGTCAGACATATCGTACGCCTCAACGTTGGTGCACTAAGCGGAGCTCCTGCATACTCTTTCCGGCTGACGTACCAGACTTTATTTGGCTAAGTGCTAAACCACACCTGCAGAGTCAACGTATTGGTGTCAGTGCTACGACTCTCCAATAACGAAGAACCACCACCTTATATTCTATGCAAATGCAATATTAATGTATTTCCCCATCTAGACAAAGCTCCCCGGATAATCTCGTCTGTCATAAAACCATCCAAGTCATCAGCTCGTCGGGCTAACCTGCCCATCACCAAAACCACCGAGCATACCACTCGTGAGACCCAACCTAACTCCCACAACACAGGGAAGTGTGAGTGTAAGTGTAATTCTAGAGTATTTCTAATTACTCTTGTAATCCATTTAGTCTTACAGCTTACGTTAACCTTGGACTGCCCAGGGTATTCCCTAAGAAGGGCTCTCACGGGGCTCTAGGAACTATGATGGTTGTTGAAGCCCATCGTTCCCTTTCGCAAGACACTTACTATTATTGGTTATTACCCAGGTCATAATCCCATTTAATGTTTTACTGGATCTAGCCCTAGTGCATTTTGACTCTCTCTCTCCACAGGAAAGACGATCTTTTGTCGATCCCGAGCGTCACTTAACACTAGTCAATCCAACACCCTCCTCATCATGACTCTTAATGAAGCTTTCTATTTCACCTTACAAAATCAGTAAACAAGTAACCCAACTCCCTATGTCCCTCCTTCATACTAACACAAATTTGCATTTTTACTATGTGCACACCAACCTAAGTTATATGATGAGCATGAAGGGTGACCCCTTCAAATATTCTTCCAAATGCCCTAGAATTTTTACTGGGGGTCTACCATGATATATTTAGACTAAATCTAGAAACTTGTAATTTTCCTAATTTAATTAGCATTTATTAAATATTTCCAAAAATTTGGCCATGGATGATTTTGAACTTGAAATACTAGATTTAGTTACGTTTTGGACACCCAAAAATCATGAACACTATATGATAGAAAAATATCAGTGAATACTAACTTTCACAAGTTTTCATAAATGTAATATCATCTAAATAATTATTTTAATGTAATTCAAATAATTAGAGGTAATGAAGGGAGTACGACAATTCATAATCCAAATATTATATAAAAATTATCAGAGCCTCATTATGATCACAAAACATTTCTAACTAAGTTTCATGCAATTCTAAGGTCATTAAGCTATATAGAAAAATTCCTCAAATGAATCCATGATAGTGCCCTTTGTGAAGAAATATTCTTGTAAACTCATAAAAATAACATGTAATAATTTTCTAAGCTTTATTAAGCCATAAGAAGTTCTCTGGACAAGTAACACAATTTTCCAGCAAGATATAGTATTTATTATCTATTTATCAAAATATGGTGTACTAGTTCACTTTACACATAAAGTACTAAGAGAAAATGTCCAATTATTCCAAATAATTTATCAATGCATACGAATGGTTTTTTATTAACTTTGCCAGAGTTTCATATTATTATAAGTTAATTTATCCATGGTTACTTCAATATCATCACAAAGGGCAAGATGAAGGTTATAACTACAAGTATGAGCTACTATTATCTTAACATCCTATAATAAATTCCAGAGGTCAATATCACTATAATATTACTCCTACCTAAATCTCATGAAGATCCATGGTCATATGACCCCTTAATTATTAAGTAAGGTGTATAGACCTAAATAATTTCCTAGTGATTAAAGTGGGGTGCATGTGTCCAAATACCACCAAATTCCTTCCTAGGTCATTTAACCACCGTAAGATCACATGAACTAATCACCAAGTCCATACAAGGATATATCACCCTATGTCCATAATAAACCCCCAAAGTTCAACCTTAGGGTTTGAACTAGGGTCCTAGGGCAAATCCACCCTAATCCACCCCAAACTCCAAGTATGGGTGTTTTAACTGACCTTGAGGCTCTGGCTAAAGTCCCATCCCCTTCGGGTGAGGATTGGCCCCTCCATGCCCCAAGTACCATTTTGCCCAACTTTATCCTTAAGGGACCAACCTTTGGTCTTACCAAAACCTATTCAAACCAACCCAAAATGGGTTGATATTTTTACCAGAGTCATATATTGACCCTAAGGGCCATCACCAAAATTTTGGTTTATTTGGAGGTCTATAGACCCCTTAATTAATTCTTAAATGATTTATTAAATTATTACAAAAACTATAGGAAAATGTTTTCAAAAAAATCTCATTTTTGGATATATTACCGGTATAGGTAAGAGTGACCCCCAGTCAAATTTCAAGTCATTTGGATGGCTGGATTGATGGGGGCACTCAATTTAGTCTCTGGTCAAGCCTATGTATACGCTGTACCATTTTTGGTGTTGTGGTCAAACCACTTACCCAAATGAGTTGTAATTAATTTTAAAATAAAGTAGACTTCAAGGGCTACAATTTTTATCTTGGTCACTTTTTAAGGTTCAGCCCCTAAGGGCCTTGTTTAGCAGCATTAAAGTATGCATGGTAAAGGATAATAAAACACTATATTATTTATTTACATATAATAATTAATTAATATAGGGCACTGTTCATCTTCTTCAGAACCCAAACAAAACCCTAAAAAATACGTATTCTTGTAGCTTTTTCCGAGCTTTGTGCCGGCCACCCGGCCACTTCCCTCGCCAGCCACTGCCACTGCTACCTCCGTTGAGGTGATGGCTATCGCCCGGCGGTGGTTTGGCCGCCGGAGGTGGTGGTTTCCGGCGAACCGGCCACCATGAAATTTCAGAAAATCTCAATTTTTCTTCACTTGGATCGGCTCGTTTGAGCCCGATTTCTCAGCCTAATTTGATCTAGGATACTATCACAAGGGGAGAGGAGGGGAAGTGTACCTTGTTTGGGGTTCGACGACGGCGGTCGGCCATGGCATTTTTCCTCTCCGACGAGCTTGCCCGATTCCTCGATCCTCCACCAAAACCATTGATCCAATACATTATTTTGACTGCCAAGGACGTTTTGAAGGTGATGGGATGGTCAAAAGTGGGAATAAGGGGGTTGTATTGGGAGATTTATATTTTGCATAGGAGAGGAGGTGAAGGGGTGGTTGGCCATGGTGGTTGGGCTCCCTCCATTAGTGTTGGATAGCTGGAATTATAGCATCCTCATCCCAAGAGGCAAAGGATAAAAATTGGGGCAATGGGGAGATGAATGGAGTGATACATGTCCTCCCTCCATAACTCCTCTCTCTCATTCTTCTTTCTCTCTCCTCCATTAAAGGGAGAAATGGAGCTTTCTCTCTCATAGTCATTATCTCCAAGAAATAAATGGTTGATTATGTCACTACAAACCTCATGAGGCTAATGGGCCACCTCAATTGGGCTTAGCCCAAGTGGATTGGACTTGGTTGGGTCAAAATAGGCCATTTTGACCTAAAATTGAGGTGGAGTTGACTTTAGTCAATTTGACCTTTTGGATTGACCACAATGGGTCCTTAGTGACCCATTGACCTCTCTTAAGGTCTAGGGAGACTTGAGTAGGGTTGGTTTGACACTTTGTAGGCCACTTGACCCTTAATTAGGGTACTATGACCACTTTGGAGCTAGGGTTGACTTTGGTCAATTTGATCTCTTTAGTTGACCCCAATGAGTCCTTAGTGACCCAATGAGCCCCTTTTTGGGCTAGGGAGGTTTAGGTGGGGTCATTTTGGCAAGTTGGAGGTCCATTGGCCCTAGATATGCGACTTTGACCATTTTAGGGTTAGGGTTGATATGGTCAACTTGACCTTTTTAGTTGACCCCAATGGGTCCTTAGTGACCCAATGAACCTTCTAAAGGGCTAAGGATGTTATGGTGGGGTCAAAGTGTCAAGGTGAGGCCCTAAAGTCAAACCCTAGGTTAGATAGTTTGAATGTGTTATTTTGCAGACCATGGTGATCTCACCTTCATTCCTAGGTTCACTTTGTCTCTTGAGCTTCCTAGGGTGTTGAAGCCAAAAATGATCGAAGCCAAAATTGACTTCTGTGGAGTTCAACCCATGGGGAAAGGGGTGGCCTCACACCTACTATGCTCGGAAGAACGTCACGGACCGAAGACTTAGGAAGCTATGTGACAGACCCTCGGCTCTAGCGTAGAGGTCCCACCTCACACCCGGAAGACCTTTGAGGTCTCCCCCTCCCTAGCCAATGCTTGAGCTAGGTGCCTTGGAGGAAGAAAGCCAAAGAGTTTTTTGTGGCTAAGGAATGAATGAATGCTCTCCAAGGCACCCTCAAGGGTCTATTTATAGTTTTTCCAAGTCTTGGGAGGAAAAAGACCAAAATCCCTCTAGGGAAAATATGCCTCAAGCCAATAGAAAACCTCCACACCGGGGGGAAAATAAGGAAATTCCCCCCCCCCCCCCCCCGGGGGTAAAAAGGTCCAAGGACGAGACCACGCCAAACCACAACCCCCGACCCACCCTGGTCACCCGGGGCTGGTCGCACGGGCGAGACCTCGCCTGGCCGGCGGTCTCGCCGGAAGCTGGCCGCGCGGGCGAGACCTCGCCTGGCCGGCGGTCTCGCTCGGAACTGGTCGCGCGGGCGAGACCTCGCCTGGCCAGCGGTCTCGCCCGGAGCTGGCCGCGTGGGCGAGACCTCGCCTGGCCGGCAGTCTTGCCCGGAGCTGGCCGCGCGGGCGAGACCTCGCCTGGCCGGCGGTCTCGCCCGGAGCTGGCCGCGCGGGCGAGACCTCGCCTGACCGGCAGTCTCGCTCGGAGCTAGCCGCGCGGGCGAGACCTTGCCTGGTCGACGGTCTCGCCCGGGGCTGGCCGCACTGGCGAGACCTCGCCTGGCCGGCGGGTCTCGCCCGAGGCTGGCCGCGCGGGCGAGACCTTGCCTGGCCGGCGGTCTCGCCCGGAGCTGGCCGCGCGGGCGAGAACTTGCCTGGCCGGCGGTCTCGCCCGGAACTGGCCGCGCGGGCGAGATCGCACCTGGCAGGCCGGTCTCGCCCCTGCTCGGGGCTAAGGGGCAGGGGGACGAGACCATGGTCTCCAGTCGACCCCGCTGCCTCCACCTCGCCCTTCACCACGTCTGGGGGTGCCGACCAACTTGCCGCACCCGACCCTCAAAGAAGGGGGCAAGTGGGAGGCAAATTTTTCCTCTCCCTACTAGTATATTTCCAAGCTAAAGCCAAAATTGGTCACCAAGAGTCCAAAATATCCAAAAAGCTTAAAAGCTTAAAACTGGCCCTACGCCTGCCAAAGGGACCCTACTCCGCGAATACGGGGTTGTACACAATCCGCGCTCTTTTCGAGGTTGGCACAAGCTCGGAAAGAAACATCCAACCCAACGTATTCGCTGAGTGTAGCTTGCTCTCGCGGTGTCGAAAGATTATGAGGCCTCTTTCGAGGGGTCAACCTGCCATACCAGCTGATGAGAGCCTGGGTGGCGAGACCCCCTCAGGGTAAAAAGACAACCTCTTGGGGGGGTCAACCTGTCATGCCAGCTGATGAGAGCCTGGGTGGAGAGACCCCCTCAGGGTAAAAAACACTTAGCCTCCTGGGGGGTCAACCTGCCTTGCCAGCTAATGAGAGCCTGGGTGGCGAGACCCCCTCAGGGTAAAAAGCACTTAGGCTCCTGGAGGGTCAACCTGCCATGCCATCTGATGAGAGCCTGGGTGGCGAGACCCCCTCAGGGTAAAAAGACTTAAACCTTCTAGGGGGGGTCATTTTGCCATGCCAGCTGATGAGAGCTTAGGTGGCGAGACCCCCTCAGGGTAAAAAACACTTAGCCTCTTGGGGGGGTCAACCTGCCATGCCAGCTGATGAGAGCCTGGGTGGCGAGACCCCCTCAGGGTAAAAAGCACTTAGCCTCTTGGGGGGTCAACCTACCATGCCAGCTGATGAGAGCCTGGGTGGCGAGACCCCCCAGGGTAAAAAGACTTAAACCTTCTGGGGGGATCAACCTGCCATGCCAGCTGATGAGAGCCTGGTTGGCGAGACCCCCTCAGGGTAAAAAACACTTAGCCTCCTGGGGGGGTCAACCTGCCATGCCAGCTGATGAGAGCGTGGGTGGCGAGACCCCCTCATGGTAAAAAGCACTTAGCCTCCTGGGGGGGGTCAACCTGCCATGCCAGCTGATGAGAGCCTGGGTGGCGAGACCCCCTCAGGGTAAAAAGTCAACCTCTACGAGAGATCAACCTGCCCTGCCAGCTAGTGAGAGCCTTGCAGTGGAATCATCTTGGAGAAAAAGGACTTAGCTTCCACGAGAGATCAACCTGCCCTGCCTGCTAGTGAGAGCCTGACAGCAAAATCATCTCGGAGCAAGAGGACTTAGCTTCTACGAGAGATCAACCTGCCCTGCCAGCTAGTGAGAGCCTGGCAGCGGAATCATCTCGGAGCAAGAGGACTTAGCTTCCACGAGAGATCAACCTTCCCTTCCAGCTAGTGAGAGTCTGACAGCGAAATCATCTCAGAGCAAGAGGACTTAGCTTCCACGAGAGATCAACATGCCCTGCCAGCTACTGAGAGCCTGACAGCGGAATCATCTCGGAGCAAGAGGACTTAGCTTCCACGAGAGATCAACCTGCCTTGCCAGCTAGTGAGAGCCTGGCAGCGGAATCATCTCGGAGCAAGAGGACTTAGCTTCCACGAGAGATCAACCTGCCCTGCCAGCTAGTGAGAGACTGGCAGCGGAATCATCTCGGAGCAAGATGACTTTTCTTCCACGAGAGATCAACCTGCCCTGCCAGCTAGTGAGAGCCTGGCAGCGGAATCATCTCGGAGCAAGAGGACTTAGCTTCCACGAGAGATCAACCTGCCCTGCCAGCTAGTGAGAGCCTGACAGCGGAATCATATCGGAGCAAGAGGACTTAGCTTCCACGAGAGATCAACCTGCCCTGCCAGCTAGTGAGAGCCTGACAGCGAAATCATCTCGGAGCAAGAGGAATTAGCTTCCACGAGAGATCAACCTGCCCTGCTAGCTAGTGGGAGCCTGGCAGCAGAATCATCTCAGAGCAAGAAAACTTAGCTTCCACGAGAGATCAACCTGCCCTGCCAGCTAGTGGGAGCCTGGCAGCGGAATCATCTCGGAGCAAGAGGACTTATCTTCCACGAGAGATCAACCTGCCCTGCCAACAAGTGAGAGCCTGGCAGCGAAATCATCTCAGAGCAAGAGGACTTAGCTTCCACAAGAGATCAACCTTCCCTGCCATCTAGTGAGAGCCTGGCAGCGGAATCATCTCGGAGCAAGAGGACTTAGCTTCCACGAGAGATCAACCTGCCCTGCCAGCTAGTGAGAGCCTGACAGCTGAATCATCTTGGAGCAAGAGGACTTAGCTTCCATGAGAGATCAACCTGCCCTGCCAGCTAGTGAGAGCCTGGCAGCAGAATCATCTCGGAGCAACAGGACTTAGCTTCCACGAGAGATCAACCTGCCCTGCCAGCTAGTGGGAGCCTGACAGCTGAATCATCTCGGAGAAAAAGGACTTAGGGACGGGGCATGTCACCTGAACTCTGCAAAGATTCAACATCCTCAAAAGGGAAAAATAGTTGGGTTATATTACCCTCCCAACCCTACCAGTCGGAGGTTGGACTCATTACAACCTAAAGAAAAACAAGATACATGACTCCGTCGAGACGAGGCTTCTTCAGGGGGCCTGGTGGTCGCCATCAGGTTCTATCCCACTGGACACCTCAATCATGCTCAGGCTCTCCATGATCTTCTCCATCTCCTCATCCTTAGCCAACCAAGAGATGGCGTTGACTGCCATGACGTAGCACTGTCTGGCCATCCTGGAGTCTCCCTTAATCCTGACCTGGATCCCATCTGAGTTGAACTTGAGGCATTGGTGGAAGGATGAGGGCACACACCGGAAGGCACTGATGAGGGGCCTTCCGAAGATGGCGTTGTAGCTGCTTGGAGCGTCAACAATGACGAACCTGTAGTTCCTTGAGGTCCCTCCTAGCTTTACCTGGAGTCCGACTCCACCTTCCACCTCCTTCCTCTCCTCTGAGAATCCAAACAGAGGTCCATCCGACGCCACTACCCTCCTTGTCTCCACCTTCATCCCCTCGAACGCTTTTTTGAAAATGACGTTGACCGAGCTTCCATTATCAACCAAGATCCGGGAGACGGTGAAGCCTTCGACGGCTGCCTGGATGACCAGGGCATCGCAGAAGGGATCCTCATGCTCTGGCATGTCCTTTGACGAGAAGGTGACCCTTTCTTCCTGGGGAGGGGTCTGGGATGTCGAGGCAACGCTCCGTCGATACATCACATGGAGACTTGCCTTCCGAGCGGCTTCGATCCCCACCCTCCCATGGATCACGGCTATACCACCTCGGGGTCCTACATCGACCCGGTCTTCACACACATCAACACCTCCACCTCCCTGGGGCAGAGCTTCGTTCCGCTCCGGCGGCTGCTGGGCTGGAGCTCTCGCCCCCCTCACCTCCAGGAACTCGGGGCAGGTAGCTGTAGCGTGACCTTCCAACTGGTGGAAGTCGCGGTACGGTAGCTCCACTCTGACTCCACCCTTCCCTCTGCGATTCTTCCTCTCCCTTCGGCCAATCGCCATTGCTTGCTGGGGTAGGGGCAGGAGCTGTCTTGGGGCTTGCCTCTGGAAGTTGAACCTCCCTTGGCCCCCATGAAAGTTCCCCCCATCCTAGATGAGAGCTCTTCCTGGACCATGGGCAGGTCCTCCCTGCGGCCTCCAGCTTGGCTCCTGACCCTCCTGTCTCTAGAACCCGTCAGCTCTCTGCTCTTCTCTCCTCCTTCCTTCCTGGTGCCTCGAGCTACCTTGCTCTTTTGACTCCACCTCCGTCAACTTTGCCAACTTCTTCACAAAGGCCGGGTTGGCTGCCTCCATGGCTATCTCCTCTGCCTCCCTTTCCATCAGCTCCTCGAAGAAAAGGGGGCCTTCCGAGTCAAGCTCATCTTGAAGAACCCTTCGTGCAACCCCACCGTGAACGCCATCTGGAGGGCATACCCTGGAACCTCTTGGATGTCAAGGACCTCCTCCTGGAACCTGTCAACGTAGTGGGCCAGCGACTCCTCAGCCCTCTGCTTTATCAGGAAGAGGGACTCAGGTCCCTTCTTCCTCTTCTTGGAGGTAGAGAAGCGAAGCTGAAAGCTCCGGCTCAAGTCTTCGAACCAGAAGATGGACCTTGGAGGGAGTTGATGGAACTAGTCCCTTGCCTTCTCTTTCAAGGTGATCGCAAATAGACGGTACTTGAAGGCGTCCGTCATCGGCCTGATGGAGACGGCATCCTCGAACCACTGCATGTGGTGGACGGGGTCATCCTTCCCGGTATAGTAAGCCATGTCTGGCTCTCTGAACCCCTCGGGAACGGGAGCTGAGATGATCAACTCACTAAAGGGTGACCCCCTTAGGGGAGCTCTCACCACTTCCACTCGCGTGACCTGCCCTCCTGGGGGCTAGCTCTCGCCGGACTGGGGAACAGCTCCCGGCCTGGGAGGTCTCGCTCGACCCCCTCTACCATCCTTTCCTTCCCAGGTCTCCTATCTGGCACACTTGCTTCTCCCCCTGCTGGGGTGATCTCGCCTTGCCCCCTATGAGCCAGCTCGCCGAGACCACTTTGGGTTAGCTCGCGTAGACCCCTGGGAGCTAGTCCCTGGAGGGTGGGGGTTGAGCTGTCAGCCCGAGGGGCAATGCTTCTCAATATATCCATGATGCCTTAGATGGAAGCCATGAACTCTTCCCTTCCGACGAAGGGTTCTGTGTTGGTCACTCTCCACGCTCACCGCACCAAAACTGTTGAAGCCAAAAATGACCGAAGCCAAAAATGACTTCTGTGGAGTTCGACCCTTGGTGAAAGGGGTGACCTCACACCTACTATACTCGGAAGAACGTCACGGACCGAAGACTTAGGAAGCTATGGGACAGACCCTCGGCTCTAGCGTAGAGGTCCCACCTCACACCCGGAAGACCTTTGAAGTCTCCCCCTCCCTAGCCAATGCTTGAGCTAGGTGCCTTGGAGGAAGAAAGCTAAAGAGATTTTTATGGCTAAGGAATGAATGAATGCTCTCCAAGGCACCCTCAAGGGTCTATTTATAGTTTTTCCAAGTCTTGGGGGGAAAAAGACCAAAATGCCCCTAGGGAAAATATGCCTCAAGCCAATAGAAAACCTCCACACCGGGGGGCAAAGAAGGAAATTCCCCCCCAGGGGTAAAAAGGTCCAAGGACGAGACCACGCCAAACCACAACCCCTGACCCACCCTGGTCACCCGGGGCTGGCCGTACGGGCGAGACCTCGCCTGGCCGGCGGTCTCGCTCGAAGCTGGCCGCGCGGGCGAGACCTCGCCTGGCCGGCGGTCTCGCCCAGAACTGGCCGCGCGGGCGAGACCTCGCCTGGCCGGCGGTCTCACCCGGAGCTGTCCGCGCGGGCGAGACCTCGCCTGGCCGGCGGTCTCGCCCAGAGCTGGCCGCGCGGGCAAGACCTCGCCTGGCCGGCGGTCTCGCCCGGAGCTGGCCGCGCGGGCGAGACCTCGCCTGACCGGCGGTCTCGCTCGGAGCTGGCCGCGCGGGCGAGACCTCGCCTGGCCAGCGGTCTCGCCCGGGGCTGGCCGCACGGGCGAGACCTCGCCTGGCCGGCGGTCTCGCCCGGAGCTGGCCGCACGGGCGAGACCTCGCCTGGCCGGTGGTCTCGCCTGGAGTTGGCCGCACGGGCGAGACCTTGCCTGGTCGGCGGTCTCGCCTGGAACTGGCCGCGCGGGCAAGATCGCGCCTGGCCGGCCGGTCTCGCCCCTGCTCGGGGCTAAGGGACAGGGGGGACGAGACCATGGTCTCCAGTCGACCCCGCTGCCCCCACCTCGCCCTTCATCCTGTCTGGGGGTGCCGACCAACTTGCCGCACCCGACCCTCAAAGAAGGGGGCAAGGGGGAGGCAAATTTTTCCTCCCCCTACTAGTATATTTCCAAGCTAAAGCCAAAATTGGCCACCAAGAGTCGAAAATATCCAAAAAGCTTAAAAGCTTAAAACTGGCCCTGCGCCCGCCGAAGGGACCATACTCCGCGAATACGGGGTTGTACATATGGTATTGTCATGACCTTGTCATGACAAAACCATTCTTAGGGGTCTAGTTGGAAATGGGATGTTACACAGGTCGTGTAGGTCGCCTCATTCTGTTAGAGGCTTGTCCTCCCCTGTTGGGCAACACGAGCTTGGCGACCTGGAGGACTGAGCAGGTCATGCATGTTGTTGGATGAAGCAAGTCCGCCTAGTTCGTGGCAGACAAGGTTAGTCCACCTCTACCGCTGACAGAGAAATTTCTTCACCTTCTAGCGGGCTGGAGTTGAGTCTGCGTTGCGTTGTGCGGTCTGGTGAAGAGTTACTGGTCCTACTGCCAAGTCCTTCCTCAGGCGGACTGCGACGGATTCCATATACTGTAGGCAGATAGCAGGGGTAGGTCGTTGGATGCGGTGTGGGTTGACAGTCCTTCTGCCAAGTCCTTCCTCAGGTAGATTGAGACTGAGTCTGCCCACTATAGGCGGACAGCAAGGGCAGGTCACCAAAGCTGGTTGGCAACCTGGAGGCCTGTCGCCTGGCAATGTGGCGGTTGGCCTTGCTTGCCATTTGACTTGTAGGAGAGGGCTGAAGTGGAAGGCAACGACTCTTGTCGAGCATGAAGTTACTGAGTGGTCTGAGCGGATCGCAATGCGAGTCCGCCACCTGGTTGGGTAGTCCTCACCTATTGGAATAGAAAACTATTGCGCGGTTAGTCGATCTAACCATGCGTCCTATAGGGGAGGACTGTGGAAGCTATCCGCAGCCCCTGCAGAATGAACGGCTGCTGCGCGACCTGGGCAGTTAGTCTAGCAGACCGCACTAGCCGCACGGTCTGAGCGGATAGAGATGTCTATCCGCCTCACGCAGAGAAGGGGGATGAGATAGGACGTGACCTCCAGGGGGAACCTGGAGCAGGCCGCGACTTATGAGCTTGCTACCTTCGGAGGGATCGCTGATTTATGGGTTAACATAATCCCCGCAATTTTTTAAGTTCCAAAGGGAACTTCAAAAAAGTGGGAGACCTGCGAAAATTGTGATCCTCCCCTATGAAGAATAAGAGGCACGGAGAGATAGAACCTGATGTCTCTCCTTAGAAAATGGTTTTCCAATGCCTATCTTTTTCCTACAAAGTAAAAGTTAATGCAAGTGAAAAGAGGCACATCTTTTGTGTACCTGAGTTTTGTTTGCAAAACAAAGAAGAAGTGAATGTATTCCATTGATCTATACAAAACAAATGTGAGAGGAAAGCATAGAAAAAATAACTTGCAAGTACCTGAAGGAAACTTGCAAGCACTTATTAACCTCTACAAAAGGAAGGATAAGTAGTAGATATAAGAAAAAAGTAAGTGCAAGTACCTGGAGGGAACTTGCAAATATCCGCTAATCTCTGCAAGAAGAATAGTGAGTAAAAGCAACCGGCCATGGTTGTGAGGAGCTGGTGAGACTGCGATGCCCTTCAGCTCAGACTTGTAATCTTCCAAGGGGCCCTCGTCATTGGCATCAATGCATTGCCAATCATTGAAGTCGATGTTTTTGATTTTGTTTGCTCTTTTGAGCCCAGTGAGGGGTTCTCTACTTCTTTGCCCTTTGAAGTAGACGGATCAGAATGATCAAACTTTGGGAAGAATTCACGGAATTTTCCTAGCTTCAACATTCTTTCTATCAACTGGCGAAGAGCTCGGCAATTTTCATTTGAATGCCCCCCTTCTTTGTGAAACTCACAGAACATATCTGAATCTTTTGATCTTTGATCTGCTGGCTGGTAAGGCCTTTTGTAATTAGCCTTACCCTTCATGACTTGGCTTACTTCCTGCTTGGCCTCATCCAGTTCAGACTATAGCAAGTCATCATCTTGCTTCTGATGAACTGAAGCTGCTTGCGGAGCTGGGGCTGGTAATAGTAATAATTATTCTCGGGCACGATCTTGGCTTGGGAAGGGGTGTCGATGACGTTGAAATATTCTTCCCTTCCTTGCGTTTGATGGAAAATCTTTCTGAGGAGACCATGGAGGTTGCTTGTAAGAAGAAGAAGAGTCTTTCTTCGTTATAAGGCAGGAGATGAAGCTGGGATTGCTCTTCTCACCTCGAATGTAAGAGTTGACTAAGCCAATCAACTCTTGATATGTCCTTCGTGCTCGGACATTAGCCTCAAACTTAAGTGGTCCTTCTCGCAGACCATGTATTAGAGCTACTCGATACATTTCTTGATCGATGATCTCAATGTCCATAATCTATTTTTGGAAACGATCCACAAAATGAGACCAAGTTTCATTCTCTCGTTGCCAGATCTCAAAGAGGGCTTTTGGACAGCCCTTTCTTTTTGAAGAGGTGAAAAACCTGAGCAGAAACTCTCTTCGCAAATCAGCAAAGGAAGCGATGGATTGAGAACACAGGACATATAACCACTCTCTCACTTGTCCATCAAAGAATGTCATGAAGAGTTTGCATTTGGTAACATCTAAAAGTGTCTTGTGAGCTATGGCTGATTCAAAATCTTGAAGGTACTTGTAACGCCCCGTCTTTTCAGCGATTATTTTATTCTCGTTTGGCGTTACGATGACGCGTTTCCATGGCTTGTGCCGTGTGTGGAGTATGGTTTAGCTCCTTAGAACTGAGTGCCCTATTTGGTAGCCTGTTGGCAAGATCTCCCTAGCAAACCGAGTCGTTGTGGTGACCCGGTGGGGCCTCTCGGGGGGATGTTTGTGTTTGGCTTGTTTGGGTATAACTCGAGTTCTGTTCGTCGAAAGTTAATTTCGACTTCGTCGTTGTGTTCGTAGCGTGGGTATTTAGCTACGGTGCGAATTTCGTCGAATTCCGAGGTAGTTCGGTTTTCGCGTCGGTTTGGTGCTTATTGTAATTTTGTAATTAATAATATAATTATATAATTATATATATATATAAATTTATTAGAATGAAAGCCATCGTTCATCTTCTTCCCCGTAAGAAACCGCCGGCCCCTTGTACGAGAGAAACGGAGTAACCGCCTACCTTGCCTTCGGACACCGATTCCCGGAGCGTTTGTGGACGGAATTCGATTCCGAGAGTGGATTCGGATTGCTCTCGTCGAGACCTTCATTCCTGCAGTAAGAAATTCGATTTTCGTGGAGTTTTGGAAGGATTGGAATTTTCAGTTTTGGAAGTTTTCCGCCATTAATGGCCGAATCTTTGTTCTAGGTGTTGCGGCCGTCTTGATCCGTGCGAAGAGGAGGAAAGCAGTCCAAAGCTTCGCTGAGATTTGAGGCAAGTGGTATTCTTGCCCTTGCCAAGTGTTTTTTTTTTGATTTTATTTGCTGAAATTGAAATCCCGGTTAGCCCAGGTTAGAGGCCTTGTTGTTCTCGTTTTCTTGCTAACTATAGGGCTTAGTTCTTCCTACTGAAACCCCCCCTATGTTGTGGTGTTTGGAATCCAAATTGTCGGCGTGAAGCCGTTGTTCCCCTTGCTCTGATTGTTGCTCTGGTTCGGGCGTAGCCGAGAGGGAGAGTTAGGGGGGGTGTGGTTGCCAATTTCCTTCGTTAAGGTATTATTCGAATGGTTAGACATAGTTTGAATGGTAGTAGCGTGCGACGTGATAGTTGTCTACTGCTACTGCAGTGGCGTGGGTCGTGTGCGCGTTCCGGTGTCATTCGGGAAATTCCAAACGGTGCAGGTTGACCGCGCACGGTCATCAACCTTTAGGGCGCACGACCACTGGTCGTGTGCCTCTGTTCGTGCGCGTATATATTTCAGTTTCCAAAGTTCTGTCTCGGGCAATCGCACGAGTGCTGGCAACAGTGCGCACGACCACTGATCGTGCGACACTGATCGTGCGCAGTTGCTAGGTTTTCTGTCAGGTTTCCAGGTTCGTTTCGCACGATCATCAGCCGATGAGTGCGCACGACCACTGATCGTGCGTAACTGATCGTGCGCTTTGTATGTTTTCGTTTGCTAGGTGAATTTAGGTGGTTTCGAGTGTGGGAGTTTAGATACTCAAGTGGCAGGCAACTACTCGAGTTCTGGATCTTCTGCCTTGGCCGTTGGACTGTCGTCGAGCTCCGTATTCTTCAGTGGGTTTGTGGGTAGTAACTTTATTTTGGCGGCGAGTGAGGCTAGCTCACTCAACGCCAAGGTTTAGGTAGGCACTGAGTGGGTTTCACTCAACGCCTAGTCGTGTTGGTTTATTTCAACACTCTTCCTTTACCTTGTATTTCGTTTGCGAGTGGATTTTCCAGTTGTATTTCTGGGTTTTCCTTGTCGGCCGTTTTCTTTACTTTCCTAAAGGCCGAATCGTGGGTCGTGGATAGTAGTGGTGGTTGTAGCTCTTTATGGGGGTGGAGTTGTGTGATATAGCCAAGGCCACCCATGGATTTCTTGCTCCAGGTACGGGCTGGGCATGTCGGGTGGAAGGTCCCTTGTGTTTTCACGTGTTGACCCTCGAGCTTTTGACTTGGACATGGTGGATTGGGGGACTGCGTTTGCCTTCGATCCGGTTCCTCGTTGTTGTTTTTGCTACTATCACTTCCCGCAGTTTAGGGTGTTAGAAATTTCTTCTTTGGTAGTTTGCAGCGTTCTGGCTCTTGGTAGCCTAGTAGGCCCTGCAGGATGTTGTTCCTGGGCTGGGTCGTTGCTGTTTCTTTGCACGTTGTGCATTTCTTGTTGTCCTGTTTTGGACAGTTGTGACTCTTTCTACTGCATGTTTTCTGTTATTTTGTCCTTTTGGTTGACTCTTTCATGCAGTTTTACCTTGATTTTTGCTTGCTGAGGTATTCTGTTTTCTTTTGGAATACCCCAGGTTCTGAGCTGTAGCCAGTCTGGTGGCTAGTTGGAGGTGTTGTTGTTGGTGGACTCCCGGACTTTGGAGTTTCGTTTACCTTGTTTGTGAGGTTGTTTTCAGTACTTTCTTACAGACATATATGTGTGCTGGTGGGTTCGTGTCAGGTTGTTGGCGCCCACTAGTAGTTTTTACCTTGTACTAGATATATACTATTGCTGCTACCATTTATTTTTTTCTGGAGATAGTCTACTTGCTTTGAGAAGGTTTTATGCTAGGTTGCTAGTTATTTTTAAACTATAATTATGATTATAAATGAAGCTCATGATCAGCATGTTTTGTAAACTTGATCACTATTTTCCAAACCACGTACGAAACCCGTTTTCTTATATGTATTATATAAACTAAGTGTAGTGTCTTGCATAGCATGAGTGGTTCTCTTGGGACCCTTATGCGCTCTTTAGGGTGTAAAACCTAATTAAAGTATTTTTCCGCAGCGTTTAAATATAGTTTTCTTTTGTGGACTAGATGATCCACTGAGCCGAGGGATACGGACTCTAAACATAACTGATTTTCTATTCATTAAGCACATGATTTTTCTTGCATAAAGATTGTAGTTGGATTTGCCTAAGCGTCAGCAGTTATCCCCTGCTTGACGTGGCATCATGACGCGTGTTTTCTCTTACTCTGATAATTCTTAATTCGGAGAAAATGCGGGTTGTGACAGTTGGTATCAGAGGGAGGTTGCTTGACAAGTTAGTTGGGCAACCTTCCTTGGATGCTTTTAGTAGTTCAGCATCTTGTCATTCACACACCGATATG
Source organism: Platanthera zijinensis (assembly GCA_039513925.1). Taxonomy (NCBI): domain Eukaryota; kingdom Viridiplantae; phylum Streptophyta; class Magnoliopsida; order Asparagales; family Orchidaceae; genus Platanthera; species Platanthera zijinensis. Next base: position 39,122,448 of record CM077091.1, on the reverse strand, counting down.
TCATCAGCACGTCTTGGCAAAAGCATGAACACTACACTCATAGCATAACATGAAGTATACGGGGCATATTATGTAGTATGGGATGCATAATATGTGTTCGTATATGGATCCACCATAGGGGCTACATGTGAGGGTTATGTAGTATGGGATGCATAACCTCACCACATGACTGCGACTAGCACGTTTCTTTTTCGTTGCATGGAAATGTTATGTAGTATGGGATGCATAACATTTTCATGTGTACGCCGCTCATATCATGCATTAGGGCCTTTTTTTTAGAATGCATAGCACAATCATGCATATCATAACATTGCATAAGCACAATGCGCCGAGCTAAAGATTTGCAGGATGACATATGTACACGCATAAGTTTTCAAACTAACATAAGTTCATGCATCCGATCTAGGCACAAGAGTTAGTGAGGTGGTGGTTAACCATCCTAGGTTAGGGCATATCATCTAATTATTGTGAAGAAGATAAACTCTCAGAGCAAGTTTAGCAGCTTTAAGTCTATATCTACATATGTATTGTCTGTACTGGTAGTCGGTTCTAGTCGTGGGATTTGGATCTGATTTGCGTTGTATTGATTTTTAGGATGGCTAGGCGTCCTGCGACTCGATCGACTCCCCTGTCTGAGGGTGAATCTTCTGGAGCTCAGAACGATGCGGTGATCGAGGGTCTGCGTCAGAGTAGCGAAGCTATGGGGAGGCAGTTGGAGGAGGTGCAAGCCCAGATTCAGTCTTTGGTGGCAGTTGTGGCAGGGCAGGCTCAGGGTGCGCAAGTTCCTGCAGGGGGTTAGCTGTTCCTCCTCCTCCTGCACCCTTGAGGCCTCCATTGGTGGTGCCAGCAGAGATGGCCTTCATCTCGCAGTTTCAGAGGCTGAGCCCTCCCACTTATGATGGGAAGGCAGATTTCATGGTGATAGACGACTGGCTGATCTCCATGGAGGATATGTTCTCGTACTCAGGGATTTCAGATGATCAGAGGGTGATGATAGCCGCCTATCAGCTTAAAGGTTTGGCTAAGAGTTGGTGGTTGAGAGAGAAGGAGAGCCTGGTAGCCGGATGCTCTTGGGAAGTGTTCAGGGAGATGCTATTGAGGAAGTTCTTACCCTCGGTCGAGCGTGACCGCCTCATGAATGATTTCCTCTATCTGAAGCAAAGGCAGCTCACGGTGGGTGAGTATGAGATAGAGTTTAGTAAGTTGAGCCGTTTTGCCCCTGGATTGGTCAGCGTTGAGGCTGATCGAGTTAAGCGATTCCTCGGTGGTTTGAGGAGTGAGGTGCAGCAGTTGGCCAGTGCTTATGGGTCAGTGACTTATGCTGGAGTTGTAGAGGCTGCTCTTAAGGTTGAGGCCATTGAGACGGCGAAGAGCAGAGGCCAGCAGTTGAGGAAGGATAAGAGGAAGTTGGTAGAGGAGAAGAAACCCCTGGTACCCGATGCTGTTCCGGGAAAGAGGAGCAGGGTGGTGTGCAGTTTTTGTGGCCGATCAGGCCATCCTGTTGAGAGGTGTTTCAAGAAGGCGGCAGCTCAGAAGAAGGAGCAGGTTCATGCTATTCAGGGTGCTCCTGGGAGAGATGTCTCCTGTTCAGTTTGCAAGCGATCCGGGCATGATACAGCCCAGTGTTGGTCCAGGGATAGAGTCTGCTATCAGTGTGGGCAGAAGGGTCACGTTAAGTCGAGGTGTCCTCAGGTCCAGTCAGCTCTTCCTGCAATTCCGTTACAGGCATTACCTCCACCTCAGCGTGTGGACAAGGGAAAAGGGAAGCTGAACGTGATTTCTTCCGAGGAGGCTCAGACTTCGACCCAGGTGATCTCAGGTTAGTAGTTTGTTATTTTCTTTCTAGCCTGGTAGTTTAGTTGCTAGATTATTTGCGGTACTGTTGTGCTAGTTCCTTAGTTTTGTGCGTTCCTATATGGAAATTTAAGGTGAAGAACCGCTGGGCGCGTGTTCTGTTTGACTCCGGCACTACCCACTCGTTCGTGGCTAGAGCCTTTGTGGAGCGTCATCGGTTGTCTCTATATCGTGTTCGGGATTCCTTCCGTGTCAAGTTTCCCTCTGGTGAATCTGTGTTGTCAGATTTGGGTATTTTGGATTGCCCGGTTTTGTTGGGGGATTTTCTTGCGAAGGCGGATCTGAAGATGATTGATCTAGAGGACTTCGATGTCATTTTGGGCATGGACTGGCTCTCTCGGTATGATGCGGTCATTCAGTGCAAGGGAAAGCGCTTGGACTTCATCAGGGACGACGGTCATCCCGGCAGCGTGTATGCTGATCCGTGTCAGGATTCTCCTGTTCTCTCTGCGGTATGTGTTCAGAGATTGTTTCTTTCTGATTGTTGTGTTTGTTTAGTCTCGGCGGTTGGAACCGTTGTTAGCGTGCCACGCTTGGAGGAGATTCCTATTGTTCGTGGTTTCGCCGATGTTTTTCCTGATGATCTTCCTGGTATCCCTCCTGAGCGGGATGTGGAGTTTGTTATTGATTTGGAGCCGGGTACGCGTCCTATTGCTAAGGCGCCATACCGGATGGCCCCTCGTGAGTTAGAGGAGTTGCGAATTCAGTTAGATGAGTTGTTGGCTAAAGGTTTTATCAGGCAGAGTTCGTCGCCTTGGGGTGCTCCTGTTTTGTTCGTAAAGAAGAAAGATGGGTCGATGCGGCTTTGCATTGACTATAGAGAGTTGAACAAGGTCACTATCAAGAACAGGTACCCTCTGCCGAGGATCGATGATTTATTTGACCAGTTGCGTGGTAGCACGGTGTTCTCCAAGATCGATCTTCGTTCGGGCTATCATCAGCTCAGGATCCGTGAGGAAGATATTCCACGGACTGCGTTTAGGTCGAGGCATGGGCACTTTGAGTTTTTGGTGATGTCGTTTGGTCTGACCAATGCACCATCAGCCTTCATGGATATGATGAGCAGGGTGTTCAAGGATTTCCTAGATAAGTTCGTTGTGGTCTTCATTGATGACGTGTTGGTTTATTCTCGCAGTGCTGAGGAGCACGAACAGCATTTGCGTTTGGTCCTATCAGAGTTGAGGAACCACAAGTTATTCGCCAAGTTGAGCAAGTGCAAATTTTGGTTGCCTCAGGTTTCTTTTCTAGGCCACGTGGTGAACAAGGATGGGATCTCGGTTGACCCAGAAAAGATTGCAGAAGTGACGGATTGGAGTAGGCCGAATACTCCTAAGGAGATCAGAAGTTTCTTAGGGTTGGCTGGCTATTACAGGAGATTCGTGGAGGGTTTCTCTTCTCTAGCCGCACCGTTGACCAAGCTGACTCAGAAGAATGTGGCTTTTGTTTGGAGCGAGAAGTGCGAAGAAGCTTTTCAAGAGTTAAAGAGGAGATTGTGTACTGCTCCCGTTCTGACCCTTCCTACTGAGGGCATGGATTATGATGTGTATGTAGATGCTTCGCATATAGGTCTGGGATGTGTATTAATGCAGGATGGAAAGGTAATTGCTTATGGGTCAAGGCAGCTGAAGACTCATGAGAAGAATTATCCTACGCATGACCTTAAGTTTGCAGCGGTTATCTATGCGTTGAAGTTGTGGAGGCACTTACTTTATGGGGCCCAGTGCAAGATTTTTACGGACCATAAGAGCCTGAAGTACGTGTTCACGCAGAAGGAGTTGAATCTGCGTCAGCGGCGGTGGCTTGAGTATGTGGCGGATTATGATGTGGAAATCCAGTATCATCCGGGCAAGGCCAATGTGGTGGTCGACGCCCTGAGCCGAAAGACGGGAAAGATCTTTAACCTCTCCGCCGATCGATTAGTTGAGGAGTTCCTCCTTATGGATATTTCAGTGGGATGTTGTAGTTTGCAGAGTAGCTTATCAGTGGAAGAGCCGTCCTGGATTTCTTTGACTAGGCTGCATCAGAAGGACGATCCGGATCTATTGCACCTTTTTACCAGGACAGAGAAGGGAGAGTTGCCAGATTTTTCTATTGATGATGCGGGTACTCTGAAGTACCGCGGCAGGTTTTGCGTTCCCGCTGTTGGGGACATTAGGAGTATGATTTGCAGTGAGGCTCATGGTTCCAGCATTGCCTACCATCCAGGATCTACGAAGATATACCGTGACTTAAAGCAAATTGCTTGGTGGTATGGTATGAAAGGAGATATAGCCCGATATGTTGCTGAGTGTCACACTTGCAAGCGTGTGAAGGCCGATCATGGAAGGCCTGGTGGTAAATTGACTCCGCTAGAGATCCCGACTTGGAAGTGGGAGAGTATATCTATGGACTTCATTACGGGTTTGCCAAAATCCCCGAGAGGATTTGATTCTGTTTGGGTTATAGTGGATAGATTGACGAAGTGTGCTCACTTCGTGCCTTATAAGATTGATTACCCGATGAAGAAGATAGCGGAGTTGTACTTGAATGAAGTCATCCGACTCCACGGTGTGCCGGTTAGCATCATTTCTGATCGAGACTCCTGGTTTACTTCTCGTTTTTGGCAGAGTCTGCAGGAGGGTTTGGGTACGGATCTGAGGTATTCTACTACGTACCACCCTCAGACCAATGGGCAGACGGAGCGGGTCAATCAGATTGTTGAGGATATGATCCGGTGCTATATTTTAGACCACGGTGGAGCGTGGGATGAGCGTCTGCGACTCATGGAATTTGCTTACAATAACAGTTATCAGGAAAGCTTGCAGATGGCTCCGTTCGAAGCTTTGTATGGGAGGCGCTGTAAGACTCCGTTGTTTTGGGCTGAGGCTGGTGAGAAGCCTTTGTTGGGTCCTGATGCTCTAGAAGAGATGGAAGTCACCGTGAAGCTTATTCGGGAGAAGCTTCGTTTAGCCCAGGAGAGGTATGAAAAGAACGCCAATCGGCGTAGGTCTGCTTTGGAGTTTTTAGTAGGGGATCATGTATACCTCAAGGTTTCTCCAATGGTTGGTGTGAAGAGATTTGGTAAAAATCGGAAATTGGACCCAAGGTATGTGGGCCCGTTTGAGGTCTTGGAGCGGATTGGTGTGTCTGCATATAGATTGGATTTGCCAGCGAACTTCCCTGGTGTTCATAATGTTTTTCATGTTAGCCAATTGCGGAAGTGTGTGCGCAGCAGTGGGCAACTCTTGGATGTTGTGCCCCAGTTAGAGCCCAACCTCTCTTTCGTTGAGGTGCCAGTTCGAATTTTGGATACTCAGGAGCGTGTGCTGCGAAAGAAGTCCATACCGATGGTGAAAATTCTATGGAAAAATCAGGATTTGGAGAGCGCGACTTGGGAGCTAGAGTCGGCCATGAGGAGGGCGTACCCTCACCTGTTTCGCTGATTTGATCGGTATGTTTCCCTTTGTAACTTCTGTTTGTTACTTTTTCCTTCTTTTGTAGGAGGGTTGTGCGTAAAGTTTCGGGACGAAACTTTCTTTTAGGGGGAGTGACTGTAACGCCCCGTCTTTTCAGCGATTATTTTATTCTCGTTTGGCGTTACGATGACGCGTTTCCGTGGCTTGTGCCGTGTGTGGAGTATGGTTTAGCTCCTTAGAACTGAGTGCCCTGTTTGGTAGCCTGTTGGCAAGATCTCCCTAGCAAACCGAGTCGTTGTGGTGACCCGGTGGGGCCTCTCGGGGGGATGTTTGTGTTTGGCTTGTTTGGGTATAACTCGAGTTCTGTTCGTCGAAAGTTAATTTCGACTTCGCCGTTGTGTTCGTAGCGTGGGTATTTAGCTACGGTGCGAATTTCGTCGAATTCCGAGGTAGTTCGGTTTTCGCGTCGGTTTGGTGCTTATTGTAATTTTGTAATTAATAATATAATTATATAATTATATATATATATAAATTTATTAGAATGAAAGCCATCGTTCATCTTCTTCCCCGTAAGAAACCGCCGGCCCCTTGTACGAGAGAAACGGAGTAACCGCCTACCTTGCCTTCGGACGCCGATTCCCGGAGCGTTTGTGGACGGAATTTGATTCCGAGAGTGGATTCGGATTGCTCTCGTCGAGACCTTCATTCTTGTGGTAAGAAATTCGATTTTCGTGGAGTTTTGGAAGGATTGGAATTTTCAGTTTTGGAAGTTTTCCGCCATTAATGGCCGAATCTTTGTTCTAGGTGTTGCGGCCGTCTTGATCCGTGCGAAGAGGAGGAAAGCAGTCCAAAGCTTCGCTGAGATTTGAGGCAAGTGGTATTCTTGCCCTTGCCAAGTGTTTTTTTTTTGATTTTATTTGCTGAAATTGAAATCCCGGTTAGCCCAGGTTAGAGGCCTTGTTGTTCTCGTTTTCTTGCTAACTATAGGGCTTAGTTCTTCCTACTGAAACCCCCCTATGTTGTGGTGTTTGGAATCCAAATTGTCGGCGTGAAGCCGTTGTTCCCCTTGCTCTGATTGTTGCTCTGGTTCGGGCGTAGCCGAGAGGGAGAGTTAGGGGGGGTGTGGTTGCCAATTTCCTTCGTTAAGGTATTATTCGAATGGTTAGACATAGTTTGAATGGTAGTAGCGTGCGACGTGATAGTTGTCTACTGCTACTGCAGTGGCGTGGGTCGTGTGCGCGTTCCGGTGTCGTTCGGGAAATTCCAAACGGTGCAGGTTGACCGCGCACGGTCATCACCTTTAGGGCGCACGACCACTGGTCGTGTGCCTCTGTTCGTGCGCGTATATATTTCAGTTTCCAAAGTTCTGTCTCGGGCAATCGCACGAGCGCTGGCAACAGTGCGCACGACCACTGATCGTGCGACACTGATCGTGCGCAGTTGCTAGGTTTTCTGTCAGGTTTCCAGGTTCGTTTCGCACGATCATCAGCCGATGAGTGCGCACGACCACTGATCGTGCGTAACTAATCGTGCGCTTTGTATGTTTTTGTTTGCTAGGTGAATTTAGGTGGTTTCGAGTGTGGGAGTTTAGATACTCAAGTGGCAGGCAACTACTCGAGTTCTGGATCTTCTGCCTTGGCCGTTCGACTGTCGTCGAGCTCCGTATTCTTCAGTGGGTTTGTGGGTAGTAACTTTATTTTGGCGGCGAGTGAGGCTAGCTCACTCAACGCCAAGTTTTAGGTAGGCACTGAGTGGGTTTCACTCAACGCCTAGTCGTGTTGGTTTATTTCAACACTCTTCCTTTACCTTGTATTTCGTTTCCGAGTGGATTTTCCAGTTGTATTTCTGGGTTTTCCTTGTCGGCCGTTTTCTTTACTTTCCTAAAGGCCGAATCGTGGGTCGTGGATAGTAGTGGTGGTTGTAGCTCTTTATGGGGGTGGAGTTGTGTGATATAGCCAAGGCCACCCATGGATTTCTTGCTCCAGGTACGGGCTGGGCATGTCGGGTGGAAGGTCCCTTGTGTTTTCACGTGTTGACCCTCGAGCTTTTGACTTGGACATGGTGGATTGGGGGACTGCGTTTGCCTTCGATCCGGTTCCTCGTTGTTGTTTTTGCTACTATCACTTCCCGCAGTTTAGGGTGTTAGAAATTTCTTCTTTGGTAGTTTGCAGCGTTCTGGCTCTTGGTAGCCTAGTAGGCCCTGCAGGATGTTGTTCCTGGGCTGGGTCGTTGCTGTTTCTTTGCACGTTGTGCATTTCTTGTTGTTCTGTTTTGGACAGTTGTGACTCTTTCTACTGCATGTTTTCTGTTATTTTGTCCTTTTGGTTGACTCTTTCATGCAGTTTTACCTTGATTTTTGCTTGCTGAGGTATTCTGTTTTCTTTTGGAATACCCCAGGTTCTGAGCTGTAGCCAGTCTGGTGGCTAGTTGGAGGTGTTGTTGTTGGTGGACTCCCGGACTTTGGAGTTTCGTTTACCTTGTTTGTGAGGTTGTTTTCAGTACTTTCTTACAGACATATATGTGTGCTGGTGGGTTCGTGTCAGGTTGTTGGCGCCCACTAGTAGTTTTTACCTTGTACTAGATATATACTATTGCTTCTACCATTTATTTTTTTCTGGAGATAGTCTACTTGCTTTGAGAAGGTTTTATGCTAGGTTGCTAGTTATTTTTAAACTATAATTATGATTATAAATGAAGCTCATGATCAGCATGTTTTGTAAACTTGATCACTATTTTCCAAACCACGTACGAAACCCGTTTTCTTATATGTATTATATAAACTAAGTGTAGTGTCTTGCATAGCATGAGTGGTTCTCTTGGGACCCTTATGCGCTCTTTAGGGTGTAAAACCTAATTAAAGTATTTTTTCCGCAGCGTTTAAATATAGTTTTCTTTTGTGGACTAGATGATCCACTGAGCCGAGGGATACGGACTATAAACATAACTGATTTTCTATTCATTAAGCACATGATTTTTCTTGCATAAAGATTGTAGTTGGATTTGCCTGAGCGTCAGCAGTTATCCCCTGCTTGACGTGGCATCATGACGCGTGTTTTCTCTTACTCTGATAATTCTTAATTCGGAGAAAATGCGGGTTGTGACAGTACTTCATTGGATCAGTCTCTAAAATGTAAATTGACAATCGCGGCTCTCTGAAGTTAACTGGAGTTGATTCATGCCGAACACTCTCTGAAAATGGTGATGGCTCTTCCTGTTCTCCTACATCATAAGGAAAAAATGGAGCATAAGTTGTAGCTTTAAAAAGAGTAGGAGGATAGAAGGGAAAAGCTGTTGCGGGAGGAGCAATCGCAGGAGCTGAAGAGTATGGATGACTTCCTTGAAAATTTAGAAATCTTGTTGGACTTCCACGGGCAGCTTCCCGAAAGAAGTTTTGATGAGCAGTAAACTCATCATTTTGTGACCGCAAAGGGGCTGCAGGCTCTTGCAGATAGGTTGGTAGGTAAACAAGAGGATAGACTGGCGGATAGGCCGGTGGATAAGTTTACGGATTCTCCAAAGCTAGTGCTGGATTGACTGGAGGAACTGGTGCTGCTGCGGATTACACCTCTAAACGGTACGTGATAGAAGCTAGAGCACGATTGATTGCTTAAAACTATTGAGCAGTTTCTCTATGTGATTGCACCAAGACTTCCTAGAGAGGATCTTCACTAGGACTTGAAGGAGAAAGGTTCTCAGCAGGTTGATGGTCTGACATGAGTAACTGCTGATTTTCACCGTCTGTTCGAGATCATAAGGTCGTGTGTTAACTGTTGATGTGGGAAATGGGCCGCAAGAAGACGGTTACTTTGACGGTTAGCTCTAATGGTTGAGACCAGGAGGGAGATAGAGAGAGAGGGGGCCGCTTGCAATGACAACAACATACTTCGCCCGCCGTGGCTTAAATGCCACTCCTGCGACGGGCTTTCCTTTGATTATGAATCAGTATTACAGCTTGAGTTGAGTACTTTACATGAGAATATAAAGGCTACATGGGGAAGCTTGCAGCTAGAGGAAAGAAGTGCTAAAGGCCGCGCGGTTTGACCAAAGAGGTCGGCAGACCGCGCGGACATCTGATCACGTAACTCGCAACTAAGCTAGGCAGACTGCACAATCAGACAGAGAAGACAGCTTAGGTTGCTGGAGCCAAGGCTGGGGAACAGGCCGCAAGGGCTTAACCACGCGGAGAGGAAAGTTGTGTCCGTAGGGTTTGCTGCCCTGGTTGGTCCATGACCGTCCTCCGCATGAATGAGAAGTATGGGGGCCTATTTATAGGCTCGAGGAGGATCTTCTAGAAGCTAGGCTTGATGACGTCACCACGAGGATATGGGCGGTCTGCGAATGAGTCTACGACCTCTTACAGACTGAAGAGTAGGTCGCCTACTACTGGGAAGAATAAGGTGATGGGAAGCTGGAGTGCTCCTGGCGGACTGCAGAATGAGTCCGCGAGTACGTGGAGGACAGGTCGAGTAGGTAACCTCCTTCTACTTGAGGCTTGTCCCCCCTGTTGGGCGACAAGAGCTTGGCGACTTGGCAGATTGAATAGAGCAAGTCGCGCATGGTGTTGGATGAAGAGAGTTCGTCTAGTTCGTGGCAGACAGGGTTTGTCCGCCTCTGTCGCTTGACGAAGCAAGTTCGTCATCTTCTAGTGGGGTGGAGTTAGTCTGCGTTGTGTTATGTGGTTTGGTAAAGAGTTGTTGGTCCTGCTGCCAAGTCCTTCCTTAGGTGGACTGAGAAAGAGTCCGTCCACTGTAGACGGACAACAGGGGCAGGTCACTAGTTGCTGTGTGGGTTGACGGTTCTACTGCCAAGTCCTTCCTCAGGCGGACTGAGACTGAGTCTGCCCACTATAGGCGGACAACAGGGGCAGGTCGCCCAAGCTAGTTGGCGACCTGGAGGACTATTGCCTGGTGATGTAGCGGTTGTCCTATGTTGGAGTTAGTGACCGGGAGGTCTGGCGGTCTATCTTGGCGGGTTGAAGACCGCATGGTCTAGCGGTTTCCCTTCAGCAGTTTGGTTGCTGGGCTGTTGCTGTCTAGAGTCCGAGCAGTCTAGCGATTTGTCTCAGGCAACTTAGAGACCGGGCGGTCTAGCGGTCTCCCATGGCGACTTCTCTCTCTCTCTGGTGGTAGCCGAGCGGTTATCCCTTCTCATCTAACCACGCGGCTTGTGCGGGTTGTCTTTTGTATAAGCCGCTTAGTCCTATAATTTTTTAGTCTCACATCTCTAATTTGTATTCTCTCATTTCTCCTCCATTTTATAAAAGGGAGGCCATACTTTTGTAATATATACATTTTTTGGATAATAAAATTTCTATTAATCTACTTCCGATTTGTTTTTCTTCGTTTCTAACTTGGTATCAGAGCCATCGATCTTTTCCCCCTAATTCGGTTCCTCTTTCTATCCACACGGCTTGTTCCTCTATGGTTGTCTGTTCGCACGGTCTCTTTTCTCTTCTTCTTATTGCTGCCCTCTGTGCGCGCGGCCTCTTTGTGCGACCTCTGTTCTGCTCGCATGCCCTGTTCGTTTTCCCGTGGAATCCTTTTCTGTTCGTGTGGTATACTCTTTTTTCTGTTTGCACAGGCTGCTTTTTAGCCGTTCGACTTCATTCCTTTTGCTTGGTTCTGCGGCTTGGTCATGGTTTTTCTTGCCGCTGGTGTCTAACACCATGCCCGCTGCAGCTCTCTTTCTCTTAGCTGCTGCTATTTCTCCCTGTTCGCGCGGCTTGTCTCCTAACCGTGTGGATTCCTTGTTGTTCTCCTATGGCTCTTTCTGATGCTTCTACTGCCACCACTCCTATCGCCAATCCTTCCCAGCCTCTTCCTCCTACTCCTTCCAGGAATCTTGGCACTGTTTCCAAGCTTGTCGGCTCCAACTACCCAGATTGGAGAGTCTCCTTCACCTTTCTCCTTCGCTCGCAACGCAAATGCCACCATCTCGTTGATGACCCTCCTCCCACTTCAACTCTTTTTGATGACTGGGATGCGAGCGACGCGCTTCTGCATACTTGGCTCGCTAACAACCTATCCAATGAATGCCTTCCTGTCATCCGTCATGATGAGACGATCAAGGCATCTTGGCTTCATCTTGCTTCTCTGTACTCCAAAATGGATAAGACGTCTCGCATCTATACGTTGTATGCGAACCTCTTTGCCCGTCCTACCTTGTCTCCTGCTGCTGCCTAACAACAAGTTCATGCTCTCGGGGCTAAGATTCTTCAGAATCGCCACTTTTCTGCAGATTTTGCTCAACAACACAAGCACTTCCAGGAGCTTTTGATTGTGTGATAACTTCTACGGCTTCCTGATACTTATGATATAATCCGCCAACAAATTCTGGGTGAGGCAGAATCTCTTATCTTAGATGCCATCACTACCTGCATCGCCGCTGTCACCTCTCTCCTTCAGCACCCTCTTCTACCCGCCCCTCCTCCACCGGACAACTATGCTCACCAAACTCAGCGGAGTTGCTTTGGTAGTCGCAGTCACTAGTCCGACGGATGTGCTCCTTCCCCCTACTTCTGCTCTCACTGTAGCCGCACCAGCCATACTATGGATTGCTGCTGGATGAAGCATCCCCATCTTCTCCCCTCGGGTGACTCTCCCGCCTCGTCTTCCAAGCCGTCTTCCTCCGTGGTCACATCATCAGGTAGTGCCCACGTGGTGACTCAAGGTAAATGGCTTATCGACTCTGGTGCGACTAATCACATGACGGAAAATCCTCAGTGCTTCTCTCTCCTCAAACAGCATGATCGGTTGCCCTCAGTTCTCGTTGCAGACGGTTCTCCCTACCCGGTTCATGGGTCGGGAGTGATTCATGTTACTCCATCTCTTCGCCTAGCAGACACTCTCTATGCACCCAAGTTTCCGTGCAATTTATTGTCGATTACCTCTTTATGCAAGCAACTTCAGTGCTCTGTGACATTTACTCCGACTTCTTTTTCTTTTTAGGATCTGAGCTCCCAACGGACGATTGTTACTAGGACTGCAAGCAACGACCTCTTCTTCCTCGACAACATTTCTGCCTTGTCTGCCTTCTCCTCTTCTTGTACGGATCTTCTCTAGTGGTATCTTTGCCTCGGTCATCCTCCTCCACGGCTTCTACGTCAGCTTCTGCCCCACCTCCATCCTCCCAATACTCCTCTCAACTACGACACTTGTCAGCTTGGCAAGCATCATTGTTCCTCCTTCCCGCCGAAGCAAGGTCGGGGTTCTACCCGTCCGTTTGATCTAGTCCACTCCAACGTCTGGGGACCTGCTCCTACCCTCACCATTGGTCGAGGTAGTTCATATTTTTTTACCTCTTTCTATGTGTAACATGGCATTATTCATCAGACTAACAGGGTTTATACCTCCCAGCAAAATGGGGTGGCGGAACGCAAAAACCGTCACCTCCTCGATGTCGCTCGCACCTTGATGACCCAGATGCATGTTCCTCACTCCTATTTGGTCTATGTTGTTCTCCTTGCCCGCTACCTCATCTATCGCATTCCCTCTATGGTTCTCAACGGGCATACCCCATTCTCCATTCTGTATCCGGGCAAGGAGCCTTTTCCTCTCCCTCTCTTAATCTTTGGGTGTACTGCCTTTGTGCATGCTCCATCTACCACCCGTGATAAGCTCTCCCCTCGCTCCACCAAATGCGTCTTTCTGGGGTACTCCACCACTCAGAAAGGCTATTGTTGCTTTGACCCCATTCTTCGTAAGCAGTTCGTCTCTGTTGATGTCACCTTCTTCGAGAATGCCTCCTACTTCTCGGATGACTCCTCTCTTCTTCCTCCGACTTCAGATACTCCTGCTACCCCCTTCTTCCCCTCGCCTCCTACTGCAGTCTCACCTCCTACACCATCTTTGTCCACTCCTCTTCCTCCACCTCTCTCTCCCTCTTCTCCGCCACCGTCTCTCTCCTCTCCGACGTCATCGCTCTCTACTCCCAGGCCAGCTCTCTCCGCCACGAATTCTCCGAATGCCGAGGGACCTGCCGACCTGGATCTTCCTGTTGCTCTTCTTAAAGGGGTACAAATGTGTACCCTGCACCCCCTTGCTAATGTTGTTTCATATGATCGTCTTACCTCTTCTCGCAGGGCCTTTGCACTGGCTATCTCTGCCACTGCCACGCCCCATTCCTACCAGGAGGCTCTTGCTATTCCTCATTGGAAAACGGCCATGGATGAGGAAATGGAGACCCTCACTAAGCGGGGTACCTGGACTATTGTTCCTCCTCCCTTCGGAACCGATGTTGTAGGCTGTCGCTGTATCTTTGTGGTCAAATTTGGCCCCAATGACCATGTGGATCGTTATAAGGCCCGCCTTATTACTAAGGGCTTTACTCAGACCTATGGGGTTTATTACTTTGACACCTTCTCTCCCGTGGCTCATCTCCGCACTATCCGGGTTCTCCTCTCTGTGGCAGTCAATAGAGATTGGCCTATTTCTGAGCTGGATGTCAAGAATGCAATCCTTTATGGTGATATTCAGGAGGCCGTCTACATGGAGCAACCTCCTGGTGTTGGGTATTGCATCCACAATAACCCAGATTTGTATGAAGTCACCCTTGAACTAAGATGAATTAAGTTGTATTTGATACCCTTATTCTAGCTGAATGTTTGCAGGTTCTCAGTGCTAAGTGTAGACCAATATCAGTCTACAGTGGGTCAGGAACACAGGACCATACAGTGTAATCCCTCACTCTGTGATCCAAAGTGTTGACTCATGTGTAGCCTCTCAATTGGGATACACTTTATGTTCAAACATTGGGAGTAAAGGATGGAGATAGGGCCAGAAGGAAATTTTCTCTAAAGTTTTTGAAAAACTTTCTAAGTCCAGTTCTCGAGAAGTAATCTCAGAGTTCTCGAGAAGTATGGTATAGTTCTCGAGAAGCTCAGACTCTACTTCTCGAGAGGTCAGGACAGCTCAAGAATTTCTCTAAGTTTAGCTCTCGAGAAGTTAAATAAAGTTCTCGAGAACTATTATATAAGTTCTCGAGAAGTTAAGTTAAGTTCTTGAGAAGTCTTCTATAAGTTCTCTAGAAATCAATTAAGTTCTCGAGAAGTCTTCTATAAGTTTTTGAGAAGTTAAGTAAAGTTCTCGAGAAGTATTCCTTTGATTCTCTAAGTTCTCGAGAAGTCAATTTAGTTCATGAGAAGGATTCCTTTGATTCTCAAGTTCAGAAATTCAATCAGAAGTTGATTCTAAGTAAAGTTCTCGAGAAGTCATCTATAAGTTCTCGAGAAGTCTATTTAGTTCTCGAGAAGTATTCCCGTGGTTCTCGAGAAGTTCAGGAAGAAATTTCTCTAGCTCTGGTGTTCTCGAGAAGTCCTCTATTATTTATCGAGAAGTAAATTAGTTCTCGAGAACTATACTTTGGTGTTCTCGAGAAGTCTAATCCTTTCTAAAAGAAATTAGTTTTCGAGAAGTCTCTGCAGTTCTCGAAAACTCAATTCATAGTTCTCGAGAATAATAATTACTTCTCGAGAACTAAGTCGGATTTTTCCAGAAAATTTCTTCTAAGTCCAGAACTGCCGTAATTTCAAATAACCCAACAGGATTGGTCCACGTGTCATCATTAATGATATTTTCAACAGTTAAGAGATATCCTATATAAGGTCTTGTCACGAAGATATAACCCTAAGAAGGATTAAGAGAAATTATTGAGCGGATCTCGTACTTTCCAAAAAGCTCCGGTTCGGCTGACTTCTGCAAAAGCTCGACGTCTTGAAGCCACCGCCACCGCCCTAGTCAAGATCGATCCTCATCCTTTCTATCTAGAAGATCTACTGATTTAGGAAACGTTCTTTCTTCCTTGATCGAGTAGATCCAAGAATTTCTCAGGTCAGATCTACTAGTCTTCTTCAACAATTCTGAAAGGTCCGCAACTTAAATAAGAAGACCTAAAGAATTATTTCTTCCAGATCTGAGAAAGTTTTTGCTTGTATTTTCTTATCTATTTGTAAATCTTGGAGGAGATTATTCTCTGAGTGTAGGAGCATTGTGCTCCGAGTGGTAGGAAGTTTGTATCTTCCGAGTGTAGATCTGTTTGGATCGAGTTTTGTAGGAATGTGGTTCTGAGGTGTAGGATTAGTTTTCAATCTGAGATAGTGGAGTAGCCGGATCTAGTGATTTGCTCGATCGGTGAGGAATGTGGACGTACCCAAGATCGGGGAACCACTATAAATCTCTTGTCATCTGTGTGATTGCTTGATTACTTATTTGTGCTAGTTGTCAATTTTTTTATTCCGCATTAGACGCACATCTCACCTATTCACCCCCCTCTAGGTGATTTAGGTAGACAACTTACAACTTTCAATTGGTATCAGAGGGAGGTTGATCGTTAAAAGGTTAATACCTTGATCTAATCCTTCCCAAGTTGTCTATAGAGAAGTATCAAGCATGAGTAAGACCAAGGATTTTTCTAACCTCCCTATATGCACCAAGAACAATTTTCCTATGTGGAAGGAAAGAGTTAAACTCTTCATGGAAGCAGTGGACCCTCAGATCTTCATGATTGTTGAATAAGGTCTGCATGTCCCTATGATTGCATCTACAATAGATCCAACCAGACAAGTCCCAAAGAAGTTGATGGACTTGGATAAGGACGAGATTGCACTTGTCTCCTTGGACAAGAAAGCTAAAAATATTATAGCAAGTGCAGTCGATGACTCGATGCTGCAAAATCTAATTCATTGCTAGTCTGCCAAGGAGATGTGGCAATCCCTGGTGACTCTGATGGAAGGCACTGAAGAAGTTAGGGATGATTGGAGATGCCTTCTAAATCAGAAGTGACACTTGGGCTAAGCTAAATTGAGGTGACTCACTAGCCTCATGAGGTTTGTAGTGACATAATCAACAATTCATTTCCTGGAGATAATGACTAGGAGAGAGAAAACTCCATCTCTCCCTTTAATGGAGCAGATAGAAATAAGAAAGAGAGAGGGGTTATGGAGGGAGGCCATGGGTCACTCCATTCATCTCCCCCATTTCCCCCATTCATCTACCTTGCCTCTTGGGATGAGGATGCTATCAATTTTAGCTAGCCAACACTAATGGGAGGAGGCCAACCACTATGACCAACCACCCCTTTACCTCCCCTCCCATGAAAAATATAAATCTCCCAATACAGCCCCCTTATTCCCACTTTTGACCATCCCATTACCTTCAAAACATCTTTTACAGTCAAAATAATGTTTTGTATCAATGGTTTTGTTGGAGGATCGAGGAATCGGGCAAGCTCGCCGGAGAGGAAAAACGCTATGGCCGACCGCCGCCGCCATCATTGTCGAACCCCAAAAAAGTTCCACTTCTCCTCCTCTCCCCTTGTGATAGTATCCTAGATCAAATTAGGCTAAGAAATCGGGCTCAAACGAGCCGATCCAAGTGATGAAGAATGGAGATTTTCTGAAATTTCATGGTGGCGGGTTTGCCAGAAACCACCACCTCTGGCGGCCAAACCACCGCAGGGCGATAGCCATCACCTCGACGGAGGTGGTGGTGGCGGTGTCTAGCCATGGAAGTGGCCGGGTGGCCGGCACAAAGCTTGGAAAAAGCTACAAGAGTACGTATTTTTTAGGGTTTTGTTCGGGTTCTGAAGAAGATGAATAATGCCTTATATTAATTAATTATTATATGTAAATACATAATATAGTGTTTTATTATCCTTTACCATGCATACTTTAATGCTGCTAAACAAGGCCCTTACGGTCTGAACCTTGAAAAGTGGCCAAGATGAAAATTGTAGCCCTTGAAGTCTACTTTATTTTAAAATTGATTACAACTCATTTGGGAAAGTGGTTTGACCACAACACCCAAAATGGTGCAACGTATACATAGGTTTGACTAGAGACTAAATTGAGTGCCCCATCATTCCAGCCATCCAAATGACTTGAAATTTGACTGGGGGTCACTCTTACCTATACCGGTAACATATCCAAAAATGAGAACTTTTTGAAAACATTTTCCTATAGTTTTTGTAATAATTTAATAAACCATTTAAGAATTAATTAAAGGGTCAATAGACCTCCAAATCAACCAAAATTTTTGGTGATGGCCCTTAGGGTCATTATATGACTCAATAAAAAATATCAACCCATTTTGGGGTGGTTTGAATAGGTTTTGGTAAGACCAAAGGTTTGTCCCTTAAGGATAAAGTAGGGCAAAAGGGTACTTTGGGCATGGAGGGGCCAATCCTCACCCAAAGGGGATGGGACTTTGGCCAGAGCCTCAAGGTCAGTTAAAACACCCATACTTTTAGTTTGGAGTGGATTAGGGTGGATTTGCCTAGGACCCTAGTTCAAACCCTAAGGTTGAACTTTGGTGGTTTGTGAAGGACATATGGTGATATATCCTTGTATTGACTTGGTGTTTTGTCCATGTGATCTTAGGGTTGTGAAATGACCTAGGAAGTAATTTGGTTGTATTTGGACACATGCACCCCACTTTAATCACTTGGAAATTATTTAGGTCTATACACCTTATGGAATAATTAAGCGGTCCTATGACCTTGGATCTTCATGAGATTTAGGTAGGAGTAATATTATAGTGATATTGACCTCTGGAATTTATTATAAGATGTTTAGATAATAGTAGCTCATACTTGTAGTTTTAACCTTCATGTTGCCCTTTGTGATGATATTGAAGTAACCATAGTTAAATTAACTTAGAATGATATGAAACTCTGGAAAAGTAAATCAAATACCATTTGTATGCATTGATAAATTATTTGGAATAATTGGACATTTTCTCTTAGTACTTCATGTGTAAAGTGAACTAGTACACCTTATTTTTGATAAATAGATAATAGATACTATATATTACTGGAAAATTATGTTACTTGTCCAGAGAACTTCTTAGGGTAAAATAAAGCTTAGAAAATTATTACATGTTATTTGGATGAGTTTACAAGAATATTTCTTCACAAAGTGCACTATCATAGATTCATTTGAAGTATTTTTCTATATCGCTTACTAACCGTAGAATTGCATGAAACTTAGTCAATAATGTTTTGTGATCATAATGAGGCTTGGGTAATTTTTATATAATTTTTGGACTATGAATTATGGTACTCCCTTCATAACCTCTAATTATTTGAATTATCTTGAATCAATTATTTAGAGGCTATTACATTTATGAAAACCTGTGAAAGTTAGTATTCACTGATATTTGCTATCATATAGTGTTCATGATTTTTGGGTGGCAATAACTTAAGGAAATCTAGTACTTCATGTTCAAAACCATCCATGACCTAATTTTGGGATAAATTTAATAAATGCTAAATAAATTAGGAAAATTACAAGTTTCTGGATTTAGCCTAAATATATAATGATAGACCCAAGTAAAAATTCTAGGGCATTTGGGAGAATATTTGAAGGGATCACCCCTCATGCTCATCATATAGCTTAGGTTGGTCTGCATATAGTAAAACTGCAGATTTGTGTTAGTATGAAGGATGGATAAAGGGAGTTGGGTTGATTGTATATTTATTTGGTAATGTGAAAAAGAGAGCTTCATTAGGAGTCATGATGAGGAGGGTGTTGGATTGACTAGTGTTAAGTGGCGCTCGGGATCGACGAAAGATCATCTTTCCTGTGTAGAGAGAGAGTCAAAATGCACTAGGGCTAGATCCAGTAAAACATTAAATGGGATTGGTACCTGGGTAATAACTAATAATTGTAAGTGACTTGCAAAAGGGAACGATGAGCTTCAGCTACCATCATAGTTCCTAGTGCCCCGTGAGAGCCCTTCACAGGGAATACCCTGGGCAGTCCAAGGTTAACGTAAGTCATAAGACTAAATGGATTACAAGAGTAATTAGAAATACTCTAGGATTACACTTACACTCACACTCCCCGGTGTTGTGAGAATTAGGTTGGGTCTCACAAGCGGTAGGATTGGTGGTTTTGGTGATGGGTAGGTTAGGCCCGACGAGCCGATGACTCGGATGGTTTTGTGACGGACGGATGGTCCGGGAAGCTTTGGCTCGGTGGGGGAAATACATTAATATTTCATGTGCATAGAATATAAGGTGGTGGGTCTTCGGTATTAGAGAGTCATCGCACCGATACCAATACGTTGACTCGGTATGTGTAGTTTAGCACTTAGCCAAATAAAGTCTGGTGCGTCAGCCAGCAAGAGTATGCAGGAGCTCAGCTTAGTGCACCAACGTTGAGCATATGATAGGTCTGACTGGTAGTGCTGATACCGGTTTAGAGGTGGGCGAGGCCAAACCCATCGCTTCCGTTTGCCACCATAGAGGTATCCTGGGAGGTTAGGCTCTAGGAAGGGGGAACTAAAGGTCTGTGTGCACAGAGTCGGGTGTGTGTGTTGCATTTGCATTCTCTTATCATAGCATACTTGCATGACATAGCATAATCATTGCATATAACCCTTGATACCTATTGTATAAATCAGTATGAGACTCTTTATACAACATGCCTTACGAAATGACCCCTTGGTCTATAGGTTTGTATGGGCATTCCTATAGGTCATGATTACTCACTTAGTTTATCTTCTTGTACTTTTACTTGCTCACTTGTTCTTATGTATACTCATACTGCTTACGTACTAATGTTTACTTATACTAGTTGTGATTATATACTCATGATAAACTAGTTTCACCGCCACCTGCTTACTTTTATTACTCTCTACCTTAAATACCTTCCCTTTCCTTCTCCCCGCTCGGTGCCTAGGAGCCATGGGGAGGAGTGGGGGATGATAGGACTTAGTATTTTAGACTAACGGTTGTTGACCAAATCATTTTCGGAGATCGTGGAGCTAAATCGGGAGATACAGCCCCAGAGGTCGGTGCGCTTGGAGACAGGACAGTCTAGCACGGGAGTTCAGGCAGCGGGGACAGTGAGTCCCGATCATTAATATTTATTATAGATTTGCTTATGCGTTGAGTGACTTGTAGTGAGGATCATGATGTATCTGGCAGGAGCCCTCTTATTAGTACTCTGATTTATCATTGCTGTGGACTCTCCCTTCATGAAGATATATTTTATATTCATGTGATTTTTGTGGACCAGTATTTGAGTTTTACATTACTCTTATACTTATTCTACTCTTCTGTGATTTGTATGGCCGGTAAGATCGGCATTTTGTTGTGACGACCTTACCGGGTGTGTTGGTGTCACCGCAAAGTGGCGGTTCTTGGCATAATACCCCGGCGATTTAAAAGAAAAAAGGGGTCTTACAACCTGTACGCCACATACTCGCGGACTCATTTTGCAATCTGCTAGGAGCTCCAGTAAAAGCAAAGACAATCATAAAGACAAATTTGTGGTCAGGTATGATTCTCATCAGAATAAACAATTTAAGACTGATATTATTTGCTTTTGCTGTAATAGGCCTGGGCATGTCATAGCTGACTATCTAGTAAAAGGAAGAAGAACAAAAAGTCTAAAGAAAAGAAGTTCTATAAAAACAAGAAATCAGAGAAGGGTCTGATGGCAAAAAGTAATAGACCTTATCTGATAGTGATACTCATTCAACTGAATCAGAAGAAAAACTTACTTGACCGTTCTCTTATGAAGATGAATTTATCAGAAAGGATATAAATAAAGGGAAAAGCTCCAAAACTTCATCACATAATGGTGATTATGAAGAGTGGAGATCAATTTAATGTCATTATCTGATGATCCTGAAACAGAAACTCTTGACTGCCAGGAGACTCAGGTAATATATGACAATTCAACATGTTCTAGAACTTCTATATATAAGACTGGGGATGAGCTAGACTCATGTGACTCAAAGTTTTATTCACATGAGACTAATTCTATGACTGAACAACAACAACTCATTGTCAAATTTGGAAAGCTGTTGGAAGCCCTAGTAAGTAGCAAGAAGCTTGTCAAAGAACAAGTTGTAGAGATAACATCACTAAAAGGTATTGAGTATCATCATAAGATGGATACTCAGAAAATTGGTCTTCAAAATTCTAAGTTGGTAATGCTGACTAAGATCATTGATGATCAAATCATATTGCTGAAGCAGAAAGATGCAACTATTCAGGAGCTGGATCTCAAACTCCTAAATAAGAAAAGATTAGTACAATAATTTTCTAAACCTAAAACTGTATTGCCCATTATAGATACCTTCTCAGGGACACCTGGATGTGGTCTTGGGTATGTTAAACCCAAGAGGAAAAGAGGCAAAAAACTGGTAGGACAAAAGGGTCCAGTCATTCCACAGACTGTGTTTCAGATTAAGGGAAAAGAAATCCAGAAGTCTGAACTAGCTGGACCAAGTTCATATGTGAATAGGAAAGCTATTCCTAATGGGCCTGCTCCAAGGAGTATAGTTGTAACTGAGAGACAAAACAAATTGTTTGCTCCCAGTAAAAATACAACTGACAAGTGCGCTGATTCTTGTCCTAAGGAATGTCAGCACAAAGTTCTTTCTGTTCCTCCAAAGAGGAGATATAACATGTATGCATGCTGGTGTTATGAAAAGGTATGAAACTTTTCCTTGGACTGTTGGTTCAATTACACTGTGTCTCATATTCAGAAAATATATCCAATTAAGAAACTCACTGGTGGTTTCAATAGAGCCACAACTAACAATAACCAAGGATCCAAAACAACTTGGGTTCCTAAGGAAAAATAAATTCTTATTTTGCAGGAATATCCAAGCACTAGAGATAGACCAATCTGGTACTTGGATAGTGGGTATTCCAGACACATGACCGGAACAAGAGGCAATTTAAGGGAATTTGTCCCCATGGAGCATCGACCAAAGGTGATCTTTGGTGGAGCTGACAAAGGAATAACCAAAGATTTTGGTAAGATCACAAATGACTTAGTCACTCTCACCAAAGAAGCTTTTGTGGAATGGTTGCAACACAGCCTTATAAGAATAAACCAACTTTGTGATATTGGCTATGATATTTTATTCCACAAAGATGAGTGCCTAATAAAGAAGTCAAGTGACCAAGAGGCCATCTTGATAGGCACTAGATGTTGGAATGTGTATTGTTTGAATTTTATTTGTTTAAAGTCAGACTCACCCTTATGTCTAGTTGCAAATGAGAAAGCTTCACACTGTGTCAAATGGAATAAGAGGCTAGCTCATTTGAACTACAATGGCATATGCAAACTTTTTAGTAAAGAACTTGTTAGGAATGACCCTAACATTAAATGATCTAAGGAGAGAATATGATCTGTGATAAATTGGCTGACCTCCTATTGTATATATTAATAACACTAATGATTGTTTTCTTTCTTTTACAGGTTTGCAGTTTTTCATCTCAGAATTCGTCGATTAGCCTTTTCATCGACCTCAGCCAATTTTGTCAAGCTCAGCCATTTCGTCGAGCTCAGCCAATTTCGTCGAGCTAAGCCATTTCGTTGACCTCAGCCTTTTTGTCGACCTCCAATCCACATTCTGAGTTCGTCGACCTCACCTTCAACAAAGTTCGTCGGCCTCGCCTTCAACAAAGTTCATCGACCTCGCCTTCAACAAAGTTCGTTGGCCTCGTCTTCAGTTCAAAGTTTGTCGACCTCGCCTTCAGCGAATTTTGTCGACCTCGCCTTCAGCGAATTTTGTCGACCTCCCGTCCACTTTCTGCGTTCGACGTTCGTCAACCTCGCCTTCAGTTCAATTTCGTTAAACTTCTCCTTCATCCTCCGTTTGTCGACCTCGCCTTCAGTTCAATTTTGTCGACCTTGCCTTTAGTTCAATTTCGTCGACCTCGCCTTCAGTTCAATTTCGTCGACCTCCCGTCCACTTTTTGCGTTCGACGTTCTCCTCCTGCTCCTTCTCTTTTCCTTTTTGTCGACCTACATCCACTTTCTGCATTCAATGTTCGTCGACCTCGCTTTCAGTTAAATTTCTTCGACCACACATCCACTTTCTGCGTTCAAAGTTTGTCGACCTCGCCTTCAGCAAATTTTGTCGACCTCTCGTCCACTTTCTACGTTCGACGTTCGTCGACCTCGCCTTCAGTTCAATTTTATCGAGCTCCGCATTCATTCTATATTCGACGAACTCCTCCAATTTCGTCAATCTCCACCTTCATCCTCCATTCGTCGACCTCGCCTTCAGTTCGAAGTTCGTCGACCTCCCTTCAACTTTCTGCATTCGATGTTCGTTGACCTCCCGTCCACCTTCACTTTTCTCCGTTCGTCGAGCTCTCCCTCCTTAACCTCT
This sequence comes from Platanthera zijinensis, assembly GCA_039513925.1. Classification (NCBI taxonomy): domain Eukaryota; kingdom Viridiplantae; phylum Streptophyta; class Magnoliopsida; order Asparagales; family Orchidaceae; genus Platanthera; species Platanthera zijinensis. Next base: position 39,099,062 of record CM077091.1, on the reverse strand, counting down.
GATTTCGTCGAGCCCTCTCTCCTTCTTTCGTCGAGCTTACTTGCTACCAGAGGAAAAGTCCCGCTCTTCCACAAAAGCCTCCTGTCGCTATAAATGCACATCACCTGTACCGAGGCAATAATCATTTCTCGCCAGATTTCGTACCAAGGTGAACTCCCGTGCATGGCTGGATGCATGGGCATTTCCTCCTCCTTGAAGAATCTATAAATAGAGACCCACCCCTTGTGTACAAGAAAAAAAGGAATTTTGGGAGAGGGGAAGTGCTTCCATTTTCAGTTCTTCCTTAGTTTTCTTCCTCTCTCCTCTTCTCATTTCAGTTTTTCTTAGTTTTAGTTTCAGTTTTACTCTTCTGTTATAGTTCTTGAATTTCTTTTGTAGTTTACTTTTAGTACTAGCTTAGTTTCTAATTTTCCTGCAAGTGTAATAGTTTTTATATTTCAAGTTGTAAGCTCTCTGTTTGATTTAATATAAAGTATATTTTCTTTTACTTGTCTCTATTTTTTTTATGCACTCCTACTCATCTCTCTTCCTCCACTTCACCATGAGTAACTAATCCTCCTTGTAATCAATCTTGATGATCCGAGGTTCGAGTTGATTAAGTTATGATGCTCTAGTTTGCTTTTTCTTTGTAAGGTTTAAACCTTGATTTACTCTTGATTCATCATGTTTGGAGATATATCATCGATATATATTTTCCATCTTTGTTTCCACTCATAGCTAGCCGAGAGGCTTGTAGTTTGGAGTGACAACTCAAGAGTAAAGTGAGTTGTACTCACCCATCGAGAGAGGCAGACGTTAAATCTTCCTGATTGGAGTGAAATCCAAAGCAGGGTTCACAACGTAAAGCGAGCTTTAGGCCTCCGATTTGGACGAGAGTTCGGTCTGACCTTCCTAAACTCAGGTGGGCACGACTTCGAGAGAATCGTGTTCATGCTTTAGGAACTTCCACGATCAAGGTCCTTTGCGTTATTAAGTTAGAGTTTATTATGACATTTTTGATCAACTTAAGGCGAGGTGATTCTCGATTGAGTGCTTTTATTTATCATTGTTTAACCCCTTATTTTAATTGCTTGTTGTGGCCTCTCTGATTAAGTGCAAGTGCTTTTCTTTATGCAAGTAGTCTCTTCTTTTAATTTAGTTAACAACCCTAAAAGTTTCTTCGATAAGATAATAGTCTTCGTGTGAGTAAGATTACTCAACGGTTCCCGGATTTAAATACGACACTTGTGTCCCCTAGCTACAGTTCGATAGGTATACTTGCCATATCTGGATTGCTAGTTCGGCTCTTTTTCTGTTCACGATTAGCAGCCACAAATTTTTTGGCGCCGTTGCCGGGGAACAACTTTTGTTGATAATTCGAAAACATGAACCTATTACTTTGATCATTTCTCTTTCTCACCCTCTTTCTCAAAAATTAAAAATTCAAAAAAATATTAACGCTCTTAATAGAAACCCATATCACAATTTTTCTACACCACCTAACTCTCTCGAAAAGGGCAATGTGGCTTTAAATGCCACTATCTTTTCTAGTACCTTGTGAACCCTTCATCGGGTAGCCCTTGGGAAGTTCGGGAGTTAAATCAATAAAAAAAATCTATTTCAAAAAAAATTTAGTTACTCTTTTTTTAGTTTATTTATCTCTTTCTTCATCTTCTCTTCTTCTAGTGCATGACCCGCGGAAATCCGTCAGATATTTTGGACTTGGACTACGAAATTGAGCGTATTCTTCAGAGAAGATCTCGATTTCAAGGCCCTACTCTCCAAATACCAGTTGAGGATTCTGAGTCATTTTCTACTTTAAGAATGGAAGAACCCCACGAAGAAGAAGTCGTGCATAGTCCTATGTCCTATTATGCACGACCGAATCTAGAGGGTACATAATAAAGCATAGTTCGCCCTACTATAACTAATAATAATTTTGAACTTAAGCCTATCATAATTCAAATGGTGCAGTAGTATGTGCAATATGACGGACTTCAAGATGAAGATCCGATCGTGCATATAGCTAGCTTTCTTGAGATTGGTTACACCTTTAAAATCAATAGTGTTACAAATGATGCTATTAGGCTAAGATTATTCCCTTTCTCCCTAAGAACTTAGGCTAAGCAATGACTGAACACTCTACCAAAAAACAGTATCACCACTTGGGATCAACTAACTGAAAAATTTCTAGCGAAGTATTTTCCGCCAGCTAAAACCGCAAAACTTAGGAACGATATTTCTACCTATGGACAAATAGATTCTGAAACCTTGTATGAAACCTAAGAAAGATTAAAATAACTCTTAATACGATGCCCCCCATCACGCACTGCCTATATGGTTACAAGTGCAAACATTTTAAAACTGGCTAAATCAAAATACTAAGCAAATGATAGACACAGCTTCTGGTGGTACTTTAAACCATAAAATCCCAGAAGCAGCTTTTGAGCTTTTCGAGGACATGGCCATGAACACATATCTGGGGAATGTGCCTAGACCTCGCCCAAACAAACCTGCAGGTATCTTTGAAGTAGATAATGTCTCCCAGCTAGCTTTGTAAGTGGAAGTATTAAGTAAAAAGATAACGGAGATGACTGCTGCCTCCGCCCCTCAGGTATGGGAATCTGCAACTCTTGCTCCCAAACAATTGGATTATGTTAATAATATGCCTAGAAACTCTTTTCATAATTTTTCTGCGGCTAGTTTTCCTGCTCTGGGTTTTGCTTTTCCGAATAGTTATAATCCCGCTTTATGGAACCACCCGAACTTTTTGTGGAGTAATCCCTCGAACGCAATGCGCCCCCACCACAAAATGATTTTTCTGCACCACTACCACCCCCTCAAAATTTTCCAAAACTTCCAAGTTTGGAGGAAATGTTTTCAAAATATATGAATGTTAATGACGCTACTATAAGAACCCTAGCCGGGACCGTTAAAAGTTTAGAGAATCAAGTAATATAACTCGCAAAAAATATTTCTAAGCGACCCGCCGGGTCTCTTCCTGCCAACACCGAGCCCAATCTGAGAGAGTAAGTGAAATCTATCACACTTCGAAGTGGGAAGAAAGTTTCTGGTATGGTTTGCAAAGAGCCCGAGGCAAGCTCTGCCACCGTTTTAAAAATTCCACCCTCTGTTGAAAAAGAAGTTATCACCCCTCTCTCTATTATAGAGAAAGATCTCACTCCACCACCCATCTTTAAAAATGATCCAACTCCACCATACCCTTCCGAACTTAATAAGCAACGTAAGGATGATCAATACTCCTGCTTCCTAGAAATATTTAAGCAAATCCACATAAATCTACCCTTTCATGAAGCGATCTCCAAAATGCCAAAGTACGTTAAGTACCTTAAGGACCTCCTAACTAATAAAAAAAAGTTAGAAAACTTTTCGCATGTCACACTAAATGCTAAGTACTCTGCTCTGCGGTCTTGACAAACGGTTTACCAAAAAAATCAGTGATTCGAGTAGTTTTTCTATACCGTGTGTCTTTGGTGATCTTTTTGTCAAGCACGCATTGGCCGACTTAGGTGCGAGTATCAACCTGATGCCCTTCTCATTATTTAAGAAGTTAGGAATTGGTAGCCTCAACCCCACACACATGAGTATCCAGCTCGCCGATAGATCATTTAAATACACGTTAGGAATTATGGAGGATGTCTTAGTTAAAATCGACAAATTCATATTCCCGGTGGATTTCGTCATATTAGACATCGAAGAAGACGTCGAGGTTCCCCTGATCCTTGGCCAACCCTTCCTTTCCACCTCCCGAGCTATCATTGATGTAAGTAATGGTAAGCTCTTCCTACGACTAGGTGACGATGAAGTGACCTTCTCTATAACACCCTCAATGAATAATACCCTAGAGAATGATGACTCCTGTTTTTTCTTAGATGCCTTAGGTGAAGAATCTTTCTACTGCCTTTCTAAAAGTGAAAAATAAATTTTCTAATTTTTGTTCTTCCTCTACTCTTCCAATTAAATCTCTACAAGAAGCGGCCAAGGCCACCAGCTCCACCCTTTTCAATTTTTAATATATAGAAAAATTTGATGAAAAATCTTTTAATGATTTCTTTCCGATGAGAAGCTGCTTTTAATTAACACATCCCCTTCTCCTTGGTTTGCACATATAGCCAACTATTTAGTGGCTCATGCACTCCCGAAAGATTCTTCCTCTCAGCAAAAGAAGAAATTCTTTTATGAGTTGAAGAACTATTTTTGGGAGGACCTGTATCTTTTTCGAGTCTGTGTGGACCATGTGATAAAGAGATGTGTCTCTTTTGAAGAAGGATTAGATATTTTAAAACATTTGCATGAAGGACCGACTGGTGGTCACTATCAAGCTGCTCGCACTGCCCACAAAGTGCTTTGCGCGGGTTTTTACTGGCCTAGCCTGTTTAAAGACGCGCAAGCCTTTGTAAGTAGGTGTGATAGTTGCCAACGGCCGAGAAATATTTTCAATAAAAATGAAATGCTGCAAAATTATTTCCTTGAGTGCGAAGTTTTCGACCTTTGGGGAATTGATTTTGTTGGACCTCTTCCTTCTAGCATCGGGAATAAGTACATTTTAGTTGTTGCAGATTATGTTTTACGATGGGATGAGGCCCAAGCTCTTCCTACTAATGACGCCCGAGTCGTAATTACGTTTTTGAAAAAATTATTTTCTCGATTCGATACGCCACGAGCCATCGTTAGCGATAGGGGATCATATTTTTGTAATGCACAGTCTTCAAAAATTCTTATTAAATACGGCGTTACGCATAAGCTTTCAACTTCCTACCACCCCCAAATTAACGGACAAGTCAAAGTAGTGAACAAAGAGATAAAAATAATTTAGAAAAGACAATTTCCACCTCTAGAAAAGACTGGTCAACAAAATTAGACGATGCTCTATGGGCCTACCGAACAGTGTACAAAACCACCATCGATTGTATGCCATCTAAGTTGGTTTATGGAAAATCGTGCCATTTACCTGTAGAATTAGAGCACCGTGCTTTTTGGGCCTTAATGTTTTTAAATTTCGATCCCCACTCTGTCGACGATTTTCGAAAATTTCAACTTAACGAACTCGATGAGTGACGCTCTTATGCATATGAAAATAACAAATTTTATAAAGAGTGGACGAAGCGTTTTCATGACAAGCACTTAAGGCACCGAAAAACTTTTAAGCCGGACGACCAAGTTTTTTTATATAATTCACGATTACGTTTATTTCTGGGCAATTTTAAGTCACGATGGTCTGTGTCATTTACTGTTAAAGAAGTTTTTCCGTATGGAACGATTTTAATTTCACACCCTGAAAAGGGTGAGTTCAAGGTGAATGGTCAGCGTCTTAAACTTTATTTTTGTGGTGATGTCAGTCCAAATGGTATTAATTTTCTTTTGCATGAACTTTAACTAGCTTAAGACTTTTTATTTTTGTTAAAAACTTTGAATATTATTTTGGATTTTATTATTATTATTGGACAAATTATTTGTGGACAATATTATTTTGTTGTGTCATGCTCAAACGACATTTTAAACAAAGGGCGCTCTTGGGAGGCATCGAAAATTTTTTTTTCTATTTTTTTTATTTTACACTTTTTTTCCTGGACGGATCCGACAAGCTGAAGCTTCTCCAATCCCTGCTCCAATGCTGCTGAATCCATCACGAAGCTAAATGAAGACATTTCAAGAAATTCCAAAGCGTAAGCAAAGGGGAGCGACATCAATCAACATTTGCGATGCATTAATCCGGGGAAGTACCTGTATTCAATTTTGTACTTTTATTTTTATTTTAATTTTTCTCTCTCCTTCCCCTCTTATCTCCATTGAGGGCAATGTCAATTTTAAGCTTGGGGGAGGATTTCCTACTTCTCTTTTCTTTATTTTGTTTCTCTGAAAAAAATCAATAAAAAAAATTTAGAGCTTTCTCCTTTTTCTTCTTAAAGAAAAATCTCTTAAAAAAATCCAAAAAATGAGAATATTTAAAAATCAAAAATATATGTTTAGTTTAAACTTTAAACTAATCTTGTATTTCAATAGTACCTCTTGCTTTTGTTTTATTTTTCTCAAAATTTCATATAACAACTTAGCTAATTATGATATTTCTAATCGTTCTTTTTAAGTATATTTCACAAGTAAAATGTTGGTCATGTTGTGTTCCTAATTCATGGTAGCATGTTAATGTGAAACGTTTTTCTAAAACTCATATTTTTATTATAATTTGCGTTCTTTATTTTCTTTACTTTCTTGAAAATCTTTCATCCACTATTTTTTCTTTTTGTTTTTAGATAATTTTTGTAATGTCAACTTTTGATTAACTTATTAGATGTGAACGATCCAAGTCGCTTATTATTTCTATTTTCAAGATAATTTCATTAGTCTTCATTTATTATCTAAGATTTTCTTTTTGAAAATTTTCAAAGCTTTTATTTTAGTTAAATTTAAAAAACATGAAAATGATTTAGGCTATTTTTCTTTTCGTTTGAGCCTTCTTGCCAACCTAAAAAATTTTATCCTTAGTTAGCCACTTTTTAGCCTTTTTCCGATTTCAATTGATAGCTCCACTTATCATTTCATTTTCACCAAAGCTATAATTTTTCAACCTATCTAATCGCACTAACTTTTTGACTTTCATAAAAATATTTTCATGATTATGATGAGTTTGTTTTGTGATATATTTGGAGAAATTTTTGAAAAAGTACGCTCAAAAGAAGTGTTTACTTTTGTTTGACCAATTTCAAAATGAAAAGACAAATTATTTATGGCCTTTGTTTTGAAAAGAAGAATGAAAATGGAAAATAAAAAAGAAAAAAATATGTTATTTATGAAAATTTTGAAACTCTTTATTTTGGTTTAGTGTGATTATAAGCCTCCTTGTTTATCTTTGAATTCCACTCCTAATCATAATCCTAAACCAAACATTTCTGTCCTAATAAGCCCTTTTGATTCATGTTTTTGAATTTTATTTATTAAGCTAAGTAAAGAAGAAAAGTAAAATAGTAAAATTTTGGATTTAAATTTAGATTTTGTTATTTGATTGATATAGTTATAATATGTCTCTTGGATCTAATAACAATTCAATGCATTGTTTCATTTTGTTTCTTTGCTTAAATTTATTTAAAGAATTTTGTTAAAATTTTGGAAGATTTATTTTCGTTAGTAAAGTTTATAAATTGTTAAATCATGTTTAAGTAATTTTTTTAGTTTTACGTTTCACCTTCTCCCTACTTAGAATTTCGCATAATACTTGTGTTAGCATAATTAGAATTTTCCTGATTAGTCACTTTTATGTTAGCTAGTTCTTATATTTTTGCTTGAGGACAAGCAAAGTTTAAGCTTGGGAGAGTTTGATAATACATTTTGCAGTTTAAACTATTAGGGTAATTACAAGTTTTTATTATGAAAATCTTATCTTTTAAAGCTTTATTTTGACCTCATATTATATATATTAATAACACTAATGATTTTTTTCTTTCTTTTATAGGTTTGTAGTTTTTCAGCTCAGAATTCGTGAATCAGCCTTTTTCGTCGACCTCAGCCAATTTCGTTGACCTCAGCCGTTTCATCGAGCTTAGCCAATTTCGTCGAGCTCAGCCTTTTCGTCGACCTCAGCCTTTTTGTCGACCTCCCGTCCATATTCTGAGTTCTTCGACCATGCCTTCAATAAAATTCATCGACCTCGCCTTCATCAAAGTTTGTCGACCTCACATTCAACAAAGTTCATCTACCTCACCTTCAGCAAATTTCGTCGACCTCCCATCCACTTTATACATTCGACGTTCGTCGACCTCGCCTTCAGTTCAATTTTGTCAAACTCTGCCTTAATCCTCCGTTAGTCGACCTCTCCTTCAGTTCAATTTCGTTGACCTCGCCTTCAGTTCAATTTCGTCGACCTCCCATCCACTTTCTGCGTTCCACGTTCTCCTCCTGCTCCTTTTCTTTGACTTTTCGTCGACCTCACGTCCACTTTCTGTGTTTGACGTTCTCCTCCTGCTCTTTCTCTTCGCCTTTTCGTCGACCTCCCATCCACTTTCTGCGTTAGACGATCAGTTCAATTTCATCGACCTCCCGTCCACTTTCTGTGTTGAAAGATCGTCGACCACGCCTTCGACAAATTTTGTCGACCACCCGTCCACTTTCTGCATTCGACGTTCGTCGACCTCTCCTTCAGTTCAATTTCGTCGAGCTCCGCCTTTTTTCTGCATTCGACGAACTCCTCCAATTTCGTCGAGCTCCGCCTTCATCCTCCGTTCGTCGAACTCGCCTTCAGTTCGAAGTTCGTCGACCTCCCTTCCACTTTCTGCATTCGACGTTCGTCGACCTCCCATCCACCATCTCTGTTCACCGTTCGTCGAGCTCTCCCTCCTTCTCCTCTTACTTCATCGAGCCCTCTCTCCTTTTTTTGTCGAGCTTACCTGCTTCTAGAGGACAAGTCCCGCTCTTCAACAAAAGCCTGCTACCTCCAAAAATGCACATCACTTGTACCGAGGCAATCATCATTTACCGCAAGATTTCGTACCAAGGTCAACTCCCATGCATGGCTAGATGAATGGGCTTTCCTGCTCCTTGAAGAATCTATAAATAGAGCCCCACCCCTTGCATAAAAGAAAAAAAGGAATTTTGGGAGAGGGGAAGTGCTACCATTTTCAGTTCTTCCTTAGTTTTCTTCCTCTCTCCTCTTCTCATTTCAGTTTTTCTTAGTTTTAGTTTCAGTTTTACTCTTCTGTAATAGTTCTTGAATTTCCTTTGTAGTTTACTTTTAGTGCTATCTTTTTTTCTCATTTTCCTACAAGTGTAATTGTTTGTATATTTCAAGTTGTAAGCTCTCTGTTTGATTTAATATAAAGTCTGTTTAATTTTACTTGTCTCTATTTTGTTTCCATGCACTCATACTCATCTCTCTTCCTCCACTTCACCATGAGTAACTAATCCTCCTTATACTCGATCTTGATGATCCGAGTTTCGAGTTGATTAAGTTATGATTCTCTAGTTTGCTTTTTTTTGTAAGGTTTAGACCTTGATTTACTCTTAATTAATCGTGTTTGGAGATATATCATCAATATATATTTTCCATCTTTGTTTCCACTCTTAGCTAGCCGAGAGTCTTGTAGTTTGGAGTGAACACTCAAGAGTAAATATATTTGCACGCACCCCTCGAGAGGGGCAGATGTTTAATATCCCAGATTGGAGTGAAATCCAATAGCGAGGTTCACAGCATAAAACGAGCTTTAGGCCTCCGATTTGGATGAGAGCTTGGTCGGACCTTCCTAAACTCAGGTGGGCAAGACGTCAAGAGAAGCGTGTTCATGCTTTAGGAACCTCCATGGTCAAGGTCCTTTGCCTTATTAAGTTAGAGTTTATTATGGCATTTTTGATCAACTTAAGCCGAGGTGATTCTCGATCGAGTGCTTTTCTTTATCATTATTTAACCCCTTATTTTAATCGCTAGTTGTGGCCTCTCTGATTAAGTTCAAGTGCTTTTCTTTATGCAAGTATTCTCTTCTTTTAATTTAGTTAACAACCCTAAAAGTTTTTCAATAAGATAATAGTCTTCATATGAGTAAGATTACTCAACGGTTCCCGGATTTAAATACGACACTTGTGTCCCCTAGCTATAGTCTGATAGGTATTCTTGACTTATCTGGATTGCTAGTTCGACTCTTTTTCTCTTTACGATTAGCAGCCACCACTCAGCATGCCAAAAAGGCAGGCAAACCAAAGCTTCATTCAAAAGTATTGAATGCAAATACTTAGTGAGGTGTTTATATCTCCTGCATATGGACTTATTTTATCCTATGCCAGTTAATAGATTAGGAAGGAGAGTCTACACCTATATAATTATTGATGACTATTCCAGATTCACTTGGGTTTTCTTATTAAGGAAAAATTCTAAAACAAATGATGTCTTCAAGACTTTTGTCAAACAAATTCAGATTGAAATGAACAACTTTGTGGTCATAATTAGAAGTGATCATGGAACTGAGTTTCAATCTGGTTATATGAAAAAGTTCTGTGTAGATCTGGGAATTCATCAAGAGTTTTCCTCACCAAGAACACCCCAGCAGAATGAGATTGCTGAGAGGAAGAATAGGACTCTCATTGAAGCTGGAAGAGCCATACTGAGTGATTCTTCACTTTAAGAATATTTTTGGGCTGAAGCTATTAACACAGTATGTTATGTTCTTAATAGAGCTTCAGTCAACAAAAAATTGAATAAAACTCCTTATGAACTTATGAAGGGCAAAAAACCAAGCTTGGCCAATTTAGGAATCTTTGGATGTAGATGTTATGTCCTAAATAATTGGAAAACATACATATCCAAGTTTGCTGAGAAATCCTATGATGACATATTTGTTGGTTGTAGTGACCACAGTAAGGCCTATAGGGTCTACAACTTGAGAAATCAAGTTGTGGAGTAGTCTATTAATGTTGTATTTGATGAAAGTTCTATGTTTTATAATGATAAGCCAGTTCATCAAGCACAACGGGTGAAGACTTGAAGCTAAAGGAGCTTACTATAGAAGATATTGTTCTAGCAAGCCAGAATATGCAAGATGGAGTCAACATAGTTGAGGAAGTACTTGCATAGGAATAGCAAGGAGAAGAAACTCAGCATGGTGCAGGTTGTCCAGGAGAAGAAGTTACATTACCAGTTGCTATCAGACATCTAAAGGATCATCCAAGGGAATTAATTATAGGAGATGCTGCACAGGGTGTGATTACAAGAATCAAACATCACAACACTGTGATATACTCAAGTTTTCTGTCCTAAACAGAACCAAAGAAATTGAATAAAACTCCTTATGAACTTATGAAGGGCAAAAAACCAAGCTTGGCCAATTTCAGAATCTTTGGATGTAGATGTTATGTCCTAAATAATGGGAAAACATACATATCCAAGTTTACTGAGAAATCCTATGATGACATATTTGTTGGTTATAGTGACCACAGTAAGGCCTGTAGGGTCTACAACTTGAGGGATCAAGTTGTGGAGGAGTCTGTTAATGTTGTATTTGATGAAAGTTCTATGTTTTATAATGATAAGCCAGTTCATCAAGCACAACGGGTGAAGAATTGAAGCTAAAGGAGCTTACTATAAAAGATATTGTTCTAGCAAGCCAGAATATGCAAGATGGAGTCAACATAGTTGAGGAAGTACTTGCATAGGAAAAGCAAGGAGAAGAAACTCAGCATGATGTAGGTGGTCCAGGATAAAAAGTTACATTACCAGTTGCTATCAGACATCTAAAGGATCATCCAAGGGAATTGATTATAGGAGATGCTGCACATGGTGTGATTACAAGAATCAAACATCACAACACTATGATATACTCAAGTTTTCTATCCTAAACAGAACCAAAGAAATTTGAAGAAGCTAATGTGGATCCATTTTGGATAGGTGCAATGCAAGAAGAATTGAACCATTTCAAGAGATGCAATATCTGGAAGCTGGTTCCCAAACTAGATGACTGTAACATCATAGGAACCAAATGGATATATAGAAACAAACAGGATGAGAATGGTGTTATAATTAGAAACAAAGCTAGACTGGTTGCAAAGTATATACAAGAAGTGGGGATAGACTTTGATCAAACCTTTGCACCAGTGGCTAGATTGGAGGCTATAAGACTCTTCCTAGCATATGAAACCTACAAAAGTTTTAAAATTTACCAAATGGATGTGAAGTCATCCTTCCTAAATGGAAACATTAAAGAAAGAGTATATGTTGAGCAACCCTCGGGTTTAATTGATTATACTAAACCTACTCATGTTTATTTGCTTTTAAAAGCTCGCTATGATTTAAAACAAGCCACAAGGGCTTGGTATTAGACTTTGTCTAAGTTCTTTCTGGAGAATAAATTCTCAAGAGGGAAAATAGACAAAATACTATTCCTAAGGGAAGTCAAAGGCAAGACCATCGTAGTATAAATATATTTGATGACATTATATTTGGATCTACTGATGAGTCACTTTGTACTAAATTTGCTAAATTAATGTAAGGAAAGTTTGAGATGAGTAACATGGGTGAACTCAAGTTTTTCTTGGGTATCCAAGTTAAGCAAACTTTAGATGGACTTTTCATTAGTAAGTCTAAGTTCACCAAGGAGTTAATCAAGAAGTATGACATGAAAATAACCACTTGAAAAAGAACTCCCATGGGTCCAGTATGTCTTTAGACAAGGATGGTGCTGGGAAGCTAGTTGAAATCACCTTGTATAGGGGCATTGTTAGATCACTGCTCTATCTAATAGCCAGTAGACCAAACATAATGTATGTCACTTGTGTCTGTGCCATATATCAAGCATGCCCTAAGGAATCTCACTATGCAGTAGTTAAAAAGAATATTGAGATATCTAAAGGGCACACCTAATCTTGGCCTATGGTATCCCAGAAATAGTGATTTTGAACTGATGGTCTATTTAAATGCAGATTATGCAGGATGTAAAGAATATAGGAAAATCACATCAGGCTCATATCAAATTCTTGGTAGGAGGCTGGTGTCATGGAGCAGCAAAAAACAAACTTATGTGCAATATCCACAGCTGAATCTGAATACATTTCAGCTTGTGGTTGCTGTACACAATTGCTTTGGATTAAGCATTAGTTACAAGATTACAACTTTCAACTAAGTAAAATTTCTTTATTCTGTGATTCTACTAGTGTTATTTCTATTGTAAACAATCCTGTGTCATATAGTAGAACAAAACATATTGAAATTAGATATCATTTTATCAAAGAACATATAGAAAATGAAGATATTAGCTTAGAATTTGTTCCAACAAGTAAACAAATTGCTGATATTTTTACTAAGCCATTGAAAGAAGAGAAATTTAATTTCTTCAAATTTGAACTTGAAATGTTGAATCTTGAGTAAAACCATTATAACATAAGTATAAAATTGATTGGTCAGTAATTAAGTCTACTCATTTAGATTTCAAGGGTAAACTTCATAAGTGTCTAGAATCTACACTTAAGAAAATCAAAATTTTGACTAGTAAGTGTCAAGACACCAGAAAGTGTGTCGACACTATAGATAGTAGTGGGTCGAGACACATGAAAGTTTGTCAACACAGGATAACTTTAAGTGTTGAGACACAAAAGTAGGTGTTAAGACATACAGGTGTTGAGACCCTAAGGTTTATATGTCGAGAGATATAATCCTTGTGTTAACATGTGTCGACACATCTCGACAGACAACATATTCTTGTGTCGACACTAGGTAATTACCCAAAAATTCTGAATAGACTAAATGCAGTGCGCCTTTTCATCTTCTGTGACAACTACTATAAATAGGGTGTGAAAGAAGTTATCATCTACTATAAGAGATTGATCCCTAAGTGTCGAGACCTAGAACTCCATTAGTCGACACATCTTCATCCTCAATTTCTCTCAATTCCAATGGATCCCAAGATCGAGATAACATCAATGATGGTTATGAACTTGTGCGCAACAGATTTGTCTCAGAGAAAGATGAAATTAGGAAGGTCATCGACCTAATCACCGAGGCAGGTCTAGAATATCTACTCTCAAAACCATTAAAGATCTAGAAATGTGAAATTTCAGAGTTCTTCTCAAATGCTGTACTTGATTCAATATCAACAAAGATAAAATCTAAGGTAAATGGAGCAAAGTTGAAAGTCACAACTAGGAAACTAGCAAAGGTGTTCCAAATACCATGAATCGATCAGGAAGATGTAGTAGACACCACCAGGATTGCTGAAGCATTGGTGTGGTGTGGATTGTCTCCAACCACAAAGGTAGGAAGCACTCTGGCAAGGAAAGGGATGAATACCCAAGGGAAATTTCTGTCTGAAGTGATGGGGAAAGTGCTGCTCTGTAAGATAGGGGCACATGAAAGAATTTCTGCTTCAATGTTTTAACTGATGTCCGGAGTGATATTCAAAGTTAAGACAAATTGTACTAAGGTTGATTTTGAGAAAATAGCAAACAGTATCAATAAGCCTAACATGGCCAGAATTCTAAGTCTGTACGTAGTCCAAGTTATACCAGATAGTTTAAATCTTAAGCTTAGATCAAAAATCAACTACATGAGAAAGATGGATATGAGGATTCTATCAAGATGGGACATAGTTTTGACAAAGGAATCACCTGAAACTGACAAGAAGAAAGAGAAAAAGAAGAAGACTGTAGTTGTGGATGATGATTCTTCCAGTGATTCAGGTGAACAAGAAAGTTCAAGCTCTGAGAAACAAAATGAAGCAATTACTGAGAAATCTCCAAGGCCCTCACCTAGAACTGGTGATCAGGTGGAGGGGGAGAATGTATAAGAGATAGATCAAGTTGAGGGGGAGAACCTCAATGATTTGCTTAATATTGATATAGATACTGTACATACAATAATAATGGAAGTCGTACAAGATCTTAAACAAGAAAAGATTGATAGAGAACATGAGGATATAATCTCCAAGGAGACTGTGGAAGAAATTCATTTAAATAAGGAATCTGACATCCAGGGGGAGATAACTGCAACTTCAGGGAACCAAGTTCCTGATGCTGAAGTTCAGCAAGATGGTGCTCACTTGGAAGACATCAATATTGATAAAGAAGATGCAATGGTTGAGGGGGAGTTGGCCCAAAATACTTACAAAGCCAAAGAGACAAAATCAGTTGAAGAAGTAGGTTCTTCTGAATCTAAGGAAGAAGAAGACTCTCTGCTGAAGAAAAGGAAATTATCTGAAATGAAAAAGAGAAGTAGGAGCAATAAAAGGATTATTAGGTCTGAACCAACTCCGCTCCTCTAGTGGACTCAATCTCACTACTAGTTCAAATGCAAATTATGATAGACCAACAGAGAACTAAACTTGAGCAATATATAGATGAAAGGAATAAGGAGCTGCAGTTTCAACTGGCTCAAGATATAAAGTCTATTAGATTTGAAGTGAATCTTCTAAAGACAGTCATGAAAGATTTATTCCAGAGGGTAGAAAATTTTATCGTGTACGTTACAAAATAACAACAAGAAGCAAAGCAAACTGAAGATGACATGATTATCAAACAAGGCTATATCCTTGAGAATCAAAGAATCTTGGATGAAAATATGACTATCATGCATACTGAAACTTTGGTCAAGTTGACTGAGCAGACTACTGCTTTAGAAAACAAAATAGCTCCTTCCATAAAGGAGATGGAAACTCAGCTGACAACTCACTCAGCCTCACTAATAACGATATTAAAGCTTCTGGCAAAGGTTTGGATAATAATTTACTAAAGGTAAAAAACACTGTCACCTCAGGAATCAATTATCTCGATGGTCAAGTAAGGTTTCACAAGAATGACCTCAAAGATCACATAGAAAGAGAAGTCATAAAGGGGGAGAGGGTAATGATAAAATCCAATTTTGAGCATGCAACCTGGATATCAATCAACATCATAGACGCTTTAGACCATCCTCCCTTATAGTATGATGGTGACCAAACTGCTGAGTCTTGTTGTCAACCAACTAAATTTGATGCTATTCATACTGGTGTGCAATCATCCATGTACAATCCTACAACACAAATTCCATTTGAGGCTATCCAAACAGCTATCCAAAACATGTACAGTCCTCTACCAAAAGTTCAAATTGTTTTATGTGAAGAGGTGGAAATGACTGTTGCTGCTTTGCTGAAAGAGAAAGAAGCTTAGTTATCAAAGAAAAGGTTTAGGGAACAAGGTGAAGTTAGGCCTGACTTTGAATAGTGGATCCCTACCTCCAGATTAATTATCCTCACTACATGGAAAGCAGTTAATGTTGATGCTACTGATAGGGGAAAATGGTACCAAGAGTAAGAATGAGCTAAGCACTTAAAGAAAATAGAGGTTATCCAAAAATTCAGACATGATCTGAAGACAGGGAAGATCCCTGCTAATTCTGTTGAGCCAAGTAAATACTTTCCCAAGCCTTATCACTATTTTGAGATACAAAGGCTCAAGGAGGAAAAGATTTCTAAGGCCAAGGTTGACAAAGGCAAAAAGATAGCAGATGATAATGTGCCTGAAGTAAAAGCAAAGATACAATTTGGAAAAGGCATAGTCACCAAAGATCAAGAGGATTCTTGGAATATGTTTTCTAGTGATTATGTAACTTTACTTTTAGATCAGTGAAAAAAATTAAACAAATATAATCCTTGAACAAATTTATTATAAAAATTTTTATTGCACTATGTTCCATATGTGTTATCATTTGTGTATCTTCATATGTTGCTCAACACTATTGATTTTATAACTCTATCATTGTATATCATTGAATTGAGGTTATGACTTCTCTAAATAGGAGGAGATTGGTGGGTACATTGGACATAATGTAATTGATTTGAAGAAGCCCTTTTAACTCAATGATGTACACATATTTGTATTTGATGTATATTTAAGTTTATGTTTGCAGGTTGCCTATTTCTTATTGATTTGACAGGTGGACACAAGAAGCTGACTGGATTTTGAAGAAAGATTGTCTAAGTACAAAAAGCATCGAGTGTAGTCAGCAAAGTGCTGAGTGAAGTCAGCACAGTTTACTTTCAGCAACATGCAGTGCAGAAAAATGGCTAAGTACAAAGCTGTCGGCACACTTCAACTGTATCGACACCTTTGCAGAAGTTGTGTCGAGATAAGTCGGTTAACTTGACACATAGAAGATACAAGACAGCTGTGTCGAGACAAGTCAGTCGTCTCGACACCTTGAAGACTAAGTCAACATACTTGACACTATAAAGCTTAAAGCAGTTGTGTCAAGACAATACAACTGTTTCTACACAAAGAAGATGAGAGATTTTACTGAGTAAAATTATGTCGAGACAAATCAACTATCTCGACACAATGAAGAATTAAAGCATAGACTTTCCGACATCAGGAAAACAGTTGTGTCGAGATAACCCAACTGTCTAGACACAAGGTAGAATAAAAGATGTCTACACAGACAATGCTTGTGTTAAGACAAGTCAATTGTCTCGACACTCTCAAGTTTCAGATGAAAATTCTTACAAGTAGAATTGTGTCAAGATTGCTGAGATGTCTCGACACAAGTATCAAGACACTTTGGACATCTCGACATATATGTTTCAGAAAATGTGCAGAGTCAACACTGAAGTGTCATGATAAGTCAGAACTGTCACATCAGTTACAGGATTAAGATATTTCAACAGAAATAGTCTGAGGAAGGATCTGTAGCATGATGTCAGACGCTGATGTCATCATTCAGTTACCAGCCATCCGTGAAGGATATAAATAGAGAGGTTGTCTACACCAACTGAAAGATATAGAATCGATAAAGCAAACAAAAATTCACAATCTTATTACAATCCTGGGGAGGAGGAGGAGGAAGACGAAGGTCTTCAAATAAATCTCCAGATCCTTTCACCAAGTTGATCTGAAGATTAAGGTGAATCTGATCTACAATTTCTTCAAGGAAATCATGCCGATCAACATCAAGAAGATTGCAGATCCAAAGAAGTAACTTTTTGGTAAGTCAATTTATCAAGAATAAATCCTTTGCTGTTGATTCGAAGAATCTGTGCTAACAGATTAGTTAGACTACAGAATTTCTGTTTTCTGAATATTATTGTTTATATTTTCACCTCATAATTTTGTAAGATCTCCTTGAAATCAGAGTGGGTAGAAGATCTTATCTTTGAGTTGTAAGCCTAACTTATAAAGGCTGAGGTTGGGTTCCTGAGGGACCAGAGGTAGGTGGTTTTGGGTGAATCACTGAGTTATAAGCCTAATTTATAAAGGCTGAGGTAGGGTTCTTGAGGGACCTTAAGTAGGAAATTGGGAGAATCTCTGAGGTAGGACCTGTTGGTTGGAGTGTAGGTTTCTTAACAGAAACTGAGACTATAGGATCTTTAGATCTGAGTTAAAGAGGAGGAGCTATAACCTTATCTAGTACATTGCTAGTGAGGAAGAATGGGGAAAGTGGATGTACCATAGATAGAGCAACCACTATAAATTCTTTGTGTGCAGTGTGCTGTGGATTGTTTTTGCTTGTACTGTGTTCTGAATTCTATAACTACAGAAATAGTTAAGTGATAAAGGATTGCAAAAGTATTTTAAAAAGTCACATATTAACCCCCCCATTAGGTGATTATCTACCCATATGATTATCTTTCCTTAAATCACCTATCTCATTCCTAATATCTCACTCTATAACTTTTTGTGACATTTTTCCTCCTTCCCAGCTCACGATTTTCGATCGCTCTTCTCGACCTCTCTCTTGCTTGCCCTACTTCGTTCATCGCTACTTCCCCTTGTTAAGTTGTCTGACTTCTAATACTTCACACAACAGAACACCATTCTCGACAGACTCTTCGTCATGCGACGTTTGTGTTTTCCTCTTCACGCAACGTCTAGGTCATTTGTGTTTTCCTCTTCTTGCTCGTTGTTCCCTCTTCATTCTCTCTACTCAACTCTACGCCATCTGCATTCATCTATTCATGCTCGTTGCTCCCTCTTTCTTATCACTTCTCCCTTGTAACGAGCTAGATCATTACAAGACCTTAAGTGAGATCACCGGTGCCAGAAATATCTGCTATCGCTTATCACTAAAGAGCTAATGATAAAAATAAACTTCAATACTTTCATTAAATTCAAATCTCAATTCAATTACATATTTAAAGGCTAATAAATAGTCATTGCAGGGAGAAGGGAAATAATGTCATTTCGAATATTCTAGAAATATGCCTCCCACGGATCACGATTCCTAGCCATTGGATGAAGTACTGCCTGTGAGTATCTAGGTTGCAGGTTGCTGGGATAAAGGTCACTATTGGATGGTAAATGGGAGTTTACGACCGTCCGATGTATGTAGCGGTCATCATGAAGGCCGCTACATTCCAGCCTTCCTTAAAAGCGATGCCTCGTTGTTTAATTCATCATTTTTGCTTGAGGTTAGTGTTTTGTGGAGCAACGGCGGTGTTGGAACACCCTATTACTAATTTGGGTAAGGATCACTATGTTTTTAGGAAATTAGTTTGACCTAGATGTATAGTTGAAAAGGTCAAGTTAGAATGAGTCTAGGGCTTAGAACTTAGGTTTGAAGCTACCCCCAGGACCATTCAAGGATTCAGACTTAGAGCTGAGGCAAAGAAAATTATCATCGAGCTTAGGTCGACGAAATGTCGAACTTCGTTCGACGTTCTCTGAGCGCATCTCTGCTAAATCGTCGAGCTCCGGTCGACGATCTTCGAGCTCAGATCGATGATCTGTCTTCAGCTTATTCTTCAGGTCGCTGAGCTCTGGTCGATGATCTTCGAGCTCAGGTCGACGTTTCTTGTCTGATGTTCATTTCAATCTCTGAGCTCAGGTCGACGATCGTAGAGCTCAGATCGACGTTTTTCCTGAGAGATCGACGACTTTGAGGATTCAAATTCAGTCAGCTTTTGGAATGATTTTCAAACTCTCTCAGCATTTATTTCAAGAGATCTGCTAGCCGTTTTCATTTATTCTGGAGCAAGTTTCAAGGGATTTATCAGAGAATGTTTATTGGAATTTCCTCCAGAAGACAAAACATTTATGGAAGACATTTATTGACTGTTAACGGCTACCTTGGATAGAGGATCTTCAGAGAATAAATTATCTTCTCCAATCTGATAGAGACAACAACAAAAGACTACACAAGAATAGACAATCTACAACAAGAAATTCTCAGTACAGATTCACAGGATAGTGAGATCAATTCAAAAATCAAGTGATCAATCCTGGAGAATTAGTTGGCATACTGAAAAGTGATCATAACTTCAACATCAAGGACTCCAGACAATTCATATTTCAGCCTCTGCTGAAACCATCTTCTGCTGGAGATCTGAAGCTTCTGAAGACCTATCACCCTAGCAAAGCTCTCATCTTTCTCAGGGGGAGCTTTGACAACACAATCAATCCACTAAGTCTTTTCTCAGTGATTGAGACAGAGAAGACAACTTCACCTCTTTCTTTTTCTTTTCCTGCTGTAAAAGGCTTATCAAAACTCCCTTCAAAAGTCTTGATTCTGGTTCTAAGAGCCTTGTCAAAACTCAGTGGTGGCAAGACACCTGATCAAAAAATCTAGTGTGGTTTTTGAGCACCTTATCAAAAGCTCATTGGTGCCCAGGACACCTGATCAACTCATCCTGCAGTGGATTCCTACCAAGGGTGGTAGAAGAGTGGATGTACCCAGGTTTTTGGGGAACCACTATAGTTCCTTGTGTCTTCTGGTTTCTTGTGGATATTCTTTGCTGTGTGCTGTGGTTTTTATTCTTACTGCTTTAGTTTTATTTTCTACATCAAAGCACCTTACACCTATACATAAATTAAGCCTTTACTGCTGTGCATTTTTAAATTGTAAATTTACTTTAAAATACTCTATTCACCCCCCCTCTAGAGTTAAGATAGATCTTACCCTCACTTTCAGGAAGGTCTAGAGATAATGACGACAAACTGGACATATGCCAGTATCGTTGAAGGAAACTGCAAAATCGCCACCGAGGGAGTCGCCAAGTTTGTTTGCTGTGTGATTGAGGTGCTTTCGTCATCCATCGAGGAGCAAATGCCGTGGTGGTATGGTTTTTTGTTTCTCCTTCTAAGTCTGCCGCTTCCTGAGTGTTGTGAGATCGATCCTTTCTTCGATCTTGCTTATTTTCTATTTTTGCAAATGGAGTCCTCTTTGTGCTTTTGTGTGCAAAATCAGGAGTTGCACCATTTTTGCTGGAATGTATTTTGTGGGGAATGTCTGTAGCTGAATCTAGCAGTCCCTGATTTTGGTTGTGTTCCTACATTGAAGTGTAAGTTAGAGCACTTTTTGGTGGAAGGGAGGCGATAATTTGGGGATCGATGTCGTCAAATGATTCCCATGAGCTATCTTCGGGAGCCAACCCATTCTATTGAATAAGAACTTGTTGCTGTGGCTTACCATTAACCATGATTGTGCATTCATCCAACAATGTTAAGATATCATGAATCAAGTATCATTATAGAATGAATGTAGTAAATCATGCACTATAAGCTGGGTGGACACATAATAAGGTTTTAGTAATGATGAATGAAAAACTGGGTGAATCCTTGCGTGATCTAGTAAAGCTAATTTATATGCAGTTGGTCCCAATCATTCAGTAACAGTGAATGGGCCGTAATATTTGAGATTAAAATGATTTGAAGATTTAGGTCGTAAAGTTAATTGATGATTGGGTTGTAATTTAAGAAGAACTTGGTCACCAATTTGGATGGTTTTGTCGACCCATTTTTTATCGGCTAAGTTCTTCATTCTGAGTTGTGCCTTGGATAAATTTTTTTTTAGTTGGGACAAAAGTGTGTCTTTGTTTTTCAAATATTTCTGGATGGCTTGAATATGACTGACTCCAGAGAAGTATTATAGAAAACTGGGAGGGATGCGGCCGAACAAGACCTCAAAAGGGGACATTACGGCTGAGGTTTGGAAAGAAGTATTGTAACGGTATTCTGCCCAGGGTAAAATTGAAGTCCATACTTTTGGGTTGTGATGTGCAAATAGGCGTAGGTATTGGTTAATACAGCGATTGACTCGTTCTGTTTGACCGTCTATTTGTGGGTGGTAGGATGAGCTAAATTTTAGTTTTGTCCCATTTTGCATAAAAAGTTCTTTCCAAAAAGCGCTAAGGAAGATTGATCCCCTATCATAGATTATTGATTCAGGTATTTCATGTAATTTGCCACAATTATCCCAAAATATTTTTGCTATTTGGGAACCTTGGGCTCCGGATGGGACTGGGGCAAAGTGGAACGCTTTAGATAGTCGATCCACTATCACTAAAATTTTAGTGTAGGAATTTGACTTTGGTTAGTGGGTTATAAAATCTAGTGTAATGTAAGCCCAAATATTTGCAAGGATTGGCGAGGGTTGTAAGAGTAAAATGGGATGCTATTTGGTGGTTTTTCTTTTTGGCAGAGGTCACAATTTTTAATAAGTTATTTGATAACGTTTGCGAATTGAGGCCAATAAAAATAGATTTTGATGTGTTTGACGGTAGTTAGAATGCCGGATTGACCTCCACTCTTAGGATTATGAGTTTCATAGATTATGGTAGATTGAAAAGGACCTTTAGGAATATATAAACTCTTTCGATAAAAAAGTTGTTTATTCCTTAAAATCCAGTTAGGTATAACATTTGGTTTTGTTTGAAGTTGTTGTAACGTA
The DNA here is from genome assembly GCA_039513925.1 of Platanthera zijinensis. Classification (NCBI taxonomy): domain Eukaryota; kingdom Viridiplantae; phylum Streptophyta; class Magnoliopsida; order Asparagales; family Orchidaceae; genus Platanthera; species Platanthera zijinensis. Next base: position 39,076,963 of record CM077091.1, on the reverse strand, counting down.
GATTGGGCATAGGAGTCCTTATCATAATATTTATGTAAATGACCGAACAAATGATTTTCTGGGAGGAAAATAAATGCACAAAGTGAGTGGTCGGTATTTTCATAAAGTCTGGAAAGCGTGTTAGCTACTTTATTTTGTTTACCTAGTTTATACTGAATTTAAAAATCAAAACCCATACTCTTTGTTAGAAACTTTTGTTGTTCAGGTGTATTTGCTAGTTGGGTTGTGTAATGTATTATGGTTCGTTCGAATTATAAATTGGGTTCCTAATAAGTAGTGTCTCCATTTATGGAAAGCAGAAGATATTGTTAATAATTCTCTAGCGTAGGTCGACTTATTTTGTTTCGGGATGGACAATTTTTTACTGTAAAATTCGATTGGGTGATCTTCCTGTAATAGGACTGCTCCAATTCCTAATCCTGATGTGTCTGTATCTATGGTGAATGGGATATTAAAATTGGGTAGGGCTAATATTGGTTTGGACGATATTAGGGTTTTGATTGTATTCAAAGCCTGTGTGGCTTCCATAGTCTAAGTAAAATTTCACATTACCAGTAGGTCTGTCGTTAGGGTAGTTATGGTGGAATTGTTTGGGATGAATCTACGATAATAACCAACTAGTCCCAAAATTTAGTGTAGTTGTTTAATGGACGTTGGGATTGGCCAATCAACTATTGCATTAATTTTGTCCTAGGTTGGTTGAACACAGTTTTCAGAAATAATGTGGCCGAGAAACTCTACAGAGGTGATGGAAAAAGAACATTTATTTTTCTTTACAAACAATTTATTATCCATTAGTAGTTGAAAAAATATTTGTAAGTTATGTTGGTGAGTGTCTAGGTTCGATCTATATATGAGAATATCGTCAAAATAAATCACAACAAATTTGCGTAGATGCTCCTTAAAAATGTAGTGCGTTAAAGACTGAAATGTTGTTGGGGCATTAAATAATCCAAAAGACATAACTAAGTATTCAAATAATCCATGATGAGTTCGGAAATCGGTTTTTGAAATATCGTCTTTGTGCATTAGCACTTGGTGATAGCTTGATTGTAAGTCTAGTTTTTAAAATATTGTTACATTGTGTAGTTTGTCTAAGAGTTCGTCAATAGTAGGCATTGGGTAAGAGCCTTTTATAGTCAATGAATTTAAAGCTCTGTAATCTACATAGAGTTGCCAAGATGCGTCTTTCTTCTTAACTAATAAGACCGGTGAGCTATAGGGTGAGCTGCTCAGTCGAATGAGTCCGTTCTTCAGTAATTCATTTATTAATTTTTTGATTTCGTTTTTCTGAATGTGTGGATATCTGTAAGATCGTACCTTGGAAACTATTTCTGGTGTTGTTAAGCATATTCTATGGTCTTGAGGGCGTTGAGGTGGAAGTTTTGTGGGAGGTGAAAATAACTCTGCGTAGTTCTCAATTAAAGTGGCAAAACATGATGGGTATGAAGAGTCCGAACTATTGTCGTCTGAGTTCTTTTGTATAAAACAGAAAGCAATTGCGGTCACTATACTTTGTTTAAGATTTTTTTTAAGAGTGGTATGGGAGATAGTGTCAGTGTTGAATCCCTTTAGGCCTTGCAAAATAATCGTAGTATCATCTTTGTTAAACATCATCTCATTGTGCGGTAATTTGTGGTTATGGCGCCTAATGATTCCATCCAATCATAGCCTAAAATGACATCTGCCCGTTTTAAGTCGATTACAAATAGTACTAGATTGAAGTCATGTCCCTAAATATTTAATTTTGTGTTTGGGCATGAACTTGAACATACAAGTTTGGCGCCATTACCCACTGATACATGAAATGGTTTAATCACATGTTCATGTAAACCTACTTGTGCTACTACCGTAGGAGAGATAAAGTTATATGTGCTTCCCCCATCTATTAAAATATGAACCGGGTGTTTTTCATTTATAGTTCCATTAATTCAGAAAGATTTTGTTGAGAAGGAGCCCATTAGGGCGTTAAAAGATATTTTATAGTTTGTTTGGTCTGTTGGACTATCAGATTCGTTAGAGGAATCTGAATCCTTTGTGCTTTCCTGTTCCATGACTTAGAGTCTTGCTCTATTCCTACATTTATTCCCCGCCACATTTTTGTCACAAGTGTAACAAAGGCATTTTCCCCTCTTTTGTTGTAGTTCCTCTAGGCTCAGTCTCTTAAACGTTGGTTTTCCTGGGTGGTTTGTGTTTTATTTACTATTTTGCATAGACCAGTTTAATCGAGGGTTGTAAGGTTCGTTGGTGGTGGATTTTCGTCATTTTGTTCCTCAAATAATCATGCTAATTTAAAGGCGTGATGAGGATTAGTCGGATATTGTGTGATAACATGGTGTTTGATTTGTGGTTTAAGTCCTGAAACGAAAGTGTTTATTAGAAAGGAATGTCCGTAATCAGGTATTTGTGAGGAAAGATCCTCGAATTGGTCCTGGTAATCAGTGACAGAATAGATTTGAGTCATTTTTGTTCTTCATCCCAAGGGGTGCTCATAATCGGATGGACCAAAATGTTCGTAAACAGCTATTTTAAAAGTATTCCAATCGTAAAAAGTATTATTTCGCACTAAAACCTGAAACCAGCGTGATGTGGGTTTATAAAGATTAGCAGAAGCGGAAAAAAAATGATCATGAGAGGGTATAGAGTGGAACCTGAAGTATGATTCAGCTTTATAAATCCTTTGGCAAATAGTGTGAGTTCAATCCCTCAACTTTGATGACTTTAGGAAATCAATACTTAAAATTTTATTTGATAGAATTCAGTCCCTCTACTTTAATAAACACCCAAAATCAGTCCTTACATGTAACACTTTTAAAAACATAATGGAATAAGATAAAACTTTACTTTTTTGGCAAGGTAGATTAATCCAAGGCGATAAAAATTTACTGGACGATTTCACTCATTTCTTCTCATTTTGGGATTTGCACCAGCTGCTCGCAAACGATGTCGTCTTCTCCCCTCTCAAAACCACAGCGACAATGGGATATCTTGCGCCGGAGTACACTAGAACAGTCGGACTGATGGAAAAAATCAATGTTTATTCCTTTGGATCGTCATGCTTTAAAGTTCAAGTCCTTCTTGAAAACAGAGCTACCCATTTGAAACTCCCTGGTGAATATGATGGCATTGAAGACCACATTGATGGAAACCTAGAAGGCTACTTCTCCAGAGAAGAAGCAGAGTATAATCGTGCAGAAATTACATTAGTTTTTACTAGTAGGATTCCAAACCAAAGTCTTGCAATGAAGAATGTTCTTGAAGAACTCATCAGCCTTTCTAGGGGAAAAGATGAATATTAATGAAGTTATCTTGTTATAACTTTATTTATCATTCATTTCCTGTGGTTTACCGACTATTATCTCCCTGGGTTGCAGTTTTGGAGAAGTCAGATCCAAGGCTGAAGATGAAGTTGGTGTTTAAGGAAGAAGATGAACAGTAATTTGTTATCTAAAAAAGAAAGTTGCATCTTATTCCGTTATTGTATTTAACGGTGTTATAAGTCGGGACTGATTTCAAGAATTTACTAAAATAGTGGGACTGAATTCTTTTGAATTAAATTTTAAGGACTGTTTTTTGAAAGCCATTAGAGTTGAGGGGCTGAACTCACAGTTTTGCCTAAATCCATTCAGTCGGATCCCCCTTAGAAAATCTTGAGAAGACAAAACTTACGTGTGTATTTAGATGGACTTCTGGCCGAAAGTACTCCGGTTGATTCTGGAGGTTGTAGAAATGTTCTTGTTGGAAGAGTCCATTATTGTATGTGTTTGGAAATGGAGGAGCAGGTGGAAACTGTTGTCCCGATAGTCCTTGTTGTCGCTGGGGAGTTAACAAATGTTTAGATTCTAAATACGCTTTAATGACGTCGCGCCTAAGAGAAGCTCTACTTATCTGTTGATATTTGGGCTGAAGGCCTCCATGTATGTATTCCATCGCATCCTCGTTGTCGTAATTGCTGAATGGCAACTCACGTTTGATGACATGTTTCATCTGCAGGTCCCGTTGGCAAAGTTGATCGTATGTCCAAATTTGTCCTGCTCCTAAAATTTGGGCCTGACTGGACTCAGGAGCTTGTTTCGACACACAAGTCTTAAGGTGTCTTGATAGTGTCGAGTTGACGGTAAGGGTCAACAACTTCGAGCATAATTTGCATCGCGCCTTAAATTTTGCGCCAACTACAACCTTATCGAAGTGCTCCCAAACTGTCGCTTTACGATTGTGCTCCACCAATACAGCCGTACTCTGAGTAGACGATCCAGGCGTTGAGGAGGATGACGTCATGCTATCGTTGAGGAAGTGGGAGCCTTGGAGAGTGAGAGATTGAGTGAGTTGGAGACTTGGAGAGAGAAATAGAGAGAGACTGGGAGAGAGAGTGAGGGGGCTCGGGCTGGGGATTGGGGAATGAAAGAGAGTGAGAGTGAGTGAGAGAGAGCAAAAGAGAGGGGTGGGGGGGGGGGGCAGGTGGGGGGGGGGGGTTAAAAAAAAATAAACTTTTTTTTAATATAATAATGAGCCTAGGGCCTAGGCTGGCCAGGCTAGGCCCTAGGCTCTGTACAGCAGTACATCAACTGCTGTACAACAGTTGATGTGCTGCTGTACAGCAGCGGCCAGCGGGGCAGCTGGCTTCTGTAGGGCTGCTATCGGCTCTTATTAGAGTCGTTAGCAGCTAAAGGCTCTAATAAGAGTCGTTAGCAACGACTCTTATTAGAGTCGTTTAATTAACAACTCTAATAAGAGTCGTTACCCTTTGAGTTTTTCGGTCGGGCTTTGCCCGAGCCCGGGCCATCCCGAAAATCGGGCTTTGCCCGACCCGACCCGGGTATCAGGCCGGGAAAGTGCTCTAAACTTGAGTCCGACCTTGGCCCGGACTGGGCTTTTGCTGGGCCGGGCCTCTCCGGGCCTTTACCTAGCCGGGCTCGGGCCGGCCCACTGGGCCAGATCCTTTTGTACACGGCTAACTCCAAACAGAGCCTTTGTTCAATGTTCTTTCAATTCTTACCATGGTTCATAGATTAATTTTTTTTCCAGCAGAAATTTATTTGTATTTAAAAATGCATTAGATTCCTTTTTTAACTCATGGGGTTTAGGCGCTAAAAATGCATCCGATTATACCCCCAGTTTTATAATTTTTCGCCAAATGTATTTATAATTGGAATTGATTATCCGACAAACCTTATATTGTTCCATTTTGGAATTGAAAACCCCAATATTTTAATGGAATAGATTATGGTTCTGTTTGGGACAGCTTATGTTGATCAATAATCTCTATTTAAAACGCAAAAGCATTTTTATAGTTGTTTGTTTGTACAGCTTATATAAAATCACTTCTTTTAAAATTGATGATAAGTTGATTTTTAATAAGCTATCCGGGTCCAGCTTTTATGCCTTCTCATAAGCGCTTATCTCTTAAAAAAGTCATATGAGTGATTTTTTGTCCAGATATGATTTTTTCGTTCCGAGCGCGATTTTTTCGCCAGGGCACGATTTTTTCGCCATGACGCGTTTTTTTTTTCGCCCGGGTGTGTTTTTTTTCGCCCAGGCGCGATTTTTTCGCCCGGGGGCGATTTATTTGCGCAAACGCGATTTTTTCGCCCGGGCGCGATTTTTTCGCCCTAACTCGTTTTTTTCGCCCGGGCGCGTTTTTTTCGCACGAGCGCGATTTTTTCGCCCGTGTGAGATTTTTTCGCCCGGAAGCGCTTTTTTCGCCCAGAATCATTTTATTCGCCCGAAAGCTCTTTTTTCGCTAGGAAGCGATTTTTCGCCCGGAAGCGATTTTTTCGCCCAAAAGCGATTTTTTCGCCCAGGCGCGGTGAGAAGTGATTTTTTTGCTCGGACCCGTATTTTTTTGCCCGGACGTGTTTTTTTCGCCCGGGCATGATTTATTCATCCGGGAGTTTTTTTCTTTTTTGTCCAGGCGAAAAATTGCATCAGGGTGAAAAAATTGTGTTGGGGGAAAAAATCGCGCCTGTGAGAAAAAATTGCGCCCGGTACAAAAACATGGTCGGTCGAAAAAATCGTGCCCGAGCGAAAAAAACGTGCCCCGGAGAAAAAAATCGCGACCGAGCGAAAAAACCGCGATCGGGCGGGAAAAAACGTGCTCGAGCGAAAAAAACGCGCTCGAGCTAAAAAAACACGCCCGGGCGAAAAAATCGCGGTTGTGCGAAAAAATCGCGCCCGCGTGAAAAAAATGCATCCGGTTGAAAAAAAATTAGGCGAGCGAAAAAAACGTGATCGAGCGAAAAAACGCGACCTGGCGAAAAAATCACGCCCGAGCGAACAAATTGCGCCCGAGCCAAAAAAATCACGTCTGGGTGAAAAAAATCGAGCTTGATCGAAAACAATCTTGACCGGACGAAAAAAATCGTGACGGACGAAAAAACACTCCCGAGAAAAAACCGCCCCCAGGCAAAAAAATCGTGCACAGACGAAAAAAAACACGTCCAAACAAACAGACTCTTATGAATAAATGAGAAATTTAGATAAGCACTTATGATCAAACTATCCAAACAGTCGACTGCTTATTCATCATTGATTTTATAAAATCTCTATGCAAACATCAATTTTCAATTAGCGGCTTATTCATCATCATAAGTTGTCCCAAACAGAGTCTATAACTCCTGTTTTAAACGCATGGTTCAGGCACAAAAATTTTGTTTCTTCTAGTAGGTTTTGTAAGTTATCCCCAAATATTAATTTCTCAGTAGTATCTGTCTATCATTATTATTATCCAGCGTAAACTGTTATGTATTTAAGTCATTTAATATTTTGCATATCAAAAGTAAAACATTTGATATCAAAAAATATTATGAAATTGGGAATATCATAGTCCATGAAATAGGGAAAATAGTTTGTGCATTCAAAATTTGATATTCGATGTATTTTATCGGATACTTGAAAATGTGTTAAATATCATTGGTCGTTGATTCATCTACAACACAATGTGCTATTTCATTTCAATCAATAGAAACACCTAGGGGGAGATAATTTTATTCGTTTTGTGCTAGAAGGGTTATTAATGTGAAACACCTATGGAGAGATAATTTTATTTTTTCGAGAACCTTCATATATTGAGATGGGAAATCAATTTCATGTCTTTATTTCATGTTTTTATTACTTGATGGGGATGCCAATATTTATATCAATCAGGGTGCGGTTAGCCAACTCCCCATGATCTCTATCGAATTAGTGGGATAATGAGTTTGACCAGAGCGCGCGCGATCACCGCATGTGATACCATTCACACTATTCCCACTATGCACACCACCCAAACTATTGAAACTTGAAATCGGTCTCTGTGGAGTTCGACACCCTAGTAGGGGGCAACTTGCACCTACTTCTCCCAAACGAGAGCAGCTGGCCGGTCTCGCGGAACTAAGGAATAGACCATGAGCTGCAACGTGGAGGTCCCATCACATACCCGGAATATCTTAAAGCGCTTTCCCTCTCTATCCAATGTCGAGCTAGGCACCTTGGGGTGGAAGAAAACCTGAAACCCCCTCTCCAAAGTACCTTAAGGGTCTATTTATAGTTTTTTGAGTCTGGTCTGTTGATAGCGGAATTTCGCTTTCCGGTTTTACAAAATGCACCCCAAAGTGGTCAGCCAACAACCAAACTTTGTTGTTTGTAAGGGTTATTAATAGGCCAAAATGAGCTTCATGGGGGTGGCGAGTACCTAATGAAGCGAATACTCGCCACTCACCCTGATACTGGATCTCGCCTTCCTAGGGAGATGATCTCTCCCCAAGGTGGCGTGCACTCTCCCCTAGAGGGCTTAACTCACCTTTGGGAGTCTGGTCTCGCCCCTGGATAGTCTGCACTTACCCTTGGAGGACTTAACGCGCCTCTATGGGTATGGTATCTCCCTTGGGTAGCCTACACTCGCCCCTGAAGGGATGAACTCGCCCTTGGGGGTCTGGTCTCGCCCCTGGGTAGCCTGCACTCGCACTTGGAGGGCTGAACTCACCTCTGTGGGTCTGGTCTCGCCACTGGGTAGCCTGCACTCACTCCAGGAGGGATGAACTCGCCTATGGGGGTCTGGTCTCGCCCCTAGGTAGGTTATGTCCTTTAGGCCCTCCTCGATCGTCTTTGGTTTGGACGAATTACAGGTTATACTCAAACTACTACTACGTCGTGTCCATTGACGTCTCCTTCACCGGTGCCGGGGTGACCGCGCCAAGCCGACCGCACAAGGCTGTCGCCCAACCGCGGGGTACCGCCTTCAAGGGGCGGCCGATCCACAGCCACCGCCCGATCGCAGGGTGTCGCCCGCATGGGACTGCCGCTCCAAGGCCGTCCCCCGGGCGCGGGGCGCAGCCCGGCCATAGGGCGACAAAAATGGTCGGCCGCTCAATGGCCGGCGCCCGGCCGCGCGACGCTTCCCGGCTGCAATGAGCCGCCCGCATGGGGCGGTCACTCCACGATTGCTCTATGATCGCCTCCCGGCCGTGGGGAGATGCCCACAAAGGGAGGCCACTCCACGATCGCCGCCCGGCCGTTGTGTGACACCTATAAGGGGCGACCGCTCTACTATAGCCACCCGGCTGCGGGGCGCCGCCGAAAGGGGCAGTAGTGCCTCGACACAGGGGAGGATCCAGAGGGGGCCCGAGGGATACTGGCACCCCCATTATTTTTCAAAATGGTTAGTGTATTTGGATTTCTTTCGTCGAGACAATGAATTTTGACTACTTATACGTCAAAAACGGTGGCCAGATGAAAGAGAAATTGCTCCGATAAGATTGAAACGTTCAATTTTTTTGAAGGAAGTTGATGTCTGACCTCCAATGTTAAAAATTTTAGAACTCTGTGACGCATTAAAAAATTAATTGTGTGCACCCCCATTATCAATTTGTGCACCCCCATTATTAATTTTCTGGATGCGCCACTGCTGGCTCGACCGCCCCTCCCCGTGGCCGCTGCCCAAAAGGGGCGGGCGTGCCTCGACTGCCCCTCCCCGTGGCCTCCCGTGGTGGTCCTTCCTTGTCGGCGGCCGCCCGCCGTTAATATGACTGCCCGCACTCGTCGCCCTTCCCCGTCGTATGATCGCTCTATTGCGATCACTGCCATCCATTTTTGGGGTAACAACCCACTAACCACCATGATAAGTGTGTGTGTGGGGGGGGGGGGGGTAATTAATTAAATATTTAGGGAATAATATTATGTGAATATTATTTCCCCAAACCATACTCAAAAATATGATATTGGTGGTTATGGTGTGCGGATAGCCGCATAACAACCATAGCGACCTCTTGGATGCTATAAAGGAGCATCATGTCTCCTCTTTCTTACCTTTTTCCATCCCCGCTTTTTTATTCCTCAGGCCAAAGCTCTGTCAGATTCCTCCTACGAGCAACCGCCTCTCCAGCAGGAGATTTGGTAAAGTCCACCAAAAGGGAGCGATTCTCGTAAGTTGCTCGGCGAAATCTCCAAGCACGCATCACCTTTCAAGTCAGCACCAACAAAGCTCCGCACATCCCGTAGCCGTGACCAACTCCAGTGTGTTACTGAAGAGTGACCATCATCGCCGACGGAAGTTAGCCTCAAGCTTCATGTGAGGTGGCTTGTCGCCCACCGAGCACAACTATATTCTCTCTCTCACACCTAAGTGTAACGATGAGCAGCCTGTCGCCCTCAATTCTCAAACCAACTTATAACCCGCAGAATATAGTGTATTTCGACCGGCACAGATCTGGTAACGTGGTTTTTTACCCGGTTAAGGGGTTTTTCCAAGTTAAAAACATAGTGTGTTCTACTTTAATCATTTTATGACGGTGTGTGCACTTGACCGCTCCGCGAGCTAAGATGGCCAAATCTAGCCCTGAAAGTATTTAGCGTCTACCTAAATCACCTAGAGGGGGGTGAATATGCGATGTTTGTGTTTTTTCACGGAATAAAAAATACTTTTAAAATAGAAACACATAGAACACCGAGATCTATAGTGGTTCCACGAGTTGGGTACGTCCAATGTCCCGCCTCGCCTATCTACCACGAAGAGCAAGATTCAGCTACTTCACCTTTCATAGATTTCGAAAAATCTTACACCTCAGAGCTGCAACTCCTTCAACTCGGAGACGATGCTCCTACCACTCAGAGAACAATATCTCCTACAACTTGATCGACAACGAGATCTACAAATCGATCCACAAACAGATCTACAACTCAATCCATAAACTGATCTACAACTCAGAGATAAAATCAACTACAAATGTAAAAGAATATAACACAAAAAAATTAAACAATCTTGACAAGATATGAATTCTTCTATCCATCGTTCTTTGAAAAAAGTTTATCTTGAAAAATCTTGTAGAATACTTAAAATATTGAAGCTTTGAAGACTTGGATCTTGAATCTCAATTTGACTAGATCTGAAAGAGTAGAGATCTGCAGAGAACAACGATCCGGTCAAATCAGGTGAGGAAGATCAAATCGTGCACTTTGCTGTCGTCGGCCAATCAGAAATCGCGAGATGCACAGGAGCCGATGTTACACTTTTGGAATCTTTTGCGATTTGAAAATTAGAACGATTAGCACGATTAGGGTTAATGAAATTTGAATCTTTTGTGATTTGAAAATTAGAACGATTAGCACGATTAGGGTTGATGAAAAATCCACCCTAAGTATTTATAGGCATCCTCAATAGTAACGTTTATAAAAGAATTTCCAAAACAAGAATTGCGAAATTACTGTGCATGACCGTCGTTCAACCCGAGCCGCGAATTGAAAAATAGATGGAAAAATAACCCAAGTCCTTTTCGTCGAGTATCGTCGAGTATAGTTGAGTATACTCACCGAACAAGTATTGATATTCGACGAAATGTACTTGGAGCAATCCATCTCAAACCAACTAACCACTCAACGCCATGCTGAAGTCATACTCGACGAATTCAACGAGTATCAGCTAGTATACTCGACGAATTCGATGAGTATCGGCTAGTTGACTCGACGCACCCGATACCATCGATGTAGTCGATGAACTCGACGCACTCGATGCCATCGACGCAGTCGACGCAGTCGATGCTGTCGACGCACTTGACGCACTCGATGCCGTGATAGTCGACGAATTTGCCTTAGAAAAAACCAGAGAAGTAGTGTCGAGATGATTTGATGAATTCGGCGTGTATCGACATGTATATTAGACGAATTCAGCGAGTATCGTTAGATACATTCGACGAATTCGACGAGTATACTTGATGATACTCGACGAATTTTACTTAACTATTTTCCAACTTCAGATATTCTACCAAAAGTACATATGATGAATTCGACAAGTGCTAGTATGTATATATGGCAAATTCGACGCGTATCAATGAATATACTCGACGAATATCCCTTACAATACTCGACGAATTTTACTTGAGTAAAATTTCTATTCTCCTGAATTCAAGTTCTTCTCCTTCCTTGATCATTCTTATGCACTTAGCATAGAAGTACACCCCAATAGAGAGATTACACGTGAGTCAACACAATGACCTATACAATGAAGGATTACATTATATAGTCCCGTGTTTACTGACCCAATGTAACCTGACATTGGTGTGTACTTAGCAATGTAGACCTGCAAATACATAACTGAAAATACCACATTAAATACAATCTCAATTCATTTTAGCTTAACTGGACCCTTCTTCAAATCAGGGTTATTGTGGATACAATACCCAACATTCACCCTCTATTTAAAGGAGTCAGAATCCTATAAGCTAAGGTGAATTGCACAACAATAATAATAAAGTATAAAACTGAAACGATATATATAAAATTTAAACTAAGCGCACATTCCAGTAAAAATATTTAAATTATATATATATATATATATATATATATATATATCAAAGAGCATTTTTAGTTCGGGGGTAACCACAACCACACACATCAAAAGAAAATAAAAACATCAGCCCTGCCTGCCTTGGCTCTTCTGACGTTGCCTGACAAAATATGCCTTGGGCTTTGGATAATATCTTGGAGGGGCTGTAGGTGCTGCTAGATCATCAAATCTGTGCTTTCATAAATGAATTCTTCTTTTCACGCTGGCCATCTCATACTTGTGCAACTCATCTCTATCATAGTGGTACCACCTATTCTCTCCTCCAATATAAACAACGGTGAAGGTGTCTAAGATAATTCCTCTTGAAATTGCACACCACACCTTAGCCATCTCTCTATTAGGCATATCTCTAACTAGCTCTGACCTGATAGCAGATGAGCCTTCACCATATTTCATTCTCTTGTACACAGGAACAGGAATATCTTCAACCACTTGAACTTCTGTAATGTCAGCAACAACAAAAACAATAGATATGTCTTGAGAGAAATCTTGAGTGTCTTAACAGTATTGCGAGTAATCCCGAGAAGGATGAACCTTGGCATCTAGTGGTGCAGGACCAACAGGTTCTTGAAATTGAGTATCAGCCTGACCTGGTCTACAAAACATCTAACCATGTAACCACGTGAAGTTATCATAACTGTAGTCATTTACCTCCTTTGAAGTTGGCAAGCATGGCGGCTTCAACAGCATGTACCTTAGCTTTAAGGGCATCCTCCCCCTTTCTGACTTCAGCAGCTATTGCATTGGCATAAGATTCCATAGTCTTATCAAAATGAGCCATCGATCGATTGTGAGCACCAATCATTGTAACTGCGTTCGCATCAACATTTCGAAGAACATCCAAGTTACTCTTGAGTCCTGTCATAGTATGAATAATAGCTTGGCCTCCATGAACGAACCAAGAGTCCGGCTTAGTATCCAGCTTTTCAACCTTGACCTCTGCAAGGTTGTTGTACAAGTTTGTTTCTGTCTCTTTCACCCTTTTTAGCACTTTTTGCATAGAGGATTCAAATTGTGCTTGCTGCTTAGCCAACATGGCTTCGATGGTCTTCAGAATATAACTATCAGCACTGGAACTGGAAACATCTTCAAAGTGCGATGTTGGAGGGGAGGGGACATTAACACAAATCTTCGAGTCACTGGAAGACTCATTGACGGAGATAAGTGAGCTTTAGAGAATAGAATAGGGTCTTTAGCCGCAGGTAGGATAGGAGTATGCTCCTCTATATCTACTTTCTCATCTGAAATATCAACTACTTCCTATGGAACAGCTGAAGGAATACCAGATACCTTGGCAATCCTCTTCTCTAGGTTGTAGATAAACCAGTGAACCTTCGTACCAACAGAGATCAGAGACTGGCTAGCCTCAACCTCAAACAATTTAGCCAAAGTAATCTCTAGGAGTAGGACAATCATGTTCTCAGCAGCTCTATTCTCATCAGCATCAACCATTACCTCATCAGAATCATCTCATAATCATCAACATTCAAATTATCCTAAGAAAAAACATCCACAACATCATCAATCTCATGCTCAGAAGGAGCTGGAACATCATCAGCAACACGACCGATAACAACAATCTTACACAGCAGATAAACCAGCTCTTCAACTGTCTCAGGAGCATCTAGAACTAAAACTGAAATGGAAACTAGAACTTTTGCAGCTGGGACATCTAAAACTCTCAAAAGAAACATTCAAGGGCACTCTCTGAGTAGCCAGTTGTGTATCAGTAGGCTCCCCCTCAATTCCTGCACTCAAACTATCAGGAACTTCACTAGGGGTTTAGAAGGAATCCTATCCTCAGGAACATGTTCTTCCTCGTCCACATCAGGAAAAACTCTAGCTCCCACTTGCTTTAGGTGTTGGAACCAAAAAATCGGTCTCTATAAAGTTCACCCTTGGGGAAGGGGTGATCGCACACTTACTTCTCTCCCGTGAGCTAAACGACCAAAGACTTAGGATAGGGAACAGACCCAACACTCCAACACGGAAAGTCCCACCACACACCCGGAAGATCTTAGAATGCTTCCCTCCTTAGCCAAGTGCTAAAGCCAAGGATACCTCAGAAAGCGCAAGAAGACCAGGGCCCAACTCATCTGCTACCTGCCGAGACCCCGGGGGAGAGTGCGAGCCCGCCTGCTCAACTCGCCCCTCACTTGTTCAACCCCGCCTGGGCGAGTCGGCTAGGCCACATGCCTCTCACCATCCTCTAGGCTCGCCTGGGACATGGACCGCTTGATTTGGTCGACCTGGCTCTTGTTGACCCGCTCATCAGATACGGAGTGGAACACAATCCCCGCTCTTTGTGAGGTTGATACAAGCTTAGAAGGAACCATCAAACCCCAAAGGATTCAGTGAGTGCGGCAGGAGTCAGATAGAATCTTACGATTGGACCCACCAACGGCTTTATATATATATTCCTGTGTACCTGGGTGACCTTTGCCATTCCCTTTGCGTTAACCTTTTCGAGATGCCTATCCCCAAAGAGATCCCGGAGAGGCTTGCCCGAGCTCGCGAGTTTTGCTGTGCTTGCATCGCCAACCTGACCAACGTATCCCCCGGTACCCTACTGAGCCGCCTGACAAAATCCGACCCCGCCAAAAAGGCAAAACCTCTTCCCAAGGCAGCCAAAACCATCTATCAAGATCTGAATCCACCTTGGACAGTGGGGATGGCTCCTCTACTTGGCTCACCCTTAAGCTGAAGGATAAAGCGGTCATAGATGTCTCCGCCAACCCGGACAACCAACATAATGACGACGAGTACCTCTCGCCATGAGTAAATACTCCTGACAACTCGCTGCCTAGAACTCTAGACACTCACCTGCGGGACCCATGGCCTCCCTTTGGGATCTTGGGGCTGGACTCGCGGAAGTCGAAGTCGCCGGCTTGCACCACTTCTCGGCAACCTTCTCCCGCTTCTGAACTTGAGGGGTGATCGCCGAAACCATCCTGGTCCTGGGCTTCGACCTTCTCTCCTCAAAAATTCATCTCCCGGGTCACGACAATGAATTGGACCGGCCTCCTCTCCGCACCTCTATGGGGAGTCGAGCTCGCAAGGTAGGTCTTGTACTTCCATTAATTTGTCCCGCCCAGTTCTCTTGTAGTGCTCACCTTTCGCATTTGATGTTGACTAGCTGCCTTTGCAGATCTTTCTAATCAGTCTGGAGCTGACGGATCTTCAGAACCTTCTTGCTACTCGCCCATTCTTTCACCCAGCTCGCTAGACTCCTTCCTGGGCCCCTTGTAGGACAATGATGAGTTGACCGAGGCGAGGAATTGGGATCTTCAAGAAATTGGTGTACGGGCTGTGTAAGGTCCAGGAGGCCAATGAGGCGCTATAGTGAGATTACGTGCTACTCGCGGACGAGGTGTTGGGCAGCCCGACAGGCGAGGTGATGTCACCTTCTCCTCTCCTGGACGAGATCGACGAGAACCTCCAGGCCGTTCGCAAGAACTTGGGGTGGATCCGCGAGCTCCACAACTTACGCCGATCTGCAAGGGGAGTGAAGCGAAGACGGGGTAGGTAGAAATGGCTCCCTTACTGAGCCTACCGACACTCGCACCCAATCCCCTCAGCTCGCGCGTATTGAAATAACTCAAACATTTTTCCTTTGAACTTTCTTTCTTGTGCTCTCTTCTATTGAACTGCGATTCCCCCTGCTTGTAATAACTCAGAACATTTTTTAGATTTCAATGTTTTATTGTATGGTATATTGTTCCTTAGGCTCGGCTTGCCATATGTTAGGACAATGCGTAGGCGTCGGCTAGCTGAGGTTGGCGAGTTGGGGCCAGCGAGACGGACTGCCCGGTCGGCTCGGCCATAAATTATTTTTTCTATAAATAGGACCCCTCACCAACCCCAGCTCATCTCCTTTATTGCGTTCATACCCCCTACTTCTTGCACTTCTCACAACACCTGCTCGCGTTCGAGCTGGCAAGACCTTGTGCATGACATACCCTGACGTCGATGGGCAGTCTAAGTGCGCTCAGAATTTCACCGAGGAATGCTTCTTTGAAGGGAACACCAGTGAGAAGGAGATCGCAGAGTTCATAACCGCCTTCATGCCCTCGGGATTTGTAGCGTGCCGACCGGTGGAGAATGAATCCATCAACACTTTCTATAAAGACGAACTCGCCTTCCCCATCTCGCAGTTCAAGGTGGGGTTGCGCTTACCCCTCTGGCCGGAGATTCGCCAGATCCTCAAGTACTTCGACACAGTGCCCGCGCAGCTGAATTCGAATTCCATCGCTATGATGGTCGGGTTCGCCTGCTTCCTCCGCTGAGAGTTAATAGACTTCAACCTGACCGTCTTCAAGAAACTCTTCACCTATAGGGCGACTAGCGATTGAGTCGCCTTCCTCATGGGTTCGTTCATCAAAGTTCGTGAGATCGCGAACAAGAACCACAACTAGATCTCGAAGATCGTCTTCATCAAGGGAGATCTCGGCAATGTACCCAACTCGCCTCTACAGAAGAGAGAGGAGATGTACCGACCCTCATTGATATCGGGCAATGATGCCAAGCTGCACAAATTCTTTCTCCACAAGGACTTCGAGGCCGCCTTCCTTCAAAGGGGCCTCGACTCGCTCCCCCTGGTTCTGCCCGACGAAGGTAAACCCTTTCCCTTTTCTCTTCTATTGGGCTCGCCAGCATAGACAAATTTTTTTTAAAACAAGTTTTTTCATGTAGGGGAGCATTTGATTCCCGTGAACCTACCATTTACGGTTTCGGGACTCCACCCCGACCCACTTGCGTGTGAGCCGGCATCCGCGGAAGCCTACTGAGACGAGCTGGCATCATCCAAGCCCTCCTCCAGTAAGAGGCGACCTAACCTAGAGGAATCCAGCTCGCCTCATCCACCGCCAAAAAAGAAGATGAGGAGGGCTAAGATGGTCTCCATGGTGAAGAAACGACAGCCAGAGTAGAGAGTCAAGTACATGAGCTCGCCAGAGATCACACCGGAAAAGGAGCCCGAGAGCTCGCAGAAGGACTCTCCAGAAAAGTTCCAAGGGGGAGGCAAGAACCCAACCTCCCCGGCTGCCGAGGAGTATTTATCACGCGAGTTAAGCTTTCCTAAGAGTCACCCACTCTTCGGCTTTGGGGGAAGGGCGAAGGACCAGGTCGGCGAGCCGATGGTCCGATGGGATGAGCAGACTTATAAGCTGTAACATCACTCAGACAACTAGACCCCTTAAGAGTAGTTTTGTCATGACTAAGTCATTACAAAACCCTAGGAAGCCCAAGAAGACCAAGTGGACCTAGGAATGTAGGTGGGGTCACTGTGGTATACAAATAATAGATTTCTAAATACTAGGTTGGGATGATCAAGGGGCTTCACCATGACTCCAAGACCTCACCACAACCTCACCAACCCATGGGATGGTCCATTTAGCCTTAAGGGTCCATTGGAGTCAACCCAGAGTGGCCAATTTGACCTAAGACCATCCTAGGCCTAAATTGGGCAAGGTGCCCTAACTAAAAACAATGTGCCCCTAATGAGCCCAACCAACCCTACCAAGGTCTTCCTACACCTAAAGTGGGGTCAATGGGTCACCAAAGATCCATTAGGGTCAACCCTAGAGCCTGAGTTGACCCAAGTCAACCCTAGCCCTAAGTGGTCAAAGTGCCCTAACTAAGGGGCAAGTGACCTTCAGTGTGCAAGTTAATCCTACACAACCCTTCCTAGACCATAGGGGAAGCCAAGGGGTCACCAAGGACCCCTTGGGGTCAACCAAAATGGTCTTGTTGACTAAAGTCAACTATAGCCCCAACTTGGTCAAAGTGTCCTTCCTAAGGGTCAAGTAACCCCCAAAGTGCCAAGTCGGCCCTACCCAGTCCTACATAGACCCTAGGGGAGGCCAATGGGTCACCAAGGACCCATTGGGGTCAACCCAAAAGGTCAAAATGACCAAGGTCAACCCTAGTCTAGTTTAGGTCAACCTAGCCTAAATGGGCTAACCCAAGCTCAAGCCCTCTTTCATTTGGGCTAACCAACTCTTAATTTTGTGATGATATGAATTAGTTGACTGCAAATAGCCTAAAGGGGTTTACCAAGTCAGCCTTGATGACTAGGAGAGAGGAAACTTCATTTTCTCCCTTTAATGGAGGAGAGAGAAAATGAAGGGAGGGGCCATTCATGGCTAGGAAGGCCAAGAGCCCTCTCCTTTTGGTGGAATCATCTCCCATGGTCAATTAAGTGGAGGCCAAGGGTTTTCCATGCCATGGCAGTGGCTAGGGGAGGAGAACCACCATAGCCGAGCCAAACTTTCAATGGCCATTAATGGCCATTGATGAGTTGGCCCCTCCCCTCCCTAACTGAGGCTTTAAACACCATCAGTGGCCTGAGAGGAGTTTTCCCCACCATTTACCTGAAGAATTCAAGCCCTTCCACTATGTAGTTGCAGAAACCCGAGAGGCGCCACCACCACCATGACGACCCGACGATCGACGTGACTCCAGACCACCACAAAGGTCCTCCTCCTCTCCTTACTCTGTGGGTAGATCTTAGGTTTCAGTTAGAATGAGGATCAGGCTCAATTGAGCCCAATCAAAACTTTCAATTTGCTGGTTTTTTTGGAAATTTCTGCTTGTCGGGATCGTCGAACAAGGCCCCTCCGGCAGCCGTGCCGCCGCCTAGCGATAGCCACCACCTCAATAGAGGTCGTGGTGGCGGTGGCCAGCCAGGGAGGTGGCTGGATGGACGGGAATTTGGCCGGGAAGTGGATCCACGTCGGGATGATCCTGGACATCGACTGGATCTTGAAGAAGACAAGATTCCATCGATGTTGCGCCATGATTCGTGCGCCTTGATGAGAATTAGGAATTAAATGATTCATTTCATGTTATTTTTTGTCACATATTATGCTATTAATGTTTTTAATTATTAAAAATACCTAGATATTTGTACAGAGAAAGTGGTCAACATAAAGTTTGTAGCTCTGGATGTCTAGTTAATTTTAAAATTTATTTAGGTCAATTTGGAGTTCAGGTTAGACCAGGGCATCCATTTTGGTGGGGACTATACCTAGGGCTAGTTCGAGGTTTAAAGGTGTGCCCCCACTTCATCCCTTATCCAAATGATCTAAAGTTTGGACAGGGAGTCACCCTAACCTATACCTAGGTTTTGTCAAAAAATGAGAATTTTTGGAGATAATTTTTCTATAGTTTTACAAATTAATTAATAATCCTTGGGTAAATTAATTAGGAGGCCTAATGACCTCCAAACCCTCCCAAATTTTGGTGAGTGGTCCTCGGGGTCATCATGAGATTCTGTATAAATTTTCACCTCATTTAGAGTTGATTTATTTGGGAAATGAGTAAACCCTTGTTTTGCCCTAAAAGGGGTATTTAGGTCAAAAGTGCACCTTGTGGGTTTAGGTGGCCAAACAACCTCAACAGAGGCTGAAATTTGGGTCACTAGTTTGATATGACATTTAACACCCTCATATGGGTTATGGGGTGGTTTGGGGTAGAAGTGCCCTAGGACCCAAGTTCAAACCCT
Organism: Platanthera zijinensis; assembly: GCA_039513925.1. Classification (NCBI taxonomy): domain Eukaryota; kingdom Viridiplantae; phylum Streptophyta; class Magnoliopsida; order Asparagales; family Orchidaceae; genus Platanthera; species Platanthera zijinensis. The sequence goes on along the minus strand of CM077091.1, from coordinate 39,057,644 downwards.
AAGTTTGGACCTTGGGGGTTTGAGAAGGGCATGGGGTCAAATGCCCTTGTATGGACATAAAATTTGGTGGAGAGGACCCTATGGTGGTTAAAGTCCTCTGGTGGAAATATTAGTGGATTTAGAGATAGTTAAACCCCTCAAAATCCGAACCATAGTTTAGGTCACAAATTTTAAAATGGTATGATGGGTTGTCAAAACCTTAAGAAAAGTTGTGAAACTTGGGTAGTGTAGTCATGAGGTTAATATGAGCCTTTAGTAATTTTATTGGGAATATTAGAACAATATATTTGGTATCTCCTTTGTATTACATGGATTTGCCCTTGATAGTCTTTTGTTTATTATGATCTCACTATTCCTTAGTAAGTTATGAAATTTGGCAAAGGGTATTTTAAATCAATATACTCATACTTGAATTTTATTATAATTTTTAGATGTATATTTTTAGTGCATTATTCACAAGATTTTAAAAATGCAATTATATTCAAAAATATATTCAGAGCTCAATGATTGATTGAAAATGTGAAATTCACGAAAAAGTGTGATTAGGTCAATATGCACATGAAGAAATTTTATCATAATTTTTAGATGAATATTTTTAGTAGTTGTTTCATTAATTTAAGAAAGAGGATTATTGTTCTAAATTAAAATTAGAGCTCATTATTCACTGAAAAGTTTTGAAACTTGGTCAGGAGTGCTTTTAGGGCATTTTAGTCATGCTTGAATTTTCTTATAATTTTTGGAAGCTTATTTACAACACTTGCTTCTTTAGCTGTTAACTATGTGATTATATTTAAAATTATGGACCAGAGACTTAAACCTTGCAAAAAAATTTGGGAGACTTGAATTTACTGTTAATTAGCTACTTAGTATTTATCATAATTTAATGGAGCATTTTGCATGATTGTAAGGGACACTTCATATTCTAACTGGGTCATTTGGATGTTTAGGAGAAATAAATGAAATGTCAGATAAATTAGGAAAATTCCAAGTTTCTGGATTTAGTTTATAAATGTCATGATAGGCCTCCATTAATTATCTTAGGGTGTTTGGATAAGGATTTAGAGTACCTCATATCATGCACGTTATATAGCATAAGGTGGTCTGCATTTAGTAAAATTGCGGAAATCGTGTTAACATGGGGAATGGTCGTAGGGAGATTGGATTGTGGTTTACTAATTTTAGTAAAGTGGATTGGAGTATACAATTTGGAAGTTCGGATGAGTAGGTTGTAGAGTTGTCTTAAATTAGGTGGTGCTTAGGATCGACGAAAGATCGTCTTTCCTATGGGGGGGGGGGAGAGAGGGTCAAACACACTAGGGTTAGATCCAGAGTAATATTAAAAGGGAACTGGATTCGGGTATTAACCAATAACAATAATTGACTTGCGAAAGGGAATGGTGGGCTTCAGCTACAATCATAGTTCCTAGTGCCCTTTGAGAGCCCTTCACGGGGTATGCTGAGGGCAGTCCTGGGCTAATCTAAACCATAGGAATAACAAACTTCAAGAGCAACTAGTATAACTAGGGTTCACTTTCACAAACCCCGGTGCCTCGGGAGTTAGGTTGACTAGGATGTTCGGGCGGTAGGCTTGGTGGTTGTGGAAATGGGAAGGATGGCCCGGCGAGCCGAAGGCTCGGTAGATAATTGTGACGGACGGGTTAGTCCATGGAGCTTTGGCTCAGTGGTTGATACATCAAGTTTGCATGTGCATAGAATATAAGGTGGTGGGTCTTCGGTGTTGGAGGGTCGATGCACCGATGCCAATACATTGACTCGGCAGATATGGTTTTGCACTTCGCTTAATTAAGTCTGGTGGATCAGCCGGCAAGAGTATGCAAGAGCTCCGCTTTGTGCACCAGCATCGAGGCGTACGATAGGTCTGGCTGGTAGTGTAATTACCGGTTTAGAGTTGGGCGAGGCCCAACACACCGCTTCCGTTTGTCACTACGGAGGTATCCTGGGAGGTTAAGCTCTAGAAAGGGGGAACTAAAGGTCTGTGTGCATAGAGTCGAGTGGGTGTGTTGCATTTGCGTTACTCACATCATAGTATACTTGAATGATATAGCATAATCATTGCATTTAACTCTTGACACCTATTATATAAATTGGTATGGGACTCTTTATACAATAGGCCCTGCAAAACGACCCCTTGGTTTATAAGCTCGCGTGAGCGCGCTTATAAGTTAAGGTTTTTTTTTGTGTAGATATGTACATACTTGCTAGAAAACCGACACCCTATCGTATAAATTGGAATGAGACTCTTTATACGATAGGAGCCTTGCAAAAGATCCCTTAGCTTATGTGTTTTTCATATAAGCTAAGGTTACTTATTTCTTATTCAATCTGTAATACTTTAATTGCTGTCACATATACTTATAGAACTGCTAGTTTAGTTCCCCCATTACCTGCTTCTTGTTCATTCTCCACCATCACTACCTCTCCTTTCCTTCTCCCCGCTCGGTGCCTAGGATCCATGGGGGAAGGAGTGGAGGATGATAGTACTTAGTTTTTTAGACTAACAGTTTTCGAACCACATCATTTTAGGGGACCGTGGAGCCTAGCATGGAGGAGTAGCCCCGGAGGTTTCCACGCTTGGAGATGGGATAGTCAAGCATCGGAGTTCAGACAGCTGGGACTGTGAGTCTCGGTCGTTAGTAGATGTTTAGTTTTTACTTCCGCACTGAGTGATATGTAGTGAGGACTCAGATGTATCAGGTATGAGCCCTATTTTCAGTACTTCTATTATTATTACCGTGGACTCTCCCTTCGTGGAGATTATTTACTATAGATGTGATTTCTGTGGACATGTCTTTTACTCTTTGCTACTTTTCTGTTATCGTTTTGGCCGACAGGATCGATGTTTTGTAGTGAAGACTTTCCTTGGCGTGAAGGTGTCACCGCAAAATGGCGGTTCTGGGCCTAAGACCCCGGTGGTTTAAAAAGAAAAAAAATGGGGTCTTACATAGGGTTTCCATCTCATCCCTCTACCCTTCTTGGTCGGAGTAGTAACCCCTCACCAACCATGCCTAAACGCTAGGCTACGGCCTTTATGGGCGCGAGGATGCCAATGCCTATCATGGAAAGACCCTCCAGGAACTCGATCACGATAGCTCGCAAGCTCTGATGTGGGCATTGGTGGATGCAGCATATGATGGTCCGCCGTAGCTTCAAGCTCAGCCACCACCTGAGGAAGGTTGAGCGGGAGCAAGCCATCGCCAAGGATAATGTCGTCGACCTAGAGAGGCAGTTCAGCATTACTAAGGACTTGCTCACCAAAGTTGCTAGAGGGATGGTAAATATCGACAACCCCTCTCTTTTTTTACTTGGGATTTTACACAATAGATTTGCTTACCTTTTTGCTACACAGGATGCCGAGGCCGCGAGCGAGCTACGGGCTCGCGTCATCGGGTTGGAGTAAGAGAACAACCAGCTGCGTGCCCGCACCGCCGAGATGTAGGAGGCGAATGAAAACCTGCTGGCTCGTGTTATCAGGCTAGAGGCGGACAATGGAAAGCTGAAGGAGCAGGACAAAGGACTCCACAGAGAGATCGTCCTCTAGGTGGATGCCTTCCTTCCTGAAAGTATCTATTTGCATACCTAAATCACTTAGAGGGGGGCGAATAGGTGAGATCTGCGTCTTTTGCGTAATAAAAACTTGAGAGGTAACAACATAAGAAATAATCAAGCACAATCAAGACGACTCAAGGAATTTATAGTGGTTCCCCAATCTTGGTTACGTGCACTCTCTACCTCGCTTATCTAGCACCACGCTAGCCTCAACGACTTCACTATATCTCGGATTTCAACAATCCTACACCTCAGAGCAATGCTCCTACAAATCGAAGATAATATACTCCTACAAACTCGATCCCACAAAACGGGATCTACACTTCAGAAGAACAAACTTCCTATAATCTCAGAGACAAAGCTCCTACAAGAGTTACAATAATTTACAATAACAATAAAAAAAGTTATACTTTCAGATCTGAAATCTTCAAGGTTCTTCCTTCTTGAAAGAATGAAAATCTCTGAGAAGATGTTGAGGAATAAATCCCGAGAAAACACGATCTGAAAAACTTAGGATCCGACACGATCAAGTTGATGTTTTAAGAATCTTTAATCTGTGATCTGTCAAATCTTTTCTCCTTTTAAATCGCTGGATCGAGAGAGGAGCGGCAGAGAAGAACGACGATGATTACGACACGACTTCTCCCGATATTCAAATTGCGGTGCGATTCTTATTGCTGTAATTAGGGTTAGTGATTCCTTTGAAAAGACTTTATATAGAACATTGTCTAACGGTTTGAAATCATTAAGGAATGATCCACATTGACCAATCATGAAGAACTTAGATTATATCAAAATCCGTTAGACGTTTGAAAAAGGAAATTTTCTTCAACTTCATTTTTTCGAGAAGACTTGTAATTTCTCGAGAAGGATATCTTTCTCGAGAAATGACATGGCTTTCTCGAGAAATTTACTTAACTCAAATTCTTTGAACTGAAGTACTTATTTCTCGAGAAAGATTTCATTTCTCGAGAAAAGATTTGCTTTCCCGAGAAATGACCTAAGTCTTCTCGAGAAAAAGTATTTAACGTAAATTCATAGAACTGAAGGATTGATTTCTTGAGAAAAATTCTTATCTTCTCGAGAAACGATTGACTTCTCGAGAACTACTTTCCTTTCTTGAGAAATGAACTTGGTTTCTCGAGAAATCTTCAGGGCCTTTCTCGAGAAAAAAGACTTAGATAGTTTTTGAGAATTTTTTGAGAAGTCTTAAGGTTTCTCGAGAACAACTTTGCTTTCTCGAGAAATATGCTTAGACTTCTCGAGAAACACATTTCATTTCTCGAGAAATGGACTTAGACATTTTTCAGAAAAAATTCTTTTCTTCTTTGTTGAAAACCAGCAACCCTTCCTTTCTTCCATGCTTTAATACTTGAAAATGAAGTGCATACCAATAGAGAGGTTACACATGAGTCAACACCATGGATCACACATGAGTCAACACCATGTATCACACAATGAGAGATTACATTGCATGGTCCTGTGTTTAGTGACTCATTGTAAACTGACATTGGTCTACACTTAACAATAATGACCTGCAAGCACTCAACTAAAGAATAGCATCAAATACATACTTAATTCATCTTAGTTCAAGGGTGACTTCACACAAATCTAGGTTATTATGGATACAATACCCCACAATCTCCCCTATTTAAAGAAGCCAAAACCCTCTACACTAAGGGGAATTATATCAAGATAATCAAAGAATTAACTAACAAATAAAATGACATAAGTAGTGATAGTTAAGAGATAAAATGATCATCGAAATTCAAAATTATATATATATATAGAATTTGTCCATAGAAATATCTTGGTCCACAAAATTCTATAACACTGATAATCTCAAATCATTTTTATTATTGTTGATGTTGTCTTTCCTTCTTCTCTTGTTGTCTTTTCTGATAGCTGAAGGGCTTGAGATAGTACTTTGGAGGTCGAGGAGGAGCATTATGATTATTACGACCATATTCACGATCATAAATCCATCTTTTTGTCATTGATTTCTCATATAGCTCCCACTCTTTGTGACTGTAATGATCATCCTTATTTTCATTAAATTCTGCAACCAACTTCAGAGTATCCATAATAAGAGACTTAGAAGTTGGACTCCAAACTTCAGCAAATTCCTATTCTTTCCTTTTAGCAGCACCTTGACTTGGGATAGATCTTCTGGCAGAAGCACCATCACTGTATTTCCTTTTCTTTGGCACTGACATTTCAGGAGGTAGATCTTGAGGAAACTCTAGCTGATTAGAGGTCCAGACTTGAGAATAATTTTCAGGAGGAGCTTCATACTGTTAAGATCTAGGAGAAAATGTAGGCTTGAAGACATTTGGATTAAGATGTGGAGGTGGAGCTGTATTTGGGTCAACTTGAAAGTCTAAAAAGATCTGATTGTGCATCCACACAGTAGTCTCAAAAGTATAGATGTTTACACCCTTAATATGCTTTTCTACACTTGTATTGATCTCTTACAGTTGATGTCCCACTGGGTCTTCATCTCTTGAACATTGCGGTTTAGATTTTCTTTCACTTTATCCTCCCCCTTTCTGACTTTTATAGATAGAGTCTCTATAGCATATTCCTTAAATTTTCCAACTTATTCACAAGTTTTGAAGTTCTGTTGTTCAGTTTTCTTCAGTAATTGGATCTGATTATTGGCTATAGTGACTGCTTTATTCATGACTTCACTAACACAAGTGATAGTGTGGTCCAAAGCATTACTTCCAATATTTAGCAATCTTTTGAATTCATTTGTATTACTTTGGATTTCAGAAAATCCTCGTCTCATCTCTTTCTCAAGAGCAGTTACTCTTTCAGTCACTTCTTTGAGAGACTTTTCAAAGTAATCTCTTTGCTTAGTCAATATAGATTCAATCTTACCCAATAGGGTATCATCAAGACTGATTTCAGCTGGAGGAGGTAGAGCTGGAGCTGTCCAGATTGGTATTTCTTCAATAACAACTGAACTTTTGCCTCTTTAGGAAGAAGTCATCATATCCTTCCTCACCAAGAGTAATAGGTAGAGAGAAGTCTAAAATCTTGAGTGGAGGTTCTACAGGTTCTGTGATAATTTCTTCCTCATTAGAGAGCAAAACTTCATTCTCCCCCTCAACTTATTCTTGGGGTTGAGAATCTCCTGGAATATCATCAGCATCCACTTGGGCTTCATAAAGATTTTCCTGATCAGAAGAAGAATCAACATCCATACCTGAGCCATCATCATGCATATAGGTGCTCTTCTCAACATCAGACTAAGCATGAATTTCCTTTTCTACTGCTATATCATCAACATGAACTTCCTCTAGAACCTAGTCTGTAGGAACATCTGACTGGAACTCTGTTTCTGGGACCTCATCTTGCTGGTCTTCTTCATGAACTGACGGAGCAGGATCCTCCTCAACAATTACAATAGATATGCCAACTATATAAGTAAGAAGGGGAGATGGGTCCTGTCCTCATCATCTACTATCCTTAGAACTATTAGAGCTTGACATGGCTTTGGAATTTTGAACTCCCATTTGTGGATGGATGAGTGGGTGACTTTCTTTAGGTGGTGAATGGACATACATTTAGACAAGTCAAAAATCTTAGGGTGCACTTGATTTAAATAGAGAGAAATGATCCTTGCATAATTAGGTGCCTTTATGCTTTCCTTAATCTTATCAAAAATCATGTGTCCATATTGGAATTTCTTGCGACATATCACAGCTGTCAACATACAGAAGAAATCATAGGATATGTATCCTGGTGAACCTGTTTTGTAGAGAAGGACTTTTTCTAGAAAGTCGGGCAATAGTTTACTTTCATCATTCATATTGTGTCTGCGACTGAATGTAGTGGATTGGGAGAGACCATAGAATGACAGAGCCCTGGAGTAATCAGGTTCTTCAAAGTAGTCGTCCTCATCAATGGAGGGAAATCTCAGAAATTCTGTTAAAGAGGATGGATTGATCTTGATCTTTACATCTCTGACAGAACTTTTCAACAGTTTCCCACTCCTCTTAAGCTTAACATTTCTGAAGAACTCTTCTATGTATGGAATCAGGACTTTGTACGGATGCTTAAGGATAAGGTGAGGCCAGCGGATTCAAGAAGTAGAATAACATTTCAGAAATCATTGGAAATTTCTTCAATACCTGAGCGAACGAACTCACTACCAATGCCAATCTTTGTAGTAGGAGCCATTGATTAAAGAATATGAGAAATTTCTGACTTTTCGGAGAAGAATTGATGGAGTTTTGCGAGATGAACGATGGATACCTTCGGCGGAACTGAAGCATCTTTCTCGGGAAAGGGGTTTTCAAAAATGAGGATTTTGATATTCTATGGACTTATCTATTTATATAAAATTGAAAATTTTGAAGAAAAATGAAAAACGTACCTGGGAATGGCGATTTGAATTCTTCAAAATTTTAGGTAAGCAGATTTGGACATTTCTCTAGAAGTCTATGATTTTTCCCAGAAATCTATTTAAGTTTCCCGAGAAATCTGATATTTCTCGAGAAATAAGTAAGTTTTCTGAGAAATCTGATATTTCTCGAGAAGTCCAATAATTTTTCGAGAACTCCAATAGTTTTTCGAGAAATCCAATAATTTTCCGAGAAATATAAGTTATTTCTCGAGAAATCCATTACTTTTTCCGAGAAATCTATTTCTGAGCATTGAATTTATCTGAAGGTTACTTAGTAAGAATTTTCCTGGAATTTTTCTGAGTGGCTGATGCCGAATCTTCTCTTTACTTAAAGTATGAACTTTTAAGGACTCCATGTTGAGCATACCAAGTTCTGTCTCGAAGAACGAGAACTGTGCCTCGTCCAGCGGCTTCGTGAAAATATCAGTAACTTGCCTATCAATAGGAACATATTGGAGGTTGATGTTCCCATTCTACACATGCTCTCGGATGAAGTGATATCTCAATTCAATGTGCTTCGTCCGACTGTAAGAAACTAGATTATTGGCAATTGCTATAACACTGGAGGAGTCACAAAACATTGGAATATCTCTAAACTTCAAGTTGTAGTCTTCAAATTGATTCTTTATCCAGAGAAGTTGTGCACAATAACTGCCTGTAGAAAATATTCTGACTCGGCGGTTGACATTGTAACATAATTCTATTTCTTGTTACTCAAAGATATGAGTCTTCTTTCTAGGAATGGCAAGTCCTGGAAGTGCTCTTTATGTCATCTTTGCTACCTACAAGGTCTGCATCTAAAAATCCAAATAGTTTACTATCATTATTTCTTGGGTACCATAAGCTAAGATTTGGTGTTCCCTTAAGGTATCTCAAAATCCTCTTTGCAGTCTTGTAGTGAGATTCTTTAGAGTTCACGTGATATCTTGCACACATACATATTGAAAACATTATGTCAGGCCTGATAGAAGTAAGATAGAGCAAGGATCCAATTATGCTTATGTACTTCGTTTCATCAAAAGGCTTCCCTTTCTCATCCTTGTCCAGAGACATAGCTGAACCCATTGGAGTCCTCATAGAGGTTGCATTCTCTATTCTGAATTTCTTTAGCAACTCCTTGGTGAACTTAGTCTGAGAGATGAAAATTCCATATTCAGATTTCTTCACCTGAAGTCCTAAGAAATACATCAGATCACCCATACTGCTCATTTAAAACTTCCATTGTATAAGTTTGGAAAACTTCTTGTAAAGGTTGTCATCAGTAGAGTCAAAGATAATATCGTCGACAAAGATATGCACTAGCAAAATCTTGCCTTTTACTTCCCTAAGAAATAATGTGTTTAAATCGAGAATTTGGTCTCGATAGAGTTCACCCTTGGGGAAGGGGTGATCGCACACTTACTTCTATCCTACAAGAAAAATGAAAGGAAAAAGGATAGGGTACTGAGCCAAGGGCCCGATGTAGGACCCACCACACACCCGGAAGATCTCTGAGCACTTCCCCTCCTTAGCCAAATGTCGGGATAAGGTACCTTAAAAAGTGCCAGAAGGCTGGGAGACAAGTGAGCATGCCTTCTGAGGTACCCCTTGGGTCCTATTTATAGATTTCTGAAAATAGCCTACAAATAGCCAATCTCCGCTGTTTTGAATAGCTATTGTAGCCCAACTAGGTCTGCCAACAGCATAACTCTGCTGTTCTAACTGTCTATGGGCAGGCCAGCTGGGGCAAAATGGTAAAAATACCTTACAGATCCTTGGGCGAGTAACCCTCAACAATCTCTGCTTAGCAAGGGCGGCGAGTTCTCGATGGAGCTGGCTCTGACCACTTCCGCTCGGCCCTTTGGCGAGTACGGGCCCAGCCTACCCTACTTGCATGCCGCGAGTTTGTTAAGCGGTCAGAACTCGGCGAGAGGCCCATGGCTCGATGAATGGCCTTGAGCTCGACAAACAACCCAGAGCTCAACGAAAGGCCAAGAGCTCAACGAACAGCCCGGAGCTCGACGAACGGGGCTTGACGAGTACAAGTTCGCCTCCCAAAAGCATCTTACCCCGCCCAGGTAAGTCAAAGACTGCCGAGCTCTTCCTTCTACCGAGCTCGCCCAGAGACTCAGAATGCCGATCAGACCGGTCTGGCTCCTGCTGACCCACTTGCCAGATACGGGATTGTACACAATCCCCGCTCTTTGTGAGGTTGACACAAGCTTGGAAAGAAACATCCAACCCCACGGGATTCGGAGAGTGTGGCAGGATCCAGAGAATCTTTAGGTGGGGTCCACCAGTGGCTATAAATATGCACGTGCGTACCTGGGTGACCTTCGCCACTCCCTTCGCTCTAGACTTGCCGAGATGCCTTTCCCAAAGGAGTTCCAAGAGTGGCTCCCGAAGGCTCATGAGGTCTCCTATGCTTGTATCGCTAGCTTGATTGCTGTTCTGCTTAACATCCCGCGGAGCATCCCGACAGAATCCAATTCTGCTAAGAGGGCGAAGCCAAATGCAGAAGCGGCCGAGTGCATCTTCCAAGACTAAAAATGACCATGGAGCCTGAGGCCGACTCCTCTACTCTGCCTGCCCCTAGGAAGTAGGGGAATTTTATTGACCTCTGCACTGACCCGGACAGCCGAGGGGAGGATTAGGTCGCCTCACCGCGAGCCGATGTACTTCCTGCCTACCCGTAGTTTAAAACTTTAGAGGCAAGTCGACGCGATCCATCCCCTCCCTTTGGGACCCTGGGGTTAGACTCGCAAAGGCTAGGCTCGCCAGCCCGCACTCCCTTCCCTCAGCTCGCTGAGACTTTGAGGGGAGGCGCTGGAACTATCCCCGTGCCGGTCTTCAGCCTTTTTCCACCCAGAACACACCCTCCGGGCCATGGTAAAAATCTGAAGATGCCTCCACCCCGCCTCTCCTTTAAGGCGCCGAGCTCGTTAGGCAAGTTGTCCTTTATTAGTTCTCATCCCATAGTTGTCCTGGCGTGCTCTCCCTTCATATTAATGTTCAACTGTCCATGCAACCTTCCTCAGTCAATGTGAGGCTAATGAATCCCTGGAGCTGGCTCGCTACTCACCCCTTCCTTCCCCGAAGACTTTAGAGTCCTTCCTGAACACCGAGCTGGAGGGCCCCGAGCTGACGACGTGAGGAATTGAGGACCTCAAAAAGCTGGTACGCGAGCTTCAACGGTTGCGGGAGGACAATGAGGTGCTGCAGCGGGAGTGCACGTGGCTAGTAGGCGAGGCGAGGGAGGACCTACCGGGTGAGGCGATGTCCCTTTCACCGCTTTTGGAAGAGCTGGACGAGAACCTTCTGGCTGCCCGGGGGTTCTTGAGACGGATCTGCGAGCTCTGTGATTCGCGCCGACCTGCAGGGAAGGAGACGCGAGGCCGGGGGAAGTATAGAAAAGGCCCCCTGCCGGGCCTACCGGCACTCGCCTCTTACTCCCTTAGCTCGCGCAAGTATCGAACTTGGTGCTTTCTTACTTTCTTTGTATTTAATTTCTTTGAACAATATCCTTCCTGGGTCTGTAATAACTTATAATATTTTTAGATTTTATTGATTGCTGTTCGAATATAATATCCTTCAGATCGACACGTGATGGGACAAGTTTTGGAAGTCGGCGAGCTGGGCTTGGAGAGATGGGTTAGGCAATTTAGACTGATCGGTCGTCTCGACCCTTGAATCTTTTCCTACAAATAGGCCCTCTCACCTACCCAAACTTACTGCTTTTATTGCTTCCATACCTTCCTTCCCTTCTCGCCTTCTTCCTACATGTACTCTCCCCCTAAACCTTCCGCTAGCATGGGTAAGACCAATCCTGATTCTGACGGTCGCTCTAAGTGTGCTCATCACTTCACCGACTACTGCTTATTCGAGGGGAACACGACGGAGGAGGAGTTTGCAGCATTCTATGCCAACTTCATGCCCCCTGGCTTCGAGGCACGCCGGCCTAGGGAGGGCGTGTAGGACCCCTCCCCTTAGCAAGGATGCTCCCGGTCTTATGCCCAGAATCACTGCCTTATGGTGACACTAACACACAGGTTAGTCGACACCGCAAGACGCCGATCCTGCCGGATAGTACGATCATATAATCTGTTCGGCCAATAATGAAATAGAAGTATAAAGCAGAGTAATTAACAGCTAGTTCACAAGTCACAACACTCATATATAAATGAAAATGAAAATACAACAGTTTGAATGAGTACACAAAAGAGAAAGGGATTATGCCCTGTATATGATATCAAATCTCTCTCTCGAAATGACAACATACGAAAGCTAATCTATCATTAGTAAGGTCGTCCCACCTAATAATAGGGTGTAGTAGTAAGTGGTGGTGGTATCAGCTCCTCACATCCTGCCACCTCGTCATGCTGGTCGTGCTGGTACTCCATATCCTCGAGCCCCTAAAATGATTTGGTCACAACAAACCATTAGTCATAAAGACTAAGTCATTTACTCCACACCTCACCCCCGCAACTCCTAGGAACCGAGCGGGAGGATGAAGCGGAGGACAACAAAGGGTGTAGAAAGTATAGCAGGTTACAGTGGAACAAATTTATCAGATTGATATAATAGCAGTTATAAATCTCTACTATAGCAGTTCTATAAGGTACAAAAACAGTAAGTAAAGGAAGTACTGTAATGAAGTATTGTAAGTAATGTAAGTAGAGAACAACAAGTAAACTATGCTATTACTAAACTACCATCACAGAAGTACCTTAATTTATATGAATGCCCATACAAACTTATAAGTTAAGGTTTCCAAACATAACTTATCATATAAAAGAGCCCATACTAATTTATATGATAAGGATCTATGGTGCATATGACCAAAATATGAATGTATGTTATGTATGTGGTTTATGATTCAGGAAAGTGCATCTCACACACAAGACTCTGTGATCACAGACCTTTAGTTCCCACTTTTTGTAGCTAGCATCACTCTTTGGTACCACCGTTGTGGCTACGGTAGCAGCGGAATGGGCGCTTCAGCTTCCTAGGCGAGTATACACACTACCAAGCCCAGACCCTTCGTACGCCTCTGTACGCCTCCTAGGTGCACTCTAGAGTCTTTGCATACTAATGCTGGCCAACTGCCATACTTTTTGGTCGGGTGTGCCTTTTCGGTAATTGTTCATCAGACTACAGTATAAGCAACCTACTGGCCCCTCAAACCTCACACCTCACCAGAGTCACCGTACTGCCATTGGTGTGATGATTAGCCCAGTACTGTATGCCCCGCCACTAGTTTTGTTTCTATGCACATACAAGGTATCTCAACCCGAGCCTCCAGCTCGCTGGACCAAACTCGTCCTGATGTCAAACTCTCGAGCATCCGACTCGCAGGACTAACTGTCCTGGAAACCCTCCAACCCTTCACTGGTTAGATTGTAACAACATTCTCTTAGTCTATTACACTAACTCTTGTCTAGTATTTGTTTGTACTTAGCAATTTAGGTTAATCCAAGGACTTCCCAAGGTATGCCCAATGAAGGGGTCTCGGGGGCACTAGGAACCAAGATGGGATGATGTCCAAAGTTACCTTTCGCAAGGATATTTACTTTTATTAGTGTCTACCCATGATTCATACCAAACTCTCCTTGTTACTCTAGAGTAAACCTATTAGCTGTTGATATTACAACACTAGTCTGCTTCTTGCTGCTCCATAACACAAGTCTTCCACCTAAGAATTGACCGGAGCTTGAAGTGCTTTTCTTGTCTTCTTTGTAGCCTGCAAAATCTACATCTGAATACCCAGTCAGTTCAAAATCACTATTCTTAGGGTACCATAGGATAAGATCTGGCATGCCCTTAAGATATCTCAGAATTATTTTTGTTGCAGAATAGTGAAACTCCCTAGGGCTAGCCTGGTATCTAGCACAAACACATATAACATACATAATGCTTGGCCTACTTATAGTAAGATAGAGGAGGGAGCCAATTATGCCTCTATATATGGTTTCATCAACAGGTTTCCCTGTCTCATCCTTGTATATTGACACATTTGACCCCATGGGAGTTTTCATTATAGAGGCATTCTCCATACAAAATTTTCTAATAAACTCCCTAGTGAACTTAGATTGAGAGATGGACAATCCATCCTCAGACTGTCTTTCTTAAAGGCCCAAGAAGTACTTAAGCTCACCCATACTTCACCTCTAATAATTCCTTGCATAAGTTTGGCAAACTTCTTGCAAAGGTTATCATCAGTAGACCCACAAATTATGGCATCTATATAAATTTGGACTAGTATGATCTTGCCCTTAGATTCCCTTAGGAATAGTCTTGTCTGTCTTTCCCCTTGAGAACTTGTTCTAGATGAGAAAGCTAGACAAGATTTCATACCATGCCTCAGGGGCATGCTTAAACCCATACAAAGCTTTCCTATGTCTATAAACGTAATCAGAAGAGTTAGGATTAACAATACCTAATGGCTGCTCAATATAGACTTCTTCCCTTAAGTCATCATTGAGGAAGGCTGACTTCACATCCATCTGGTAGACTTTAAATCCCTTGTGGGCATCATATGAAAGGAATAGTCTGATGGCATCTAGCCTAGCTACTGGGGAAAAGGTTTGATCAAAATCAATACCTTATTCTTGTCTATAACCCTTGGCCACAAGTCTAGCTTTATTCTTAATTATAACACTATTTTTATCCAACTTGTTCCTATCGATCCACTTGGTTTCAATGATGTTATGTCCTTGTGTTCTGAGAACCAGTTTCCAGACCATAAATCTCTTGAACTGGTTCAGTTCCTCTTGCATTGCCACAATCTAATATTGGTCTATATTAGCATCTTCAAATCTCTTGGGCTCAACCCGTGATAAAAAGCTGGAATACATAATTATGTTTATGCTTTTGCTCTTTATTATAACCCTTTTAGCTGGCATCCTACAATTATCTGATGTCTTGGATGATCTCTTAGATGACTAACTACTTGGGGCATTCTTTTTTCAGCAACTTGATCTTCATTAGCTGGATTTTGCTGTACTTAATCCACATCATCTGAGCAAAGTTCTTCTTTTGAATGTACACTCCTTCGTCTTCATCGTGGGCAGCAGGACAACTTTCCTTGATGGATAGTTTGTCCATCACCAGCTCTATACCTGCAAATCTAGATGAGGAGCTTGGTAGCTCATTATTAATTATAAAATACTCATTAAATACTACATTTATAGACTCTTCCACAACTTGATTTTTCAAGTTGTAGACCCTATATGCTTTACTATGATTGCTATACCCAACAAATATCCCATCATAGGATTTGACAGCAAACTTAGTTAGGTAAGATTTCCCATTATTGAGCACATAACATTTGCTTCCAAAGTTCCTAAAATAGACAAAGTTTGGTTTTCTGCCCTTCATTATCTCATAGGGAGTCTTCTTATGATCCTTGGTGATAGAAGCTCTATTCAGGACATCACATGCAATATTTACTGCCTCAGCCCAGAAATATTCTGGGAGAGATGTGTCACTTAGCAATGTCCTGCCAGCTTCTATGAGAGTTCTATTTTTCCTCTCAACAATCCCATTTTGCCGGGGTGTTCTTGGAGATGAAATTTCTTGGTGAATCCCTCTTTCTTCATAGTACATTATCATGCCTTCAGATTGGAATTCAATGACATGGTCATTTCTGATTTTGACCACAGTACTATTTAATTCATTCTAAATTTATTTGAAAAAGGTCCTGAAGATATCAAGGATTTCAGACTTTTTCTTAAGAAAGAAAACCCAAGCAAACCTTGAGAAGTCATCAACAACCACAAGGGTGTAGACTTTCCGCCCTAGACTATGAACTGGCATAGGACCAAACAATCCATATATAGGAGGTATAAACACCTCACAGAGTCTTTGACTCCAATGCTCTTAAAATAAGCTTTGGTATGCTTTCCCTTTTGGTATGTAGAGCAAATGCCCTCCTTTGTGCACTTCATTTTGGGACCATTCCATACCACTCTTCACTAAAGAGCTTACTGATGGTCTTATAGTTCAAGTGGGTAAGTCTCTTCTGCCATTAAACACAGTATGAGACTTTCTCATTTGCAACTAGACATAAATGAGAGTCTTTACTTAAACATAGAAAGTTTAGACAATAAACATTTCCACACCTAGTGCTTGTCAAGATGACCTCTTGGTCACTTGACCTCTTAATTTCACACTCTTCCTTGTGGAATAAAATGACATAGCCAAGATAATAGAGTTGGCTTATGCTAATCAGGTTGTGTTGCAACCCTTCAACATAAGCTTCTTTTGAGATGAAGACTATGCCATTGGTAATCATACCATATACCTTTATGAATCCTTTATCTGAACCTCCAAAGATAAATTTAGGTCCATTCTTCACAGGAGTGTAGTCCTTCAAGTGACATCTTGTTCTAGTCATGTGCCTGGAATAACATTTGTCCAAGTACCATATATGAGTAAGGGCACTTGGACTGTCCTGCAAAACATAATTTATGTTACCTTGGGAACCCAATTTGTATTGGGTCCTTGGTTATGGTTAGCCTAGAAATGAAAATATCATCATGGAAATTCTCTGATTGGAAGACTAGCACTTGCTCTGGGCACTGTTGGATTGTGCCAACAATCTAAGGAAAAATTTCCCACTTTGCCACAACACCAACACTCATGGATTTTGTATCTTCTTTTCTGAATAGGTCTATTAGATTAAATGTTAGCTGCTGACTATTTAGAAGGAAGGGAAGCTTCCTTATGCTTATTTCTTTCAGCAATAATATGAATGAAAGTGAGTTTGTCAGTTGAAGAGCTTGGTTTATTTAGATTTCTACAAGCAGTAGACTTCTTTGTAGAAGACATACTGTTGATGGTCTCTGAAATACCCAAGTCAGACTTACTGACAGACTTTCCCTTAGTCTGAGTGTATGCTGGAAGAACTTGATAAAAGGCCATTGCCTTATCCTTGAGTGTGGGGGCTAGTGTACCAAACACAAATGGTCCATGATGGGCCATTTGAATTTCCTCATGTGGGGGCTTAAAAGCACTCAACCCCTTGCTGTATCTTCCACCATATTTGGGAATATTTTTGGTCACACTTGTGGACCTTCCATTCAACCAGTGACCATAGATACTTTCTTGGTCATACCTGTTTGATGGTAACACTACTTTCTTAAAAGAGATGGGAGACTGAATTGGAGCTTTGCCTTTCCCTTTGGAATGGCCAACTCTAGGTTTCCCCTTGAATCCGAAACCCCTCTTATTATTTTGGGAGAAGAAGGAATCTATCAGGGGCAACACTGAATTGGGTTTTGAATATTAAACCACAATTCTTTTTTCCCTTTGGAGATTCTCTTCAACATCCTGAATGACCTTATTCTTATAAATTACGGTTCTAATCTGAATAATAGTGATATTCTTTAGCTGGCTGACCTCCCTCCTCATTTAATCAAGCAGAGGTGCTAAATCAGACTGTAAGGAAGCGACTAGTTGAAGGGAGACAATTTCCTTGGCTTGTTTCTTGGCCAACCTCTTACTCCTTTTCAAAGTATCCAAAAAAGGCACCATACTTGTCAATCAATTGATTGACATCTTCTTCAGATTCCGACCCATCTTCATCACAGGATGAGGATGAATCAGAATTGGGACTTATCTCATAGTCTAAATTAGAAGAGGAGCTAGACAGTGAGTATACCTTATCAAGACTAGGCTGATCCTGGTTGGATTCTATATCTGATATGGCCATTAGCCCATTACAGCCACTGTCATCTTCATCTACCTTAGCATTACTGTCTGAATGTGATAGAGGGGACCTGATGCCTATCCTTGCAGCAGGATAGTCATGTTCCTCTTCATCAACTACTGCAGCAAACAACCCAATATAGGCTTCTTCTTACTTAAGAATCTGTAAAAGATAAGTCACTCTGACTCCAACTCTTTAAATTCTTGGCAATGAAGTTCTTTTCCTTCTTGCCCTTTTATAGGTGATTTTTCTCTCCAGTCTCCTTTCTCTTGAATGGACAATCAGCTATGACATGTATTGACTTACTACAGCAATATCAAACTACTTTAAAAGAAAACTATTTACTGGGTTTAGAGTTGTACCTATCTCCTTTGGAGAACTTCTTATCAGCCTGGTAGTGATCCTTCTTATGATGAGAGGAGGAGGATGGTCTGTTCCTCTGCTGTTTCCTCTTCATCATCTTCTGAAATTGCCTAGAGAAGGTAGCAAACTCTCCATCAAACATATTGTTGTCTGAGGTGCTAGGTTCAGTGTTGTCTAAGTCAGCATGCCTCCTTAGAGGAGATGCAATCCTCTCCTTGCTCTTCTTGGATCCCTCAGCCTTAAAGGCCACTGCCTTCTCCTTGGCCCGTGATCTGCTAATGGTCTCCTCCTTTTTGGGAGATAGTTGTATCTCATAGGAGAGCAACTTTCAAAATAATGTGTGAGGGGGAGTTTCAGCTAGCTTTTCCACCTCCCTGTTGGCACATATCTTGGTGTCCTAGTCTCTGGTTAGAGATCTAAGGAACTTATCATTTACCTTATAATTGCTAAAGACCCTCCCATAGGTCCTCAACTCATTCACTATTCTGAAGAATTTTTCATAGCATTTAGCTATGCTATCCTTCTTTATCTGCCTGAAGGATTCATACTCTTGATTAAATAGGGATTTCCTATCATCCCTGACTTCTTAAGTACCTTCCATGTAGACCACCAATATATCCCATATCTCCTTGGAAGTTCTACAGTGGACAAGGTTCTAGAAAGTTGAATCATCAATGCCACTTACTAAAATGTTCTGTTCCCTCTTGTCTATGGCTGCTACTATGACCTCATCCTTGGTCATTTAAGAATACTTCTTAGGTGTCTGGACAGTTGCATCCAGAACTGAGACCTTCATAGCAATGAAGGGTCCCTCTTGAACTTTTATGAAAATTCTAGGGTCAAATGCATCCATAAACAGCCTGACCCTTTCCTTCCAGATCCCAAAGCTCTCCTTCCTGTAGATAGAAAGTTTCATGGAGCCCAACTCCTTATGGTTCTCTCTTGAACCCATAAGGATATACTTGTTCCACTCTTAGAGATCAACTCAAACTACTAAGTCTTTCTTGAGTAACCTCCCTCTGATAACACTTGAAAGTTTTTAGTTTCAAGAGTAGCTAAACACCTAGAGGTAAGGGGGGGGGGGCTGAACAGGTTTGTAAGTCTTTTTGTACTTTTTCTATTATAGATGTGTTGTGATTTATTTAAACATAGCTTTCAATTCAATCACAAACAACATAGGAAATTCTAACAGTTTGTTAGATAAGGAAACTTCTCTAACTCGGCTCAAAAGAGCATACAACTCAGATCCCACAGGATCTCTCAGACTCTTCTAAGTCCTACACTCAGGCACAAAGCACTACCAATCAGAGATATAATCTCCTACAACTCAGGCACAAAGTCCCTACCTCAGACTTTAACTCAAAGTCCTATAACTCAGATCCAAACTGGATCCTACCTCAGATTCACCACTTGAATCTTACAACTCAGAACTACTTAAAGATCCAACACTCAGCCTTTATAAGTTTAGGCATACACTCGAATCAAAATGATCCTATGAAAGAATAGGGGGTAGTTGATGATGTTTGACACCAGAGCAAGAGTCTTTATTTCTTCCTTCTTATGAACATAGATTTTCTCTATCCTTTCTTCTTCACAACTTCAAGAATGGTTCTTTAGGAAAGTTTAACTTGAGATGTGAAATCATTACAGCTAGGGTTTGACTTTGCTGCAACTTGCTGTTGAAGAACAACAACTAACTATTTGCACTTTTAGATCAGTGACTTGAACAACTTCTCCAAGCTCTGCAACTTGGTCGAGAAGAAGAAGATGAAGTTCAGTTCTTTTCCAAAAGTTAACTATAATTTCCCTACTCTGATTCCTTTTCTATCCCGCTGTCCCACAGCTCTTTGAGTATCAGGACCACCAGTAGTTGGTAACTACAACCTTGCTTTTGCGTTAAATGCAGAACAATAGGCAAGCATCGCCTTTTGTCGTGTACTGTAGACTTACCATAACATTTGAATTTCTACTGACGTGAGCACCTGTGGACTTAGTCAAATTTAGACAATTCACCATAGGCATTGAGTGAAGGCTTGCCACTCAATGCTAAAACACCTAGCATATTCACTACAGCACAAGGCATTGAGTGATCATTCATCATTGAACGAATATAGACTTTTGTATTTTAACTGATTAGGCGTTGAGTGAGCCTTCCTCGCTCAACGCATTTGGACTTAGCAAATTCCTCTGAATGGAGGCGTTGAGTGATGCTTCTGCACTCAACGCATTTTGCCTTAGCTCGCTATCTTGATGAGGCATTTAGTGAATAGCCTTCACTCAATGCTTCTGTACTTAGTTGAATCTTTGTTGAGCTAGCGTTGAGTGAACTGTCTTCACTCAACGCTTCTAAAGTTAGACAGATTTTTTGTCTACTTCTTCTGATGCTTTGAAATTACTCTATTTTGTCAACGCTTTCTTCTTGAGGCATTGAGTGAACTGCCTTCACTCAATGCTTCTATACTTAGCCAGATTTCTTGGTAGATTCTTCTGTGACTGAAAGTGAAGGGATAAATCACACTAACTCTAGAGGGGAGGGGGGTGAATAGAGTATTAAAAACTTTTGATTTATTTTTATAACGGATAAAAAAATAAGTGATATCTATATGTAAGCAGAAATAAAACAAGAAAATCACAGCACAGAAAAAATAATAAGTAGAGCAACCAAACAAAACAAAGAATTTATAGTGGTTCCTATTAACTTGGGTACATCCACTATTCTACCACCCTAATAGGAATCCACTACAGGTTTTTGATCAGGTGCCCAACCACCATAGGTTTTTGCTCAGGTTCCCTGTCACCACACGATCTATTTTCAAGGGAGATCTAGTAACCCTTTGAGCTTTTGTCCAGGTGCCAAAAAACCAAACTAAGTCTTTTGATTAGGAGACTTAACAACCAAAAGCTAACTTTTGAAGGGAGTTAAAACCCAGTACATAGGAAAGTAAAAAAATTGTTGATGTCTTCTCTTTCTCAAAGTTTTGAGAAGACTAGTTGATTGTTGTTCTTGTCAAAGCTCCCCTGGAGATGTAGAATAGTTCATGAGAAATGGAAGCTTTGCTCATGGTGTAGGCCTTCAAAATGCTTGAAGATCTTCAGGAAGCTTTTAGACAGATGTAGATTTATTGTCTCTTGAAAGTCCTGAAGCCAAACTGATGAAGAACTTGATTTTTTTGAGAGTTGTTTTACTTTCAATTTTTTGTAGAATAATTCTTTCTGTCACAGGAAACTCTATTGCTTTCATAAAAAGAAAATCCTTATATATTCCTTGCAGAATTTATCCTTTGAATTTGAATTCCTTTTCCTGACGGACAACCGAATTTCTGGGATTTGAATGGCTAGAAATTATCTTAAATGAATTTCCCTAACTGTCTCATTGAAATAAGCCACGTAATAACTCTATGAAGACGAAAATTAATGCTGCCATGGAATGACTAATTTATTGAGAATATGAGCATTAATTATCAGAGAATTACTGCTTTAAAATAATAGAAATTAAAATAGAATTGATCTGAGAGACTATAGAGGAAAAACATCGAACAGAACCTGAAAGGAAATAGTCGAACTAAGGAATAATTTCATCGACCTGAACTCAAAGTTCATTGAGCTGAGAAATTTCCTTCATCGAGGTGAGCTCAGCGATCATCGATCTGAAAAAGAACTGCCAATCTGAGCTCCAAGTTCGTCGACTAGAGATAGAATTTCATTGAGCTGAACTTCTGATATGAGATCAAAGTTCGTCTACCTCAGTTAGACTTTTGTCGAGCTCAACTCAGAGAAGGAACTCTGAGTTCGTCGATCTGACGATCGTCGAGCTGAGTTCAGCTATCACCGAGCAGAACTCTTGAAATCTTTTTAACTGTATTTCTTTAAAGTCTCGAGTCTCTGAAGTCTTCTAAAGGCAGGTTAAAAAATCTAACCTAATTAGACTAACCTTAATCCTAGAAATAAAAAATGATCCTAGGCTATACATGTTGGGTCAATAAACCTAATATTGAACCTAGCCCAAATCAAAACTGGGGTTCCAAAAATCTCCCCCTATTTGGGTGAGGTCACTATACAAGACAAAAAATAGAATATCATAAAGCAATAAAAAAATATCTGACAAAATTTTAAAACATCCAGCAGATATGAACAAAGTTCCTTTGATATAACATAATAATATAATTTAAAAAATAGAGACAAAAAATAAAGAGTTTTTTCTTGAATTATCAGTAGAGGGATCTGAAGTAGGTTTTGTAAAAACCAGTATCCTTTTTGGATCTTCTGCTTCTCTTTGGGTCATCTTCATTTCTTAAGCCCCAAGAATCTTTACTGTTGCAGCTCTGGGCACTACAACTTCTGGATGTAAGTTCATATAAGAATCAACATTGAATAGATTTTGTATTTGATATTCATCCAGTTCTTTCTTTCTATAAAAAGACATGGTTGTGAATTGAGAGATATCTTCTCCTTCTTCCCTTGCTTTTCTGATCTGAGAGAGAGCTATAACTTACTTAAATCTGGCCATTCTAGAATTAGGGTCCATTTCTGGATCACAAACAGTAGATAGAGGCCTTTCTGGGCTTACTTTATCTTGCTGATTTGTTTCAGATGCTTTCTGTTGTCTGCTATGCTTTTGATACTGTTGCTGTTTGTTGCTGCTGGAGCTGTGCTGCTATCTTCTATAGGATGGATTGGAATGTTTAGAAGATATAGACTTTTGACCTTGAGAAACAATTCCTGTTGCACCTGCTGCAGGAGGAGGAGGACCTCTCCTGAATTGAGGAGGTGGAGAGTATCTCTTGCTCTTCTTCCTAGCTTTCATCTCATTCTTAGAATATCTAATTCAGTTGGGCATATCTTGGGTGAGAGGAATGTTGTGCAGAATATAATAGGGAGTGTCAGCAGTGGGAAAGGGTTTAGGAGCAGCCTTTGGTGGAACCTTCTTCTTTTATTTTCTCTTTTTAGAACTGTAATCTTCAGAGTCATATGATCATCATCATCATCATCATCATCAGATTCATTTGCAGGATTATCATAAAGAGCATTTATCTGTTTCAGCATTTCATCAGAAAATATAGGATTGAGCACTTGGCTATATGACTTCAGCTTGAGGCTATACTTGAACTACTAGCTCTAAAAAATCTACATCTATGTCTTGAAACATAATTTCATCAAGATTTTTCATGAGGGACTCAGCCCAGCCAAAAGTTGGAGGAGAAGAAGCCTTTGGCTCTGAGATTTCTGATTCTATAAAATTCTCACTTGCTGAAAAACTTGTCCTTAGTTGTTCCAAAACTTTAGGACTAATAGGTGATGTGTAACAGACTATGGCTTTAGAATAATCAAAAACTGTATTTACTATTAGTAAATTACTACTATAAACTGTATCAAAAGAATGCAATAAAGAAAGAATTTCAACTGAGGGATTTATGATGAAATCACCAACAGTGTTTATTGCTGTATCACAAACTAGATCTTCTGCTAAACAAAACATTTCTGAATCATCATCAATAATTTTAATAATCTCTGTAAGTGGAACTACTGCTGCTACTGCTACTACTACTGCTGGAACTGCTAAAGGAGCTTCTTCATAAAACATCTCCCCCTGCCTGGTTTCAGAGAGTCCTGAACCCAGGCTCCAAAAATAAGAAGGGACAGAGGAGGAAGAAGCAAGTTGAGCAGATAGAAGAGAGATAGAAGTAGCAAGAGGGGAAATGACCTCATTTATTAGCTTCTTCAGAGATGGAGAGATGAATTTGAGAAGATCTGAAGCAATGTCAGAGAAGTTTAGATACAGTGGCTCAGGAGAAGATGGTGTATAGGTGGATTGATTACCACAATAATGACAGATGGAGAGAGTTTGAGGTAGGTCAGATTGTTGGAAATGTGGGAATATTGATGGAAGATTTGATGTATGGATGGTATCTATATGTTCATCTTGAAGAGGAGAATGTTGTGGAGATGGAGATGAGATTAGATTGAATGTGGGGAATGATATATATTGATCTGGATTTATAGATGAGGATGAGAGATCATAAACATATGATGGTTGAGGTGATTGAGGAGGTGGAGTTGGTATATCCTCAAAAATATGGATTAGAGATGGTGATTGTGATGGTGAGACTTGAGGAGTGGAGGTAGAAGGTTGTTGAAGTGGAGTTGATGAAGGAAATATAGAATGAGGTGGAGATGGAGTAGGAGGAGCAGATGCTTCTTCTTGGGTTGGAGAAGTGGTTGTTTCAGCCCTTGTGTTCTCTGAAGCAATACTAGTGGAGGAGGCCTTGGAGGGCTTAGGGATAGTCCTCTCCCATCTAACAAATAAGGCAGAGGTAAGCCTCTTAGAGGCATTAATGAAAATGTTAATGGGAGACCAATAACTCTGCAGCCTTTGCCTGGAGGAAGATTCCTAGAATCCTTCCTTAACTAACATCCTTCTTACTGATTTTCTTTTTGGTTAAATCAAACAAAATACCTCCCCAGTTCATTGACTTCTTGTTAACTAAGGCACACATCAATTGAAATTGGTGCCTGGAAATATGATCATGAGCAGAGTGTTTTCCTAACAACACTTTGCCAAGAACATCTGCCAAAAATCTATATTCTATAAATAAATTTTTCTTAAGGAGGTGGTTAGGGTTTCATGCAGTATGCCCTAACCTTTCTAGCATTTCATTAAATCCACTTTTAGATAAATCAATTTCATCTATACCATTAACAAACTAAAAAACTTCAGTCAAATTTATGGAGAGAGAGGAACCTGGTGACATGAAATTGTTCCAACAAGAACTGGAGTTTCCTGAATCTTTGCTGTAAACACTCATTATTTTATCCCTATTACGGGATGTTTAATCCCAGTTGTCATAAGTTTCTGTAACTGCTGAGTCTCAAAAAGCTGTAAGATGTTCTAGAAGACTTGATCTGAATGGCTGAAGGAATCGATGTCTATGTCGAAGCCGACATCGAATTTCATTCCGGAGAGAGTCGCCGCCAAAATCGCCATTACCTGTAAGAGCAAAAGATCAAGTGCAAAAAAACTAGAAAGCGCGGGATGGAGTTCGATGAAAACCCTATTATAAGTTTTCAGAAGGTGAAACGGCGAACTTTGTACTGCGAAAAAGAAAAGCTTCGAACTCAGGTCGACGAAAAAATTACATGAAGAAATGATAGCGTCGATCTCAGTTTGAAGAGGGAGAAAAATAGTTCACCCTTCTCAGGTCGACGAAATATTTTCTAAAGCAAGATTGTCGATCTCTGTTCGACAAAAATTACTTCACAAGGAGATTTTTTCGATCTCAGGTTGATGAAGATTCTCAAGAAGAGTTCACAGATCATCGATCTCTGTTTGACGAAATATGACTAATTCTTCGACCTCAGACAAAAATCAAATTAAACTTCTCCATTAATCATACCTTGCTAATTCAAGAAGAACAAATGTTTCTTTTCATCAAATGGTTTGGTGAAGATGTCTACTCTTTGTAAATTAGTGGAGATAAAGACAAGATTAATATTATTTTTTTCTACACAATCTCTAATGAATTGATGTCTAATTTCTATATGCTTGGTCCTACTATGATGCACTGGATTTTGTGCAATAGAAATTGCACTAGTACTATCACAAAATATAGTTTAATTATTTAGATTGAAAACATAATCCAGGAGTTGGTTTGGAATCCACAAAATTTGTGAATAACAGCTACCAGCTGCTATATATTCGGCTTCAGCAGTTGAAGTTGACACAGATGTTTGTTTCTTAAAAAACCAAGACATAAGCCTATCACCAAGGAACTTGCATGTTCCTAATGTGCTTTTCCTATCAACTCTACATCTAGCAAAGTCAGCATTTGAGAAACCAGTTAATTCAAATTTTGATTCAGTTGGCATACCAGAGTCCTAGATTTGGACAACCCTTTATATATCTCAAAATTCTTTTAAGTAAAATAAGGTGAGATTCTTTAGGGTTCACTTGGAACCTAACACAAAGGCATGTAGCAAATATTATATCTGGCCTACTAGCTGGGAGATACAATAAGGACCCAATAATTGCCCTATATGTTTTCTGATCAACTGGCTTGCCCTGTTCATCAGAATCAATCACAACATTGGAAGCCATGGGTGTTTTCATAGCTGAGGCATCTGACATCCCAACTCTTAACTAGCTCTTTAGCATATTTGGATTGGGAGATGAAAATGCCATCAGAGGATTGCTTAACTTGAAGACCAAGGAAGTAAGAAAGCTCACCCATGCTACTCATTTCAAACTTGGAATGCATCAGGTCAGAAAACCTTTTGCATAGTTTGGAATCGGTAGAGCCAAAATAGATGTCATCTACAAATATTTGTACTAACAAAATTTTATCTTTATGATGCCTGAAAAATATAGTCCTATCTACAATGCCCCTAATGAACTTTTACTCTAAACGAAAGCTAGCTAGGGTCTCATACCAAGCTCTTAGAGCTTGCTTTAAACCATAGAGAGCTTTATGAAATTTGAAAATAAAAGAGGGATGAGTTGGAGAGATAAACCTGGTGGTTGCTCCACATAAACTTCCTCTTTGAGTTCACCATTAAGGAATGCACTTTTAACATCTATATAGTAGACTTTGATTGCTTTTGATTTATTCAACGCTTCTGTCTCTGGGCATTGAGTGAACTGCCTTCACTCGATGCCTGTTGACTTAGGCATATTTCTGCCTTGACAATGCTGAGGCTTTGACTGTCTTGTCTTTACTCAACGCTTTTGGTTATCTAGCATTGAGTGAACTGTCTTCACTCGATGCCTGTGGACTTGGACATATTTCTGCCTTGCCAACATTCCTCCTTGTGTCCACCTATCATTGTTACTTATACAACCTGTCTAATCAGTGTAACAAGTAATCACATGCATACATAGACCTTAAAAATGCATCAGATACAAACATATTTATACCATTGTCCTGTAGGACTTCTTCAAATCTTGGACATTTTGAACAATGGACACAACAGAGGATATAAAGTTGGCTCTGAAATGGTGTGGCTTGTCTAAGCGCGCCTCTGAATCTATCATGAGAAAAGAAATGAACTGGAAAGGGAAATTCTTAGCAGATATAATTTGCAAGGCCCTAATCTATAAGTCATCTCATGATAAAGTCTAATGGAAGATGTTTGAGCTGATGGCCAGAGTCATTCTTACAAAGAAAATTAATTGATGGGAAGGTGAACTTTGAAAGTATTGTTGAGTGTATTCCTGAACCCAATCTCAATAGGATACTATCTCTGTTCTTACTGAACTCTGCTCTAGGGATGCTAAATTAGAGACCAGGAGAAAAAAAATTCATCATATGAGGAAGATGGATATAAGGATGTTTGATTGATAGGATAAGGTATTGTTTCCTCCCCTCAGCCATCTGAGATGAAAAAGAAGACGGAGGTAGTTCCTAATTCTTATGAAAGCTCAAGCAGCAAATCCTCTAACAGTAGGGATACTGAACCACATGATCCCATACTACAACATTTTTGGTCTTTAGAAGCACCTACTGGGCAACAGTTATAGAAATGTTGTCTAAACCTGGATAGCGAATAGATTATAAGTGTTACAAGAGAGTATCAGCTTTAGGAAACACTTTTACTGCAATATTCAACAAATGTTCTCTAAAGCCTTATAGGGAACACTTTTTTAATATTGCAGATGACAATTCAATTTAGACAACACTTATATGATGTTGCCTTTGTAAAAAATAATTTACAACATGTCTAAAAGTGTTGCCAAATCGTTTTCAACTCATAAAAAACTAAATTAATATATTTTAATACAAAATCTACTCATCAGTTTTCCCGATAACCTATTTGGCCATTCCTCGCTCCTCTTCGTCACTCCTCTATTTCCCGATAACCCTATCGCAAATCCCGGTCATGCTTTAATTTCATCGCAGATGCCAACTATTGTGAACTTACGAGACACGACCTACCCTAATTTCATCGCCTGCCTTTAGGGCTGCTCATTGCTCGACCTGTCAGTGGCTCAGGCTTCAACGAGTCACAGATAATCCTCGCCAATTCATCCGGTGATTCCTCCTGTGCCATGATAATCCTCTCCATTTCCTCTGGTGCTTCCTCCAGTGTGGGCGACCTATCCAGCCGTCTCGTCGGATCGGAGTTGGCAGAGCATCATCTTCAATTGTGCATTGTTTGACTTGTCCTAGAGTTTTGAAATTGTTCCACTACACTGTAAGCTCTCCTTTCCTCCTCTTCCCTTTTTTTCTCTTCATCGATGATGGATTTCATGTCAAGGGCGTATTAGGGTTCTGATTTTTAGTATCTGCTAGTGTTTTGCTGGCCGACTATCATCATTTTTGGTCTTTTGTTGGTGTGTTGGCCGGTGTGTTTGTGGATGAGTGTGTGTATTATTGTTCATGTGTGTTTGTGTTGTTTTATGTTTGTATTTATGTTTGTGTGTATGTGCATATGAATTTATTTATCTGTATGTGTATAATTGTTATAAGTGAATGTTTGTTAAATATGTTGGTGTGTTTGTGTGGATGTGTGTATTGTTGTTAGTGTGTTTGTGTGTTAGTGTGTGTGTATTTGTGTGGATGTTTATGCACATGTTAATTTATTTGTCCATGTTTGTGTTTATGTGGTGGTGGTGCGCATGAATGTGTATGTGTGTGTCTTTATATTTATAAGCATGTATGTGCATGTATGTATAGGTGTGTGTATAAGTGAAGTGTTTGAGCCTACTATCTTTTAATATTGAAGTGTGTATGCGTGTGTTGGTATTGAAGTTTGAATTTATATATTTGTTAGAATGTAATTTGTATGTGTTTCTTTGTGTTTGTATATGTATGGATGTGTGTATGTGCATATAAATTTATTTAGGTGTGTGTCTATTTATGAGGTTTTGTGTGTGCGTGTGTTTGTGTTTGTGTGGATGTGTGCATGCGCATATAAAAGGTTACAAAGATTGGATTTAAATATATGTTAAAATGTAATTTGTATGTGTTTCTTTGTGTTTGTATGTGTAGGTATTGTAATTATTCAAGATTTGAAATCAAAATATGATGAGAAAAAAGTGGATTAATTTGCCTCACTATGGTGAAGATTATATTAATGGTGTTAATTATTTCTTGGATGGGGTAACAGAGAAATGTTATTTGACCATTTAAAAAGTAAAGGTTTTGTAAAAGGTTATAAAGATTGGATTTATCATGGGGAAGAGATTAAACGTATGGATGTTGATAAAGACAGTTCTTCTAATATCACTTCTGATGATATTGATGGTTTATTGTCTGATACATTTAAAGATGTTGTTCAAGAAGATGGAGTACATGAAGTCCTAAATGAAGATGCAAAGAAGATTTATAAACTTGTTGAGAAAGCAAATCAATAATTATATCCGGGTAGTCAAAAATTTTCTATAGTATCTTTTATTATTCGGCTGTATTTACTGAAATGTCTTCATGGATGGAGCAACACATCATTTATATCTCTCCTAGAGTTATTAAAAGAGGCTATACCCGACTTGAACATCCCTGTCTCTTTTAATAAAACAAAATTTATAAGAAGATTGATTCTTGTACAAACAACTACATATTATTTATGAAAGAGCATGAAAATGATGAAAAATGCAATGTTTGTGGTGAATCTCGGTGGATTGTATATCCCAAAGTGAATTGTGAGTCTGAGGTATTTAAGAAAACCCATAAAGTTTTAGCAAAGGTGTTAAGACATTTTCCAATAATTCCAAGACTAAAAAGACTATATACATGTTCAAAGCTTGTTGATTCAATGAGGTGGCATGTAGAAGAGCATTCCAAGGATGGTAAGCTAAGACATCCTACTGATGGACAAGCGTGGAAAGACTTTGATGTGAATCACCTAGATTTTGCTCTCGATACTCGTAATGTTAGACTTGGATTGGCTAGTGACGGCTTTAATCCATTTGGCAACATGAGTCTATCACATAGCACATGGCCTGTGGTATTAACAATATATAATTATCCTCCAAATTTATGTTTTAAGCCATAAAAATTTAAGATGTCATTGCTTATCCCTGGATCACGGTCACCTGGAAATGCTATTAATGTGTACCTTTAACCACTAATTGAGGAGCTAAAAATCTAATGGGATGTTGGGGTAGAAACATACGATGTTTCCAAAAATAAAATGTTTCTGATACATGCTGCTCTTTTGTGGACAGTTAGTGACTACCCTGCATATGCTATGTTATCTGGTTGGAGCACAAAAGGAATATTGGCATGTCCTTCTTGTAATTACGAAACATCTTCTACATGTTTGAAACATAGTCGGAAGATGTTCTATATGGGTCATCGTGCCTTTTTGGACTTTAATCATGAGTGGTGGTCTGATTAAAATTATTTTAATGGAAAGACAGAATATAGACATGCACCTTCTTTGTTAAATTCAAAAAGAATTTTAGAAGATTTACAAGACTTTCATGATATATTCACAAAGAATGATAAAAAAAAACTTGGCCCATGGAAAAAAATCCAACTTTTGGCACTTGCCATATTAGAAGGACAATACTTTACGTCATAATTTTGATGTTATGCACATTGAGAAGAATATATGTGATAATATAATTGGTATCCTTCTAGAGATTGAAGGGAAAAAAGGATATGGGCATAAGAAAGAAGCTTCATTTGAAGGCCACAAGTGATGGAAAAAAACTCAGCTCCCGAAAGCTTGTTTATCCCTAACAAAAAATGAGAAATCTATTTTTCGCAGTGTTTTAAAGGATGTCAAATTTCTTGATAGTATGGCCTCTAATATTTCACGATTCGTGCATGTTGAAGAAGGAAAAATTTTGGGGTACAAGAGTCACGATGCTGATATTATACTACATTATTTGCTACAAATTGCAATAAGAGGCGTAACCCTTAATCAAGTTACAATTCCTTTGATAAGGCTTCGTTCCTTCTTTCATTGTTTATGTCAAAAGGTTATTGAGATAAAAAGTTTAGATAATTTTGAAGCAGAGATCGTTGAAACACTTTGCAAGCTTGAGAGAATCTTTCCTCAGTGTATTTTTTTGACATAATGGTTCATTTACCAATCCACCTTGCAAATAATGAAATATTAGGTGGACCAGTTAAGTTTCGATGGATGTATTATATGGAAAGATATTTAGGTTATTTAAAATCATATTTCCTTAATAAAAGCCGCCCAGAAGGCTCTATTGCCGAAGCATATTTGGCCAATGAGTCTTTGACATTTTGCTCTTGATATTTATCTAGTGATGTAGATACACGGATGAATAGAATGACACGGAATAATATTGAATTTCCAAACAGACACATTTTATAGGGGCAATGATTCTCCTTTCTCTTGATCAAAAGTCTCAAAATCAAGCACATGGTTACATCTTATTTAATTCTGATGGAGTCGAAGATTACATAAGGTAATATCATTTAATTCTTTCAATATTTTTTCCAATAAATATAAATACATTTGTGTTACAAATATTTTTTTATGTAGAGAGCATGAGCTTTATCTTCAGAAATGTAAAAAAAGAAGTACATGGTGCAAAGGTAATAATCAAAGAGATGATTTCATTCAGTGGTTTGAAACACGTGCCATGAATGTTGATGTTTCTGATTGGATAAAGGAGTTGTCTCGGGGACCAAATAATGTTGCAATAATTCTACTCATCCTATATTATTAATGGATACAAATTTCATATAAGAAAACGTGATGCAAGGAGGAAAACTCAAAAAAGTGGTGTCACTTTGGAAGCAGTAACCCCAAGCTTTAAAAGTATTAAGGAAGATAATCCTGAAACAATTTGTAGGTCATATTGTCACAACCCGCATTTTCTCCGAATTTAGGAATTATCAGAGTATGAGAAGACACGCGTCATGATGCCACGTCAAGAAGGGGATAACCGCTGACGCTCAGGCAAAAACATTTACTTTACTTTATGAAAGAAATTCATGAGTTTAATGATTAGAAAATCAGTTATATTGTAGAGGCCGTATCCCTCGGCTCGGTAGATCACCTAGTCCACAGTTAAAAACTATACTTATGCGCTGCGAAAAAGTACTTTATTCAGGTTTGACATCCTAAGAAGTGCATAAGAGCCCCAAGAAGACCACTTATGCTATGCAAGACTCTACATTTAATTTATATTATATATAAGAAAACGATCTTTATACGTTGTTTGGAAAATAGTGATTTAATTTTATAAAACATGCTAATCATGCGATATACTTATAATAATAATTGTAGTTTTAAAATAACTAGCAACCTTGCATAAATCCTCCCCAGAGCAAGTAGACTATCTCTAGAAAATGGTAGCAGCAACAGTAATATATCTAGTAAAAAGGTAAAAAACTACCAGTGGACGCCAACAACCTGACACGAACCCACTAGCACATATGTATGTCTGTAAGAAAAGTACAAAAAAACTACCTCACTAACAAAGCAATAGGATGTCCAAAGCCCAAGAGACCACAAGCAACAACACCGCAACCTAGCCACCAAACTGGCTACTGCTCAGAACTTGAGGCATTCAAAAGAAGAAAGAATACCTCAGCAAGCAAAATAAGGAAAAACTGCATGAAAGTGTCAACCAGGGAATAAATGTAAGAGGAAAACACACAGCAGTAAAAGTCACAACTGCCCAAAGCAAGACAAAAGAAATGCACCACGTGCGAGGAAACAACATCAACCCTGCCAAGAAACTACATCCTGCAGAGTCTGCTAAGCTACCAAGAGCCCAAAGTGCTGCAATCTACCAAGGAAGAAACATCTAACACCCTAAGCTGTGGGAGGTGGTAGTAGCAAAAACAAACGACATGGATCCGGGTTGGAGGCAACTCAGTCCCCCAACAACCATTTCCAAGCCAACAAGCTCAAGGGTCTACATGTAAAAGCACTAGGGACCTTCCACCCCCTTGCCCAGCCCGTACCTAGTGCAAGATAGAAGAAAAGGGTGGCCACGGCTATATTACACAACACCTCCCCCATGAAGAGCTTCAAACCACCACTACTAACCACAACCCACGATTGGCCTTTAGGAAAGAAAAACATGGCCGACAAGGAAACTCAAAACATGAACAAGGAATTCACACTGGAGCGAAAATCAAGGTAGGGAAAAAGTGTTGAAATGACTCAACACGGCTTGGCGTTGAGTGTGACCAACTCAACGCCTACCTAGACCTTGGCGTTGAGTGAGCTAGCCTCACTCAGCGCTAGAACAAGCATGGCGTTGAGTGAAGTTCACTCACTCAACGCCTCCTGCAAGAACAACTCTGGCGTTGAGTGAGCTAGCCTCACTCAACGCCAAAATAGGCATGGCGTTGAGTGAGGTACACTCACTCAACGCCCTGGTACTTAACCATAAACAGAGAAAGTGGCGTTGAGTGAGCTAGCCTCACTCAATGCCAAAATAGCAATGGCGTTGAGTGAAGCTCACTCACTCAACGCCCTTACACTTAGCCGCAAAAGAGAACTACGACGTTGAGTGAGTCCACCTCACTCAACGCCAAAACAAAAATGATGTTGAGTGAGGTTCACTCACTCAACGCCCTGGCACTTAGCCGCAACAAGGCAATTCTGCGGCGTTGAGTGAGCTGACCTCACTCAACGCCAAAACAGCAATGGCGTTGCGTGAGGTCGTATCACTCAACGCCATAAGTTCTGGCCACGAAGAAGGGTTATGGAGTTGAGTTAGTCTACCTCACTCAATGCTACAGAAGAAATAGCGTTGAGTGAGGTCAACTCTCTCAATGCAATGGGACTTGGCCGCAAACTTGCCTTCGGCATTGAGT
Organism: Platanthera zijinensis; assembly: GCA_039513925.1. Classification (NCBI taxonomy): domain Eukaryota; kingdom Viridiplantae; phylum Streptophyta; class Magnoliopsida; order Asparagales; family Orchidaceae; genus Platanthera; species Platanthera zijinensis. Next base: position 39,023,863 of record CM077091.1, on the reverse strand, counting down.
GAGGCCACCTCACTCAACGCCAAACCAGGAATGGAGTTGAGTGAGGTAAACTCACTCAATGACAAAGTCCTTAGCCTCATAAAAGGCTATAGCATTGAGTGAGCACACCTCACTCAACGCCAAAGTACTTTGCTGCACAGAAGCGACGGCGTTGAGTGAGTCCACCTCACTCAACGCAAAAACCGAAATGGCGTTGAGTGAGGTCGACTCACTCAACGCCAAAACACTTAGCTTCTCAGGAAAACCGCGGCGTTGAGTGAGCTTGCCTCACTCAATGCCAAAAAGGAAATGGCATTGAGTGAGGTCGACTCACTCAATGCCAAAGTACTTAGCCGCTAGCAGGGGCTGTGGCGTTGAGTGAGTTAACCTCACTCAACGCCCTAGTACTTAACAAAAATTCTGACTGGCTACAGCTGCGGCATTGAGTGTATGCACCACACTAAACGCCAAACACGCAAAGGCTTTGAGTGTGTGCACCACACTCAACGCCGACTAGATAGAAACCAAAAAGGATCTTTCCAATAAACACAGCAGGCACCGCCTTCTCTCTCTCTCTCGGCTTCACCCGCAAGCCACCAACAAGACAACAATCTGGAGTTTACTGATGGCATTACGCCGGCGGGTTGAGCACCAACAGCACAGAGAAGGGGGGCTCATAGGAGAATCTAAGCCCTAAATTCAGCAAGAAAAAGAGAACATGTTTGGCTTCTACCCTAGGGCTAACCGGGAATTTTCAGAATTTCAAGAAAACAACAATGGCAATGGCAAGAACACCACTTGCCTCGATTTCGGCGAAGCTTTGACGGCTTTCCCATCCTCTTTACTTGGTACTAGCAGCAGCAGCACCTAAAAGCATACTCCCGTACATTAATGGCGGAAAACCTCAAGACCTAAATCCCCAAATCTCCTAAAACTCCACGAAAATCGAATTTCTTACCGTCAAAACGTAGATCTGAGTGAGAGCAAGACAACGCTGCTTTCGGAATCGAAATCTGTCCACGAACACTCCCGGAATCACCGTCCGAAATCTAGGGCAACCCTTCGTTTCCGCCTCTGCTTTCCGCGAACAGGAGCAGTGGTTTTATGATTTTTGTCTCGGGAAGAAGGAGGAAGGAGAAGTGGGCCCGTCACTTCTTAATAAAGCCTTTATATAAGCTTTAAACGCATCGGTTCAGCAAAACCGAATCCCAACCGCCGGCTCCCTTAATAAATTAAGAGAATTCTAATAGTCTTTACTAATGGCACACCCAAAACAACATGAAAACCAAACTATCTCGGAATAAGACGAAATTCACACCGTAGCTAAATACCCACGCTACGAACACAACGATGAAGTCGAAATTAATTTTCGACAAACAGAACTCGATTTATACCCACCCGAAGCAAAAACGCAAGCATCCCCCGAGAGGCCACACTGGGTCACCCAAAACGACTCGGCTTGCTAGGGAGATCTTGCCAATAGGCTACAAAATAGGGCACCCAGTTCTAAGGAGTTAAACCACACTCCACAAATGGCACAAGCCACGAAAATGCATCACCATAATGCCAAACGAGAATAAAATAGTCGCAGAAAAAATCGGGGGCGTTACAGTCACTCTCCCTAAAAGAAAGTTTCGTCCCGAAACTTTACGGACAACACTTCTACCAAAGAAGGAAAAAGTAACAAACAGGAGTTAGAAGAAGGAAAACATACCGATCAAAATCAGGGAAACAGGTGAGGGTAAGCCTCCCTCATGGCTGACTCTAGCTCCCAAGTCCTGCTCTCCAAATCCTAATTCCTCCAAAGAACTTTCACCATCGGAATGTACTTCTTTCGCAGCACCCGTTCCTGAGTATCCAAAATACAGACCGACACTTCAACAAAAGAGAGGTTGGGCTCCAACTGGGGCACAACATCCAAGACTTTCCCACTGCTGCGCAAACACTTCCGCAATTGGCTTACATTGAAAATATTATGAACACCTGGGAAGATTGCTGGCAAATCCAATCTATAAGCTGACACGCCAATTCGCTCAAAAATCTTAAACGGGCCCACATACCTCGGGTCCAATTTCCGATTCTTACCAAACCTCTTTACAACCACCATCGGGGAAACCTTAAGAAATACAAGGTCTCCTAAGAAAACTCCAAGGCAGACCTACACCGATTGGCGTTCTTCTCGTATCTCTCCTGAGCTATACGAAGCTTCTCACGAATAAGCTTCACTGCGACTTCCATCTCCTCAAGAGCATCTGGACCCAACGAAGGCCTATCACCAGCCTCAGCCCAAAACAACGGTGTTCTGCAACGCCTCCCATACAAGGCTTCAAAAGGAGCCATCTGTAAGCTTTCCTGATAACTGTTGTTGTATGCAAATTCCATAAGTCGCAACCGCTCATCCCACGCTCCACCGTGGACTAAAATGTAGCATCAGATCATATCCTCAACTATCTGGTTCACCCGCTCCATCTTCCCATTTGTCTGTGGGTGGTAAGCAGTATAATACCTCAGATCCGTTCCCAAACCCTCCTGCAAACTCTTCCAAAAACGAGAAGTAAACCGGGAGTCTCAATAAGAAATTATACTCACAGGCACACCATGCACTCAGATGATTTCATTCAAGTACAACTCCGCTATCTTCTTCATCGAGTAATCAATCTTATATGGCACGAAGTGAGCACACTTCGTCAGTCTATCCACTACGACCCAGACAGAATCAAATCCCTTCGGAGATTTCGGTAAGCCCGTGATGAAATCCATAGATATACTTTCCTACTTCCAAGTCGGGATCTCTAACGAAGTTAACTTGCCACCAGGCCTTCCATGATCGGCCTTCACACGCTTGCAAGTGTGGCACTCCGCAACAAAATGGGCTATATCACCTTTCATGCCATACCACCAGGCAATTTTCTTTAAGTCACGATACATCTTCGTATATCCTGGATGGTAGGCAACGCTGGATCCATGAGCCTCTCTACAAATCATACCTCTAATGTCCCCAACAGCGGGGATGCAAAATCTACCGCGGTACTTCAAAGTACCCGCATCATCGATAGCAAAGTCTGTCAACTCCCCCTTTTCGGTCTTGGTGAATAAGTGCAGAAGATCCGGATCGTCCTTCTGGTGCAGTTTGGTCACAGAAATCCAAGACGGCTCTGTTACTGATAAACTACTCTGCAAGCCACAGCATCCTACTGATATATCCATAAGGAGAAACTCCTCCACTAAACGATCGGCGGTGAGATTAAAGATCTTTCCCGTCTTTCGGCTCAAGGCATCGGCCACTACATTGGCCTTGCTTGGATGATACTGGATCTCTACGTCATAATCGACCACACACTCTAGCCACTGCCGCTGGCGCAGATTCAACTCCTTCTGCATGAACACGTACTTCAGGCTCTTATGGTCGGTGAAGATCTTGCACTGAGCCCCATAAAGTAGGTGTCTCCACAGCTTCAACGCATAAATAACCGCTGCGAACTCGAGGTCATGCGTAGGATAATTCTTTTCATGAGTCTTCAGCTGCCTTGACCCATAGGAAATCACTTTTCCAACCTGCATTAACACACAACCCAAACCTACATGCGAAGCATCCACGTAAACATCATAATCCACCCCTTCAGTAGGCAGGGTCAGAACGGGAGCATTGCACAATCTCCTCTTTAACTCCAGGAAGGCTTCTTCGTACCTCTCGCTCCAAACAAAAGCCACGTTCTTCTGAGTCAGCTTGGTGAAAGGTGCAGCTAGGGAAGAGAAACCATCCACGAACCTCCCGTAGTAGCCATCCAATCCTAGGAAACTTTTGATCTCCTTTGGCGTATTCGGCCTACTCCAATCTATCACTGCTGCGATCTTTTCTGGGTCGACCGAGATCCCATCCTTGTTCACCACGTGGCCTAGAAATGAAACTTGAGGCAACTAAAATTCGCACTTTCTCAGCTTGGCGAATAACTTGTGGTTCCTCAACTCCAATAGAACCAAGCGCAGATGCTGCTCATACTCCTCAGCACTACGAGAATAAACCAACACATCATCGATGAAGACCACCACGAACTTGTCCAGGAAATCCTTGAACACCCGGTTCATCATATCCATGAAGGCTAATGGTGCATTGGTCAAACCAAACGACATCACCAAGAACTCAAAATGTCCATGCCTTGATCTAAACGAAGTCCGTGGAATATCTGCCTCACGGATCTTGAGCTGATGATAGCCTTAACAAAGATCGATCTTGGAGAACAGCGTGCTACCTAGCAACTGGTCAAATAAGTCATCGATCCTCGGCAGAGGGTACCTATTCTTAATTGTGACTTTGTTCAACTCCCTATAGTCGATGAAAAGCCGCATTGACCCATCTTTCTTCTTCACAAACAGCACAGGAGCACCCCAAGGCGATGAACTTTGCCTGATAAATCCTTTTGCCAACAGCTCATCCAACTGAACTCACAACTCCTCTAACTTATGAGGGGCCATCCGATACGGCGCCTTAGCAATAGGACGCATACCCGGTTCCAAATCAATCACAAACTCCACATCCCGCTCCGTAGGAAGACCAGGAAGATCATCCGGAAAAATATCGGCGAAACCACGAACAACTGGAATCTCCTCCAAGCGCGGTACATTAACAGCGGTCCCAACCACCGAGACCAAACACGCAAAACAATCCGAAAGAAACAGCTTCTGGGCACATACCGCAGAGATGACAGGAGAATCCTGACATAGATAAGCATACACGCTTCCGGGCTGACCGTCATCCCTGATGAAGTCCAGGCGCTTCCCTTTGCACTGAATGACTGCATCATACCTAGACAGCCAGTCCATACCGAGAATAACATCGAAGTCCTCCAGATCAATCATCTTCAGGTCTGCCTTCGCAAGGAAGTCCCCCAATAAAACAGGGCAATCTAACATGCCCAAATCTGACAACACAGATTCACCAGAGGGGAACATGACACGGAAGGTATCCCAAACTCGATCTAAAGTAAACCGATGTTGCTCCACGAAGGCTCTAGCTACGAACGAGTGGTAGCGCCAGAGTCAAACAGAACACGCGCCCAGCGGTTCTTCACCTTAAATTTCCCTATAGGAACATATAAAACTAAGGAACTACCACAAAAATACTGCAACCATTCTAGCAAAAAAAGAACAAAACCTTCAGGCTGGAAAGAGAACTAACCTGAGATGACCTGAGTCGAAGCTTGAGCTTCCTCATAAGAGATCACGTTCAGCTTTCCCTTGCCCTTGTCCACACGCTGAGGTGGAGGTAATTCCTGTAGAGGAACTGCATGAAGAATAGGCTGGACCTGAGGACACCTAGACTTGATGTGTCCCTTCTGCCCACACTGAAAGCAGACCTTATCCTTGGACTAGCACTGGGCAGCATCATGCCCGGGTCGCTTGCATATAGAATAGGAGACATCTCTCCTAGGAGCACCCTGAATCGTATGAACCTGCTCCTTCTTCTAAGCTACTACCTTCTTGAAACATCACTCGACAGGGTGGCCTGATCAGCCATAGAAGCTGCACACCACTTTGCTCTTCTTTCCCGGAGCCACACCGGGTACCTAGGGTTTCTTCTCCTCCATAGAACTTCCTCTTGTCCTTCCTCATTTGCTGACCTCTGCTCTTCGCGGTCTCAATAGCCTCTACCTTTAAATCAGCCTCCACTACTCCTGCATAAGTCTCTGACCCATAAGCACTGGTCAACTGCTGCACCTCGCTGCTCAAACCATCGAGAAATCGCTTAACTCGATCAGCCTCAATGGTGACCAATCAAGGGGAAAACAGCTCAACTTGCTGAACTCTATCTCATACTCACCCACCGTGAGTTGCCTTTGCTTCAGATGGAGGAAGTCGTTCATGAGGCGGTCACGCTCGACCGAGGGTAAGAACTTCTTCAACAACATCTCCTTGAACACCTCCCAAGAGCATCCAGCTACCAAGCTCTCCTTCTCTCTCAGCCACCAACTCTTAGCCAAACCTTTAAGCTGATAGGAGTCTATCATCACCCTTTGATCATCTGCAATCCCTGAGTACGAGAACATCTCCTCCAGGAGGGGTTGGAAGAACGTACTTCTTTTCCCTTGAGGCTAGCAGGGGCCGGGGGCGTCGACCCCTTCGGATAGGTGCGAGAGGGTTCCTCAGCAGAATATGAGGCTCAGGAGTTTTAGTCTTCTTAGGAGGAGATGCGGATAGCGGTAGCGAGGGAGGAGCACGGGCAGGGATCTTGTTCAGACCCACCGCCGTCGCCTTATTCTGCTGGCGCACGACCGCGATGCGGTCCCGAACACTTTGGCTGAGAGACATGGACAAGCGTTAAGGAGGGAGAGAGAGGAAGCACCCCCTTGAGGGGAGGGAGTTTCTATATTTAAGGTCAGGCCAGGAGCCCACCAAAAGATTCCCTCAGTAAATTGGCTGTACCATCGCGAGCCTCGGTTGGACTATCTTTCCGAGCTTGTGCCAACCTCGAAAAGAGCAGGGATTGTGTACAACCTCGGGCTCGCAGCCCGGTAGGAGGGGGCCCAGGCGAGAGGAAAGAGGGTTCAGCCCGGTAGGAGTGGGCCCAGGCGAGAGGAAAGAGGGTTCAGCCCGGCGAGAGGGACCCAGGCAAGAGTGGAGAGGGCCTAGGCGAGTCGAAAGGACTCAGAAGAGAAGCTCCCTAGCGAGAGGGCCCAGGTGAGTCGAAAGGACTCAGAAGAGAAGCTTCGTGGCGAGAGGACCCAGGCGAGTCGAGAGGATTCGGCGCGGCGAGAGGACCCCAGCGAGAGGTGCCTCGAGAGAAGGGTCGTCTTGGTTCCAGGGCCGGTTCAGGTAAGGCCGGGCCCACCTTCTGGGCCCCGGAGGTGTTTTTACTCTTTTACCCTACGTGGGCTGCATTTAGTCTTTTGAGACAGCGGAGTTTAGCTGTTGGCAGACCCAGCCAAGGGTATTCTGGTATTTTCACAGCAGCATAGTTTGGTTATTAGCAGTCCCAGTTCAGAGGCCTATAAATAGACCGGTAAGGTGCCTTAGAGAAGGAAGCATACTGGACTCCTCTTATCTTTTCTAAGGCACCTAGCTCAGTTTTGGCTAGGGAGGGGAAGAGCTCTAGTTCTAGTCTCTTCCGGGTAAGAGGTGGGACCTCCTCACTGAAGCCCCCGGTCTAGTTCTTCGCCTGGAGAGTGATCCCAAGGGAGTAAGCACGAGCTGCCTCGGTAGTTCCGAGCTTTAGGTGGAGTCGGCTTTGCTGGTTCCAACAATAGGAGTCTATCATCACCCTTTGATCATCTGCAATCCCTGAGTACGAGAACATCTACTCCATGGAGATCAGCCAGTCGTCTATCACCATGAAATCTGCCTTCCCGTCATAAGTGGGATGGCTCAGCCTTTGAAACTGCGAGATAAAGGCCATCTCTGCTGGCACCACCACTGGAGGTCTTAAGGGTGCAGGAGGAGGAGGGACAGCTAACCCCCCTGCAGGACCTTGCACTCCCTGAGTTTGACCTGCCACAACCGCCACCAGGGACTGAATCTGGGCCTGTATCTCTACCATTTGTCTGCTCATGACATCGCTACTCTACCGCAGGCTCTCGATCACTGCGTCATTCTGAGCTCCAGACGACTCACCCTCAGACAGGGGATTCGATCTAGTCAAAGGATGTCTCGCCATCCTAGAATCATAGCAACACTAGTTAGATCCTAGTACAACGGCTAGACCCAACTACTAGTACAGACAATACATATATAGATATGAACTTAAAGCTACTAAACTTGCTCTGGGAGTTTATCTTTTTACAAAAATTGATGTTATGTCCTAACCTAAGATGGTTAACCACCACCATACTACTTCATGTGCCTAGATCAGGAATGCATGAATTTATATTACTTTTGACTTGAAAGCTTATGTGTGTACATATGTCATCCTGCCAGTCTTTAGCTTGGCACGTTGTGCTTATGCAATGTTATGCTATGCATGTTTGTACTATGCATTCTAAAAAGGCCCTAATGCATGTTATGAGCGGCGTACGCATGAAAATGTTATGCATCCCATACTACATAACATTCTCATACAATAAAAAAGAAAACGAGCTAGTCGCAGCCATGTGGTGAGGTTATGCATCCCATACTACATAACCCTCACATGTTTCCCCTATGGTGGATCCATATACGAACACATATTATGCATCCCATACTACATAATATGCCCTGTATACTTCATGTTATGCTATGAGTGTAGTGTTTGTGCTTTTGCCAAGACGTGCTGATGACATATCGGTGTGTGAATGACATGATGCTAAACTACAAAAGCAATCAAAGAAATGTTGCCTGACTAACTTGTCAAGCAACCTCCCTCTGATACCAACTGTCACAACCCGCATTTTCTCCGAATTTGGGAATTATCAGAGTATGAGAAGACACGCGTCATGATGCCACGTCAAACAGGGGATAACTGCTGACGCTCAGGCAAAACCATCTACTTTACTTTATGAAATAAATTCATTAGTTTAATGATTAGAAAATCACTTGTATTTTAGAGGCCGTATCCCTTGACTCGATGGATCACCTAGTCCACAGTTAAAAACTATACTTATGCGCTACGGAAAAGTACTTTATTCAGGTTTGACATCCTAAGAAGTGCATAAGAGCCCAAAGAGGACCACTTATGCTATGCAAGACTCTACATTTAATTTATATTATATATAAGAAAACGATCTTTATACGTTGTTTTGAAAATAGTGATTTAGTTTTATAAAACATGCTGATCATGCGATATACTTATAATAATAATTGTATTTTTAAAATAACTAGCAACCTAGCATAAATCCTCCCCAGAGAAAGTAGACTATCTCTAGAAAATGGTAGCAGCAATAGTAATATATCTAGTACAAAGGTAAAAAACTACCAGTGGGTGCCAAAAACCTGACACGAACCCACTAGCACATATGTATGTCTGTAAGAAAAGTACAAAAAAACAACCTCACTAACAAAGCAATAGGATCTACAAAGCCTAAGAGACCACCATCAACACCACCGCAACCTAGCCACCAAACTGGCTACTGCTCAGAACTTGAGGCATTCAAAAGAAGAAAGAATACCTCAGCAAGAAAAACAAGGAAAAACTGCATGAAAGTGTCAACCAGGGAATAAATGTAAGAGGAAAACACACAGCAGTAAAAGTCACAACTTCCCAAAGCAAGAAAAAAGAAATGCACCACGTGCAAGGAAAAAACATCAACCCTGCTAAGAAACTACATCCTGCAGAGTCTGCTAAGCTACCAAGAGCCCAAAGTGCTGCAATCTACCAAGGAAGAAACATCTAACACCCTAAGCTGTGGGAGGTGGTAGTAGCAAAAACAAACGACATGGATCCGGGTTGGAGGCAACTCAGTCCCCCAACCACCATTTCCAAGCCAACAAGCTCAAGGGTCTACATGTAAAAGCACTAGGAACCTTCCACCCCCTTGCCCAGCCCGTACCTGGTGCAAGATAGAAGAAAAGGGTGGCAACGGATAAATTACACAACACCTCCCCCATGAAGAGCTTCAAACCACCACTACTAACCACGACCCACGATTCGGCCTTTAGGAAAAAAAACATGGCCGACAAGGAAACTCAAAACATGAACAAGGAATTCACTCGGGAGCGAAAATCAAGGTAGGGAAAAGTGTTGAAATGACTCAACACGGCTTGGCGTTGAGTGGGACCCACTCAACGCCTACCTAAACATTGGCGTTGAGTGAGCTAGCCTCACTCAGCGCCAGAACAAGCATGGCATTGAGGGAAGTTCACTCACTCAATGCCTCCTGCAAGAACAACTCTGGCGTTGAGTGAGCTAGCCTCACTCAACGCCAAAATAGGCATGGCATTGAGTGAGGTACACTCACTCAACTCCGTGGTACTTAACCATAAACAGATAAAGTGGTGTTGAGTGAGCTGGCCTCACTCAACGCCAAAACAACAATGGCGATGAGTGAAGCTCACTCACTCAATGCCCTTACACTTAGCCGCAAAAGAGAACTACGACGTTGAGTGAGTCCACCTCACTCAACGCCAAAACAGCAGTGGCGTTGAGTGAGGTTCACTCACTCAACGCCCTTGCACTTAGCCACAACAAGGAAATTCTGTGGCGTTGAGTGAGCTGACCTCACTCAATGCCAAAATAGCAATGGCGTTGAGTGAGGTCGTCTCACTCAACGCCAGAAGTTCTGGCCGCGAAGAAGGGCTGTGGCTTTGAGTGAGTCTACCTCACTCAATGCCAAAGCAGAAATGGCGTTGAGTGAGGTCAACTCTCTCAATTCCACGGGACTTGGCAACAAACTTGCCTTCGGCGTTGAGTGAGGCCACCTCACTCAACGCCAAACCAGGAATGGCGTTGAGTGAGGTCAACTCACTCAACGCCGAAGTACTTTGCCTCAGAAAAGTCTATGACGTTGAGTGAGCACACCTCACTCAATGCCAAAGTACTTGGCTGCACAGAAGCGACAGCGTTGAGTGAGTCCACCTCACTCAATGCCAAAATCGAAATGGCGTTGAGTGAGGTCGACTCACTCAACGCCAAAACACTTAGCTTCTCAGGAAAACCGCTGCGTTGAGTGAGCTTGCCTCACTGAATGCCATAATGGAAATGGCGTTGAGTGAGGTCGACTCACTCAACGCCAAAGTACTTAGCCGCTAGCAGGGGCTGTAGCGTTGAGTGAGTCCACCTCACTCAACACCCTAGTACTTTGCAAAAATTATGACTGGCTACAGCTGCGGCATTGAGTGTATGCACCACACTCAACGCCAAACTCGCAAAGGCTTTGAGTGTGTGCACCACACAAAACGCCAACCAGACAGAAACCAAAAAGGCTCTTTCCAACAAATACAGCAGGCACCCCCTTCTTTCTCTCTCTCGGCTTCACCCGCAAGCCACCAACCAGACAAAAATCTGGAGTTTACTGATTGGATTACGCCGGCGGGTTGAGCACCAACAACACAGAGAAGGGGGGCTCATAGGAGAATCTAATCCCTAAATTCAGCAAGAAAAAGAGAACATGCTTGGCTTCTACCCTAGGGCTAACCGGGAATTTTCAGAATTTCAAGAAAACAACATTGGCAAGGGCAAGAACACCACTTGCCTCGATTTCCGGCGAAGCTTGGACGGCTTTCCCTCCTCTTTACTTGGCACTAGCACCAGCAGCACCTAAAAGCATACTCCTGTACATTAATGGCGGAAAACCTCAAGACCTAAATCCCCAAATCTCCTAAAACTCCACAAAAATCGAATTTCTTACCATTGAAACGTAGATCTGAGCGAGAGCAAGACAATGCCACTTTCGGAATCGAAATCCGTCCACGAATACTCCCAGAATCACCATCTGAAAGCTAGGGCAGCCCGTCGTTTCCGCCTCTGCTTTCCGCGAACAGGAGCAGCGGTTTTCTGCTTTTTGTCTCGGGAAGAAGGAGGAAGGAGAAGTGGGCCCGCCACTTCTTAATAAAGCCTTTATATAAGCTTTAAACGCATCGGTTCAGCAAAAGCGAATCCCAACCGCCGCCTCCCTTAATAAATTAAGAGAATTCTAATAGTCTTTACTAATGGCACACCCAAAACGACGCGAAAACCAAACTATCTCGAAATTCGACGAAATTCACACCGTAGCTAAATACCCACGCTACGAACACAACAGCGAAGTCTAAATTAATTTTCAATGAACAGAACTCGAGTTATACCCACCCGAAGCCAAAACACAAGCATCCCCCGAGAGGCTATACCGGGTCACCCAAAATGACTCGACTTTCTAGGGAGATCTTGCCAATAGGCTACAAAATAGGGCACCCAGTTCTAAGGAGTTAAACCACACTCCACAAATGGCACAAGCAACGAAAACGCGTGACCATAACGCCAAACGAGAATAAAATAGTCGCAGAAAAAATTGGGGGCATTACACATATTATGGCGCAATAACAGATATCATTGATTTGGATTATTATGGACATATGAATTTTTTTTATTCAAATGTGTGTGGTTTGAGGCTGAAGAAGACAAGTGTGGAATGATATGTGTTTATTTTAATAAAGAATGCTACAAGAATGATCCATTTTTTCTAGCATCTCAAGTGCAACAATGTTTTTATGTTGAAGATTCTTTTAATAAAAATAAACATTATGTTTTGAAAGTACTTCCAAGGGAATCATTTGAGATGGGTGTTAATGCAATTTCAAATACCTAAGAAGTGCCTGGAATTTCATTGAAAGGTGCTATGCCGACGGATGAATTTGAAGTTGATTTGTCTAGGGAAGATGTACCAGATGATATTATTGAATTGCCATTATCTAAAATTCATGTTCAACACACGGGAATCGAGGATGAGATCATTTTTGAAAGTGAAAATGAAAGTGATACTGCTTCTGTTTATAGTGATAATACAAATTAGGTAATATTCATTCATTTATTTATATAAAAGGGAATTTGATTTGAATATGGTAACGCTTAAAATAATTTGATTTTAGGTCTACAGGAATGAAGAAATCAATAAGTAAATCGGTCCTTAAGCAAGAGAAAGGTAAAATATTGGAAAGAAGAAGTGGTTTTGACTTACCTATCCAAGCAAGGTCAAGTACTGAGTTGGTAAAGAAATTTCGTCAAATTAAGCGAGAGAAAGCTGACCTTTTACATAAAAGTCAAGAGGTTGCAGGTAATTTTTATTAAATTTTCCTTTACTTTTGCGGGTCTATTAGTCTATTTGTATTTACTTTATATTTAATTATGTGAATGTGCATCCAGTTTTAATAGGAGAAATGATAAAAAAAACTCGTGCAAGGACTTTAGAGGAGCGTGAAGAAGTGATACTAAATGAAGAAGGTCAGCCTATAGAGCCTACTGATTTGCATATCCAAGCAAGGTCAAGTACTAAGTTGGCAAGAAAACTTTTTCATATTAAGCAAGAGAAAGCTGATGTTTTTCATAAAAGTCTTCGAGGTAATACAACGAATAAAGAACAAGAGGTTTCTACCATTATAAGTCAAGAGGTTTCAGGTAACTATTAAATTTTCCTTTTTCTTTTGCGGGTTTATTAGTCTATTTGTATTTACTTTATATTTAATTATGTGAATGTGCATCGACTTTTAATAGGAGTAACGATAAAAAAATCTCGTGCAAGGACTTTAGAGGAGCGTGAAGAAGTGATAATAAATGAAGAAGGTCAGCCTATAGAGCCTACTAATTTGCATATCCAAGCAAGGTCAAGTACTGAGTTGGTAAGAAAACTTTAACATATTAAGCAAGAGAAAGCTGATGTTTTTCATAAAAGTCTTCGAGGTAAAACAATAAATAAAGAAAAAGAGGTTGCTGACAAGTTCGATCAAAATCAGGTTCAATAGCTATCCTCTACCATTATAACTGTTCCCCAGGAATTCAATAGTATAGAAGAATGTCTCAATGGCAAGGTAAAGAGGAACAAGAGATGTCCAACAATGTTGATTGATAAGTTCGTTGAAGTTCAGGGGCAATCTGGTGGGAGAACTGAGTCCCTTCTTGTTGATAAAGATATAAGTCAAGAAGGGATAGTTGCACAACCAAACAAAAAGGCTGGTAAGTATGCAATTTTCTTTATTCTTTTGCGGGTTTATTAGTCTCTTTGTATTTACTTCATATCTAATTATGTGAATGTACATACACTTTTAATAGGAGTAATGATAAAAAACTCGTGGAAAAATTATGTGCAAGAACATTCATGCAAGGACTTCGGAGGAGCGCGAAGAAGTGACAATAAATGAAGACGGTCAACCTATATGTCCTACTGATTCTATCGTATCTGACCTAAATCTATTCTTAGGTACACTAGCTAAAAATTCAACTTTCTGTCCTTTGATTTACATAAGTTGGAAAGCCATGCCAAAGGTGAACATAGAGCGTGTATGGGATTATACCAAGGTATATGTATATGTAATTATTTTCTTATTTTTAGTTCTATGAAATTATATGATTTAAACACTCATTCTTATTTTGGACTTTGTAGTTGAAGTTTATTTTGCACAATAAAGCAAATAATTGGGTAAGATTACTGTTTGAGATGCTTGGAAAAGATATAAACACTTAATTAAGAAAAATCATTTTTTAAAGTATTCCAATATGACTGATAGACTCAAAAATCGTCCTGTAAAGATGCAAGAGCCTATGTTTAAAAAGCTTTGCCAGTTTTGGAGTTTAGGAAATATACAAGTATGATTAAAAGTTATTTTTTAAATGTCTTATAAGTATATATTTATTCTAGTATTTTTAATCAAATGTGTAGTCAATCAGTAAAAGGAATACTGAAAGTAGAGCAAATCAAAAATGGAGGCATCGAATGGGACCTAAAACTTTTGCCATAATTTGCGAAAGATTGGTACATAACTCCTTATTCGAATTTTATTGCTTGAATTAAAATTTTTTTTTTTTATGGATTTGCAGAGTTCAAACGAAAAGACAGATCCTACTCTAGCTGAAATTTTTATTGAAACTCGAAAAGGTAATAAGGCAAAGGAGCTAGACTTGGAGATTAATAATGTAATTGTAAGTTAAATATTATTATTAACAAAAATATAGTTTGCATTTATTTCCTCATTAGTCAAGATAATTAAATATTTGCTTTTTTTTCAATTTTTTATAGTCTCAACTGCAGGATATTATTACGAATACTGAGGAAAGTTATGCAAAAACTTTTCAAGCGATGTTTGGGAAAGAACATTATGGATCAATGTGTTGTCTTGGTAAAGGTGTTACGCAAACGTCTTTGAAGCGAAAGGCAGAGATTGCTGCTTTGAGGAAATTACACAATGAAGAGGTGCTTTCATTGAACAAAAAATGCATAATATGGAAAATTCCATAAACAAATTAAGAGGTGTGCTAAATACTATGTTGCAATAAAGCAACCCAGTAGGAATTGATATTGAATCATTGGAAGATGTATTTGGTTCATCTCCCGATAATGAAAATAGTGCAGAAGGATAGTGGGTGTACCACGTGCAAATTCTCTTGGGGAGGTATATATATATTGTTATAGATCTTCATATAATTTGGGTATAATAGTACTATATTTATTTATTTATTTTGTGCAGAAAGTTCTAAAAATTTTGGAAGTAAGATTTTTTGATGTTCAATTTCATGATTCGGACTACTAGCTAATTATTTTGGACTACTTATTTTGGACTACTAGCTAATTATGTTTTGATCTCTAAGTCTTATATGATATTATTGTAACTGTTGGAAACTTTGCATGTTCCAAATTTTGGATGTTATTATGTTGATGTTCTCTTTGGATGAAGTTTTGTTGATGTTCTCTTAGGTATGCTCACTGATGTAATATTAACTTAGAGTTAATCAATAGTTGTACTTTTTTATAGCAGGTATTGAAGTATATCCTGAATCGTACTCTATCTCACTATTTTTTTTAGTGCTGGAACTCCATCGACGAAATTGGAGTTTTGACATTTCAAGTAGAATAATAACATGTCTTCTACAGCTTATTCCTATAGTTTAGGAGTTTTGAAATTTTTATTCCTGGAGCTTAGGAGACTGTGGTATAAAGGATTTCCAGTACCATGGATGCCACTGGATGCAGATCCTAATTAATTTGGATTCATGTCTTTTGCATCAACAATTGCAGGTGATCAATTGTTGTATATCCAGGAAACTATACTCTCTTTAGGTCTCTTGCAACCCTTTTTTAGTTTCTAAAATACGTTTGGAGCCTGTGATTTCATCTAGTATCTATTTGACATTTCATCCATTAAATTATTGAAATTTTATTAAGTAAATGTATTCATTTCTGTGGTAAAAATGTACTGAAGACTGAGATTGTGGAGTTTCTTGCAGGGCTTGATGGTAGAGTAATTCAAGGTATAGCCAGCGAGGCAATTCTTGTTTCATTGTTGGTTGCTCGGGATAAAATATTGAGGAAGGATGGAAATGAATATCTGAGTAAACTCATTATTTATGCTTCAAATCAAACCCATTCTGCATTGAAGAAGGCATGCCAGGTATTCAAGCTCATTAATTAGTGAACTGCAGCTGTATTAGTTTGCTGGATATACAACTTAATTCTCACTTGTATTAATTGCAATTATTGGATAAATGTTGTAATCAATTGTTGTATACAACTTAATTATCACTTGCGATATGCCAAACTCATCTCCGGACAATTTGTTCTTAGGCTTGGTGTTGATCATCTCCAGGAACTCAAATATTCTGAACCGTACTCTCGAGCAAGCTGCTAGGCATGCATGTTCACTGATTTCAGTGAACTGCAGCTAGAGCAATTCACTGATTTCTATGAACATACAGCTGTAGTTCACAGAAATCAGTGAACTGCAGCTGGAGTAGTTCACAGATTTCAGTGAACATGCAGCTGTAGTTCACTAAAATCACTGAACTGTAGTTGGAGCAGTTCACTGATTTTAGTGAACATGCAGTTGCAGTTCACTGAAATTAATGAACTGCAGCTGGAGCAGTTCACTGATTTCTGTGAAAATAATACTGAATCATCTAGATATCTGCAGTGTGCACATTCCGCCAATCTTTATACTCCTCAAGCAATTGCACACCATCTTGGAAAGGATATTCAACCTATCTTTGAATATGTTGTTACTGCACTTCTTATTTGTTGTCTGTGTAAAGTAATTAATTATTTGGAATGTGCAACTTTAAGGTGTCTTTAAATTCATATTACTAATGCACATTTTATTCGAACTTATTGAATGTGCAGACCCCGAAAAAGTAGCCTTTCCTCCCCAACTGATGATGATGATGTTGAAAAAGAGGTTGATGATCAGGTACTCTCTTTATTTTACTGAGCTTGAAGATGGACTTTCATTATAGTTTATCCCAAGTTATTTTGTTGTTAACATCAGTTTAACTTGATTCAAAGTCTGGTATAATCTCGATTACTTTTGCTCTTCTTAAGAATTCATTTAATTACTAATGAACAAATATGTTTACATTGGATATTCATATTAGGTAGTATCCATCTTTTCCTGATATCTCTTGAATTTTTTCCAATATAAGATTGAAGCAGTTTTGTTCAGGTATTCTTTTTTGAACTAAAAAGCACCCCGGGACTAAAGACTTATTGATATGTTCATGTTTCATAATATTAATCATCTTAATTCAAATTTGTTTTACTTATAATAATGAAATTATATACAGGTATGCATTGCTTCTAGGATCCCCAGGTTCAGGGAAGAGTACTCTAAGATCCCCAGGATAAGAAATTCATAGTTGACTGAGTTGATCGGTGTTTTAAGAGGCCCTACAAATGTTTTCCACACTTATTAGGAATAGAAATATGGCATACCGTATCAATCATCAAATTCTTGCCTTGCATGTTCACTGATTTCAGTGAACATACAGCTGCAGTTCACTGAAATCAGTGAACTGCAGTTGGAACAGTTCACTAATTTAAGTGAACTGCAGCTGGAGCAGTTCACTATAGATTTCAGTGAACATGCAGCTGTAGTTCACTAAAATTAGTGAACTGCAGCTTGAGCAGTTCACTTATTTCAGTGAACTGCAGCTGGAGCATATCTCTGATTTCAGTGAACATGTAGCTGCAGTTCACTGAAATCAGTGAACTGTAGCTGGAGAAGTTCACTAATTTCAGTGAACATGCAACTGCAGTTCACTGAAATTAGTGAACTGCAGCTGGAGACGTTCACTAATTTCAGTGAACTATAGCCAGAGAAGTTCACTGATTTCAGTGAACATGCAACTGTAGTTCACTGAAATTAGTGAACTGTAGTTGGAGTAGTTCACTGATTTCAATGAACTGTAGCTGGAGCAGTTCACTGATTTCAAACTTATTGACAATTTTTATTACTGCACTACTTATTTGCTATCAGTGTAAAGTAATTAATTATTTAGAATGTGCACATTTAAGGTATCTTTACATTCATATTACTAATGCACATTTTATTCAAACTTATTGAATGTGCATACCCCGGAAAAGTAGCCTTTCCTACCCAAATGATGATGATGATGTTGAAGAAGAGGCTGATGATCAAGTGGTTCCTGATGGTGTGGGGGAAGTAGAGTGCAAGAATTCAACTTTAACATTTGTGTAATTCCTCGACTCCACGACGAAGGAGTTAGGCAGCCTTATTCCAGCTAGAATTTCTTAGTGACAATGTTGATGTCATTTGTGTAAATATAATCCATTTGGGTTAAACATTATGCGC
Source organism: Platanthera zijinensis (assembly GCA_039513925.1). NCBI lineage: Eukaryota > Viridiplantae > Streptophyta > Magnoliopsida > Asparagales > Orchidaceae > Platanthera > Platanthera zijinensis. The sequence continues at coordinate 39,005,713 of CM077091.1, read as the reverse complement.
CTATTATAATGTAATATATTATTCATCTATTTTGTATTGTACAAAATTATAGAATAAATTTGGCGATATTGCCGGTTTAATTGTGATATCATAAAATTCTTTTATGTCTTTGTGATTTTGGTGATTATCACTATAATTTGTACCATCTCAGCAATTTTGTAAATGTTGCAACATCGCCGATTTTTTTTTTTAAAAATGTCTAAGCTTTTTGGCAATATTTCCAAAATGTTGTAATAGGTCCATGAAACAACTATTGCCTAATCAATGGGTTTAGGCAGCTGTTTTTGTATAGGAGTTGCCTAAAAGTTTGAAAACTGTTGCCTTAGATCTTTGGTAACACGCGTATAGAGCACACTTCTATGGCAACAGTTTTTATTATTTAGACAACACTTGATGGTTTTAGGCAACGGTTGTTATGTGTTGCTAAAGGCCAAAAATGTTGTAGTGTCAATCTAACTGAATCAACTGAAGAGGAAAGAAGGGATGTAAGTGACAAGTTTCTATCTCCTTAGATCTTGCTGCAAAGGATATTCAACAAATGTCACTCCAATTGATGCTGAAGTAGACACAACCATGGAAATTACTGAAGATGTTGCAATAAGGATAGTGGAAAGTATATGTGATGTTGTTCAGGGGGAGACCGAGAGTATATATGCTCCTGTTGAGAGGGAGCATGACTTAACAAATATTGGTCTATAGGAAAAGATTGACTCCTTCCTGGTTAATCTATAGGTGTGGCTAGATTATATACCCTCTAACTCTCAGGGGGAACAAGTCCAAGAAGATATCCCCAAGACTGATGCTGATATACATCAGGTTGACATGGATGTTGCTCAGGTTGAGGAGGAGACTCATCTTGAGCTCCCTGGTCAAGAAGTTCATAATATGATTGATTTATCTAATGCTGATAAGTATGCTGCAGATATTCCTGGTCATTCCATAGAATATGAAGTTGCTGATTCAGAGATAAGGGGAGATATAAGTAAGGATGCTAAAGAAGTCAACCTTCCAGGGACCACTTGTAGCCCGTGGAGATGTCCACCTCCTTTCTGGCTCAATAAAAAGATTGCTAGATTAGCAAAAGAGGAAAATTGAGCTCTATATGGATGATTCAATAAAAGAACAAAGACACAATATGTCTACTGAGATCAAATCCATTAGATTTGAAGTGAATCTAATAAAGGCAAACATAGTGGTATTCTTCAAGAGGGCTGCTCCAGCCTTTATCTACACAAAAGAAAAACTTGCTAGCATTGGGCAAAGGTAGAATGACATCATTGAAAATCAATGCATTACTATTGAGAACATGAAGATAGTTCATGAGATATCCAAGGGCTTCATGAAAGCAAACAAGGTCATTTTATACAAGGGGATGGATGAACGTACCAAATTCTTAGATGATCACATGCTACATATGAAGAATGTAATCACTGCATGTGTAAATCATTTGGCTCACAAGACCACTTCCCTGGGCAAACTAGTCTCTGAAGAAGTCATAAAGGGGGAGAGGTCAATGATAAAAGCCAGTGCTAATCATGCTATCTGGACCTCAAATGTTGTTAGAGAAGCATTGGGCCTTGATCCTATCATATATGAACCTTCAATTCTTAGAGCTGATGATGGGACTGAATCAGTTGGTGATATAGCTGCTGCTGTGCCTGCATTCAGTCCCCCCCACTCAACAATTATCTAAGGCCAAAGGCAAGTCTATTACAAATGAGGATTAGGAAGCAAGGCAAAGCAAGAAAATGCATAGAGAATAAATGGAGACCAGACACGATTTTGAACTATAGAGTCCTCAATGAAGGACTATCATTTTTTCTTTCTAGGATAAAATTAAAGAGAACAAGATTGATATGGCCAAACTTATCATTTCTATTGAATAGGCCAAGTTTGAGAGGTAAGAAGAAGTGAAATGAAAATTCAGAAAAGATAAGAAAGCTGGTACAGTTCAAACGGATTCTCCAGAGCCAAGAAGATACTTTCCCAAGCCTTATAACTACTTTAAGAGATAGAGACAAAAGAAGAAAGAGACTGAGGATAAATTGGGAAAGAGATCTTGCAGGGGCATTATCATTAAGGAACCTGAAACCTTACTATGATATATATAATAGGTTCCTTAGGGTTGTTGGAAAATGGATAATTATTATAGGCACACTACTATTATTATTTATCCTGTTTGTGATAAGTAAATTTGTCTATGTATGCCATTTTCTGTTCTTCATCTGTACAATTATTATTTTTTGTCAATTAGTGTATATCATTTACTATGTATCTGAGTTATTCAAATAGGGGGAGATTGTTGGGTCCATTGATCATAATATCCCAAATTTGAAGAAGACCCACAAGTAAATAATATACACAAGCATGCATTTGATATTTGTCTAAGTTCATATATGCATGATGTCTGTTATTCTTTGATTAGACAGGCTTAATACATCCGAGGATTGGCAAAATAGAAGTTAGATTACTTAAGAGAGGCAGAATATTGCCTAAGTACATATGAATTGAGTGAGTAGACAACACTCAATTACTGAGGCCAAAAAGCATCGACAGATAACCAGTCACTCAAAGTCACAGTCAAGATGTAGTGAAATCCGTCTAAGTACAATATCATTGAGTGATGGACATTTACTCAATGCCCCTTCAGAAATGCTGCTAAGTCCAGAAGCGTTGAGTGATGAACCTTCACTCAATGCCTTCATATGAAATTCTATCTAAGTCCACAAGCATTGAGTGATGAATGTTCACTCAACTCCTTCATCAGAAATGTTGCCAAGACTAGAAGCGTTGAGTGAAGGACATTCACTCAACACCATCAATCAGAAAAATCCTCTAAGTACAAAAGTATTGAGTGATGGATGCCCACTCAATGCCTTCTCAGATAAGTTGTCAAAGGACAAAAGCATTGAGTGAAGAAGGTTCACTCTACGCCAGTGAAGATAGTCAGAATTCTGCTAAGTATTTTAGCATTGAGTGAACGCTTATCACTCAACGCTTCTGAAGATAATAATTAAAGTATAAATGCATTGAGTTACAAGGGATCACTCAACTCTTCTAGTCGTTGAGTCATAAGGAATCACTCAATGCTTGTACAATAAATCTGGAAGAAGTTTCTAAGTTCACAAGAATTGAGACATGACTATTGACATAATCATCAAATTAAAATTCCACGCTGTTTGAGCACTAAAAGTCAAATGTCGCTGTACTTTTTCTATAGTGTAGTTATGGCAATGCAACCATTAAAGCCGATCATGCCGCTTTCCAAAAAGGAAGATAGAGCCATTATATCTATGTAGGTATAAATACAGAAAGAGATCATCTTTTACAAGAACTTTTTGCTATTTCTCAAAACCCTAAGTTTTGCAAAAGTCGGCTAGCAGAGCTCAAGCGATTTTTGGTTCATCTTCAAGCCTACAGTACAATACATCAATCTTTCTCAAGCTTAAAGACGAAGTAGAGCTCTATAGTAGTTCTACACAACACAAGCTTATTTAACTATGTAGATATATTTTCTTGTTTATGTGAAGAAGAAGGACTATTTACTTCACAGTCAAGGAAGAGGACTCAGGGATTTATCTCTGGAGTAAATTCAATTAAACCATTACTCAAATCTATTGGATCTCTTTGAGATCTGAGTTGTAAGCCTAATTTATAAAGGCTGAGTTAAAGGAGTTGGTTAATTCTGAGTTGTATGGTCAGGGAGTAAATCTGAGGTAGGGTCCAGGAGTGAATCTGAGGTAGTACTGGAAGAATTCTGAGTTGTAGGAGTGGTGTACACTCTAAGTTGTAAGATCCTGAGGGATTTGAGGTGTAAACTAAAGGAGCTGAGTATAAAGGAGGAGTTAGCCGAATCTAGCACACTGCTAGATTGGTGAAGGGGGAAAGTGGATGTACCCTAGATAGGTGAACTACTATAAATATTGTGTGTTTTCTATGATCTTGAAAGTTAACATTTAACATAAACACACATCAAGCTCTAACTTGAAATGATTCGAAAGATTTAAAACAAACCTATTCACCCCCTCTAGGTGTTTAACTACCCTTAGAAAAGGCTTTCAATATCCATTTGGTTCCTATGATGTTATGTCCTTGAGGTCTGGGAACCAGCTTCCAGACATTATACCTTTTTGAACAAGTTCAATTCTTCTTACATAGCCACTATTTAGAATGGGTCTATATTTGCTTCTTCAAGATTCTTAGGTTCTATTTGAGATAGTAAGATGGACTATATAGCTATATTGTGATTTTTGCTCCTTATGGTTACACCTTGGCTTGCATCCACAATTATCAATTCTCTGGGGTGGTATTTAAATGTCTAACAGCTACTAGTAGCTTCTCTCCAACTCCTTGAGTTTAATCTTTAGTAGGTTGGGGTTCTTCTTCTATCTATAATTCAGCTGGTCCTTCTTTTAAGATGAGCACACTATCATCCTTTTCTTGTTTAGATGGAAGTGTGTCTTTAATACTCAGCTTATTCAATTCTCAATTATGCACCTATAATACTAGAAGAGCTTGACAGCCTATTATGAATCATGGAAGTTTCATCAAATACAACATTAATAGACTCTTTTACAACCTGATTTTTCAAGTTGTAGATCCTGTAAGCTTTGTTGTGGTTGCAACACCAAAAAAAAATACCCTCATAGGATTTTTCAGCAAACTTGGTCAAGTAGGACTTCCCATTGTTCAACATAAAGCACTTGCTTCCAAAAATTCAGAAATATGCTAGATTTGGTTTTCGGCCATTCATTAACTCATAGGGAATCTTTTTGTGATATTTGTTAATAGAGGCCCTACTTTGGACATGACATGTTGTGTTCACTGCCTCAGCCCAGAAATATTCTAGGAGAAATGTATCACTCAGCATGGTTCTTCCAGCCTCAATGAGAGTTTTGTTTTTCCTCTCAACAATACCATTTTGTTTGGGTTGTCTTGGAGAGAAGAATTCTTGACAGATACCTTGATCTTTGCAGAAGATTATCATACTTTCAAACTGAAAATTTGTGCCATGGTCACTTTATATTTTGACTACAATGCAGCCCTTTTCATTCTGAATTTTCTTGACAAAGATCACATAACTATCCAAAGTACTAGACTTTCTCTTAAGAAAGAATACCCATGTAAATTTGGAATAGTCATCAATTATCACAAAAAGTATAGACTTTCCTACCCAGGCTATGAATTGGCATAGGACCAAATAAGTACATATAAAGGAGGTAGGGACACCTATTAGAATCCTTGAACCCAATGCTTTTGAAGAAGGCCTTTGTTTTCTTGCCCTTTTGGCATGCAGAATAAATGCCCTCTTTGGTGCATTTCAAATTGGGCCCATTTCTTACCAACCATTCACTGAAGAGCTTGCTGATGGACTTATAGTTCAAGTGATCAAGCCTTTTGTGCTATTGTACATAATAAGAGTCTTTCTCATTTGGTACAAAGCAAACTGGAGAATTGGAATCTATACTCAAAAAATTAAAATAATAAATATTCCCACTCCTAGTTCTAGTCATAATGATCTCTTAGTCTGTTGACCTTTTGATTAGACACTTATCCTTGTGGAAAATAATGATATAGCCTAGATTACAGTGTTGGCTAATGCTAATCAGATTGTGTTGCAATCCTTCCACATAAGCTACTTTTGTTATGATGACTATGCCATTGGTGATCATACCATAGCCTTTAGTCACTCCTTTGTCTGAACCACCAAATATAACTTAAGGTCCATTCTTTACTAGAGTGAACTGTAGCTGGAGCAGTTCACTGATTTCAGTGAACTGCAGCTGGAGTAGTTCTCTGATTTTAGTGAACATGTAGCTGTAGTTCACTGAAATCAGTGAAATGTAGCTGGAGCAGTTCACTAATTTCAGTGAACATGCAACTGCAGTTCACTGAAATTAGTGAACTACAGATGGAGCAGTTCACTAATTTCAGTGAACTGTAGCCAGAGCAGTTCACTGATTTCAGTGAACATACAGTTGAAGTTCACTGAAATTAGTGAAATGTAGTTGGAGTAGTTCACTAATTTCAATGAACTACAGCTGGAGCAGTTCACTGATTTCAAACTAATTGATGATTTTTATTATTGCACTACTTATTTGCTGTAAGTGTAAAGTAATTAATTATTTAGAATGTGCACATTTAAGGTGTCTTTGCATTCATATTACTAATGCACATTTTATTCGAACTTATTGAATGTGCAGACCCCGGAAAAGTAGCCTTTCCTACCCAAATGATGATGATGTTGAAGAAGAGGTTGATGATAAGGTGGTGGTTCCTGATGGTGTGGTGGAAGTAGAGTGCAAGAATTCAACTTGAACATTTGTGTAATTCCTCGACTCCACGACGAAGGAGTTAGGCAGCCCTGTTCCCAGCTAGAATTTCTTAGTGACAATGTTGATGCCATTTGTGTAAATATAATACTTTTTGGTTAAACATTATGCGTTTATTATAATGTAATATATTATTCATCTATTTTGTATTGTACAAAATTATCGAATAAATTTGGTGATATTGCCGGTTTAATTGTGGTATTATAAAATTCTTTTATGTCTTTGTGATTTTGGTGATTATCACTATAATTTGTACCATCTCAGCAATTTTGTAAATGTCGCGACATTGACGATTTTTTTTAAAAAAAAATGTCTAAGCTTTTTGGCAACATTTCCAAAATGTTGTAATAGGTCCATGAAACAACTGTTGCCTATTCTATGGGTTTAGGCAGCTTTTTTTTGTATAGTTTTGCCTAAAGGTATGAAAACTGTTGCCTTAGATCTTTTGTAACACATGTATAGAGCACACCTCTATGGCAACAGTTATTATTGTTTAGACAACACTTGGCGGTTTTAGGCAACAGTTATTATGTGTTGCTAAAGGCCAAAAATGTTGTAGTTCCAATCTAACCGAATCAACTGAAGAGGAAAGAAGGGAGGAAAGTGCACAAGTTTCTATCTCCTTAGAGCTTGCTGCAAAGGATATTCAAACAAATGTCACTCTAATTGATGTTGAAGTAGACACAACCATGGAAATTACTGAAGATGTTGCAATAAGGATAGTGGAAAGTATATGTTATGTTGTTCAGGGGGAGACCCAGAGTATATATGCTCCTGTTGAGAGGGAGCATGACTTAACAAATGATGGTCTATAGGAAAAGACTGACTCCTTCCTAGTTAATCTACAGGAGTGGCTAGATTATATCCCCTCTAACTCTTCAGGGGGAACAAGTCCAAGAAGATATCCCCAAGACTGATGCTGATATACATCAGGTTGATATGGATGTTGCTCAGGTTGAGGAGGAGACTCATCTTGATCTCCCTGCTCAAGAAGTTAATAATATTATTGATTTATCTGATGCTGATAAGTATGTTACAGATATTCCTGGTCATTCCTTAGAATATGAAGTTGCTAATTAAGATATAAGGGGAGATATAAGTAAGGATGCTGAAGAAGTCAACCTTCTAGGGACCACTTGAAGCCTGTGTAGATGTCCACCTCCTTTCTGGATCAATTAAAAGGATTGCTAGATGAGCAAAAGAGGATAATTTAGCTATATATGGATGATTCAATAAAAGAACAAAGACACAATGAAAGTGAGGGTAAGATCTATCTCAACTCTAGAGGGGGGTGAATAGAGTATTTTAAAATAATTTTTCACAGTTGAAATAAACAGCACATATAAAATTCAATTTATGATATAGTGTAGAGTGCTAATAAGAAGTTAAAAATCAAGAAGTAAAGATCACAACACACAGCAAACAAATCACACAAACAAACCAGAAGACACAAGGAAATATAGTGGTTCCCCAAAAACCTGGGTACATCCACTCTTCTACCACCCTTGGTAGGAATCCACTCAGGATGAGTTGATCAGGTGTCCTGACACCAATGAGCTTTTGATAAGGTGCTCAAAAACCAAAACTGGATTTTTTGATAAGGTGTCTTGCCACCACTGAGTTTTGACAAGGCTCTCAGAACCAGACAAAACTTTTGAAGGGAGTTCAAGAACCCTTTACAGCAGGAAAAAGAAAAAGGTAAAGAGGTGAGATTGTCTTCTCTGTTCTCAAATCAAATGAGAGAAGACTAGTGGATCTTTTGTTGTCAAAGCTCCCCCTGAGATGTTGAATGAATCAGGAATGGAAGCTTTGCTCTAGGGTGATAGGTCTTCAGATCTTTAGATCTCCAGCAAAGAATTGATTCAGCAAAGAGGCTGAAATATGAGGTGTCTGGAGTTCTTTGAGATGAAGCTTTGGTCACTTTTCTGTAAGCAAGAGGATGGTTATCTTTCACAGCTTAATTCTTCTTGTTCTTCTATGTCAGTGTGTCTCTTGATTCTATTGTATATTGACTCTGGATTAATTCTCTCTAAGAGTAGTATTGAAGAAGACGATCTTATTCTCTGAATATAATTCTTCCAAGATAGCCGTTGTCAGACATTGAATGCCTTCCATAAATGATTTGTCTTCTAGAGGAAAGTCCAATGAAACGTTTCTGAAAAATTCCTTGAAACTTGTTCCAGAATAAATGAAAACGGCTGGCAAATCTTCTTGAAATTAAATGCTGAGAGAATTCAAAAACATTCCAAAGACTGGCAGCATTTGAATCCTTAAGAACGTCGATCTCTCAAAATAAACGTCGATCTGAGCTCCACGATCGTCGACCAGAGCTCAGAGAAGTAATAAATCATTCTGACAGAAAACGTCGATTTGACCTCGAAGATCGTCGACATGAGCTCAGAGATATTGAAGATAAGCAGTAGACAAAAAACTTCGATCTGAGATCGACTATCTAAGTTCTTGGTCTGGCAGAAATAGTCGATCTGATTAAGACAGAGATCGTCGACCTAGACTTCAACAGAAAACGTCGACCTGAAGCAAACAGAGATCGTCGACCAAAGCTCGACGATAGTCGACCGAAGCCAGCAACAAGCAGAAGGCTGAGGACATAAGTAGTCGACCAGAGCTCGACGATCGTCGACCTGAGCTCGACGATAGTCGACCGTCGTTCGACTATCTTTATCTCTTTTCTTAGCTTGAAATCCTGAGCTTGAATGGTCCTTGGGTGCAGCTTCAAACCTAAGTTCTAAGCCCTAGACTCATTCTAATGTTGACCTTTACACTATACAACTAGGTCAACCTGGCTTCCTAAGAGACATAGTGATCCTTTCCCAAATTAGTAATAGGGTGTTCCAACAATCTTCCCCTATTTGGGTTAGGATTACTATTTACAGACAGAAATAGGAAATAAATAAGCATACATCAACACAAAAGCTAAATCAATACTGCAGAGGAGATATATAGCAGCAATGCAGATCACAGATAAAAAGACAGCAAATATCCAAGGGAGAATGATGTTCAGCTTACACAGATCACTTCTTTTCAGTTCCCTTTTTAAACAAAATTTCTCTGTTAGGATTCTGATTCTCTTTCTTTGATCTTCTGTCGTCCTCTGCACCTAGAGAAGTTTGAGATCTTGGCCTTGGAACTACAGCCTCTGGGTGCAGCTTCATATAGTCTTCTGGATTAAAAAATTTTCTAGAAGCATATCTTTCCAATTCTTTCTTCCTTTGATCTGACAAGGTTGTTATATTTGAGATGTCCATACCTTGCTCTCTGGCTTTCTTTAATTGATCAAGAGCAGCTAGTTCTTTCATTCTTGCTGTCCAAGATAAAGGATTGTTCTCAGGATCCTCAAAAGGAACAGGAGGTTCATACCTGTTGAGAGATTCAGAAGCAGGAGGGGTCCTGGAAACAATTGAGTCTTTTAGCCTGTAAGGGAAAGGACCTGAAGAGGAGTCAGAGTGGCCTTGTCCTTCCCTTAGATAAGATCTTTGTCCTCTCTGATTTCCTCTATATTGATCTCTTCTGGATTGATATCCCCTTTTATACTGTCCCCTTTGATAGGATCTCTGATAGGACTGGGAAGAACTGTGTCTGGAAACTGGAGCTTGAGGGGCTGAGCCTGATCCAGAATCTGGAGGAGGAGGAGGAGGAGGCTGATATTGAGAAGATCCTTTTTCATACTTGTCTAGCTTCCTCTTCTTCTTCATAGCCTTTAATTGATTCTTGGAGTACTGCATCCAAGGCTCAGATAAGGGGCAGCCATGCAAAATATAGTAGGGAATATCATTAGAGTCCTTTGCTTGAGCTGGGGAAACAGACATCATTGCTTTGCTTCTTGCTTTCCTTTTCTTGGCAATAGTGCTAGCAGAATCATCAGAATCTGTCCTGTACTGATCACTCTCAGAACTCTGAGGTTGATCATACAGATCATCAATTCTTCTGATATACTCTTCTTGAGCTTTGAGCTTTGCAGAAACAGCAGGAGCAGGAGGAGAGGGAGCAGCAGCAGAGCAAACAGAATCAGCAGCAGAAGTATCAACAAGCACATCAGAATCAACAGCCATATCAGCAGAAAAATTTACAACAGTAGTGTGAGCATCATCAACAAGAGGCACAATGGCCTTAGTAGCATCATCAGAGATGGACATAACAACATCCACAGCCTTCCAAGAATTTATATATGCTTCAATTTGGCTGGGATTACAAACAGAAATAGGCACAATGGCCTTAGACAGATCTTCAGTATGAGGAACTGGCAGGAATCTGAAGTATCCAGCATTAAACTTGGAGAGCAGGCTCTGGAGGTTCATTGCAAAAACTACTTCATATGGCATCTCCCCCTGCCTTGGTTCAGAGATAGGTGAATCAAGGCACCCAGAAGATGAAGTTGCCTGAGAGGAAATGAAGGATGATAGCTTGGAAGACAGCTCCTTGACATGAGTCAGGAGTGGAGCCAGAGTGGTCTCCAGTAATGAGGTTAGCTTTGGAGCTAACAGCTCATATAACCTGTCAGCCAGGGCTGATAGATCTACATGCTCAAGAGGAGCTTGAGCAGAGGTAGGAGAGAAGGTTGTTGAAAGGATGTTGGCTGGAGCTGGTGGCATGGGGAAAGAGGAGATGGGAGGTAAGGGGATGGATGGTTCTGATATAGGAAAGGAAGAGATAGAATGAGGTGAGGTGGAGATAGAAGGGGTAAGAGAAGGAGTGAAGATAGGTTGAGAGAAAATGTCTTCCATCATTTGTTGGAATGAGGAGGTAGAGGGAGGCTCAGGAGGAGAGGAAGGATGAGAATCATCCATAAAGGATTCATCTACAAGAGAATATGATGGAGGGGAAAAGGATGGGTAAGAGAAGAGAGGAAGGAATACCTCAGAGGTAGATGCTAGAGGGGATGAAACTGGTGAAGAAATGGTAATTGGGGAAGATATGGCTATGGTAGAGATTGGAGGTGAGGATGAAATGGCTGGGGTAGAGACAGCTGAAGGAGAAGGAGGAGCAGGCAACCCTTCTACTGGTGCAGAGACCAGGGGTGGAGTGACTAAGACAGTCCTTGTGCCTGAAGCAGGAGTCGATGCAGCAGCTCTGGAGGGATTGATGATCTGCCTGTCCCATTTGCCAAAAAGGGCACAGGAGAGCCTCTTGGATGCATTGATGAACATCCCAGAAGAGGTCAGCAACTCAGGGCATCTGAAATACAGATAGACCCCTAGAATTCTCCCAAAGCTGACATCAGTCTTATTCAGCTTTTTCTTAATCAGATTGAAGAAAATTGATCCCCAGTTCAGATGTTTCTTATCCAGCAGAGCTCCCATCAGACAAAACTGATATCTTGAAATTGTATCATGGGCAGAGTGCTTGGCCAGCAGCACTTTCCCAACTACATCAGCCAAAAACTGAAATTCCAATGACAGATTCTTCTTCAGCAGTTTATTAGGATTCACAGCATTGTGACCCATCCGATCAAGCAAGGAATCATATTCTTCTCCAGATAATTCGATAGAGTCTTCTCCAGTACTGAGATGAAACACTTCAGTTAAGAGAGCCGGGGACAGTTGTACCTGGGTCCCTTTGATGAAGCTGATGACAGAATTCTCATTCTCATCTGTCGCAGAATAACACCATTCTTTTATTTCATCTGAAGCAATTTTCATTCTGGTAGTCATTATTTCCAACAGTTGCTGATCTTTGAACAAACTGAGAATGTCCTTGAAGCGTTGATCACTTCCATCAAACGAGCTTATATCGATGTCAAAACCGGTATCAAATTTCATCTTCGAAAGGGCGGCAACAGTTGAAGCCATCTGTACCTGCAAAGATTGAACAAACGCGACCAAGTGTAGAAGGTTTTGGAGGGAAAGAGAATTTGCAGAGAGTATGAAGGCGTAAACGACGAGCGGCGGCCGAAAAATGATTTTATATTAGGGTTCGACGCGAAAAAGGAAAAACGTAGTGCTCAGTTCGACAGTACGTCGATCTTAGCTCGACGATTTGGGCTACAGAGGGAATTTGAAGAGACGCCAATAGCGTCGAACTCCGTTCGACGTTATTGAGAGCGTCGAGCTCCGCTCGACGACCAAGGAGCAGACAGAATGAAAACCTAGATCTAACGGCGGCGCTGAACTCAGATCGACGCCACAAGAACCGTCGATCTCCGGTCGACGATTTATGGGAAAACGTCGATCTCCATTCGACGTTTTCTGGGAAAACGTCGAGCTCAGTTCAGAGACAGAACTTATTCTACAGACACAAAAAGAAATGATTTTTAAGCCTTGTCTTGGTCTGTTTTATCTTTTCAAAATCTTGTAATTTAATTTAGGCTTCCTCCATCTAACATGCCTAACTGATTTAGGAAGAAACTGTGTTTCCTTTCATCAAAAGGTTTGGTGAAAATATCTCCCCTTTGCAAATCAGTAGGAATATATTGAAGTTCAATTTTATTTTTCTCTACATTATCTCTTAGAAAGTGATGCCTAATTTCTATGTGTTTTGTCCTACTATGGAGGACTGGATTTTGTGCTATAGAGATAGCACTAGTATTATCACAGAAAATTTTAGACTTCTCTAAGTTGTAGCCATAGTCTAAGAGCTGATTCTGTATCCACAATATTTGTGAACAGCAACTGCCTGCAGCCATATACTCAGCTTCAGCAGTTGAGGTTGACACAGATGTTTGCTTCTTACAAAACCAGGAGACAAGTCTGTCACCAAGGAACTGACATGTTCCACTGGTGCTTTTCCTGTCTATTCTGCATCCAGCATAATCAGCATCTGAAAATCCAGTTAAGTCAAATGCTGAATCTTTTGGATACCAGAGAGCTAGATTTGGACAACTTTTCACATACCTAAGAATCCTCTTAACTAAGATTAAGTGTGACTCTCTAGGGCTAACTTGGAATCTAGCACAAATACATGTAGCAAACATTATATCAGGCCTACTAGCTGTAAGGTACAATAAAGAGCCAATTATTGCTCTATATGTTGTCTGATCAACAGGTTTCCCATGTTTATCAGCATCTATCACAACATTTGAGGGCATGGGTGTTTTCATACATGATGCATCAGACATACCAAATTTCTTAACCAACTCTTTTGCATACTTGGTTTGAGAAATAAATATGCCTTCAGCATGTTGCTTGACCTGCAGTCCTAAGAAGAAGGACAACTCACCAATGCTACTCATTTCAAATTTAGAATGCATAAGCTTGGAAAACTTTTTGCACAATTTTGAATCAGTAGAACCAAAAATAATGTCATCTACATAGATTTGCACTAGTAGGGTATGAGACTTATGGGTTCTAATAAAAAAAGTTTGGTCTACTCTCCCCCTAACAAAATCATTTTCCAGAAGAAAGCATGCTAGGGTCTCATACCATGCTCTAGGAGCTTGCTTGAGACCATATAATGCTTTATGCAATTTGTAAACATAATCAGGGTGAGTTAGAGAGATGAAACCTGGAGGTTGTCTAACATAGACTTCCTCTTTGATGTCCCCATTGAGAAATGCACTCTTTACATCCATTTGGTACACTTTGAAACCTTTGTGAGCAGCATAGGCTAGGAATATTCTGATGGCTTCTAACCTTGCAACTGGTGCAAAGGTCTGATCATAGTCTATTCCTTCTTGTTGAGAGTACCCTTGAGCAACTAGCCTTGCCTTGTTTCTGACTATAACTCCTTGATCATCCAGCTTGTTCCTGAATACCCACTTTGTTCCAACAATGGGATGATCCTTTGGCTTAGGCACTAGTTCCCAAACCTTGTTCCTTTCAAATTGATGCAACTCCTCTTGCATTGCAATGATCCAGTGTGGATCTTGCTCTGCATCTTGAATGGATTGAGGCTCAATTTGAGATAGGAAGCAAGTGTGCATCAGGTTCTGGTTGACCTGATTTCTAGTTTGCACACCGGCTGAGATCTCTCCAATTACTTGAGTGATTGGATGATCTCTTGTTGTTACTAAATCAACAGGGAGTGTTGATTGTTCACCAGCCTGTGTTGTTGTGTCCTCTGGTGGAACAGCAACTGGCTCTTCAGGATGATTTTCTTCAAGATGTTGAACTTCTTCTTCATCATCACTGCTCTCATTCTTTTCAGCAACTTGCAATTTGTTCAAGTCTTCAGCTAGAGAATGTACCTGCAAAGGTTCTATGGTAGAAGCATTCTTCTCCTTGAAAGACATGTTAGCTTCATCAAAACTAATATGAATAGATTCTTCAATTTTACAGGAAGATTTATTATAAACCCTATAGGCCTTGCTGATCATGGAGTATCCCAGAAACACTCCTTCATCAGCTTTAGCTTGAAATTTTGCTAGATATTTCTTGTCATTATTATGAATAAAACAAGTGCACCCAAAAACTTTAAAATAGCCTATTTTAGGTTTCTTCCCTTTGAGCAATTCATAGGGAGTCTTGCCCTTCAGTTTGTGTATCAGGCTTCTGTTCAACACATAGTTGGAGGTGTTCACTGCCTCAGCCCAAAAGGATAGAGGTAGGTGAGCATCTGCCAATAATGTAGTTGCAGATTCAATGAGTGTTCTATTTTTCCTTTCAGCTACCCCATTTTGTTGAGGAGTTCTAGGAGCTGAGAAAGTGTGCCTGATCCCTTCACTCTGACAGAACTCTTGCATGAGAAGAGAATCAAACTCTGTCCCATGATCACTTCTGATCAGGGCAATGTGAGTGTTGAACTCAATCTGAATGCATTTGAGAAAATCTGTCAAACACTTGAAGTTATCAGACTTCTTCCTCAGAAAGAATACCCAAGTGAATCTTGAGAAGTCATCTACAACCACTAAAGTATAGGATTTCCCTCCTAGGCTTTGCACTGATATGGGTCCAAAAAGATCCATGTGCAACAGGTACAGAATCCTAGGTGAATCACTCTTATTAATTGATTTAAAACTACTTTTAGTTTGCTTGCCTAATTGACAAGCCTTGCAAAGTCCTTCCTTCTTATAGGGACCAGAAGGTAGTCCTCTAATAAGGTTGTCTTTGGATAGCCTAACAATGGTTCTAAGGTTAATATTCCCTAGTCTCTTATGCCATAAGATATTAGATTTTGAAATGGAATTGAATAAACAGATATCTACTTTAGAAGAAAGAAAATCTACTAAGTAAATGTTACCTGTCCTTTTACCTGTTAACACAGTTGTGTTATTTTCTGACTTGATCTTACACAGGGATTTGTTGAAGGACACCTTGTATCCTTCATCACATAGTTGACTGATACTTATCAGATTGTGCTTCAGCCCTTCCACATATGCCACCTTCTTAAAAGTGACTGAGCCTATCTGAGCAGCACCATATCCTTTGGTTTGACCAAAATTTGAATCACCAAAAATCACCTTGGGTCCAAGTTTGGTTATGAAGGATGATAGGTTCTCCTTGTTCCCTGTCATGTGCTTTGAGCACCCACTATCCAGATACCATTGTTGGTTAGATACTGGATAGGTCTTCACCTGCACATAAACAACTTATTTGTTTTTGACCTAGTTAACCTTGGGCCTAGGTTGATATACCTTAAATTCTGAAACAAACGACATCCCAGGTTGATCCTTATAACCTTCAGGATGGTATCTCCTAGGAGGTACTATCCATTCAGTATAGGGGTTAAAGTCTTGGGATGTGGGACTTCTAGGATTGAATCTAAATGTGCCATTAAAGGAATGTTCACAGACCTGATTTTTGTTCGACCATCGTCGAGCTGAGGTCGAAGATCTTGGGTCAGATCGTCGATCTCTTTTCGAAGATTGATTATGGTGAAGTTCAGAGTTTGGATATCGTCGATCTGAGGTCGACGATCTGTGCTTAGATCGTCGAGCTCTGTTCGACGATCGTCGATCTCTGCTCGACGCAATCTGTTGAACTGGATTTTTCTCTGACAGATCTGCATTCTTCCTTGCTACCTCTATTACTCCCTTTCCTTTGTCGGAGACAAATTTGATTGGAGTTGTTAATATTATAGGTTGGCTGGATGAGGCACCCAAGCCCAGCGTACTGTTGAATCTAGAGTTCACTGTGCTTGTAATGTCCATCAGTCTGATACTTCTCCCATTTAGGGATTCTTCAAACTCTTTAGCTCTTGACAGTTCACTTTTCAGTGAAGCTATCTCCTCCCTACAGCATTCTAACTCCTCAGAGAGTTTGAGGTTATTTGAGTTTAGGACACTATACTCAGATAATTGATTCCTGAGAGAGATTATCTCCTTCTCAGAATTTAATAAATCTAGGCATAGTGTCTTAAATTCATTTTTGAAGTCCTCAGAATTAAAATCAAAAGAATTGATTACCTGATCTTCATCTGGTTGAACTTCTGAGTCTGAATCTGATTCTTCATCAGAGTTTTGCTGTGAGGCATTGATAGCCATCATGCAGAATTCTTTTTCATCTTCATCATCCTCATCATCACTGGAACTGGATGAGGCTTCAGATTCCTCTTCAGTCTCACTCCATGTCTCAGCAACAAAGCCCTTCCTTGTATGTTTGTTCTTGCTGGAGGAGGCTTTGTCTGAGCTGTTCTTCTTGTAATCCTTTTCTTTTCTTCTGTCTCTTCTTTCCTTCTTGTCCTTATTCTTGTTTTCTGGACAGTCAGGCACAATGTGGCCTGGTTTCCTGCAACCAAAGCATATAATTTCTTTGTTGTTATTTGATTTATCATACCTTGGTTTATCATGACCCTTGTATGGTCTCTTTCTGAAGTCTTTTCTAGCCATTTTGTAGAATCTTTTGGCCAGTAGACTTATGAGCTCATCATTTCCTGTAGCTTTATCTTCAGGCTCCTCTTCTGCAGCTTTGAAGGCTATGGTCTTCTCTTTCCTTGTGGCTGGAGAAGTAGCTTTTTGTTCTTCTTCTCTATTTTTAATGAGCAGCTCATAGGATTTGAGCTTGCCCAGAAGAGCTTCAGTGGTAATCTCATTTAGACTTCTGGCATCCTTGATTGGCCGGATTCTTCAATCCCAAGTGCTGGGGAAGCACATCAGGATTTTGTCATTCAGCTCAGTCAGTGAGATTTCTTTGTCCAGGGTTTTTAACTCATTTACAATTAGACTTAGTCTATTGTACATGTCAGCCACTGATTCAGCTTCTCCCTTTTTGAAGTTCTCATATTGGCTTATCAGATGAGATCTTCTATCTTTCCTTTCATCAGCAGACCCTGAGACAATTTCAGAGAGCTTGTCCCAAATTCCTTTGGCTGAGTTACAGTCAGCTACTTTCTGAAATATCTCATCAGACATTGTCTGAGCTAAGATGTTCATAGCCTTTGCATCTGCAGTTTTCCATTTCTTTATGTCTGCATCTGTTCCTGAGGGAGGTGGAACAGCATTTGTGCTTGAGCTTTCTGGTGGACTTGGACAAACTGTCAAGACAGAATTGAAAATATCTTCATCAATAGAATTCATGTAAAATCTAATCCTTGCCTTCCAGAGTGCAAACTTGGAAAGGTTGCACACTGGTGGTCTGGTGCTTGCATAATCTTTGTTCTGTGCCATGTCTTTAAATAAATAGATAGATGTATAGAAAGTAATCCGCTTAAGAGATTGATCTTATAAAGGATCTTTTGGTTCAGGTGTTAGCCTGTATGAGCAACCAACCTGCCTCTGATACCAATTGAAAGTGAGGGTAAGATCTATCTCAACTCTAGAGGGGGGGGGGGGGTGAATAGAGTATTTTAAAATAATTTTTCACAGTTGAAATAAACAGCACATATAAAATTCAATTTATGATATAGTGTAGAGTGCTAATAAGAAGTTAAAAATCAAGAAGTAAAGATCACAGCACACAGCAAACAAATCACACAAACAAACCAGAAGACACAAGGAAATATAGTGGTTCCCCAAAAACCTAGGTACATCCACTCTTCTACCACCCTTGGTAGGAATCCACTCAGGATGAGTTGATCAGGTGTCCTGACCCCAATGAGCTTTTGATAAGGTGCTCAAAAACCAAAACTGGATTTTTTGATAAGGTGTCTTGCCACCACTGAGTTTTGACAAGGCTCTCAGAACCAGACAAAACTTTTGAAGGGAGTTCAAGAACCCTTTACAGCAGGAAAAAGAAAAAGGTAAAGAGGTGAGATTGTCTTCTCTGTTCTCAAATCAAATGAGAGAAGACTAGTGGATCTTTTGTTGTCAAAGCTCCCCCTGAGATGTTGAATGAATCAGGAATGGAAGCTTTGCTCTAGGGTGATAGGTCTTCAGATCTTTAGATCTCCAGCAAAGAATTGATTCAGCAAAGAGGCTGAAAGATGAGGTGTCTGGAGTTCTTTGAGATGAAGCTTTGGTCACTTTTCTGTAAGCAAGAGGATGGTTATCTATCACAGCTTAATTCTTCTTGTTCTTCTATGTCAGTGTGTCTCTTGATTCTATTGTATATTGACTCTGGATTAATTCTCTCTAAGAGTAGTATTGAAGAAGACGATCTTATTCTCTGAATATAATTCTTCCAAGATAGCCGTTGTCAAATATTGAATGCCTTCCATAAATGATTTGTCTTCTAGAGGAAAGTCCAATGAAACGTTTCTGAAAAATTCCTTGAAACTTGTTCCAGAATAAATGAAAACGGCTGGCAAATCTTCTTGAAATTAAATGCTGAGAGAATTCAAAAACATTCCAAAGACTGGCAGCATTTGAATCCTTAAGAACGTCGATCTCTCAAAATAAACCTCGATCTGAGCTCCACGATCGTAGACCAGAGCTCAAAGAAGTAATAAATCATTCTGACAGAAAACGTCGATCTGAGCTCGAAGATCGTCGACCTGAGCTCAGAGATATTGAAGATAAGCAGTAGACAGAAAACTTCGATCTGAGATCGACTATCTAAGTTCTTGGTCTGGCAGAAATAGTCGATCTGATTAAGACAGAGATCGTCGACCTAGACTTCAACAGAAAACGTCGACCTGAAGCAAACAGAGATCGTCGACCAAAGCTCGACAATAGTCGACCGAAGCCAGCAACAAGCAGAAGGCTGAGGACATAAGTAGTCGACCAGAGCTCGACGATCGTCGACCTGAGCTCGACGATAGTCGACCAGAGCTCGACGATCGTCGACCTGAGCTCGATGATAGTCGACCGTCGTTCGACTATCTTTATCTCTTTTCTTAGCTTGAAATCCTGAGCTTGAATGGTCCTTGGGTGCAGCTTCAAACCTAAGTTCTAAGCCCTAGACTCATTCTAATGTTGACCTTTACACTATACAACTAGGTCAACCTGGCTTCCTAAGAGACATAGTGATCCTTTCCCAAATTAGTAATAGGGGGTTCCAACACACAATATGTCTATTGAGATCAAATCCATTAGATTTGAAGTGAATCAACAAAAGGTAAACATAGTGGAATTATTCAAGAGGGCTGCTCCAGCCTTTATCTATATAGAAGAAAAACTTGCTAGCATTGAGCAAAGGTAGAATGACATCATTAAAAATCAATGCATTACTATTAAGAAAATGAAGATAGTTCATGAGATATCCAAGGGCATCATGAAAGCAAACAAGGTCATTTTAGAAAAGAGGATGGATGCACGTACCAAATTCTTAGATGATCACATGCTACATATGAAGAATGTTATCACTACATGTGTAAATCATTTGGCTCACAAGACCACTTCCCTGGGCAAACTAGTCTCTGAAGAAGTCATAAAGGGGGAGAGGTCAATGATAAAAGCCAGTGATAATCATGCTATCTGGACCTTAAATGTTGTTGGAGAAGCATTGGGCCTTGATCCTATCATATATGAACCTGCAATTCTTATAGCTGCTGATGGGGCTGAATCAGTTGGTGATATAGCTGCTGCTGTGCTTGCATTTAGTCCCACCACTCAACATTTATCTAAGGCCAAAGTCAAGTCTATTGCAGATGGGGAAGAGTAAGTCAGGTAAAGCAAGAAAAGGCATAAAGAATAAATGGAGACCAGACATGATTTTGAACTATAGAGTCCTCAATCAAGGACTATCATTTTTTCTTTCTAGGATCAAATTAAAGAGAACAAGATTGATATGGCCAAACTTATCATTTCTATTGTATATGCCAAGTTTGAGAGGTAAGAAGAAGTGAGAAGAAAATTCAGAAAAGATAAGAAAGCTGGTACAGTTCAGACGGATTCTCTAGAGCCAAGAAGATACTTTCCCAAGCCTTATAGTAACATTAAGAGATAAAGACAAAAGAAGAAAGAGACTGAGGATAAATTGGGAAAGATATCTTGCAGGGGCATTGCCATTAATGAACCTGAAACCTAACTATGATATATATAATAGGTTCTTCAGGGTTGTTGGAAAATGGATAATTATTATAGGCACACTACTATTATTATTTATCCTGTTTGTGATAATTAAATTTGTCCATGTATGCCATTTTCTGTTCTTCATTTGTGCAATTTTTTTTTTGTGAGTTAGTGTATATCATTGACTATGTATCTGAGTTCTTCAAATAGGGGGAGATTATTGGGTCCATTGATCATAATGTCCCAAATTTGAAGAAGTCCCACAAGTCAATAATATACACAAGCATGCATTTGATATTTGTCTAAGTTCATATATGCATGATCTCTGTTATTCTGTGATTAGATAGGCTTAATACATTAGAGGATTGGACAAATAGAAGTCAGATTACTTAAGAGAGGTAGAATATTGCCTAAGTACATATGAATTGAGTGAGTAGACAACACTCAATGACTGAGGCCAAAAAGCATCGACAGATAACCAGTCACTCAAAGTCACAGTCAAGATGTAGTGAAATCCGTCTAAGTACAAAAGCATTGAGTGATTGACATTTACTAAATGCCCCTTCAGAAATACTGCTAAGTCCAGAAGCGTTGAGTGATGAACCTTCACTCAATGCCTTCATCTGAAATTCTGTCTAAGTCCAGAAGCATTGAGTGATGAATGTTCACTCAACTCCTTCATCAGAAATGTTGCTAAGACTAGAAGCATTGAGTGAAGGACATTCACTCAACACCATCAATCAGAAAAATTCTCCAAGTACAAAAGAATTGAGTTATGGATGCCCACTCAATGCCTTCTCAGATAAGCTATCAAAGGACAAAAGCAGTGAGTGAAGAAGGTTCACTCAACGCCACTGAAGATAGTAAGAATTCCGCTAAGTATTTTTGCATTGAGTGAACGCTTATCACTCAATGCTCTTGAAGATAATAATTAAAGTACAAATGCATTGAGTTATAAGGGATCACTCAACGCTTCTAGTCATTGAGTCATAAGGCATCACTCAATGCCTGTACAATAAATCTGGAAGAAGTTTCTAAGTCTACAAGCATTGAGACATGACTATTGACATAATCATAAAATTCAAATTCAACGCAATTTGAGCACTAAAAGTAAAATGTCGCTGTACTTTGTCTATAGTGTAGTTATGGTAATGCAACCATTAAAGCCGATCATGCTGCTTTCCAAAAAGGAAGATAGAGCCATTATATCTACGGGGGTATAAATACGGAAAGAGATCATCTTTTACAAGAACTTTTTGCTATTTGTGAAAACCCTAAGTTTTGCAAAAGTCAGCTAGCAGAGCTCAAGCCATTTTTTGTTCATCTTCAATCCTACAATACAAAACATCATTCTTTCTCAAGCTTAAAGAAGAAGTAGAGCTCTACAGTAGTTCTACACAATACAAGCTTATTTAACTATGTAGATATATTTTCTTGTTGATGTGAAGAAGAAGGACTATTGACTTCACAGTCAAGGAAGAGGACTTAGGGATTTATCTCTGGAGTAAATTCAATCAAACCATTACTAAAATCTATAGGATATCTTTGAGATCTGAGTTGTAAGCCTAATTTATAAAGGCTGAGTTATAAGAGTTGGTTAATTCTGAGCTGTAGGGTCAGGGAGTGGATTTGAGGTAGGGTCCAGGAGTGAATCTGAGGTAGGACTGGAAGAATTCTGAGTTGTAAGAGTGGTGTACACTCTAAGTTGTAAGATCCTGAGGGATTTGAGGTGTAAACTAGAGGAGCTGAGTATAAAGGAGGAGTTAGCCGAATCTAGCACACTGCTAGATAGGTGAAGGGGGAAAGTGGATGTACCCTAGATAGGGGAACTACTATAAATCTTGTGTGTTTTCTATGATCTTGAAAGCTAACATTTAACATAAACAGACATCAAGCTCTAACTTGAAAAGATTCGAAAGATTTAAAACAAACCTATTCACCCCCTCTAGGTGTTTAACTACCCTTAGAAAAGGCTTTCAATATCCATTTGGTTCCTATGATGTTATGTCCTTGAGGTCTGGGAACCAGCTTACAGACATTATACCTTTTTGAACAAGTTCAATTCTTCTTGCATGCCACTATTTAGAATGGGTCTATATTGGATTCTTTAAGTTTCTTAGGTTCTATTTGAGATAGGAAGATGGACTATATAGCTATATTGTGATTTTTGCCCCTTATGGTTACACCTTGGCTTGCATCCCATTATCAATTCTCTGGGGTGGTATTTAAATGTCTAACAACTACTAGTAGCTTCTCTCCAACTCCTTGAGTTTCAGCTTTAGTAGGTTGGGGATATTATTCTATCTGTAATTCAGCTGTTCCTTCTTCTAGGATGAGCACACTATCATCCTTTCTTGTTTAGATGGAAGTATGTCTTTAATACTCAGCTTATCTATTCTCAATTATGCACCTACAATACTAGAAGAGCTTGATAGCTCATTATGAATCATGGGAGTTTCACCAAAAACAACATTAATAGACTTTTTTACAACCTAATTTTTCAAGTAGATCCTATAAGCATTGATGTGGCTGTTATACCCAACAAAAATACCCTCATAGGATTTTTCAGCAAATTTGGTCAAGTAGGACTTTGTAACGGCCCGGCCCTTTAGACCAAGCGCCTCCGGCCTACCAGCAGCTCGGGTTTAGAGCTCAGAGGCCCGCAGGCTTGTCTTGCCCCACGTCACCACTAGTAGTAAGCCTAAATATCAAGGCCTGCAGGCCCATTGCACCCCAACTAAATCTCCGTGCCTGTTTATCAGCAGCGGTAGGTTGTTGCCATGGGGTATCGAACCCGCAACCTTGATAAGAGAGTCTTAATACCACTCCTCATCACCATCTGATCTGCAGCTTAAGCAAGTGTCTTTTAAGTATGGTCTGAACTAGTTTTGTTTTCCCTAGTCGCAATATAGGATTTTGATGGGTTGTTCGTTTGACTTTTTAGAAATGTCGCCAAAGCGTATTGCGATGAGGTCAACTCCCCAGTCGGAGGGTGAGTCATCAGGTGCGCAGAGTGATGTGTTGATCGAGAGTTTGCGACAGAGCAACGAGGCTCTGTCAAGGGAAGTAGTTGCGATGGAATCGCAAATTCAGACCTTATTGTCTGCGGCTCCCACACAACAACCCTTAGTGCGAGATCCTGCCGTGGATCAAGCCATACCTGATTCCCCTGCTCCTTTCGTGCCCCCGGTGACGCTACCACCATAGATGAATTTCATCTCACATTTCCAGCGATTGATACCTCCTACTTATGACAAGAGTGCTGACTTCATGATTTTAGATGATTGGATCATCTCCATCAAAGAGATGTCTTCATATTCCGAAATTCTAGAAGCCCAGAAGGTTATGATTGTAGCCTATCAGTTAAAAGGCCTTGCAAAGAGTTGGTGGATTCGTGAAAAGGAGAGTCTGAAGGAAGGCTGCTCCTGGGACTCTTTTAAGAAGATGCTGTTGAAAAAGTTTCTGCCCTCGGTCGAGCAGGACTGTCTCATGAATAACTTCCAGCATCTAAAGAAGAGACAACTCACGGTTAGTGAGTACGTTATTGAGTTTAACAAATTGAGTAGGTTTGCTCCTGATTTGGAAGCTTCTGAGGAGGGTAGAGTGAAACGTTTCTTGGGAGGATTAAGAAGCAATGTCCAACAGTTGGCATGCGCTTACCAAGCTGAAAGTTATGCTGAAGCACTGGAAGCTGCTTTGAAAGTGGAGGCAATTGAAAATGATAAGAACCGTGGTGCTGTGGCAAGGAAAGAGAAAAGGAAAGGTGTTGTGGATGGTAGCTCCAGGGCGTCTGGCCCTTCTTCAAAAAAGAAAAGTAAGGAAGTGTGTAGCTTCTGTGGTCGTCCTGGCCACCCTTATGAAAGGTGTTTCAAGAGGACTGCCACCCTGAAGCAGCAGCAAGTGCACGCCATTCAAGGTGCACCTAAGGGAGATCTTGTGTACTCGTTTTGTGCAAGGAAGGGTCATGATGTGAATCATTGCTGGATGAAAGAAAAGACTTGCTTTCAGTGCGGGAAAAGGGACACACGAAGTCATCGTGCCCTCAGGCTCAGTCCACACTGTAGCCTACCCCACTTTGAGCTCTGTTGCCGCCACAAGCCCAAGACAAAGGAAAAGTAAAGTTGAACGTGATGACCAATGAGGAAGCTCAAACCTCTACGCAAGTGATATCAGGTTAGCCCAAGTTTAAAATATCCTTATTATTTATCGTTGTTGCCCTAGTTATCGTTTGTTTAGTTATGTATGTTACGATTTTAGGGGAGTTTAAGGTGCGGAATAAATGGGCGCGCGTTCTTTTTGATTCGGGTGCCACCCATTCCTTTGTGGCTCAGAAATTTATTGATAAACATCGCCTGAATGTGGATCAATTGGGAGACTACTTCAATGTCAAGCTTTCCTCCGGTGATTCGGTGATATCTAGCCAAGGAGTTCTGAGATGCCCTATTTATCTTGGCAATTTTCTGGCCTTTGCTGACTTGATGATTTTAGATCTGGCTGACTTCGACGTGATTTTGGGCATGGACTGGTTGTCCAAGTATGATGCGGTCATCCAGTGCAAGGCTAAATGACTGGATTTCAGGATGGACTACGACCAACCTATGAGAGTCCATGGATTTCAGGACAAAGTTTTCCCTAACATATCTGCGGTACGTGCTTGTTGTGCTACAGAGTCTGGTTGCGAGGCTTTTTTAGTTTCTATTTCTTCTATAGAAATAGCTTTTGTTACACCACGTCTTGAGGATGTCCCGGTGGTGCGAGAGTTTCCAGATGTCTTTCCTGATAGTCTTCTAGGACATCCTCCTGAAATAAGGGTAGAGTTTGTGATAGGCCTCGATCCAGGTACTCGTCCAATTGCTAAGGCACCTTACTGTATGGCGCCGTGTGATTTAGAAGAATTGCGCACTCAGTTGGATGAGTTGTTGCCGTGTGGTTTTATTAGGCCAAGTTCTTCTCCATGGGGTGCTCCTGTTTTATTCTATAAGAAGAAAGATGGTTCTATGAGGCTCTGGATAGATTATCGAGAATTAAATAAGGTAACCATTAAGAACCGATATCCGTTGCCTCAGATTGATGACCTATTTGATCAGTAGTGGGGATGCGCTGTGTTTTCGAAGATTTATCTTCGTTCAGGCTACCACTAGTTGAGAGTCTGTGAGGCCAATGTACCCCAGACAGCTTTTCGTTCCCGACACGGGCATTTTGAGTTCTTTGTGATGTCCTTTGGACTGACTAATGCACCCTCTGCATTCATGGATTTAATGAATAGAGTGTTCAAGGATTTCTTGGACCATTTTGTTATTGTGTTCATAGACGACATCCTAGTGTATTTCTGCAGTGTTGAGGAGCATACTCAACACTTGCGTTTGGTTTTGGAAACCTTGAGGGAGCACAAGCTCTATGCTAAGTTGAGTAAATGTGAATTTTGGTTACCCTAGGTGTCCTTTTTGGGGCATGTTGTGAGTAAGGACGGTATTTCCGTAGACCCTACAAAGATTTTTGCTGTGATGGAATGGAAGAGACCTTCTACTCCTAAGGAGATTAGGAGCTCTTTAGGTCTGGCTGGTTACTATAGAAGGTTCGTGAAAGGGTTCTCTTTGTAGTCTGCCCCTCTAACTAGACTAACACAGAAGAACACGAAATTTTTTTGGAGCGAGAAATGTGAGGAAGCCTTTCAAGAGCTGAAAAAGAGACTGTGTACTGCTCCAGTTTTAACTCTGCCTACTGAAGGACTTGAGTATGCTATATATGTGGATGCATCACATATTGGACTTGGTTGTGTTCTGATGCAAGGAGGAAAGGTGATTGCGTATGGATCAAGGAAATTAAAAGTTCATGAAAGAAACTATCCTACGCATGGTTTAGAGTTTGTGGCAGTAATTTATGCGTTGAAGCTTTGGAGACATTTATTGTATGGCGCGCTGTGTAAGATCTACACAGATCATAAGAGTTTAAAGTACGTCTTCACTCAAAAGGAGTTAAATCTGTACTAGCGTAGGTGGTTGGAGTATGTAGCTGATTACGAAGTAAAGATCCTTTATCACCCGAGAAAGGCTAACGTAGTAGCTGATGCTTTGAGTAGAAAGACAGATGAAATATTCAATCTGTCTGTACAGTCCCTGGTGGAAGAATTCTTGTTGATGGATATTGAGGTTGGGAGTAGTTCTGTGCCTGCTGGTTTGGAAGCAGAAGAGCCCACTTGGATTTCCCTTACCAGAATGCACCAGAAGGAGGACCCTGATTTGTTACACCTATGGAAGAGAACTGAGAAAGGAGAGTTACATGATTTATCTTTGGATGAGCTAGGTACTCTGAAATATCAGAGTAGATTTTGTATTCCTGCCTTTGGCGATGTTCGAGCTAAGATCTGTGCTGAAGCTCATGGTTCCAGTGTAGCCTATCACCCTGGTTCTAGTAAGATGTATAAGGATCTAAAACAAATTGTTTGGTGGTAAGGGATGAAGAGCGATATCGCAAAGTTTGTATCAGAATGTTATATATGTCAGTGTGTCAAGGCTGATCATAGAAGGCCTGGTGGTAAATTGTCACCACTCGATATTCTAAGTTGGAAATGGGAGAGTATTTTAATGGATTTTATCACCGGTCTACCAAAATCTCCTCATGGGCATGACTCTATTTGAGTGATAGTCGACAGATTGACAAAGTGTGCTCACTTTGTTCCGTTTAAGATTGGGTCTTCGATGAAGAAGATAACTGAGCTATATCTTGAAGAGGTCATCAGGTTACATGGAGTGTCTGTTAGCATTGTATCAGATCGGGACTCCAGATTTACGTGTCGATTTTGGAAGAGCTTACAAGAGGGGTTGGGTACCAACTTGAGGTATTCCACTGCCTACCATCCGCAGATGAATGGGCAAACAGAAAGAGTAAATCAGATCGTTGAGGACATGATTATATGTTACATTTTGGACCACAGTGGAGCGTGAGATGAGCGTCTGAGGCTAATGGAGTTTTCCTACAATAATAGTTATCAATAGAGTCTGCAGATGGCCCCGTTTAAGGCCTTGTATGAGAGGCGTTGTAGAACTCCGTTGTTTTGGGCTGAAGTTGGTGAGAGACCGTTGCTCGGTCCGGAAGCCCTTGAGGAGATGAATTGTGCTGTGAATCATGTTTGAGAGAAGCTCCGTGTAGCACAAGAGCGTTATGAGAAATATTCCAGATCGACTAAGGGTTGATCTGGAGTTTGCCATTGGGGAATTGGATTTTCTTAAAGTTTCTCCGATGTCTGGCGTTAAAAGGTTTGGAAGTAACCACAAGTTAGACCCCCGGTACGTGGGACCTTTTCAGATTCTTGAACGCGTCAGAGTTTTAGTGTATAGGCTAGAGTTGCCTGCAACCTTCCCTGGTGTCCATGATGTATTCCATGTGAGCTAGTTGTGGAAGTGTGTTCGTAATGATCGTCAAGTCCTCGACTCGATGCCCTAGATTCAACCCAACCTTACGTATGTGGAAGAACCTATTCGTATTCTAGATTCTCAAGAGCGTGTTTTGCGAAGAAAGACCATCCCCATGGTCAAGATTCTTTGGAGAAATCAAGACGTCAAGAGCGCAATGTGGGAAATGGAATCAGCAATGAGAGAATCTCATCCGCACCTATTCTCTTAGTTTGGGTATGTCGTTGTGTTTTAAGTTATGTTTGATCTGATCATTTTGATTTGGTTTTGGAGTTGTGTTAAGTTTCAGGACGAAACTTCTTTTTAGGGGGAGTGACTATAACGCCCACGATTTTTCGATGATTTTATTTAAATGGGAAACGTCATATTTACGGCGTTGTGACATTACTTTTAACGTCGAGTTGACGGCACAATACCGTTAAGTCATTTTCGTACTTGTGCGGTCGAGTCGGCCGAATTCTTGTTGTAATTGGGAAAATTTTTGCATTTTGAAATTTTGGACTTGCTTGTAAAGTTTCATCGCAATCTGAGAATTTTTGGAGTCTCGCCGCGTGATTTAATATCTCTAGAATGGTATGTCGGATTCTAAGGTTGTATACGCTGCTAATTCATAGAGTACGCGATTCATTCCAAAATATTAGTCAAATCGAAACTTCTGCAATTTGTCCTGCTTGTACTCGAGATCCCCCCTTTTCGTTCTCGAGAACTCCCAGTTGTTCTCGAGAAGTCATGACTTAATGTTTTCGAGAAGTCCTATGTGGTTATCAAGAAGTATATCCTAGTCCTCGAGAAGTCCTTTGCTGTTCTCGAGATGTTCTATGCTGTTCTCGAGAAGTCCTATGCTGTTCTCGAGAAGTCCTTTGCTCTTCTCGAGAGGTCCGTTTTGGCCTGTGTTCGGGTGACATTTTGAGTGTCAAAATGGCGTCGTATAAAACAATGGTAAACATGAAATTTGTTTGTCTCGACGATATCTACAACTTTCATGTTGACCACTTTTTGATTTGAAGCCATCTTAGACTCTTATTGTCACATTTCCCAAAACTGCACGTAAATAAGATGCATTATTGATTTCTACCTGAGAACCCTTGTTGTTCTCGAGAACTACTGTTTATTCTAGAGAAATATGGTCTTATTCTCGAGAAATACTTAATTATCTCGATTTCTACTGTTTTTTTCTTGAGAACTATGTGTTTCTCTCGAGAACTATGAGTTTCTCTCGAGAACTTTGCTCTCTTTCTCGAGAAGCCCCTTTCCTCTCGAGTAGTCCTGTATAGTCTGCGTTCGGGCGCATTTTTGAAGTTCAAAACGGCATTGTATGGAAAGATGGTGAACATTAAATTTGTTTGTTTTGATGATATATAGAACTTTCATGTTGGGCACGTTTTTATTTGGAGCCATCTTAGACCCCTAGTTTCGATTTTCCAGAAACTGCTAATAGGTGGCCCGTTTGATTGTTTCTCTCGAGAACTATAGCCTTATTCTCGAGAACTAAGGTTTCTCTCGAAAACTTTAGCCTCTCCATCTCGAGAAACAATGTTCCTCTCGAGAACTATAGCCCATTTCTCGAGAACTATATGTTCTTCTCGAGAACTAATGCTCTATTTCTCGAGTAGACCCTTTCCTCTCGAGTAGTCCTGTGCAGTCAGAGTTCGGGCACAGTTTTGAGGGTCAAAACTTTGTCGTACAAAAAAATGGTCAAAATTAAATTTGTTCTTCTCGATGAGATCTACAACTTTCATGTTGGAAACCTTTTGATTTAGAGCCATCCTAGACGTTTAATTTCGATTTTCCCGATACTGCTCGTAATAAACCAATATTTAGACAAAAAAAATTATAAGTACTTTTACATATAAATATATACATATTATTAGACTTAAGTTTTAGAACAGGACTTATTATTCTCCGATATTAATTTTCTCCCGAACCAGAGGCGTGAGCGAGAGAGAAGTTTTATTTCGTGAATCTTCCGATGGCCGCCGACGGAGCTCCAGTGCTCGAAATCTTCAACCGAATGTAGATCCGGAAAGCTCTCACCGAGAGCTACGCAATCGCGGTAAATTTTTCCCCTTTCCTTGAGTTTTCTCGTTAGGATTTTTCGGACCTAACCCTCTTCTTGGCCATTTTTGTTTAGATTTCAACTCTTCCCGTGTTCTTTTGCCCCGATCTACAACGTGGAGTGATTCAGAGGACTTTTCCGGTAAAACCAAGGCAAGTGGTGGTTTCCCCTCGTTTCTCCTTATCTGATTTGATGGTCACGGCTATGTTTTCATGTTCCTTAAAATTTTCTACACTTATTCTTCCAAATTATAGTTATGATTAACCTTCTCAATGATCACATGAGGTTGTACGTTGTGTCATGGTGAACTTGATTTTTTTGTCCGGATATGTTTGATCATTCTTGAAGTGTCTTATTGATGGCTTTAAACGTCTTAAATTTCGTTATTGACTGGATTAGTGTTATTTAGGATTGTAAAGCGTTCTTAAGTGTTGATCAACCATGACTTGAAACTAGAAGTGTCAAGTAGAATCTGACGAGCCAAATCTCGAGATATATATATGTATGTGTAGTGGCTTCTTTGGGTTTCTAAAATTGCGGGAGTTAGTGGATAAAAACCACCTCCGTGTTGTTTGACTCCTTTATTGTACCTTGTGGAAGTCTATCGGGTTTTTGGGCATCTGCTGTGTATGGTGGAGAGTATGAGACTCCCTCACAGTTAAGCAGATAAAATATTCGTTAGGGGTGTGTCCAGTTGAGTGACCACCTCGCTCGTATTTTTTGGGTAGAGTCGACCACAGGTGCTTAGTAAAGGTAGTTAAATTTTCTTCCTTATGTTTTTACTTATTTTTGTTCCCTTTTTTGCCTTAGGTAATCTGATGTATTTGTTGGAGTACGTCACGATTCCCGTAGTATTTCTCACTTTTCCTGTTCGATGCTTTATTTCAGTATTTTTTGTCTTGGGTTGGTACCCCTTGATCTTTGTTTATTTTAGCTTATTTATTCTCTGCCACAATTTGTACATTCTTGCTGAGGTGTTCTGTCTTTGGAATGCCCCAGGTTCAGAGCAGTAGCAGGTAGCAGAGCTAGTTTTTGTGTTTCTGGCCGGTAGTGTTTGCGGTGGGTGTTACCTCGTCTCAACGAGGAAGACTGTTGTTTATTTAGTTACTAGTTCAGACTTACTTTACTGTAAGTGGGTTCGTGTCAGTTGTTGGCGCCCACAGTTTTGTAATTTGTTTGATACTTGCTAGCTACTTATTTCCCTCTATGTGGATGTGGATTACTTGCTCTCTGGGAGGATTTATGCTTGGAATGCATGTTATGTATTTTTAAGAATAAAATCTATTACTATTACTTCATGCACTTCATAATTTAAAAACTCTAACTTGTTATATTTAGCGACCGTAAAGGCTATCCTTACTACTATTATAAATTTAGAGTCTTGCATTGCATGAGTTGTCCTTCGGGTACGTTTATATCCATGTAGTATGTTGGAGTCAACCTAAATAAGTATTTTTCCGCAGCGTATAACAATATTTTTATTCGTGGACTAAATGAGCTTTTAAGCCGAGGGATACGGCTAACTATTGCACTTAACTAATTTTTTCCTTAAAAATAACTTAAACAATTTTTCTTTATGATTAAGTAGGTGTCTGCATGAGCGTCCGCAGTTATCCCCTGCTGACATGGCATCATGACGCGCATTTTCCCTTACTCTGATATGATTTTATATGCAGTGAAAATGCGGGTTGTGACAGACTTCCCATTGTTCAACATAAAGCACTTGCTTCCAAAAATTCTGAAATATGCTAGATTTGGTTTTCTGTCCTTCATTAACTCATAGGGAATCTTTTTGTGATATTTGTTAATATAGGCCCTACTTTGGACATGACATGTTGTGTTCACTACCTCAGCCCAGAAATATTCTAGGAGAAAAGTGTCACTCAGCATGGTTCTTCCAACCTCAATGAGAGTTATGTTTTTCCTCTCAATAATACCATTTTGCTGGGGTGTCTTGGAGAGAAGAATTCTTGACAGATACCTTGATCTTTGCAGAAGATTTTCATACTTTCAAACTAAAAATTTGTTCCATGGTCACTTTTGATTTTGACTACAATGCAGCCCTTTTCATTCTAAATTTGCTTGAGAAAGATCACATAACTATCCAAAGTATCAGACTTTCTCTTAAGAAAGAATACCCAAGTAAATTTGGAATAGACATCAATTATCACAAAAGTATAGACTTTCCTACCCAGGCTATGAATTGGCATAGGACCAAATAAGTCCATATAAAGGAGGTAGAGATAACAATTAGACTCCTTGAACCCAATGCTTTTGAAGAAGGTCTTTATTTTCTTGCCCTTTTGGCATGCAGAATAAATGCCCTCTTTGGTGCATTTTAAATTGGGCCCATTTCTTACCAACCATTCACTGAAGAGCTTGCTGAAGGACTTATAGTTCAAGTGATCAAGCCTTTTGTGTTATTGCACACAATAAGAGTCTTTCTCATTTGCTACAAATCAAACTGGACAATTTGAATCTATACTCAAAAAATTAAAACAATAGATATTCCCACTCATAGCGCTAGTCAGAAAGATCTCTTAGTCTGTTGACCTTTTGATTAGACACTTATTCTTGTGGAAAACAATGATATAGCCTTGATTACAATGTTTGCTAATGCTAATAATATTGTGTTGCAATCCTTCCACATAAGCTACTTTTGTGATGATGACTATGCCATTGGTGATCATACCATAGCCTTTAGTCACTCCTTTGTCTAAACCACCAAATATAACTTAAGGTGCATTCTTTACTAGAGTGAACTCTTTTAGATGGCTCCTTGTTCCAGTCATGTGTCTAAAACATCCATTGTCCAAGTACTAGATAGGCATCTGATTGGTGCTTGGACATACATGTAAAAAATATTTTTTTTACCTTAGGCACCCAACGAAATTTGGATACTTGGTTCTTCTTAGCTTTTGGTGCAATTAGACCAATAGGGATAGATTTACTTGTTTTAATTTCACAGTATGGGGTGTTGTTGGATTAAACCAGCAATGTATGACAAAATGCCCAACTTTGCCACAACAACACCTTCTATCCTGAACATTCCTAGTGTGTTGGAACACCCTATTACTATTTGGATCAGGATGACTATATTTCTATAGGGATTTTGTGTTGTGACCTCCTTGTTGTTATAAAGGTCACATAGGCTAGTTAGAGTAATCTTCAGCTCGACGCTTAGTCGACTTCAGCTCAACGCTGAGTCGACCTCAGATCGACGTGGAGTCGACCTCAGCTCGACGTGGAGTCGACCTCAGCTCGACGCTGAGTCGACCTCAGCTCGACGTGGAGTCGACCTCAGCTCGACGTGGAGTCGACCTCAGCTCGACGTGGAGTCGACCTCAGCTCGACGTGGAGTCGACCTCAGCTCGACGTTCCGTCGAACCCAGTTGTGCTTACAGAAAACCTCTCTGGCCAACGTGTGTCGTGCTCAGATCGACGTTTTACTGTGAGCTCAACGCTTTCCATACTTCCGTCAGTTTTGAATAGGAATTCAAATTCCTTCTATCAGATAATTAATGCTGAAGATTTATTGGCCGTTACAGCATATCTGGTGCATGGCTCAAGGAATTTTCTAAGGAATGTCTGCCTGACATTTCCTTTGAGGCATGGACATTTAAGGAAAGCATTTAATGCTGACTGCCAACGGCTATCAAAGAAAAATGAAGAAGAAGACTCAGATATATTTATTCATTCAGCTAGACAGAGATATAGAACAACAATACAGGACTTCAGCTGCTTTTTCTCTCTGTGATATTGTTTTGAAAGCTCACTCACAGGAATTCTGATTGCTTCAGACACAACCATCCAACTTTATTGGATCATTCCTTGCTGGAGCAAATCAGATCTTTGAAGACCTGTCACCCTTGTGCAGAGCTCTCCTTCCTGAACTTCTTCTTGATCTCAGGGGGAGCTTTGACAACATCTACAGATCCACTTTGCTTCTCTCTACTTGTTGATAGAGAAGACAACATCACCCTTTTTCTTTTTCTTTCTGTACAGGGTTTTAACTCCCTTCAAAAGTTACCTTTGGTTTTGCTGAAACCTGGTCAAAATCAGCTCCTTTGGTTTGTGAGAACCTGGTCAAAAACTCTCTGGTGCTCAAGACACCTGATCAACTCATCTTGAAGTGGATTCCTATCAAGGGTGATAGAAGAGTGGACTACCCAGGATTTTGGGGAACCACTATAGCTCCTTGTGTCGTCTGGATTGCTTGTTTCTTTGTGTTTTGCTTTGTGCTGTGAATTTCTTTTTACTCTGATTATTTGGCATAGCACCATACACTAAGTAAATCTAAACTTTCTCTCCACTCAAGTTTTTATTTGCAAAACTATTTTAAATAACTCTATTCACCCCCCACTAGAGTTAGGATTGATCTTATCCTGCACTTTCAATTGGTATTAGAGCCAGGTTGATCATTCATACAGGCTAACACCTGGATCAAAAGATCCCTGATAAGATCATTTCTCTCAAAGGGTTATTTTCCTTAGTTTTACTTATCTTTAAAACTCATGGCACAAAACAAGGACTTTGCTAGCACCAGACCTCCTATGTGCAATCTCTCTAAGTTTGCACTATGGAAGGCAAGGATTAGACTTTACATGAACTCTTTTGATGAAGACATTTTTAATTCTGTGTTGACAGATTGTCCAAGACCTCCCACAGGAACAAGTACATCAGCTGTTCCTCCTCCTTCAGGAACTGATGCTGACATAAAGAAGTGGAAGGCAGCAGATGCTAAAGCCATGAACATCTTGGCTCAAACCATGTCAGATGACATTTTCCAGAAAGTAGCTGAATGCCATACTGCCAAAGAGATCTGGGAAAAACTTTCAGAAATTGTATCAGGTTCTGCAGATGAAAGAAAGGATAGGAGATCCTACCTCATCACCCAGTATGAGAACTTCAAAAAGGCAGAGTCTGAGTCAGTTGCTGACATGTACAATAGACTGAGCCTAATCATCAGTGAGCTTAGATCACTAGAAAAGGACATATCTCTCACTGAGATAAATGACAAGATACTGACTTGTTTCCCTAGCTCTTGGGACTCAAGAATCTGGTCGATTAAAGATGGAAGAAATGTTTGTGAGTTATCCACAGAAGATCTTCTAGGAAAGCTCAAGAGTTATGAGCAATTCATTAAGAAGAGAGAAGAAGAGCAGAAGACATCCACACCAACAGAAAAGGTTGAGAAAACCATTGCCTTCAAAGCACAGGAAGAAGAACCTAAAGAAAAGGTGTTGGGAAATGAAGAGCTTATGAGCCTACTGGTCAAAAGGTTCAATAAGCTGAATAAAAGGAACTTCAGAAGATGGTCATCCAAAGACAAAGACAAGCCAAGGTATGACAGATCTACTAATAAAGATATTATCTGCTTTGGCTGCAGGAAACCAGGACACATTTTCCCCAACTGTCCAGAAAATCAAGATAAAGACAGAAGGGACAAGAAGGAAAGAAAAGATAAAAGGAAGGATAAGGAGTCAAGGAAATACCATGACAAGCCATCCTCCAGCAACAGCAAGCACACCAGAAAAGGATTTGTGGCTGAATCCTGGAGTGACTCTGATGAGTCTGATTCATCATCCAGCTCTAGTGATGATGAGGATGATGCAGAAGAAAAAGGATTCTGCATGATGGCCATCAGTGCATCTCAAAAGAACACTGATTCAGAGCCTGATGCTGACTACCTATCTGATCAGGAACTCACTGAGGATCAAGTAATTGATTCATTTGATTTTACCTCTGATGAATTTAAATCTGAGTTCAAATCTATGTGCATTGACTTGATTGAATCTCAAAAGTTGATTAAAACTCTCAGAGAACAATTAATTGAATGCAAATCCATTAACTCAGATAATCTTAGACTCTTAGAAGAGTTGAAGCAGTGTGGGGAGGAGATAGCTTCACTGAAAGGTGAGCTATCTAAGGCCAAACAATTTGAAGAAACCCTTAATGGGAGAAGTATCAAATTAATGGACATCACAAGTACAGTGAACTCAAGATTGAATGGTTCACTGGGCTTGGGTGCTTCATCCAGCCAACCCATAGTGCTGACAACTCCAATCAAATTTACCAGTGAGAAAGGTAAAGGAGTCTTGATAGTGGCTAGGAAGAATGCTGACTTAACCCAGGAAACTGGACAAAAAGCGTCGAATGAAGCTCGACGGACGTCGAACAGAGCTCGACGTAATCGCAAGAGAACGTCGAACTCAGGTCGACGCCCTGTACCTTCTGAACAAAGCAAGCCTTCGCCGTCGAATGGAGCTCGACGCACTCACCAGAGTCCGTCGACCGAAGCTCGACGTGCGTCGAGCCAAGCTCAGAGCAAAAGTCAGTTCTCAGGGGTTAATTCAAGATTTAATTCCAGCTCCACATCTCATCACTTTAACCCTTATGCTGAATGGATAATACCTCCTAGGAGATATCATCCTGTAGGCTATAAGAGCCAACCTGAGATGTCTTTTATTTAAGAATTTAAAGGATATCAAGAAAGGCCCAAGGTAAACTGGGTCAAAAACAATTGATTTGTTGTATGTGCAGATAAAGACCTATCCAATTGAGAACCAGCAGTGGTACTTGGATAGTGGGTGCTCAAAGCACATGACTGGAAACAAGGAGAACCTTGTGTCCTTCAAAGCCAAACATGGACCCAAAGTAATCTTTGGAGATTCAAATTTTGGACAAACAAAAGGCTATGGCCAAGTCAAAATAGGGTCAATTACATTCAAGAAAGTGGCCTATGTGGAAGGACTAAAGCACAACTTAATCAGCATCAGCCAGCTATGTGATGCTGGTTATCAGGTTTGGTTTACCAACTCAGCATGTAATATTGCATTAAATAACAACATTGTTTTAATTGGTAATAGACAAGATAACATATATCTAGTTGATTTCAATTCATCTAAAGTAGATATTTGTTTATTTAACTCTCTTAGTAAACCTAATGAACTTTGGCATAAAAGACTAGGACATGTGAACCTTAGAACCATTGCTAAGTTATCCCAAGACAACCTTATTAGAGAACTACCTTCTGGTCCCTACAAGAAGGAAGGACTTTGCAAGGCCTGTTAGTTAGGCAAGCAAACTAAAAACAGTTTCAAGTCACTTAATAAGAGTGACTCACCTAGAATTTTGTACTTATTGCACATGGAACTTTTTGGACCAATTAATGTACAAAGCCTAGGAGGGAAATCTTATGCTTTAGTAGTTGTAGATGACTTCTCAAGATTCACTTGGGTGTTCTTTCTGAGAAAGAAGTCTGATAACTTCAAGATTTTGACAGATTTTCTCAAAGGCATACAGATTGAGTTCAATACTCACATTGCCCTGATCAGAAGTGATCATGGGACAGAGTTTGATTCTCTTCTTATGATAGAGTTCTGCCATAAGGAAGGTATCAGGCACACTTTCTCAGCTCCAAGAACTCCTCAACAAAATGGGGTAGTTGAAAGGAAAAATAGAACCCTTATTGAATCTGCCACAACATTGTTGACAGATGCTCACCTTCCTCTAACCTTTTGGGCAGAGGCTGTGAACACCTCCAACTATGTTTTGAATAGAAGCCTGATACATAAACTGAAGGGTAAGACTCCCTATGAGTTACTCAAAGGGAAGAAACCTAAAGTAAATTATTTCAAAATTTTTGGTTGCATTTGTTTTATTCACAATAATGACAAGAAATACCTAGCTAAATTTGAAGCCAAAGCTGATGAAGGAGTGTTTCTGGGATACTCCATGACTAGCAAGGCTTATAGGGTTTTTAACAAGTGCTCAAATAAAATTGAAGAATCCATGCATGTTACATTTGATGAAACTAACATGTCTTATAAGGAGAAGGAGACTTCTACCATAAGCAATTTGCAGGAACATTCAATCTCAGAAAATCTGATGCAGCTTACCATCACAGAAAAAGATTCATTACCTTCAACAATTCAACAAGACACTGAACTTAGTGACAATGAAGAGGAATCTCAGATTCTGGAAAGTTCAAAAGGCCAACAAAGTGAAGAACCAGTTGTTGTTCCACAAGAGGAAATAACAACACAGGTTGATGCATCATCAACACCCCTTGTTGACTTTGCAACAGCAAGAGATCACCCAATTTCACAAGTAATTGGAGATATCTCAGTAGGTGTGCAAACAAGGAATCAAGTTAATCAAAACATTATGCACACTTGCTTTCTTTCTCAAATTGAGCCTCAAACCATACAAGATGCAAAGCAAGATCCAAACTGGATCATTGCAATGCAAGAAGAGTTGAATCAATTTGAAAGGAATAAAGTTTGGGAATTAGTACCAAGACCAAGGAACCAGCAAATTGTTGGAACCAAATGGGTATTCAGGAACAAGTTGGATGATCAAGGAATAATTGTGAGAAATAAGGCAAGACTTGTTGCACAAGGATATTGCCAAGAAGAAGGAATTGATTATGACCAAACCTTTGCACCAGTTGCAAGGTTGGAGGCCATAAGAATCTTTCTTGCATATGCAGCTCACAAGAGATTCAAGGTATATCAGATGGATGTCAAGAGTGCCTTTCTCAATGGAGACATCAAGGAAGAGGTTTATGTAAAGCAACCTCCAGGTTTTATCTCTCCAACCTCTCCTGATCATGTTTTTAAGCTGCATAAAGCTTTATATGGTCTCAAGCAAGCCCCTAGAGCATGGTATGAGACCTTAGCTTGTTTTTTTGTTGGAAAATGATTTTAAAAGGGGTAGAGTAGACCAAACTCTCTTTGTTAGAACCCATAGGTCCCATACCCTACTAGTACAAGTTTATGTAGACGATATCATATTTGGGTCTACTGATTCAAACTTATGCAAAAATTTCTCACAACTTATGCACTCAAAGTTTGAAATGAGTAGCATGGGTGAGCTTGCATTCTTTCTAGGATTGCAAGTTAAACAACATGTGGATGGTATTTTCATTTCTCAAACCAAGTATGCAAGAGAACTGGTTAAGAAATTTGGAATGTCTGAAGCATCCTATATGAAAACACCTATGCCTACAAATGCTGTTTTAGATGCTGATGAATCTGGAAAACCAGTTGATCAGACAAGCTATAGAGCAATCATTGGCTCATTACTTTATCTAACAGCTACTAGACCAGATATAATGTTTGCCACATGCATTTGTGCTAGATTCCAAGTAAGCCCTAGAGAGTCCCACCTCACATTAGTTAAGAGGATTCTTAGGTATGTAAAAAGTTGTCCTAATCTAGGTCTCTGGTATCCACATGACTCAGGATTTGATCTAACTGGATTTTCAGATTCTGATTATGCTGGATGTAGAGTAGACAGGAAAAGCACCAGTGGAACTTGTCAATTCCTTGGTGATAGACTTGTCTCCTGGTTCTGTAAGAAACAAACTTCTGTGTCCACATCAACTGCTGAAGCTGAATACATGGCTGCAGGCAGTTGTTGCTCACAGATTTTGTGGATTCAAAACCAGCTCCTAGACTATGGCTACAACTTAGAGATGTCTAAAATCTTTTGTGATAATACCAGTGCAATATCAATTGCTCAAAATCCAGTTCTCCATAGTAGGACCAAGCACATAGAGATCAGACATCACTTCTTAAGGGATAATGTAGAAAAGAAGAAAATTGCACTAGAATACATTTCCACTGAACAACAAAGAGGAGACATTTTCACCAAGCCCTTGGATGAAAAGAAGCACTTCTTCTTCCTCAATCAGTTGGGAATGCTAGATGGAGACAGCATAAATTAAAACTCCAAGATTTTGAAACCCATAATTAACAGGAATAAGAAAAATTTCATTTCAAAATTTCCCTGTCTGAGTGGTTTCTTTGAGCTCTGAACTAAGCTCGACGCTGCGTCGAACGGAGATCGACGGTCCGTCGCCCTCAAAAGCGTCGAACGTCGAACTCAACTTCTAGCGTCGAACTAAGTTCACAGCTCCCTGGCTTCTTGAGTTTCTCTCTCTCCGGTCGACGTCTTCGTTCAACGTCGACCTGAGCTCGACGTATAGCATCAGCCCAAGCGTCGAACGTCGACCTAAGCTGCACGCTGTTGAGTCGTTTCAGTTCTCCTAGAGCCTTAGAGCGTCGAACTGAGCTCGACGTTCTTTCCATTTCTGCGTCGAACCCTAAATATAAAATCATTTTTCTCTGTCGTTCGCAGTTGCGCTTTCATATTTTCTGCTCAAGCTTTCTCCCTCCAAATACTTTACTCTTGATCTTGGAAGGTATATTTGTTTTGCAGGAAAATGGCAATCACTGCAGGTGCTTTGGCGGCCATGAAGTTCGATTCAGGCTTCGACATCGACTTCGACTCATTTGATGGATCACCACAGTACCTTCTGGATATTCTGGAACTTTTCAAGGAGCAGCACCTGGTCAACTTTATGATAACCAGGATCCCTCTTCCAGAGTCGGAAAATCAAAGAATGGACTCTTACAGCAGTTAACTCAGATAACAATACATTGACCGGGAAAATTTCAGGGAATGAGGTAGCCATCTCACCTCAAATCATCTCAGAAGTTTTCAGTTTTGCTGCTGGAGATGATGGAATAGAACTCTCTGTGGAAGAGTATGCTTTGATGCTGGACAGGATGGGGCATGCTGCTGGTAACCCCTCTAAACTCCTAAAAGTTAACCTAGCTATTGAGTATAGGTTGTTAGCAGACATCACAGGCAAAGTAATCTGTGCAAAGAGGACTGCACATGATGCCATTACTAGGCATCAGTTTTGCCTTATGGCTGCAATCTTGGATAAGAAACATCCCAACTGGGGATTGATTGTTTTTGAAATGATTAAGAAGAAATTGGATAAGAACTCTGTCCACTTTGGAAGGGTTCTTGGGTTGATTCTGAACCACTGCTGCCCCAGCTGCTTGTGTCCTCAAAGAAGCACATCAATGCTTCCAAGAGGCTCACTTGTGCACTGATTGGCAAGTGGGACAGAAAAATTGTGAATCCCAGGGCAGCAGCAGCAGCAATGAGGACTTCTGCAGGCACCAGGACTGTAGAGGTCACTCTCCCTCAATCCACTGGTCCAGAAGCAGGGATTTTGCCATCTCCCTCCCTCTCCCTCCCATCCACCTTCATCCCCTCAACCACAATCCTCTCATCCACTCAACCCATACCTTCATCCATTTCCACTATTGCATCCTCCCTTCCACCACACACATCTTTCCTTCCCATAAGCTTGGATTCCTCATCTCATGAGGACCTCTTCTCTTTTGACATTCATGAAGACTCCCTCATGGATGCCTCTACCTCCTCTCCTCATGACTTCCCCCATTCATCAACTTTTTTAGAACTGCTCTTTTCCTCCATCCATGAACCAGTTACCCCTCCCTTGTCTGCACCACCCACAACATCCTCTACATTTCCATTTTCTGCTACTCCCTCTACTTCTACTCAAGTCCCACTTGAGCAAGTAACTCTCCTGCCCTTGGCCAATCAGATTTTTGACCTTTTGGCCCCTAGGCTCTCCTCCCTCTTGGATGCCAAGCTGGCTCCTCTCCTTCTTTCCCTGAGAACTCTCTCTGCATCTGTCTCTTACCTCTCCTCTCTTCTGGCATGCCCTTCTTCTGGGGGCCTAGAGTCAGCTGCCACTGATTTTAGGCAGGGGGAGATGTCTGCAGAAGAAGAGCTGCATCCTTCATCAGTTCAGTTTGTTCAGACTTGTTTAGAGACAGTCTCAGCAGCAGAAATTCAGATAGTGATGAAGTTGAAATAATAGTAGCTGCTGAAACTTCAGGTGAAGTAATTGAGACACCTAATGCAGTTGAGACCCATGTCTCCCAAGGCCTTCAGGAACCAGCCTCTTCAGTCTCTATGGCTCCTGAGGCTATTCCCTCTCCTGCAGTGGTAGACTCCTCCTCCCCACTGACAGCAGATCTTCCTCCAGTCACCTCCTCAGCAGCCCCAGCCTCCATCACTTTTCCGATCTCCAAAAGAAAGTACATAGATCCCTATGATGACTCTCAGAGTTTAGAAGATGAGTTTGCTACTGATTCTGATGACTCCTCTGCAACCATTGCAAGGAAGAGGAAAGCAAGATCAAAAGCTATGAAAAGAGTTCCAATGGCTAGAGCCACAGACCATGACATCCCCTACTACATCAAATACAACTATGAAATTACAGAGCCATGGATGCAGTTTTCTCAAAATCAAAGAAAGGCAATGAAACAGAAAAGAAAATTCAATGAAGGACCCTACAAGCCTGTCCATCAGCCTCCACCTCCACCTCCTCCAGATGCAAGTGCCGGTGCAAGTCTATCTTCCAATCCAGCCCCATCATCCCTACATGGAAAGACCTATCAATCTAGAAGATCTCAAGGAGATAGTCAGCAAAGGGGAAATCAGCAAAGAGGACACAACAGAGGTAGGCAGTCCAGAGGAAGATCAGGTTCTCAACCTTATCAAAGGGGAAGATCCATTGATCCAACCTCTGGTCCATATCCTTACAGACCTAGAGCTGACCTCACCCCAAGAACTACTCAAGAACTCTCCTCCAACAGATTTGAACCAGCAGTACCTTTTGAAGATCCCACCAAAACTACAGCTTACTGGAAAGCTAGAATGACTGAGATGGCTGCTCTAAATGAGATTAACAAAGCTAGAGAAAAAGGTCTGGACACCTCTCACATCAGCACAATATCAGACCAAAGGAGAGAGGAATTGGAGAAATATAATTCAAAGAAGTTCTTTGACTCAGACAGATATATGCAACTCCATCCTGCAGCTGTACCACCTAGTGCAAGAGATCAGAAATCCTTAGGTGCAGCTGATGATTACAGATCCAAGAAGGAGGCTTCAAATCCTAACAGAGAAATTATCTTCAAGAAAGGTGATCAAGACAAAGCCCCACAGGAAAAGTAAAGTAAGGTGTTTTAATTCCTTCTATCTGCTGGACACAGGACATTTAAATATTACTGCTTCTATATAGTGTTATATATATGCTGCTTTTTATTCTGTCATATGTCTGGTTGTATTGTATTGTATTTTTGATTTACTTCTCTTTGAATCCCTAAATTCATGTAAATAGTAATTCTAATCCAAATAGGGGGAGATTGTTGGAACACTCTATTACTATTTGGATCAGGATGACTATATTTCTATAGGGATTTTGTGTTGTGACCTCCTTGTTGTTATAAAGGTCACATAGGCTAGTTAGAGTAATCTTCAGCTCGACACTTAGTCGACTTCAGCTCGACGATGAGTCGACCTCAGCTCGACGTGGAGTCGACCTCAGCTCGACGTGGAGTCGACCTCAGCTCGACGCTGAGTCGACCTCAGCTCGACGTGGAGTCGACCTCAGCTCGATGTGGAGTCGACCTCAGCTCGACGTGGAGTCGACCTCAGCTCGACGTTCCGTCGAACCCAGTTGTGCTTACAGAAAACCTCTCTGGCCGACGTGTGTCGTGCTCAGATCGACGTTTTACTGTGAGCTCGACGCTTTCCAGACTTCCGTCAGTTTTGAATAGGAATTCAAATTCCTTCTGTCAGACAATTAATGCTGAAGATTTATTGGCCGTTACAGCATATCTGGTGCATGGCTCAAGGAATTTTCTAAGGAATGTCTGCCTGACATTTCCTTTGAGGCATGGACATTTAAGGAAAGCATTTAATGCTGACAGCCAACGGCTATCAAAGAAAAAGGAAGAAGAAGACTCAGATATATTTATTCATTCAGCTAGACAGAGATATAGAACAACAATACAGGACTTCAGCTGCTTTTTCTCTCTGTGATATTGTTTTGAAAGCTCACTCACAGGAATTCTGATTGCTTCAGACACAACCATCCAACTTTCTTGGATCATTCCTTGCTGGAGCAAATCAGATCTTTGAAGACCTGTCACCCTTGTGCAGAGCTCTCCTTCCTGAACTTCTTCTTGATCTCAGGGGGAGCTTTGACAACATCTACAGATCCACTTTGCTTCTCTCTACTTGTTGATAGAGAAGACAACATCACCCTTTTTCTTTTTCTTTCTGTACAGGGTTTTAACTCCCTTCAAAAGTTACCTTTGGTTTTGCTGAAACCTGGTCAAAATCAGCTCCTTTGGTTTGTGAGAACCTGGTCAAAAACTCTCTGGTGCTCAAGACACCTGATCAACTCATCTTGAAGTGGATTCCTATCAAGGGTGATAGAAGAGTGGACTACCCAGGATTTTGGGGAGCCACTATAGCTCCTTGTGTCGTCTGGATTGCTTGTTTCTTTGTGTTTTGCTTTGTGCTGTGAATTTCTTTTTACTCTGATTATTTGGCATAGCACCATACACTAAGTAAATCTAAACTTTCTCTCCACTCAAGTTTTTATTTGCAAAACTATTTTAAATAACTCTATTCACCCACCTCTAGAGTTAGGATTGATCTTATCCTGCACTTTCATAGTGGTTGATGAAGCATCATAATGCTTTTATTCTGTTGAGAAGATAATAACTTTTTTCCTGTTCCTCTCAGCTAGAATCTAGCTGAATGTTAGCATGCAAGCAGGTTCTCTTGATTTAATCTATTTTAGAGCAACATATGTCTACTATGTAGCTGACATGGTGTTGATGGCATTAGAAATGGTCATGTAATAGTTCATTGTAATCTTTCAATTTGCCAACTTCTTTGCTGGAGAGTTTTGGGATGAGGCCACTTCCTTACCCTTGAGTGTGGAGGCTGTAGCACCAAATATTAATAGTTCATGATGGTTCATTTGAATTTATTCATGAGGGTCTTTCAAAGCACTCAACCCCATGCCCTTTCTCCTCCCACTATAAGGTGCACTATTGCCCTTAAATGAAGAACTTTCTTTCTTCCAGTTACCATACATGTTATCATGCTCATACCTATTAGAAGGGAAAACTACTTTCTGAAAGGTGGTTTGTGGAACAATTTAAGCCTTGCCTTTCCTCTTGGAATGAGCTGATCCAACATTCCACTTGAATCCTAATCCCCTTCTATTGTTTTGGAAGGAGAAGGTATCAA
Source organism: Platanthera zijinensis (assembly GCA_039513925.1). Lineage (NCBI taxonomy): Eukaryota > Viridiplantae > Streptophyta > Magnoliopsida > Asparagales > Orchidaceae > Platanthera > Platanthera zijinensis. The sequence goes on along the minus strand of CM077091.1, from coordinate 38,960,743 downwards.
ATAGTGGCAACAATGCCTTGGGCTTAGATAATATATATACTAGCTTCATCTCTTTGAGCAGCTTCTCTTACAGATCCTTAATGATCTTGCTCTTTTGGCTTATAATGTTCATATGGATAATAGTGATTATTTTTAGTTGGCTTATTTATTTTTTCATCTGAGCTATCTGGGAAGCTGACTCAGATTGCATAGATATTTTCTGCTATAGTGAAATAATCTCTTCAGCTTACATCTTGACAAGCTTTTTGCTCTTATTCAGAGCTTCTAGTAGAACACAATATTTGTCAATCAATTGATTGACATTCTCTTTAGGTTCTAATTCATCCTGCTCATTAGATGAAGAGGATGTAAGACCCCTGATAACTCTAATTATTGTTATTTTACATTTAATATTTAATATTAATAGTTAGATTTAATATATCAATTTTATAATTTAAAGTTCATAATTAGCTACTTTTTATATTTTATAACTATTTGTTCTAATAAAATTATTTTCAATCTTGCAGGACTAAAGTGTAGAATCTTTTGAGAAAAATTGGATTTTCTTCTTTTCTGCCTAGACATGCCTTATGACACGCCCTCCATGGGCGTGACCATGGGCGTGACACACACGGGCAAAGCATGTCAACACAAATCGTCAACCTGCGGCCGAAGAACATCGATCGGCCACTAACACCCCCGTGTCGTACTATGACATGCCCGTGTCACCCTTACACGGGGTGTGACAGCCATGGAAGAACCGTTAAGCCGCTGCCACGTAAGATTAAATTGACACGCCCTGGGCACGGGCTTGACTTAGGGCATGTCCGGTGCATTTTCAGCCAATTAACCAGCCGTTCGTGCCATTGCAACTAGTATGCCATTGCAGCTAGACACGCCCCTGGTTACGGGTGTGACCAGGGGGCGTGATGCCTCCATCAAGAAAAGTTTACTCCCGCCATTTTCAGCTTCCCACTATTTTCCAGAAATAGCTCTGACACGCCCTAGGTCATGGGCGTGACTAAGGGGCGTGACCTGTCAGTTAACATATTTTGGCGGTTTCCTCCTCCAACGTTCCCGGGGCTTCAAGACGACGGTTCCGAGCCTGACATGCCCTAGGTCACGGGCGTGACCAACCAGCAAATTTTTCTATAAATTCCAGACAGGTTCAGATGCTTAGAGGGCAATTTTGGGAGTTGGAGTCTTGTAGTTTACTGTTTTATTTTGCTGTATTTTCCATTTCTTACCCTCGTTTTGCTTTAAGTTTCAATTCAAGTTGCAATTTATTTTCATCATGACTTTCACTACCTTAGATTGTATTTCCCTAATGATTAGTAGCTAATTTTCATTTAGCGCTTATCATGATGAATCTTTGAATAAAATAAACTTTTTATCTTTTTCAAAAATGTCTTGTTCTCTTATGATTTATCTTTGAATTGTATTTTGTCGGATTCATATTTTGTGGATATGATTTTCGATCTAAGATCCATATCCTAAATGAAGGAGAGGTTGCAGATTCGAGAAGATCACTCAAGGATAAAAGGAGTCACATGCACCCCTCGAGGGAGGAAAACATAAATCCTTCGGATTGGAGTCAAATCCAATAGCGTGGTTCACCGCCTAAAGCAAGCTTATGAGTTTCGACTGGCCGAGAGGTCTTAATCGGTAAACCTAAGGTTAGTCAAAAGCATGAGCTCGAGAGAGATGCTTTTGTACTTTAGGAACCTCCACGGTCGAGTGAGCAATTTAAGAACTCGCATTGCTTTATTTTTCAAGAAGGTTTATTTTATCCCAAAGGGATTCTAGATCAAGTGCTAGCTTCCCCATCATCAAATTTCTCTTTCTTAGTATAACGTTTAGTTCTTCCTTTTCCATTTTAAACAAAAAACAAAAAACTTTTCTGTCCGATAAGATAATAGCTCTTTCTTGTGAGTACAATTACTCGACAAGCCTCGAGTTGATATACGACACTTGATTCTATATTCCGAACGATAGGTACACTTGCCTTATCAATTGGAAACACGCATTAGCGTGGAGAAAATAACCATCAAGTTTTTGGCGCCGTTGCCGGGGAATGTTCTTTGTCGATATTTTGAAAGCAAGAATCTATTAATTTTATCCTTTTTTTTGTTTGTTTTCTTTAAAAGTTTTAACTTTAATTTTTTATAATTAAAATTTCTTGTGAAAGGGCCGTGCCGGATTTTCATCCCGCAATAACACCTAGTGCCTTGTGAACCCGTCACTGGGTAGCCCTTGGGAAGTCCGGGAAATTTTATTTTATAAATTTTTAATCTTAAAACTTTTATCTTTCATTTTTTTGGTGTATGACCCGAGGGAATCCGTCATATCTAGTTGACTTGGATCCGGAGATCGAGCAAAGCTTACAGTGATGCCTAAGACTTCATTACCTCAATTCTCCAGATTTGGTTGAGGAATCTGTAGGCAACACTTCTTCTTATTCACCACCTTCGTCTTCTTCTTCTTCCTCTGCCTCCCCTTCTTCTCAATTTTCTTTTAATTTGGGTAATCAAAATCGAAATATGGCTGAAGAACGGACTATGTCCTACCATGCCCGACCAAATTTGGATGATGCGCAATCAACCCGCTATTGCAAACAATAACATTAAATTGAAGCCAAGCATCATCCAAATGGTATAGCAATCAATACAATTTGATGGGCTTCAAGATGAGGACCCAAATGCGCATATTTCTAACTTTTTAGAAATATGCGGTACTTTTACAATCAACGGGGTTTCCGATAATGCCATTCGGCTAAGGTTTTTTCCTTTTTCTTTGCGCACCAAGGCTAAGCAGTGGTTAAGTTCTCTCCCAAGAGGTACCATTACTACTTGAGCCGAGATGATGGAAAAATTTCTCACGAAATATTTTCCGCCTGCTAAGACGGCCAAATTGCGCAATGATATTACTTATTTCTCCCTAATTGATACGGAAACATTATATGATACTTGTGAGCGATTTAAGGAATTGCTTCGCCGTTGTCCGCATCATGTAATCCCCAATTGGTTGCAAGTGCAAACCTTCTATAATGGCCTCAATCAACAAACTAGGCAACATATTGATGCCACCCCTGGTGGAACGTTAAATAACAAGACACCGACGACCGCCCAAGAACTTAAAGAAGGTATGGCAATGAATACGTATCAGTGGAGTACACCTCGGTCTCATCCACCTAAACCGGTCGGGATGTACAAAATAGATACGGTTTATAGTTTATCTCTCCAGGTTGAGAAACTACAAAATAGATGAACGAGATGACTGCTTCCTCATCTACACCTACCTATGAGCCCCAATATTGGGAGCCTTCTCCTATTGCCGAGCAGGTGGATTACATGGGTAATCCGAATCGGGCACCTTATAATCCGGGTAATAATTTTGGTAATACCTATCACCCGGGTATATGGAATTACCCCAACTTCTCTTGGAGTAATCAGGGGAATGCGGCTCGCCCACCTAACACCATTCCTCCGGGTTATTTTCCACTGCAAGCTCCAAAAGCTCCCAATCTTGAGGAGTTGTTCACCAAATATAAAACTACAAATGATGCCAAAATCCGAAATTTCACCGGATCTCTTCGTAATCTTGAGATACAAATTGGGCAAATCGCTAAAATGCTCTCCGATCGCCAGCAAGGAGCTCTACCGGGAAATACACAGCCCAACCCAAGGGAACAAGCTAAAGCCATCACTCTATGAAGCGGGAAGGAGGTAACCACTTCTCTAATTCCGATTGATACGGAGGTAACAATTTCTTCACCTTCTCCTCCTCCTAAGCCTTTTATTTCTAATAAATCAAAAGATTATCAACTACCTCTTCCCTATCCTTCTAGAATACTAAAAGATCGGGTGGATGAGCACCACGGTAAATTTTTAGATAAGTTTAGACAAATTCAAATAAATTTACCGTTTTGCGAAATAATAGCACAAATGCCGAAATATGCCAAGTACCTCAAGGATCTTTTATCCAATAAAAAGAAACTTGAGGATATCTCCACGGTTCAATTGAACATGGAGTGTTCGAAAGTGTTACTTAATAAATTACATACGAAATTACCCGATCCGGGTAGTTTCTCTATTCATTTTTTATTTGGCGATCTATTCCTTGTTTATGAGCATTCAATTGGCAGATCGGTCGATAAAACTCCCTATGGGGATCATTGAGGATGTACTTGTCAAAGTTGACAAATTTATTTTTCTGGTAGATTTCGTCATCTTTGACATCGAACAGGACACCGAGGTACCAATCATTCTCGATCACCCTTTTATTGCCACCGCGTGCGCCATTATAGACGTTAGTAACAGTAAAATTCTCCTTAGTGTCGGAGATGAAGAAGTTACCTTTACTATTGACTCTTCTATAAAAAATTCACTCTCAAATGATGACTCATGCAACTATTTTGAGGCTTCTCCCGAAGAAGAATCCATCTTATTTTCATAAAAATTTTTATTCACCTATTCTTCATGATGAAAATTTTGAAACTTTAAATTTAATTTCTCTTTTAATAAGTGATAATCATTTGGTCACACGCGCACCTACTTTCGCAACTCTTGACTTAGATAGTGACCCTTTAAGAATGTCGTTTGAGGAACCTCCTATTTTAGAACATGTATACGTGTTAGATCATTTACAATATCTATCTCTAGCAGAGGGTCCCAAACATCCTGTTCATGCGTCAGCTTATATTTCTGAAAAACCCATAACATAGCGCGCATCACTATGGTCGAGCTCAACGACCACAAACAAAGCGCTTGTGGGAGGCATGCCATGGTTATCCTTTCTTTTTATTTTTAATTTTCTTTATGAGTTTTTACAGGTTTGAAGGACATCGATGCATGACGATCGGTTGGGGACGAACGTAAGGTCTACGTGTTTCTTCAAATTGGTAACTTAATATTTTATTCTAGTTTCTTTTAATCTTTTAAAAATAACAAACAAACAAAACAAAGAACAAAAAAACAAAAAAAAATAATATAACAAAACCAAAAAAAATTCTATTTTTATTTCTCGTACACGCCCCTGTCACGGGCGTGACCTTTGGGTCACGGGCGTGTCATAGGCGTGTCTTGCCTATTTTACGAAACCCGCGATGGTTTCATCCGCAACGCGTTTCTTTTCGTCTTACGGACATGACACGGCCGTGACCTTGATGGTCACGGGAGTGTCATGCCCGTGTCGCGGGTATCCGAGGCATTAACTAGGTCTGCCTCAGATTCCTTGCGGCATGTTAAATTTTGGCCGACACGCCCCAGAGTCACGGGCGTGACCAAGGAGCGTAACAGTGGAATTCGAGGCCAGCGCCTCGGATTCCCGCCAACCTCCCTAGGAAATCAGTTACATGCACAGAGTCACGGGCGTGACTCTAGGGCATGACTCGCGAATCTGAGGCAGGCCGTCTTGGATTCCTTCCCGCTTTGACCCGTGATTGTCACGCCCACTATCACGGGCGTGACAGGGGGGCGTGACCAACCCGTGAATTCCTATAAATTGGAATTCACCCCCTCTCTTCTCTCCACACCTTCCAGCCTTCACCTTCTCTTCCCTTCTCCTTGTGGCTGAATTTTTCCCTTATTCTCGCCATGCCTCACCACCACCCTCGTTCAACAGCTTCTTCCTTCTAGCATACCGCGGTTCCCGCCTCGGCGAAAGCCATGCTCTTGTTTTAAAATGCCACATAGCAAGACCAGAGCGAGCGACTCTGTGCCAAACCATTTGACATGTTCCGGATCTTGGACTGGATGATCCTCGCCACCTTCGGAGCAGCGGAGATTGTTTGGGGATTTCTATCCACCGTGGAATAGGCTCCCATTTTCTCCATTTCAGAGCTAGCTTTCCTCGAGCTCACCATCGAGTTCTTGGTATCTTTTGAGTTCTGTTAGGCAACGCATGATGATTTCATCATTTTTCGCATGGGAGGAATGATACACCAACTCACCATCCGCCAACTCAATGTTTCCATGTGCTTTTGCTCAGAGGCCTTTTCCACTTCCCCCGCCTACCTTGACCTCGAAACTGATTTCCCTCCCGATTTCAACCTACTCACTTTTTGGTCGGAAATCAGTAATGACGCTGCCACCTACACCCCAAAGAAATCCAAGGGTAGCCACCTCATTTCCCCCGCTTTGCGCATTCTCCACAACCTTCTCACTTTTACTCTGTCCGTACGCGGCGATAGCCATGACGTGGTAACTTCGGGAGGACTTACTATACTTATATAGTATGTTTTACCGTGTCCCAGTCAACCTTGGTTACATGCTCGCCATTTTTTTCGGCACCAGACCGAAAATATGAGATTTGGAGCGGTGCACGGAGGGAATTTCATCACTTTCCTCGCCAAGCAGTATGACATTTGGGATTCCCTTCCGCGACTCACTTGCATGCAAAAGCCGCAGGCTCTCTAGTTCCCGACCCTTCATGCCCTTGTCCTAGCGCGCCGTCGTGAGGGCGAGTTTGAGGCTATTCCCCCATCAGTCGGTGGCAGGGATCTTGGACTTGATCATGGTGCCGGTACCAGCGGTACTCATCATTCTCCTAAGATTCCTCCACCACCGCTACATTCTTCCCCAACGCCCGATCCTCCAAATTATTGGGATCAACAATTTGGATTGATATATACTCACATAGACCAGATGCAAACCCATTTTGACGATCGCTTCATTCATTTTGATGAGCGCTTTACCAAGCTGGAGGAGAGTCACGCTTCTTCCATGGAGCATATTTCCCGCGAGTTCGCGGCCATGTGAACTTTCTATCAGCAGCCCGACGCTCCCGACAAGGAGTAGCTGTCTTTTCATTTCTTTGGACTTGTAGTGGGTCGCCTCTCTGTATCTGTATCGTTATTTTTATTTTCATGTATTTGTTTGTATTAAAAAAATATCTTTTAAATATTTCTGTTTTTCTTTGCTAATGTCTTACAGGTCGCTTTGGGGGCTGCTTTGACATTCTCAGGGAAGTCTCATTTTCTTTCTTTTCTTCATTTTTACATTGGGGATATTTCTCAAGCAAAACATTCAAAAATTTTATTAGAACAAAAATATGGTAAAAAAAATATAAATATATATATCAAGAACTTAAAAATTTTTGATTTTGTTATATATTTTGTTGTTTAAAAAAAACTCTAAAAAAAATTCTATTTCAAAAATTCTATTTTGTTATGAATTTTGTTTTTCAAAAATTTAAAACAAAAAAATTAGAAAATCGAAAATTAAATTTCTTAGAAAGGGACGTTTGGGATATCACCCCATCTTACCTCCTTGTACCATTGAGAGCCCTTCACAGGGTATACCTCGAGATGTCTAAGAAATAATAAAAAAATTAGGTTTAATTTTTAATTAGAGAAGTCGTTATTTTTATATTTATTCACATGCAAAATCCCTAGTAATTTAACTTTTTTATAGTGTTTAGAGAATTTTAATGTTTTAATTGAATTTTGAATTTTGGAGTAAAACTGTTGGCCATGCTGTGTTTCTAGTCAAGTGCATGTGTAAGTAGAATTTTATGTAGATTTAAATATTCAGCATATAATTAGATTTTCATTTTTCTAAATGCGTGAAAATGTTTTATTTTACTTTCACTTTGAAAACCGGTAAAATCTAAAATAATTTAGGTGAGTAAGTAGAAGTCTACTAGAGAGATATTTCGCAAATCAAGAAAGAGGTATTCTTTCTCGATATCTAGAACTTGCCCCCTAGTTATTCTCAAGACTTTGCATAAGTTAGACTCAATAGCATAAATATGATTTAGGCACTTCTTTTGGCCAGTTTGAGACTTTGCACCCGTACTTAAAATTTTACCTTTGTTAAGCCATTTTGAGCCTATTACCTTATCTTTTTATTGTAACTCCACAAAACATTTTACCAAAGCCTAAAAAGCAACCTAATTGCACACCTAAGACCAAGCTTGAACATAGATATACAAACATGGTTTGTGAGTGACTAGGAGCCTTTTTTATTTTTGGTGGCTCATTTCTTAAAAAAAGAGTTTATTTATTCTTCTCTCCTCTTCAAAATAAAGAAAAACAATTATTAAGAAAAAAAATGAAGAGGTAGAAGAAAATTTTCAACATGATGAGAGAGTTTAAAAAAAAAGAAAAAAAAAGTATTAGAAATTTGGCTGCGTTCTTAAAGCCATAGTAATTTTTTGTGTGCAAGCATTCTCTAGGTTTTGGTGTGACTAGCCATCGTTTTTATCTTTGATCATCCTCACCAAAAACCTAAGCCTACATTTCAACCTAATTAAGTCCTATTGATTTATGTTTTTAAGTTAAACTAGTGTCGTGGTGAGAGTGTGAAAGGGCAAGCCTATGGCCATCGACATTGATGGATTTCTTTGGAGAGTATCTCTATCTTCCTTCGTGCAATGTTATCTTAGTACACAAGCTACATTCTCCCTAAATATAATTTTAAGATTTACCAGATTTTCATTTAAAAAGAAAAAATAATAGTGGAAACACATTTTAAGAAAAGTAAAAACCTAATTTGTATGCTGAGTACGTTTTTCTACAAAATAGCTACAAGCATAGGCATAAGACTTTCATATTACTCCTTAGGTTCAATTTTCTTTTCTAGCATTTAAAATTTTTCTACTCCCTATAGGAAGTTGTTTGCTCGGGACTAGCAAACAGATAAGTATGGGAGTATTTAATAAATCTAATTATTGTTATTTTTCATTTAATATTTTTTATTAATAGTTAGATTTAATATATCAATTTTATAATTTAAAGTTCATAATTAGCTACATTTTATATTTTATAACTATTTGTTCTAATAAAATTATTTTCAATCTTGTAAGACTAAACTGTAGAATTTTTGGAGCAAAATTGGATTTTCTTCTTTTCTGCCTAGACACGCCCTGTGATACGCCCTCCATGAGCGTGACCAGGGTGTGACACAAACGGGCAAAGCATGTCTACGCAAATCATCGACCTGCAGCCGAAGAACATCAATCGGCCACTAACAGGCCCATGTCGTACTATGACACGCTCGTATCACCCTTGCACGGGGCATGCAGCCATGGAAGAACCGTTAAGCCGCTGCCACGTCAGATTAAATTTACATGCCCTAGGCACGGCCGTGACTTAGGGCGTGTCCGGTGCATTTTCAGCCAATTAACCATCCGTTTTGCCGTTGCTGCCAGTATGCCATTGCAGCTAAACACGCCCCTGGTCACAGGCTTGACTAGGGGGTGTAACGCCTCCATCAAGAGCAGTTTACTCCCGCCATTTTGAGCTTCCCTCCTTTTCTAGAAATAGCTTTTACACGCCCTAGGTAAAGGGCATGACCTAGGGGCGTGACTCGTCAGTTAACAGATTTTGGCAGTTTCCTCCTCCAATGTTCCCGGGGCTTCAAGATGACGGTTCCGAGCCTGACACGCCCTAGGTCACGGGCGTGTCCTAGGGCATGGCCAACCAGCAAATTTTCCTATAAATTCTAGACAGCTTCAGATGCTTAGATTGGAATTTTGGGAGTTTGAGTCTTGTAGTTTACTATTTTATTTTGCTGTATTTTCCATATCTTTGCTTTGGTTTAAGTTTCAATTCAAGTTGCACTTTATTTTCATCATGTCTTTCACTACCTTAGCTTGTATTTCCCTAATGATGAGTAGCTAATTTTCATTTAGCACTTGATCACGATGAAGCTTGAATAAAATAAAATTTTCATCTTTTTTAAAAATGTCTTGTTCTTAATCTTGCTCTCTTATGATTTATCTTTAAATTGTATTTTGTCGGATCCATATTTCACAGATATGATTTTTGATCTAAGATCCGTATCCTAAATGACTGAGAGGTTGCGGATACGAGGAGATCACTCAAGGATAAAAGGTGTTGCATGCACCCCTCGAGAGAGGAAGACACAAATCCTCCGGATTGGAGTCAAATCCAATTGCGTGGTTCACCGCCTAAAGCAAGCTTAGGGATTTCGGCTGTCCGAGAGGTCTTATTCAATCAACCTAAGGTTAGTCAAAAGCATGAGCTCGAGAGAGACGCTTTGTACTTTAGGAACCTACACGGTCGAGTGAGCAATTTAAGAACTCATATTGATTTATTTTTCAAGAAGGTTTATTTTATCCCAAGGGGATTTTAGATCAAGTGCTAGCTTCCCCATCATCAAATTTCTCTTTCTTAGTATAATGTTTTGTTCTTCCTTTTCCTTTTTAAACAAAAAACAAAAAACTTTTCTGTCCGATAAGATAATAGCTCTTTCTTATGAGTACAATTACTTGACAAGCCTCAAGTCGATATACGATACTTGATTCTATACTCCGAACGATAGGTACACTTGCCTCATCAATTGGAAACAAGTGTTAGCTTGGAGAAAATAACCATAAACCCCCCCTCCCGAAACACACGACACGACAAGGGTAGTCATATACACAGAACAGTCGCCTTGTGGCAGCGTCAGTACACAGGCTAACTTATACTACAAGACGCCTATCATGTCAACCAAACCAATATCAGCCATGCCTACCCAAAATAAATAATATAAACATAAGTCAAAATCCACACAAGTATATAATCCAAAAAAAGTACAATAGAAATAAGAAGCAACAACAGCTTTTATAATATTAGAGTACACAAATTACCCAAAAGGCTACAACATGAGTCTCTCAAAACACACATAATTTACCGACGGTAGCGAAGGTATCGTCGTATTAAGCCCTATCACCCTAGCCTGGCTTCCCTCCTAGATGACCTGCTGCTTCTACTCTATCTGCGAGGTTTCCTCTTAAAATGGAAGACGTAGTAACCGTTAGTCATAAAGAATAAGTAGCTATCACATCCGCTCACCCCAGCGGCTCTTAGGCACCGGGCGGTAGAAGGATCAATGGTGCAATATATATATATAATTACATAAGCAGTAAGTACATGCAGATGGTATTATACAAGTCATGAATAGTTATAACAGCACTGTATAATAGTAATATCATCATTCAATCATAGCAGTTAAACAAGAGTATATATCATTCATTCATAGCAAACTACTTCTATAAAAGGAATGTAACATAACTTATAAAAATGCTTATACATATTTATAAGTAAAGGATCTGCTTAACAGTAAAGTAACTTATCATATAAGAGTGCCCATACAAACTTATATGATAAGGATCTTGTGTAATGTAATGCAATGCGATGTTATGAATGCAATATGATGACACACCCATGGATATACACCCACACTGCTATGTCGACAGAGACTTATAGTTCCCAGTTTTCGAGCAGGTAGCTAACCTCTCAGGCATCATCTGTCGTGGACAGACAATGACAGTAGAGCGGGCGTCTCCACTACTAGGCTGGTCTCCACACTACCTGGCCTAGGCCTCCATACGCCTAAATGCTAAGAACAAAACTGCAGAGCCCATGCGTACTATGACTCAAAGGTGTCTTAGGTAGATGTGCACAAAGAATATAGCCCAAACTGGCCTATCAGTGTGGCACGGAAGGAGCCTATGGGGACGTATCACCACAGGACCAATCCCAACGGTCCACTTGGCACAGAAGGAGCTTCGAGTGTGAGAACCGAGGACCAAGCCCAACCACCCAAAGCATATCCATCAACTCCCATTGGTGTGATGTCTGGCGAGCCCGTAGAACTGCTACACTATCCTTAACCCAGGATTATGACACCACGTGTCAAATCACACCGCATGCAGTTCCACTTGGCCATGCCATCATATTAAGGGCTCCAACTGAGTCCCTTCTAACCATTTCCAATCCAGTTCTCAAAAGCACTCAAGGGCTCCACACTGAGTACCTTAACACCATTACCAATCCAGTGCGGTCAAATACTTACGTACTATAACCCTTTCACATTTCTTTGTTCTCAGCACCCAAGGGTTTATCATAAACACAGGTGGCAAGACACATTATACAACATACAATCCAACACTACTACCTGTAGGGAGACACAACTCTAAGCAGTGGACTATCCTAATTATCCCTTACCATACTTAATATCTCGATTCAACATATTCCATGGCTATGAGATTACCTCATCTGATTCCTTCCCTATAATCAAGCATTCCCAAACACTTATACCTCCATATACTTATCAGAATCATTATGATGATACTTCCATATATCTTTTCCATTATATCTTTTCCTTCCTTTCATATATCTTTATGATTATCATTTATATCTTTGCGCATCCTTACCGGATTTCACAATTATTTCATTTGTACAACCAAATCTCACCAAACCATTTGTTCACTAAATTACTCCAAACCATTTGTTTCTTAAATTCCTCCAAACCATTGGTTTATATCGACTGCAAATAACTAGGATCCCAAACCTCAACATCACCCTTCTACATTCCTCCTACCTAGTCCAAAATAGGCTAAACACTAATCCGACGGCAACCTGCACGTAAATTATTACTACGTAGAAAATTCAACTGGGCATTTCTGGATCTATAAAGCTCCTATGAAAATGTATAACCATCCGTTGGAAAGGACTTTCCGAGGACTACAAGTTCTGTATTTAGCCCAAGATCCAAATTCTGCCATATCATGCTCGAAAATGTCCTTAAAGTCCACTGCGCATAGAAAACAGATTCTGCATGCATCTTAAAGCCAATCAAATGACATCTGTTTGTCTTCATCCTCTAGCTATTTATATAAGTTTACATCCAGTCCTTCCTCCTCCCTAATTCACCCTCAATAGAGCATTTCTCTTCACAAAACAAAGTTCATCACCTTCACAAAGAAGAGAGGAGAGGTTGAAGACACAAATCCCTCGGACCAGGGTCCTAACATGGTCTCTTCCTAGGAGATCTCCATTTGTCACCAAGGTCAAAATCCTTTGAGTCGACATCTCTCCTATTAAAAAACTAAAGATCTGGCACCAAGGGAAGTGGTAGGAAGTTCACCTCATTTCCGGCCATGGACCTTATTATTCTTCTCGGCGGTATGACTTATTTTTTCCCCTCGTCGGTATCATTTCTCCGAGACAAAAGTTCTTCCTCTAGAAAATCCGACTATGGCAGCTTTTGCTTCAATCGGTTTGGCAAGTAATAGCTCGATAAGAAGAATTAAGTGACAGCTAGGGTTTGCCATTTCTTGATTTTTATATCAACGTATTAGGGTTATGTTACCTCTCCACGTGTCACCTCCTCATTGGATGACCCATTATCACTTAAATTAAGTCTTATTGAAAATACCAATCCAAGGAGCCACCCAACGTACATCCCGAAGTCCGGTTCAGCCCGTATGTGCAATACAACAAATTACGCTTGTGCCGTAAAATCGTCAATGGTAAATTCATCAAATATCCCTCTTCATACTCGATGAATTGGCGAGTCCCATCATATAATCTTGACGAATCGATTACCACATTCACCGAACTGTTTAAGTAATTCTCGACGATACACGATGAATCGAACTAAAATCCCGCCAAATTTCTCCAAGTCCTTTTCGGTGGATTCTTCAGATATTGTTGATGATATACGATGAATTTTGTTTAACCGAATTCTTCCTAAGCCACTCTCGACGAATTCATCGAATTTCCTTGACGATATTCGACGAATCATCCTTTGTTCCACTGAATTTTCTCCAAGCCTTTCCTGCTAAATTTGCCGAGTATCACTCGAAGAATTCATCGGGTTTATCTGGCGATACTCTACGAATTCCTCTCCCAAAAATTCCTAAGTCAAAGGCATCGAATGCGTCAAGTATCACTCGATGCTCGTCAAATGGTGTCGTGACCACCTGACGTTGCTCGAAGAATTCCCTTTAGCAAAAATCATTCTAAGTCCAATTATCTCTATGCGTCGAGTAACACTCGGCTCCATCCTACTAGTCAACGCCCTCAACGCCTGTTTCCTGTGCTCCCCGAGCCTGAGTCAACTTTCTTGACTCAAAATGTGTGCGAGGGGTCTAGCGCGAATCGGGATGTTATAAAGGATACCTCAAAATCTGGGCTAGTTTCTTAATAAAAGTTTGAAGAAGACATGTTTGAAATGATTATCTTATCAGGATCAGATTTATGCTAATTTTCTTCAGTCATGACCATGAAATTATAGTATTCTTCATCTTCAGAATCACTGTTAGTGGAGGACAATGATGCCTTTATGCGCACCTTGGCTGCCGGGTGATCTGTATACTCTTCTATAGAGAATAGACCAATATAGGCATTTTCATCTTCAGATTCTGAAGTCTCAGAATCAGTGTCAGATAGGCTTGATTTCTTCTTAGCCAAGAAGCTCTTGTTAACCTTTTTTGTCTTTATGATATTTCTTATCATCAGACCTCCTACAATCTTTTCTTTAAACAAAACAGTCAACAATAACATGTCCTGACCTGTTGCAACAGTAGCAAACAACATCAGTTTTAAGTTGTTTTTTCTATTCAGATACATACCTTTCCCCAGTGGGTTCCTTTATGGATCTATCATTATTAGCTTGGGGATTACTTGAATTGGAGCCAGTGGTGGTACTATTCTTCCACTGTCTTCTTCTTCTCAACATCTTTTCAAAATGCTTGGAGAACAAGGTTAGTTCTCCATCAGACAGCTAAGCTTTTTATGAGCTGGGTGTAGAGCTTTTGACTAAACAGTCCTTCTTGGGGAGAAGGAGTCTTCTCTCTGCTCCTTCTTGATGTTTTAGCTTTGAAGGCCATTGACTTAACTCTACCGAATGACATGGCATATTCTTCTTCAGCTTTTCTGGAGTTCAGCTGAAGTTCATATGACAGAAGCTTGCCAAATAGATTTTGTGGTAGAGTGTTGGCTAAGTTTCCCATCTACCTTATGAAATAAATCTTGATATCCCACTATTTATAGAGTGACCTCAAGAATTTGTCATTAAGTTCATAGTTGTAGAATTGTCTGTTGTATGTCTTCAAATCATTCACAATTCTAAAGAACTTCTCATAACACACAACAATGGAATCCTTTTTGTCTTATTTGAAAGCCTCATAATGTTGATTTAGAAGGGATTTTTTGTCATCTCTCTTTTCCTCAGTTCCCTCCATATAGACAATCAAAGAGTCCCATATATCCTTTACAATCTTGCTGTGTACAAAGTTCTGAAATGTTGAGTCATCTATAATACTAAGTATAATACTCTTGGCCCTCTTATCCATGGAAGTCAGAAATACCTCCCTTTCTCATCTCAAAGTATTTCTTTAGGGTCTTGATGTTGGCATCTATTACCGAGACCTTCATGGGAATTAAAGGTCTCTCTTCCACTATTATAAAGATTCTAGGGTCTGAGGCTTCTATGAACAGCCTCACCCTTTCCTTCCATATTCCAAATTTCTAATTCCTATAGTTTGGAAGCTTCATAGAGCCCAACTCTTTATAGTTCTTACTAGAAGTCATGATGATTGATCTTATTCAAACTGTTAGGTCTTTATTGAACAACCACCCTCTGATACCACTTGAAAGTCTTTTAAGGGTAGCTAAACACCTAGAGGGGGATGGGGGTGAATAGGTTTCTTTTAATTCTTTTGAACCTTTTAAAAGATATACTTGATGTGTTGTTTTTAGGTTAGTGGCTTTCAAGAACACAAAGAACACTCAAGTAGTTTATAGTGGTTCTCCTATCTAGTGTACATCCACTTCCCCCTTCACCTATCTAGAAGTGAGCTAGATTCAGCTAACTCCTCCAAAATCTCAGATCAATAGATCTTACACCTCAGATCCTTTCCAGGATCCTACACCTCAGATTGCTTCCACTCCTATAACTAAGAATGCTCACAGTCCTACCTTAGAGAAAATAACAAGTCTCCTACCTCAGGCTCACAAGCAAGCCCTATCTCATCCTTTTTAACATAGTCCTACCTCAGATTCACTATAAGAATCCTACCTTTGCCTTTAGAAAAATTCCTACACTCAGCCTTTATAATATAGGCCTACACTAAAATCTCAGAGAGATCTTACAATAGAGGTTTAAAGAGTGTTACAATGACCCTGAACAAATGTTTTAGAGTATTCTTCTTTAACTATTTCACCAAACAATTTCTCTTCACTACACTAACAAGAATGATCTTTAGATTATAAACAGGTTCTATGGTGTGTATACTTGTAGAGATCTTCTTCTTCTTCTTCAAGCTTTTTAAAGATTGTTCTATAGATTATTAAGCTTGAAGACACTGAAAGTTGTTTCCTTCCATGCTGGTGGCAATTGTTTGCGACTTAGGATTTTTGAAAGTTTTTCAATGAGTTCCCCAAAAGGTCCTTCAAAGTCTTGGTAAAAGTCCCACACATTTAGCTTTTATATTCCAGCAACTGTAATGGATATATTCTATCAAGGTAAGCAAGATGGTCGGCTTTAATGATTGAATTGTCCCAAGATGGTGCATCAGATAAATACGACGGTTTCTGTATTTTAGCACTCAATCAACGTCGATTTGAAGTATGAATGATGTTAGCAAAATGGATTTGATGCTAATAGACATAGAATAAGTTTATGATCTTTATACAGGTGTTGAGTGCTAGAAGCAACATGACTTAGTAAAATTCTTGATCTCTTAAGAAGTATTGAGAGACAACACTTAACTCAGCGCATACTACTTAGGCATTGAGTGATCTCTTTTTTCTTGATGCATTTATACTTAGACAACTTTTCCCTTTCTGCTGAAGCGTTGGGTAAAGTCCTTATGAAGAGGCACCAAATGACTGCAGTTAACTCATTGCATTCTACTTAGGCATTGAGTCAAGTCGTATTTAATGACGCATTTATACTTCGACAGTTTTACTGCTTCATGTATGAGGCATTGAGTAAATGATCTTCACTCGACACGTTTTAACTTTGAATGAAACTCAATTCTTTTACAAAAGAGTTGAGAGAGTCATTCAGTCAGCGTATATGAGTCTTAAACATCGAGTGAATGTGAGATGACTCGGTACATTTGAACTTAGGCAGATTCTATGCTTCTCTTCTGAGGCTTTGAGTGAACAACATTGAGTCAACGCATATAGAACTTGAGCGTCGAGTGATATGAGATGACTCTATGCATTTGTACTTAGCAAATATTTTTTTACTACTAGAATGTGCCGACTTACTCCCAAGCTCTTAGTCAATCAAATATTGATTACCTGAACATGTTAACTTAGAGAAATGTCAAATATATATTGTGTAAATTATTCACTTATGGGGCTTCTTCAAATCTAGGAAATTGTGGTTAATGTTCCCAATACCTAGCATAAATCCAAATTGATTCTCCGAGATGTTAGTCTCCCGTCTTACACTTCTTTCTATTACTCATTCCCATAGTTATATTGTATGACACATCAATTTAATTCCTCTATAATTAACAAAATTTTGTATATCTTCTTTATTCTTATACAATTGTACAAGATACTTTTTCTCCATTGGTCTTACATCCTTTTTGACCTCAGTATCTTATTGAAAAAATATGTAAGCCACAAAATCCTTTCATTTCCTAGACTTTTTCATACTTTGATGGGTATATCGTCTGGCCCAACCGCCTTTCCATTTTTCCTTTTATTTAGAGCATCTTTTATCTCCGATTCTTAGATTTTATGATAAAACGTTATGTTTATATACTCCTCTGATTTACTTAAGTCTTCCAAGTTCAATTCATTGTCTTTTGTTTCATTATAGAGTTGATAATAGCATTTTTTTCATCGCTCTTTTATATCAACATCATCCGTCAAAACATATCTATCTCATCCTTTATGCATTTTAATTGACTTAAATCTCTTGTCTTCCTTTATCTAGCTGGAGCAATTTTATATATGTCATGCTCTCCATGTTTAGTATCTAGACGCTTATAAAACTTTTTATAAGATTAACTTCTTTCTTTAAATACTTCCGATATAACTTCTTTTTTGGCAACTTTATACCTGGCTAAGTTTTCATCATTCCTACTAGCGTAGAGTGATTTATAACTGGCCCTCTTTGCCCTCACTTTGTCTTGCACTTTATCTTTCCACCACCAAGATTCTTTATTTGTGGGCGCACGACATTTTAATACTCCAAGTACGTTCTTTCTATTTTTCCTTAAATATGAAGTCATAACTTCCCATGAGATATTAGGATCAACATAAGGGTCTTCAACTAATTGTTTCATAACTGCTGTCTTGAAAACAACCTATTTTCCATCTTATCTTCAAGTTACACCACCAAATTTTTTGCAACATTTTTGTTTTTGTCTTAAATTTTGTATATTTAATTTGTACATTTAACACCACTAACCTCTGTTGTGTTATAAAAATTTCTCCTTGTATGACTTTGCAATCCTTACAAATCATTTTATCCATTTTACATGTCATAAAATAATCAATTTGTGACTTGTTTGACCTGCCTTTAAATGTAATTAAATGTTCTTCCCTATTTATGAAAAGCGTATTTGATACAATTAGCTCATGTGCCATGACAATGCCTAAAATGGTTCGTCCTTCTTCATTCCTTTCTCTATATCCATATCCTCCAGGAACGGCTGTGTAATCTATATTTTCCTTCCCTATATGTCCATTTAAGTCCCCTCCTATGAAAATATTCTCTCTTTGTGGAATTTCTCTTACTAAATCATCTAAGTCTTCCCAAAATTGCACTTTAATAGCTTCACTTAATCCTACTTGTGGCGTGTAGGCACTGATCACATTAATAGTTTCCTTTCCTATGACTAATTTAAAAGCCAAGATTTTATCATCTTTTCTACTCACCATAACAACTTCATCATTCCAAGTAGTATCCACAAAAATACTTTCTCCACTGCTTGTTTTATTTTTTTCCTGTGTATCATAATTTAAAACCAAAATTATCTAAAATTTTAGCTTTCTCACCCACCCATCTAGTCTCTTGCAGACATAAAATATTTATCTTCTTCATCGTATCCACTACTTCCATCCCTTCCCCGTTAACATACCTATATTCAAACTTCCAAACCTAAGTCGATCATAATTCCCATGACAAACTTCCATAGGGCGTCTATATGAGGACCCTATTTACCACTATACCCAAGTCCTCATGTAGGTGCAGCAGTCTTTGCCAAGTCATTACATTTGGACAAAACGACGAGGACTCTTGCATATTTAACACTCACCCAAGTCCTAGAGATGCAGCGGTCCTTGTCAAGACACCATATTCGGTCCTTGTCAAGACACCAAAATGGTGAGGCTTTATCTTAACCTAGCTTTTACATAATTTCTCAAATGATCCATATCCATAAGGGTGACTAAATTTTACGCTGGTCATTTACCTAACACAACCCACACCATTTTTCATCCGGGCTTGGGATTGACATAGGTTGGTTTAAGGTATTTAAATAATTTTTATTGTCAAATTTTGCTAACTATTTATGATACAAAATATTTAATTGTATGTTTTTGTTAGCATATAAATATTCAATTTGCAAGTTCAAAATTTTTAACATTTTTTTACAAATTAATTTCATGTTTAAAGGTTAAAGGTAGCTGACCTTCCCGACCATTTGTGGCTTCGATCCCACTGGAAAAGTTCATATAGAAGTCCACAACTTTCTTCTTCCTTTGGCTCGGGCAGAGAGAATGAATGGCGGAAATGTCCAAGTCTTTCTCTGATCCCTGCCTTATATCCTAGACGGAATGAAACCCAAGGCATGAGATCTAACCTAATTAAAATGGACGGCCAAGATCTACCCAAAATTCTATTTTAAAGATAAGAATCACCACAGCTAAGACGCATAAGAACCAGAAGACTTACGTTCATCCATAACACTCGACGAATCGTCCATACCACTCGATGAATTCTACATGTCCACTTGACGAATTTAACTTGATCACTTGACGAATTAGTTCAGACTCGACATATTCATCTTCACCACTCAAAGAATTCATCTTGAATCACTAGATGAATTAACTTAGTCCCTCAAGACCATTTGACGAATTCATTTAGACAACTCTAGACTATTCGATGAATTCACTTAGATCACTTGAAATATTCACTTGGTCACTAGAGACCATTCAACGAATTCTCTTAGACCACTCGAGGCCATTTGACAAATTCACTTAGATCACTTGAGATCATTCAAAAAATTTACTTAGATCACTCGATGAATTAAACTTGGTAGTTTTCAGCTAGAGGACCTAGGGTTTTACTTCCTTGGACTATCTTCTCAACAAATTGTTTAATACTCCTCCTTTGATTATCCATCATTATTTGCAACTGTATCAGAAGAGAACTGAATTCTTGTAATTGCAATCGATGCACGCACACTGCTCTGAGAGTAAGTCCATACCAAAGATTACGTCAAACTCTACTATCGGTAGCATTGATTCTTCTATGACAAGCTCTTGACTTCCAATCCACACCTTCATGTAACAAATCTATTCGCGCGCATCAAGCACTCATTAGGTAGTAACAAGAGAATTCTATATTTTGATATAAAATAAGGCACTCCAATATGCGACACAAAGTACTCAGACATAAAGGAGTGTGAAGCTCCTATATCAAATAGTGCATTTGCCGGATGGTCCAAGGTTAAGACAAAGCCTAATACAAACAAGTTATATGACTAATGCATATGACATATGGTATAGAAATAAGGAAAGCTATCGTCTAACTTATACCTGTAACTACATAACCTGCTTGATGGCCTCTTGCTAGCTAAGATTGTAAACTCTTGGTTTGGCTGGAGCATAATCGGATTTAGTTGACTCGACTACTTTCCCTTTTTCAGCATATGATGCTCCCGTCTTCTTCTCCACCTTTGGATGAACACTCCAACAATCTCGCACATAATGTCCCACCTTTCCACATGAGTAGAAAGTAATGGCGCCTCGCCTATTAGTGGTTCCAAAACCAATAGAAGAAGGTGATCCAGAAGTTCTAGTCTTCATGTTCCACTTTCAGAACCTAGCCTTTATAGAATTCGATACTTTGAATTAAGGCTTCTTCATAGCCACGTACTTCTTGCTCTTAACTCTTATCAAATCTTGCTCCAGAGATCGAGCGGTATTGACCATTGTTAGAAAGCCCTGTTTCATCGGACCTGTGAGTAGCAACCTCAGATCATCTCGCAGACCTTCATAAAATGGGTTGGTCTTATGTCCCTTATCTACAACTGTGGAGCCTACATACCGCCCCAATCTAGTAAACTCATGCAAGTAGTGGTCAACACAACTCTCATCTTTAATTAGCCTCTAGAATTGATTCTCTATAGCAATCCTCTGTGCCAAATGGAGGTATTGATACAAAAATAACCTCGAGTACTCATTCATTGAGATATTAGTAAGTTGTCTTCCCGCAAAGTGATGGTACTCCAACTTGTCCCCCTATAGCCTCGCCTCTCTGTCCAACATGAAAGTAGCCATAGTGAATTTATTCTACTCCTCCATTTGCATTATCATCATGGTTATATAAATCCAAGAGAGCTAATATTCGACATGCATTGGGGTTCCTGTCCCCGTAAACAATTGAGGATTGAATCTCATCACATGCTTGAGCTGCTTCTCTATTGCTCTTCTTGCTACTAAAGGCTCTACAACCACTTGTTCCACCACTAATGGTTCAACTACGTCAATGGGAACCTAGCCCACTGTAGGGACAGGAGGCTCCACTTGCCTCCATGGTTGTGCAATGATCAAGATGAACACCGCCTCAAATACTTGCCTTATCATTTTAGTTGAAGGAGGGGTTGCAGACACGTCATTATGTGCACTACTCTCTACGGAGTGTTGACGTTGGGATTGACCTGCACCAGTCCTAATCACATATAATTACGATATACATAATTTAGTGACTTCAAAACCTATCAAACATCAATAAAAGGAACACATAGGTCCCACAAACAATGTTTTCTAGCATGTTTCATGCGTGTTTTTCATTCCTAAGTAGACATTCATGGGTCCTTTCTTGTTATAACGGTGACACACCTAAGTGCTCACCCCACATTAAAAGAATTCATCCACGAACTCGAAGAAGGAAATGATAGCATAATTTGATACCAAATTGCAAACCCCATCCATCACTAGTAGTATAACAACAGGTCTGGTCGGGTCCCCACGCCATAATAAACGGACAGGCGAAAGAGTTATGCAATAAAATCATAATTCATTCTAAAACTATTATGCACCCTAACATAGAGTTGTATTCTAGCAGAAGCTTAATGAGTTAAGAATAACCCATCCAGGAATGTCCACTACAAAAATATAACAAGAATGAAAGTTACACAAATAGTTATGTTCTTAAGGCCTTACAAAATCGGGTTAAAGTTCACAAGAAATGGTTTCCATACATCGACACACAGGCCGACGACATATGAAATTACTAAACATAACACTTAGGCCTTCAAGGGCTTGCTCAGCAAAAGGGCTTCATCCCGCTACTTCCTGCTTTGCTCTGCAGCACCTGTATAAAATCATTCCACCAAACAATGACAAAAAATGCAACTGTCAGCATTAGCTGACCAAATTATAACGACCCCACCACTTTCTCGGGATGGCGGTGCTCCTTCCCAGCAAGAAATTAGCATGTTCCCAAATAAAAAGAATGCACAACTTAAGTACCACTCACCACTAATTATGACATGACCGGCCAAATGTCTCATGTACTCAGGGCTTATTTTTGGTGTACCGTAAAACCCAGGGTCCCACCTTTCTGGTATCATGGCAAATCACTGGTGCATTAGCACCCAAACAGGAAACTCCACGAGTCCTACCAACATCTTCAGTCTCAGACTAGATGATCTCACCTGAGCTTTAGTAGCCTGACATATAGCCACGACTCTCTCCTATGCCAATGAAAATTTCCATGTACTTTAGGTTAGTTTAGGCGAATGACACAGTGCAGGTACAGTTCATCTCTTTCAAATTGCTTCGATCACCGTACTAAACATTGAAAACAACATTGGTAATTCTCCCCTTTCCCGTAATCCACAATACTTAGGATTCGTTCTACGGCTTGCACTCACGACCAAGAATGTTGGGCACTCTAGGCACATATCTCAACAAGTTAGCCATTGTGTCCCCAAGACACGGGCTTCATAATCACAACAAAAGCTCACTCAGAGTCATTGCCAAAAAAACTTTGAAACCATACAATTTCTACGAATACTTCTTTGGCAAGCAAAACAAAACATCACCAATGTGACCATTTATCTAGATGTGATTCACACAACATGCCTAATATGTTCTCACGCTTTCGGATACTATATGAAAACATATTGGGGGATAAACATATAAACCCAACGGAAAGAACCTTTTCTTCATTAATCGGTGAGGGTTTTCATGCAACCATGCTAAAAGAGAACTTCACCTGTCCAAGAGGAGAATCGTTACCCTTGGCGAGCTTTTCAGAGCCATAGCTCGATCACAACCGCTTTTGTAGACGCTGTCCAAACACAGATTCAGTTTCCACACATTGATCTGAACTCCAAATCGAGTTCGTCCTTATCGGCTTGATTTTGGCGGCTGCACTGCCAACTGTATAGGCCGACCTTGTCACTATTGGTGGCATATGAACAACACTCCTCTCTTGAGATTTTGGCACTACAATCCTAAGGGAAGGCCATGACACCGTCTATAACACAAGGGCTTGAGATCGGGAGAGATTGGGAGACATCGAGAGAGAAGATGGCGGTTTGCAGCTGACCTTCCCGACCGTTAGTGGCTTTGATCCCACTAGAAAAGTTCGTACAAAAGTCCATAACTTCCTTATTCCTTTTGCTCGAGTAGAGAGAAAGAACGGAGAAAATGTCCAAGTCTCTCTCCGATCCCTGCCTTATATCTTAGACGGGATGGAACCCTAGCCGTGAGAACTAACCTAATTAAAATGGATGGCCAAGATCCACCCAAACTCCTATTTTAAAGATAGAAATCACTACAGCTAAGACGCCTAAGTACCGGAAAACCTACGTTCGTCTAGAACACTCGACGAATTGTCTAGACCACTCGACGAATTCGATTTGTCCACTCAATGAATTTAATTTGATCACTCGACAAATTCATTCAGAACACTTGACAAAGTCATCTTAACTGCCCGACAATTTCATCTTGAATCACTCGAAGAATTCACATGGTCACTCGAGACCATTCAATGAATTCACTTAGACCACACAAGACCATTTGACAAATTCACTTAAATCTCTCGATGAATTCACTTGGTCACTCGAGACCATTCAACGAATTCACTTAGACCACTCAAGAAAATTCGATGAATTCACTTAGATCACTCTAGACCATTTGGCGAATTCACTTAGATCACTCGGTGAATTTGACTTGGTTGTTTTCAGCTAGAGTACCTGTGGTGTTACACCCATGGACTATCTTCTCAACAAAATATTCAATACTCCTCCTTTGAATATCCATAATTATTTACAACTATACCAGAAGAGAACGGGATTATTTAATGGGACGTGTGCTTTAAATTACTGGTTGAAACTCACATTGAATGGCTTGCTGGTTGACCATTTCAGGAGCTTCATAGTCCTCAAACGAATAGTTAGAAGTAGACATCTTTGATGTGCCTATGTCAGTTTCTGGTTCCTGAAGCACACTCTTTCCTTTCCACACTACCATCACATGGCCAGTGGTATGGAATTCTTTAGATGGTTCTTCAACAACATCATATTCTTTGGCTGTGTAAGACATTGTTGTGATGAAATCCTCTTGGACTGAGTCTAGGGCTACTCCTTGGACAGTGTCATGCATATTTGACTCCGCCCGAGCTTATTTAGGTGTTGCAACAACTTCAGTCTCTGGGTAGAGTCCTCAGGTATATGCTCCCCCTTCTACAATATCTTGACTTTGTAGAGAATGTAGACTCATTCTTCTCCCTTTTGTGTGGGATGAGGGAAACATCCACCACCTCAGTCATAGTGAATTGAGGATTTATATCTTTAAGTACTGGTTCTTGAACTTCCCCTACCACAGTCCCTTCAAGACCAGTCACACCCCTTAAATCCTCCATTAGGGTTGTGCTCTCCAAGCCTTCAAAAATTAATGCTTCACTGAGATCTGGGTGATGATCCCCTGTCTGCTCCCCCTCAATATGTGTGGAGGTGTGCTGAGAGGTGTCATCAATATAAGCTTTCCTTAGCCTGTTTCTCTTGGCAGTCACTTTCTCTGTGGGTCTTGAATCATTACTTTTCTTGTTTTTGTTCTTCTCCTCACCTTGGGAGTGCTTAGAGCATGCCCCTCCATTATCCTATTTGGGAAAAACTTTATCCCATCTATCTAGAGTCATGTAGTCCATCCTTTTAAGATAATGAAGGTAGACTTCAAAAACTTCTGTCATCCTATCACTTAGTATTTTGTACAGATAAAGGGATACTATACTTCCCATGTTTGGGGTAGTCATGCACTCCTTCAGTCTTCCTAGAATGAATTTGCCCCAGTAAGTCCTTCTGGTCAGTATGGCAATAGTGCATCTATTATGTCTTCCTTGGCGATGTCTTCCTCTTCTTCACCCTATTAAAGGGTAGGTAGATCCAAGTGACAGCTTAAGCATTTTGTCGTAACCCTTAGTAAATGACTGAACACTGAAGTTCTAAATTTTTTTCTGAACTACTAACTTCTATATTCTACAAGAACTCTTTGACGGCTGACAAAATAATTTTGGTGGGTTCAGAGATAATTACCTCTAGCCTGGCTGTATCTAGGAGAAAGATGACCTCCTGTATATCTTCAGATCAGGTTCAAAACTTCCCCTAATGATTTCACTAACAGTGTTGATTCTCTCTAGCGTGTTCTCCTTTGGTGCCATTTGCGAAACTAGGGTTTAAAAAAACCAGAAAATTTTCTATCGAGACTGGAGCGGGAGTGAGAGAACCAGGGTAACGATGCTTGGGATTTTTATGTCTTATTTAACCTAATGTTTGCCGCTATTTCTAATTTAATAATATATGAAGGAATATCAAATGGTGCGTACCTGTTAAGGAATATAATATAGATATTGTCTCAATTACTTTGTAATAAGGATTTGATGAAATGTTGCACTAATTTATCTCTAATTCTAATCTTTCCTTTTGAATGAGATTTGGTATATTTGTCTTGCATCTTGATTTGTATTCAAGAACTACTTGCAGACCAACCAGTAATAATGCAAAAAAAAGCTATTTGCAGCCCACTAAGAGGAGATATGAAGTTCATCATCTAGTGAATATGCTAGGTGGTTTTTTATTCAAGGTTTAACATGCCTAATTCAATCTTGAAATAATTGAACTTCTCTTCATCTAGAGCCTTAGTAAAGATGTCTGCAACTTATTTGTCAGGTTGAACAAACTTAAGGCAGATATCCTCTTTTTCTTTATGCTCTCTGATGAAGTGATACCTTATTTCAATGTGCTTTGTCCTATTGTGTGATATAATGTTTTAGTAATTGAGATTGCACTAAAAGAGTCACAAAATAAAGGTGTTGTACTTAGATGTATGTAATAATCTTGAAGATGATAATGTATCCATAACACTAAGCATAATAACTTCTAACTGAGATGTATTCAAACCCTGCTATAGAAATTGCCATACTTATCTTCTTCTTACTACTCTAGGAAATAAGTCTCCTTCAAAGGAACTTTCATATTCCTGAAGTGTTATTCATGTCTTCCTTACATCCTGCAAAGTCTATATTTGAGAACCTTGTTAATTCAAAGTCATTACTCCTTGGGTACCATAAGCCAAGATTGGGTGTACCCTTAAGGTATCTTAAAATCCTCTTGATAAAAGAGTGGTGAAATTACTTAGGGTTCACTTGGTACCTAACACAAAAACATGTGGAGAACATGATGTCTGGTTTGTTGGGAGTAAAGTAGAGCATGGATCCAATCATATATCTATACATGGTTTCATTAAAGGGTTTTCCCATTACATCCTTGTCTAGGGATATGTTGGAGCCCATTGGAGTCCTCATGGAGATTACACTCTCCATTCCAAACTTCTATAGAAGCTCTTTTGTGAATGTGGTTTGTGAGATGAAAATTCCATCTTCATATTACTTCACTTGAATCCCTAAAAAGTATTTTAGTTCTCCTATACTGCTCATTTAGAATTTCCCTTGCATAAGTTTGGCAAAGTTTTTGCAAAGGTTATCATCTACATATCCAAAGATAATGCCATCAATATAGATTTGCACTAGTAAAATCTTGTCTTTTATTTCCCTTAGGAATAATGTATTGTCTATCTTCCCCCTTGAAAATTTGTTTTCAATGAGAAAATTGGATAAGGTCTCATACCAAGCTCTAGGTACTTGCTTGTGGCCATATAATGCCTTCCTTAAATAAAAAACATGAGTTGGATAAGTTGGGTTAACAAAATCTAGAGGTTGTTCTATATATACTTCCTCTTTTAGATCTCCATTGAGGAAAGAAGACTTTACATCCATTCGATATACCTTAAATCATTAGTGAGCTGCATATGCTAGAAATAACCATATGGCTTCCAATCCTGCCATTGATGCAATGGTTTAATCAAAGTTTATTCCTTCTTATTATTTGTATCCTTTGGAAACCAGTCTTGCTTTATTCTTGACAATAACACCTTGCTTATCCAGCTTGTTTCTGAACACCCACTTTGTCCCTATGATATTATGGTTGAGAGGTATAGTGACCAGCTTCAAGACCATATGTAACAATCCGACCCGTTAGATAACATAGAATAGAAGGTCCGGTCGGGGCCCCCATTATAGGCCACAAATAGACGTCGAGGTCACAGGTTAATACCAAAATACCATCGCACCCTAACCTAGAGCATTCTAGCGGAAGTTTAAAGCCTTCAAGAACTCATCCAATGAATGTACACCACTAATATATAAACAACCAATTTATATATAGATAACACCAGGAATGTTTACAACTCAAACGCTCACGGCCTTAAGGCCTTACAAGTTGCTCTTTACATAATATGATTTCCTACATCGGCACGCAGGCCAGCCACACATGAAATCCAAAGCTTCGTACGACTTTCGAGGGTCTACCGGCAACAGCAGCAAGGGCTTCTACCCGCTCATTCTAATCAACCCGCAACACCTGCATAAGAACGTCCCCCCCCCCAAGGGTGATCCACAAAGCAATGGTCAACATTCAGCTGACCAATTATAACGATCCTACCCCTTACCCGGGGCAATGGTTCCTTCCCTGCATGCAATACAATCACAACACATATATATCTGCCACAATCACATCACAAATACTGGCCTTTATGCCAGATGCTCCGTGCACTCAGGGAACGCTTACGGTGTACCAGTACATCC
Source organism: Platanthera zijinensis (assembly GCA_039513925.1). NCBI lineage: Eukaryota > Viridiplantae > Streptophyta > Magnoliopsida > Asparagales > Orchidaceae > Platanthera > Platanthera zijinensis. The sequence goes on along the minus strand of CM077091.1, from coordinate 38,932,625 downwards.
TTAGTACACCACCGATTAGAGGTTCTCCAGTTGGTGGCCGAGCACTAGTCTACTATAACACGCGTGCTGGAGACATCCTCGCCCTCAACCCCCCATTTGCAGTGCTACCAACCGACCGCTCACGACGATCTTACAACTGAACTTGTTGGGTGGCCTACCCACTCAGAGGTTCTTAACTTGTTATCCATTGGCATCAGCCGCCAAACCCCTGTTTGAGACCTCTCGCACCAATCCCACTCAGAGTTACTGGCTCACAACAATCCTACCACAGAACTTGTTGGGTTGCCCACCCACTCAGAGGTTCTCGTATCCATCTCTCAACACAGGCATATAGTGCCACTTTCCAATCCATCAACCAGCTCGTGCCAAACAACCAACCAAAGGAGCTATACAAAGCATCCTTCTCACAATTCACAATCATCCTTACAATCTCCGCAAGCTAATCGATTTATACACGGAGTCTTCTCCGGTTCGCAGCATCACCAATCTAGACATCCATCAAGATGGGCTTCACACAGCATGCCTATTCCGTGTAACACACTTCCAGATCTAAATGCATACTCGATCACTAGAATCGCTTACGCTTTCCACCTCTTGGTGGAGGATCCCATGCACATGCATAAAGTAGGACTTCACTTGTCCAAGAAGGAGATCGTTACCCTTAACGATCGCTTCGGAGCCATGGATAAACTTGCCAGATAGTAATCACCACGACGACCTTGCCTCCATAATGTTGAACTGGGCTCTGGATTCGAACCGCTGAAGCACCACCGACGGCCAAAAAGCTTCTCCTTCTTCCTTCCTTGCACTCCTCTCTCTCTTCTCTTTTGAAAGAGAATGTCCAAAGCTTGAATGGGATTCTATCCTCTATTCTCGGCCTTATATTAGCAGGAAGGAGATTGGACCACAGGATCCAAATAGAAGGAATTTGACGGCCAAGATTTGCCCTGGAATCACTTTTCCTGGGCTGACACATCTTTTGACACGCCCGTGTCACAGGCTGTGTTCCCCTAAGCGGCAAGGAACTGACTCACTCCAGACCAGAACACGGGTTCATACACGGCCTGTGTCAAGCCCTGACATGCCCGTGTCATGAAGTACACGTCCGTGTTGAGGGGTGTTTTCCTCAGTCAACATAGGACCAACTCTCCCGAGAAGCACACGGCTAAGGCACATGCTCATGTCCTTGGCCGTGTGCCCAAACACGCCTCGGTGATACGCCCGTATCACAGGCAGTGTTCTACACTAAATGCCTCAACGCCGCTCAGTGCCACTCAACGCCATGGAAACCGAGCAGGACACGCCCTGGGACACGCCCTGGTATACGCCCGTGTCCCAGGCCGTGTCGCCTCTCAATGCTCGCTGACTTAGTGTTTGTCGAGCTCTCGCGACACAGCTGAGTACCCAGAGCTGGACACTCCCTGGGACACGCCTGTATCCCAGGCCGTGTCACCTAGCCGGAACTCCAAATTGACATTTGGGGTGTTACAATCCTCCCCTCCTTACAGAAATTTCATCCCGAAATTTAGCGCAATGAAGCTACTAACATAACCACGCCATTGCAATTGAAACAAAGACAATCCGTATTGTAAGCTCAGAGGCCGCAGCTTTGTCTTGCCCCACGGCATCGCACCAACACAAGTGTTTTCACAAACACAATTATATACAATATGTACAACACAAAAGTAATAAAGTGCACACACCACTTTATTTCCGCTCATCCGCGTCTCTCAGCATCCGCTTGGCGGCCTCCGTTAACTCAAAATTATGCACGTGACTAGGCTGCTCTTCACGATTCGAGCTTTGCGGCTCATGCAACTAGAGAGTATACATTCGAGGATGCGCCCGAGATGCCGATGAATCTACCACGGCCTTGTCCTTTTCCTCATATGATGTACTTTACTTTTTCTCACCCTTCGAGGCTCCACTCAACGCAATGGAAACTGAGCAGGACACGCCCTGGGACACGCCCGTGTCCCAAGCCGTGTCGCCTCTCAATGATCGCTGACTTAGTGTTCGTCGAGCTTTCGCGACACAGCCGAGTACCTAGAGCTGGACACACCCTGGGACACGCCCGTGTCCCAGGCCGTATCACCCAGCCTGGACACGCCCTGATACCAAAATGTAGCAACCCGACCCGTTAGATAACATAGAATAGAAGGTCCGGCCGGGGTCCCACATTATATGACACAGACAGACGGCGAGGTCACTGGTTCATAGCAAAATACCATCGCACCCTAACCCAGAGCATTCTAGCGGAAGTTTAAAGCTTGCAAGAACTCATCCAATGAATGTCCACCACTAATATATAAACAACCAATTTATATATAGATAACACCAGGAATGTTTATAACTCAAACGCTCACGGCCTTAAGGCCTTACAAGTTGCTCTTTACATAATATGATTTCCTACATTGGCACGCAGGCCAGCCACACATGAAATCCAAAGCTGTGCACGGCCTTCAAGGGCCTACCGGCAACAGCAGCAAGGGCTTCTACCCGCTCATTCTAATCAACCCGCAACACCTGCATAAGAAATTCCCCCCAAGGGTGATCCACAAAGCAACGGTCAGCATTCAGCTGACCAATTATAACGATCCTACCCCTTATCCGGGGCAGTGGTTCCTTCCCTGCATGCAATACAATCACAATACATATATATATCTGCCACAATCACATCACAAATGCTGGCCTTCGTGCCAGATGCTCCGTGCACTCAGGGAACGCTTACGGTATACCAGTACATCCTTAGTACACCACCGATTAGTGGTTCTCCACTTGGTGGCCGAGCACTAGTCTACTATTACACGCATGCTGGAGACATCCTCCCCCGTCTCACTCAGAGGTGTTCACCTCACGACAACCATTGAGTATTATTGATCGACACAATTGGAAAACCTACAGCCCCCATTTACAGTGCTACCAACTGGCCGCTCACGACGATCTTACTATCGAACTTGTTGGGTGGCCTACCCACTCAGAGGTTCTTAACTTGTTGGCCATGGGCAAAAGCCGCCAAACCCCTATTGGAGACCTCTCGCACCCATCCCACACAGTGGTACTCGCTCACAATAATCCTTCCATAGAACTTGTTGGGTGGCCCATCCACTATGAGGTTCTCGTATCCATCTCTCAACACAAAAGCATAGTGCCACTTTCCAATCCATAAACCAGCTCGTGTCGAGCAACAAACCAAAGAAGATATACAAAGCATCCTTCTCACAATTCACAATCGTCCTTACAATCTCTGCAAGCTAATCGATTTATACACGGAGTCTTCTCCGATTCGCAGCATCACCAATCTAGACATCCATCCAGATGGGCTTCATACAGCAGTCCTATTCCATACTATACACTTCCGGATCTAAATGCAGACTCGATCACTGGAATCGCTTATGCTTTCCACCTCTTGGTGGAGGATCCCATGCACATGCATAAAGTAGGACTTCACTTGTCCAAGAAGGAGATCGTTACCCTTGACGATCGCTTTGGAGCCATTGAGAAACTAGCCGGATGGTAATCACCGCGACGGCCTTGTCTCCACAATGCTGAACTCGGCTCTCGATTTGGACCGCTGAAGCTCCACCGGCGACCAGAAAGCTTCTCCTTCTTCCTTCCTTACACTCTTCTCTCTCTTCTCTTTAGAAAGAGAATGGACAAAGCTTGAATGATATTCTATCCTCTATTCTCGGCCTTATATTAGTAGAAGGAGCTTGAACCACAGAATCTAAATAAAAGGAATTGGACGGCCAAGATTTGCCCTGGAATCACTTTTCCTTGCCTGACACGGCTTGTGACATGCCTGTTTCACAGGCCATGTTCCCCTAAGTGGCAAGGAACCGACTCACTCCAGACCAGAACACGGGTTCATACACACCCATGTCAAGCCCTGACACGCCCGTGTCAATCCCTGACATGCCTGTGTCATGAAGTATATGCCAGTGTTGAGGGGCGTGTTCCTCACTAAACACAGGACCAACTCTCCTGAAAAGCACACAGCTAAGGCATACGCCCATGTCCTTAGCCGTGTGCCGAACACACCCTTGTGGCACGCCCGTATCACAGGCCGTGTTCTACACTCAACGCCTCAACGCTGCTCAGTGCCACTCAATGCCATGGAAACCGAGCAGGACATGCCCTAGGACACGCCTGTTTCCTAGGCCGTGTCGCCTCTCAACGCCCGCTTACTTAGTGTTCGTCGAGCTCTTGCGACACAGCTGAGTACCTAGAGATGGACACGCCCTGGGACACGCCCGTGTCCCAAGCCGTGTCACCCAGCTTTAACTCCAAATTGACATTTGGGGTGTTACACCATACATCTTTTGAATTGCTCAAGTTCTTCATTAATGGACAAGATCTAAAATGGATATGTATTGGCCTCCTCAAACTACTTTGGCTCTATTTGAGAGAGAAAACTCAGATGGAACACTTCATTCGTAGCCTTTCTTCCAGTCTATACTCCTTGATTCAAATCTCCAATAATTTGAGTTTGAGGATGATCCTTTAAATTTCCTGTAGTAGTTGGTAGTACTTCTGTATTGTCCAGTTCCACTGGTTCATTTTGTTTTATAGGTGGCTCTGTCTTTTCCGCTGCTTCATTTTCTTCTTCATTGTGGTAGTTTCCATTTGGGACTAATTCACTCAAGGAAGATAGTTCACCTTCCTTCCTTGGTATATTGATAGTTGTAAGCTCAAGCATTTTCTTTATACCTACAACACTAAGAGAACTAGACCATACCTTATAAATCAAGCTAGTCTCATCAAATACTACGTGAATGGACTCTTCTACAACTATGTTCTTTTTGTTAAATATTCTGTAGGCTCTATTGTGATAGCAATATCCAACAAAAATTCCTTCCTAAGCTTTCTCAGCAAACTTGGTCAGAAAATGCTTCCCATTATTTAATACAAAACACTAACTTCCAAATATTTTGAGTAGGCTAGTGTTGGTTTTGTTCCCTTCACAAGCTCATAGGGATCTTATTGTGAGACTTATTGATTAATTCCCTGTTCTGAACAAGAAAGACTGTGTTGACAGCTTCAGCCCAAAAATATTCTAGGAGTGAGGAATCACTCTGCATAGTTCTACAAGCTTCAATCAGGGTTTTATTACTTCTCTCCACAACTCCATTTTGTGGGGAGTCCTAGGAGAGGAAAGCTCTTGAAAGATACCATGATCATTCTTGATTTTCTCAGAATTTGGACTTAGCAGAAGATTGAAATTCAGTCTCATGATCACTCCTAATCTTTGCTATAGGGCTGCCTATTTCATTCTGAATTTGCTTGATAAAATTAGTGAAGATTTATAGGGTATATGACTTTTGTTTGAGAAAGAACACCCAAGTGAATCTTGAGTAATCATCAACAATCACTAAGGTATAAACCTTTCCTCCTAAGATGTGAATTGGAATAGGACCAAACAAGTCGATGTGCAAAATGTATAAACATCAATGGAGTCCTTAACCCTAATGGGCTTGAATGTTCCCCTTATTTGCTCACCCATTTGGCATGCCTGACAGGACTTTATTGGACACACTTCCACTATAGGCTAGCTTTAACTAGGTGTTTTGAGATTAACTTATTGATAGTCTTATAGTTGAGGTGAGCCAATATCTTATGCCATTGCAAATAGAGTGAACTTTATTCTCATCCATAAGACATATAGAAGAGTTAGAATTTTTACAAAAAAAATTTAAGCAATAAATGTTTCCACTCTAGTGCTAGTTATAATTGTTGCTTCAGACTTCTTAATTAGACACTTATCCATGTGAAAATTAATGGCATAGCCAAGGTCACATAGTTTGCTTATGCTTATTAGATTATGTTGCAATCCTTAACATAAGCTACCCTTGAGATGGTGACTATGCCATTTGATATCTTACAATAACCTTTGGTATTCCCTCTATCAGAACCTCCAAAGATGAATTTGGGTCTATCGTCAACAAGAGAATAACCCGGCAGAAGGCTTCTAGTTCTAGCCATGTGCCTGGAACATCCACTATCAAAATACTCAATGTGAATTTTGTTGGCCTTCTGACATCCCTGCAAAAGAGATTACCTTTTCTTAGGAACCCAAATCTTTTTGGGTCCTAGATTCTTATTAATAGTTTCTCCTTCCTTGACATTAGACATTATTGAGGTGCATTATGGAATTATCAAGATCTGGGGGGCTGGTCAGTTAGAGAATGTTCTATGGATAGTTGGGTAGAACCAACATTCTATAACAAAATGTCCAACCTTTCTACAACACTGGCACTCAAATCTGGTATACCTTCTATTGGAGCTCATAGCAAGAGGTTGATGGGTCCTCTTTGGATTAGAGGGGTGTTTGCAGGAGATTGCATGTGAGTCCTTGCTAGGCATGTGGTATTGATTTGGTGGTGACTTAACATACACATCCACAACCTTGCCCTTTCTAGCATCTCTTTCTACAGGACCCCTACCCTTACCCTTAGTGTTGGTGTTAACAGTAAACACAAAAGGGACATGATCCTTCATCACAACTTCCTCATGAGATGCTTTGAGAGCACTATTTCCACTTTGCATATATTTGGTTCCACTAGTGGAACATTCATTTTTCCATTATCCATAGACACTTTTTAGGTTATAGCTATTTGAGGCTAAGATAACCTTTTTGAAATTTATTGGTTACAAGGGTGCTTTCCCTTTTGCTTTGGTTCTGCTTCTATTACTCTTCTTATATCCTACACCATTTTTGCATAGTGCAGAGAAGGTGTCTATTGTAAGAAGAACAGTCTGGGGCCTTGAGTAATTTGCCACCAGGTCTGTCTCCTTGAGGAGATCATTGCCAAGATTTTTAGTGATCCTTTATTTTTGAAGGTGAAACTCAGCTTGCTCATCAATTATTGCCTGGAGGTCAGTGATCTTTAAAATCATTTAATGGATCTCATCCGTCTTTAAATTCATTTGCTTGGAGCTCAATGGTCCGAGGAGTTTAATCTCCTTAGCTTGCTTTTTACAAAGTTTCCTACTCTTTCGCAAGGCTTTTAGGAGGGCCCCATACTTCTTCACAATCTCATCACAATAATTCTTAGGTTCAGATTCCTCCTCTATTCCAGAAGATGAGGTGGCCTCTGACACAGCACCTGTCTCATAATTTGAATCAAACAAGATAGTTTTATTTTGTTCCTTATCTGGATGTGTATCATCCTAAGCCATCATTCCATAGCTATTTTCCTCATCTTCATTATCATTATCCAGGGATGATTGTGAAGCCCTTATTCCTATATGGTAGATAATAGGTGCTGCATTTTCAGATGATGCAATAAATCCTACATAGGCTACTTCCTCTTCAGATTCAGAAGAGCCGGTGTCACAATCACTCCATCTTCTTTCCTTTTTAGCTAAAAGGCTCTTTTCAGATCTCTTGCCTTCCTGGTGCCTATCCTCCTTGTTTTCTTTCTTATCTATTATCTTGACTAGACATTAAACTATAACGTATCCCGACCAATTATAGCAATAACAAACAATGTCAGTATTAAGTTGTTTGTTCTTCTTAGAGCCATACATATCCATTTGGGGTCTTTTTTGAATTTGTCAGACTGATGATTATGCCTTCTGGAGTTTAAAAAAGAGGATAATTTGAAATTATTCCAGTTCTTCCTCCTTCTCAGCATCTTCTTGAGTTGCCTTCTGAACAAGGCCAGATCTTCATCGGACATTTCTTCTTTAGAGGTGCTTGGTTCAGATTCTTCTAATGTCACTTCCTTACTTGGGGAAGGCAGGGCCTTTTCCATTCCTCTGTTGGAGCTGTTAGCTTTTAAGGCCATGGATCTCTCTTTGTTGTGCCCTTCTTAATCTTTTCTGGTGTTGAGGTGAATCTCATGGGACAGTAGCTTCCCAAATAGATTTTGGGACTCAATATTCCATAGGTTTCCCATTACTATGATGTTAAAAATTCTGACATCCCATTCCTTATGTAGGGATCTGAGAAATTTATCATTCAGTTCATAATTTGTGAAATCCATTCCATAGTTTCTTAGGTCATCCATAATCCTAAAGAATTTCTTATAACATTCAGTAATACTATCTTTCTTTTCCTGTTTGAATGCCTCATACTATTGATTGAGGATGGATTTTTTGACATACCTTACTTCTTTAGTTCCTTCCATGTAGATTATCAATATGTCCCACATTTCTTTGGCCATATTGTAATGGAGGAGATTCTGTAATATGGAATAATCAATTGCACTGACAATGAAATTTTTGGCCCTCTTATCCATTGTAGATGGAATGACTTCATATTTGTTCATTTCTGAGATTTTATTATGAACTCTCATATTTGCATCCAAAGGAGATACATTCATTGGGACATAAGGTCCCTCTTGAACAATCACATTGATTCTTGGATCAGAGGCTTCCATGAAGAACTTGACTCTTTACTTCTAGATTCAAAAAATCTCTTTCCTGCAGATGGAAAGTTTCATGGAGCTGAGCTCCTTACTTTTTTCTCCAGAACCTATAGTGTTGTAGTTTATATCCAACCCTTATTGGATCTTGTTCAGTTGTTAGTCCTTTTTGAACAACCTGGCTATAATACCACTTGAAAGTCAAGGGTTGCTACTCACCTAGAGAGGGGGGATTAATAGGTAATTCACTAAGTTTTTTTATTCTTGTTATTTTCTATTTAATTAGCATATAATAATAGTAAAGCACACAGAAAATCCACAACACACATAGATTTATAGTGGTTCCACCAGAATAGGTACATCCACTTTCCCCCTTCACCTATCTAGCAGAGAGCTAGCTTAGGCTAAACTTCTCTAACCCTTCCTCAAATCCTAAGATGTTATAGCAGAAGAACACATATTCCATATATATAACATCCATGAGTCTGAGACACTCATCCCAAGCTCCACCGTGATCCAATATATAACATCTTATCATATCTTCCACGATCTGATTTACCATTTTCGTCTGACCATTCGTCTGCGGATGATAGGCGGTGGAATACCTTAAATTGATACCCAACCCCTCATGTAAACTCTTCCAAAAGCGAGACGTAAATCTGGAGTCTCGACCTGATACAATGCTAACAGGAACTCCATGTAATCTAATGACTTCATCAAGGTATAACTCAGCAATCTTCTTCATAGAATACCCAGTCTTAAAGGCACAAAGTGAGCAAACTAAGTCAATCTATCAACTATCACCCAAACAGAATCATGCCCATGGGGAGATTTTGGTATACAGGTGATGAAATCCATTGAAATACTCTCCCATTTCCAACCTGGAATATCAAGCGGTGTCAGTTTACCAACGGGTCTTCTGTGGTCAGCCTTAACACGCTGACAAGTGTTCTATAATGCGGGGGCATATTGCCCTATAATACTAGAGCGGGTGCTCGATAGTGCGGAGGCATGATGCCCTGCAGTGCGGGAGGAGGTAGCTCTACAACGTAGGGGCATGTTGACCTATAGAGCGAGAGCGGGTGCACTGTAGTGTACGGCATGATGCCCTACAACATCAGTACTCAGTAGTTCGGGGGCATGATGCCCTATAGTACGGGAGCGGGTGCTCTGTAGCACAATGCAAGAGCGTGTGCTCTGTAGCGCAGCGTGGGAGAGGGTGTTCTACAATGCTGGGGCATAGTTGTTTATTGTGCGGGAGCGGGTGCTCTATAGCATGGGGGCATGAAGCCTTGCAGCGCAGGAGCAGATTGTTCTTCTTTATAGACGGATTGTGCTTCCTGAAGTCGGAAAGCCTATTGTTTGGTGTCGATGATTAAGTCTGTGATTTTATCCATGAGAATTTTACTTCAGGAGATCGTTACTTTTAACAAAGTAAGAGGTAGTTGCAGTAATCAAAACGCACATGTGTGTGAAGTAGTTTGTTAGAAGAAAATAATGACACAGAAAAATGTGAGGCGTCAAGTTTTGCACGCTCTACTAAGGGAGAGCCCCCTTGCTCAAGATCTTTGCTTTACCCATATTGGAGAGCTGTGTTGTCCTGAGCTTCATTACAAATCTTAGCCCAAATGTCACCAACAGTAGGAATACAAAATCTACCCCTATATTTCAAAGTATCTAACTCATCAAAAGAAAAATCAGGTAGCTCTCCCTTCTAAGTTCTATTCTAGAGATGCAACAAATCAGGGTCATCCTTCTGGTGTACTCTGATAAGGGAAATCTAAGAGGGCTCTTCTGCTTCCAAACTAACAGGCACATTACTACTCCCAACTTTAATGTCCCTCAACAAGAATTCTTCCACAAGGGACTGCACAGATAGATTGAAGATTTTGGCGATCTCCCTACTCAAAGCATCGGCTACTACATTAGCCTTTTCTTGATGATACAGAATCTCCACTTCATAATCAGCCACATACTCTAACCACCTACACTAGCACAGATTTAGCTCTTTTTGAGTGAAGACGTACTTCAAAATCTTATGTACTGTGTAGATCTTGCACAAAGCGCCATATAGTAAATGTCTCCATATCTTCAACGCATAAATTACAGCAACAAACTCTAAATCAGGTGTAGGATAGTTTCTTTCATGAATATTTAATTGCCTTGATCCGTACGCGATCACCTTTACTTCTTGCATCAAAAAACAACCAAGCCCAATGTGTGATGCATCCACATACACAGCGTACTCGACTCGTTCAGTAGGTAAAGTTAAAACTGGAGTAGTGCACAATCTCTTCTTCAACTCTTGGAAGACTTCTTCACAATTATCGCTCCAAATGAACGCGGTGGTCTTCTGTGTAAGTCTAGTTAGAGGAGCAGACAACACAGAGAACCCTTCGACGAATCTTCTATAATTACCAGCCAGACCTAAGAAGCTCCTAATCTATTTAGGAGTAGAAGGACTCTTCCATTCCATCACAGTAGAAATCTTTGTCGGGTCTACCGAGATACCATCTTTGCTCACAACATGGCCCAGAAAAGACACCTGGGGTAACTAGAATTTGCACTTACTCAGCTTGGAATAGATCTTGTGCTCCATCAGGGTTGACAAAACTAAACACAAGTGTTGAGTTTGCTCCTCAACACTGCGGGAATACACGAGGACGTCATCTATGAACACAATCACAAAACGGTCCAAGAAATCTTTGAACACTATATTCATTAAATCCATGAAAGCAGAGGGTGCATTTGTCAAACTAAAGTACATCACCAAGAACTCAAAATTCCCGTGCCGGGAACAAAAAGCTGTTTGTGGTATATCAGCCTCACGGACCCTCAACTGGTAGTAGTCTGAATGAAGGTCAATCTTCGAAAACATAGCGCATCCCCACAACTGATCAAATAGATCATCAATCCGAGGCAACAGATATCTGTTCTTGATGCTAACCTTATTTGACTCCCGATAATCTATACAGAGCCTCAAGGAACCGTCTTTCCTCTTTACGAACAAAACATGGGCACCCCACGGAGAAGAACTCGGCCTAATAAAACCACACTACAACAACTCATCCAGCTAAGTGCGCAACTCTTCTAACTCAAGCGGAGCCATACGGTATGGTGACTTAGCAATAGGGTGAGTACCTGGCTCGAGGTCTATCATAAACTCCACCTCTCTCTCAGTAGGAAGTCCTGGAAGACTATTAGGAAAGACATCTGGAAACTCTCGCACCAGCGAGATATCCTCAAGATGTGGTGTAACAAAAGTTGTTTCCAAAGCAGAAATAGACATGAGATACGCCTTGCAACCAAACTCTAGAGCTCGATAAGCATGTACCGCAGAAATAAAGAGGGAACCCTTGCCCTGAAAACCATAGACACTCATAGGTTGGACATTGTCCATCTTGAAGTCCAATCGCTTTGCCTTGCAATGGATGCTCGCATCATACTTGGACAACTAGTCCATGCCCAAAATCACATCGAAATCTGCCAGATCCAACCCATCAGATCCGCGAAGGCTAGGAAATCAGCTAGACAAATAGGGCATCTCTGAACTCCTTGATGTGATATCAGCAGATCTCTGGAGGGAAGCTTGACGTTGATGAAATTTCCTAATTGATCCACGTTCATACGATGTTTATCTACGAAACTCCATGCCACAAAGGAATGGGTGGCATAGGAATAAAAAAGAACGCACGCCTACCTATTCTTCACCTTAAACTCCCCTAAAACCGTAACATACATAACTAAACTAACGAAAACTAGGACAAATAATGGAGAGTAAAAGTTAAACTAGAATCTAACCTGATATCACTTGGGTAGAGGTCTGAGCTTCCTCCCTGGTCACCAAATTTAGCTTTTCTTTCCCTTTGTCCTTGTTTGGTGGCAGCAGCAGATCCCAAAGCGGGGCAGGCTGTAGTGGGGTCTGAACCACAGGGCATGAAGACTTCAGGTGCCCCTTATGCTAGCACTTGAAGCATGCCTTATCCTTCGACTAGCAATGACTCACGTCATGTCCCTTCTTTATACAGAACGAGCATACCAGATCTCGTTTATATGCACCTTTGATGGCTAGCACCTATTGCTGCTTCAGAGTGGCAGTCCTTGAAACAACTTTCATAAGGGTGGCCAGATCGACCACAAAGGCTACATATTTCTCCACTTTTCTTTTTCGAAGATGGGCCAAATGCCCTAGAGCTTCCATCCCCAACACCTTTTCTCTTCTCTTTTCTCGCTGCGGCACCTCAATCCTTGATGATCTCAATCACCTCTACTTTCAATACGGCTTCCACTGCCTCAGCATAACTTTAAGCCCTATAAGCGCATGCCCACTACTAGACATCGTTTCGTAGTCCTCTGAGGAAGCGCTTCACTCTTCCTGCCTCCAAAGTTACCATATCTAGAGCAAATCTACTCAATTTACTAAACTCAATCTCATATTCGGTCACCGTGAGCTGTCTCTACTTCAAATGCATGAAATTATTCATCAAGCGGTCCTGCTCGACCGAGGGTAGAAACTTCTTAAGCAGCATCTTCTTAAACGATTCCCATGATCATCCTTCATTTAGGCTCTCCTTTTCCTGAATCCACTAGCTCTTTGCCAGTCCTTTAAGCTGATAGGCTACAATCATTACCTTCTGGGCTTCTGCAATCCCCGAGTACGAGAACATTTCCTCGATAGCGATGATCTAATTATCCAAATCCATAAAGTAGGCTCTCCCATCGTAAGTGGAAGGTCCCAATCACTCTAAGTGTGAAATAAAATTCATATCTAGTGGTAGCGTAACTGGGGACACTAGAGGATCAGGGGTATCGGGTACGGCTTGACCTCTGATAAGATCTTGTATAGAGGGTTGCTGCGCGGTAGCAGCAGACAACAAAGACTGAATTTGCGATTGCGCGCAACTACTTGCCTTGACAGAGCTTCGTTGCTCTGACGGAGATTCTCGATCAACGCATCTCTTTGCTCACCTGATGACTCACCCTCTGACTTGGGAGTAGACCTAGTCACAATACGCTTTGGCGGCATCTCTAAAAGGGAAAACGAACAACTCGTCAAAATCCTAGCTTACAACTAGGCCACACAGCTTAGTTCAGACCATACTTAAAAGACACTTGCTTATGCTACAACTTGCTCTGGGATTTTATAATGATGTTATGTCCTACTTAGGATTATATCCTCTCATCCTATTGACTTATGTGCCTATGATATGGATGCCTGGATTCTTTATTCCTATTTAAAATCATGTGTGTACATGCGTCATCTTTTAAACGTTAACTTAGCATGCATGCTTATGCGGTGATATGCTATATTTGCAGTGTTATGCATCCTAAAATGGACTTAATGCATGTTATGAGCGTCATACACATGAAATGTTTTGCATCCTATACTACATAACATTGCATGCAACGAGAAAAGAAAACTTGCTAATGGGCACCCATGTGATGGTGGTTATGTATCCCATACTACATAACCGTCACATGTTGCCACCTATGGTGGATTCATATACAAACACATATTATTCATCACATACTACATAATATGCCTCGTATAGTTCTTTTCATGCTATTAGTGTAGTGACTATGCTTCGGCTAATACGTACTGATGACACATCGATGTGTGTATACAAATGAAAGAAATCAAATCTACAACAGATTGGCTCTTTCAACCAACTTGTCAAACAAACCTCCCTATGATACCAACTGTCACAACCTGCATTTTAACCACCTTCAAAGATATATCAGAATAAGGAAAAATGCGCGTCATGATGCCACGTCAGCAGAGAATAACTGCAGACGCTCAGACAAAACTCCTACTTGACATATGAAGAAAGATTTTTATGCTATTTAGAGAAAAATCCAGTTTAAGTTAAGCAGTTAGCCGTATCCCTCTGCTTAGTGGCTCATCTAGTCTACGGGTAAAATAGTTATATGCTGCAGAAAATAATTATTTTATGAGATTAAACATCCTACATGAGTGTAAACGTCCCCGATGGACAACTCATAATATACAAGACACTGGATTTATAATAAGTATAACTAAAAGTCTTTACGCTAACCAGAAAGTAGTGACTTAATTTTGAAAGGGATGGCATGTATGATATAAAAATAATAGGGTTTTATAAGTTAAAAATATCTAACATGCAGTCCTAGCATAAAACATCCCAGAGAGCAAGTAATCTAATTCATCATAAAGAAAACAACTAGCAGCTAGCAAAGTATCTAAAATCAACTATCATGTGGGCATCAACAATCTGACACGAACCCACATAAAACAAAAGTATGTCTGGACTAGGTAAAGAAACTAAAACAACAAACCACCTCGCTATGGCGAGGTGGAAACCACAACCAACACTACTGCCCAGGAACTCCAAAACCAGCTCCACTACCTGCTAAAGCTCCGAACCTGAGGCATTCCAAAGATAGAACACCCCAGCAAGAATATATAAGCGGTGGCAGAAAAAGTAAGCCAAAAGTAAACAAATATCAAAAAGGGGTACCAGCCCAAGACCAAAAGTACTGAAGTAAAGTATAAGGTAAGGTACCAAAATAAAAAAAGATCACTTACTTGAATCGTCACGTACAACAAATAACAAGAGATGCACGAGACTAAAAATTTGGAAAGCATGATTAAATCATAAGAAAGAATTCTCAAAACTTTATTATCCACATGTGGTCAACTCTACACAAAAACACAGGTGAGGTGGTCGCTCATCCGGACACAACCTCACAGATATAATATCTGTCTAACTGCGTGGGAGATTCATACACTCCACCATTCACCGCAGATGCCCAAATACCCGGTAAATTTCCACAAGGTATTAATAAAGGGAACAAACCTTGCGGCAGTGGTTAAGTCCACTAACACCCACAACAAAGGAAAACCATCATATAAATCTCAAGACTTGGCACATCGGATTCTATTAGACATTTTAGATTTAAGAAGCGGTTGATCAACCTTCAGGAAGGATTCACAATGCTAGAAAAAACTCTATCACGTCCTACATAATTGTTAAGAGACGGCTAAAAGAGCAAGATTCAATTACATCATCAAAGCATATACTACATTACAAGGTTAGAATAACGAAATCAAGAACATGATAATACATGTGGATTTAAACAAAGAATTAAGACAACATTATAATCAGCAAGTTATAAAAGACAACGACAAAAGAAGTTAGAAATTTCAGTTGATCGGGAGAAAGGATTGAAAAGGGGAGTGTAACCACCACTTGCCTCGATTTTGTCGGAAAAACTCTGTTGGGGCTGCGGTCCGGAATCGCCCCCGCGCTGCGGTGCTATGCGGTAATGGCTTAACTGGCTGCCCCGTGGATCCGCCCGAGGACCTTTGATATAAATATTAGTATGCGCCTTTGACCTTCAGGCCGGTCTTTTGGTGCAGTTGGTAGCGCTAAGTCCTCTCAATTGGTATCAGAGGGAGGTTGCGGGTTCGAAACCCCGGGGTCATTTCCGGGGGGGGGGGGGATTGTTGGGGCTGCGGTCCGGAATCGCCCCTGCGCTGCGGTGCTATGCGGTAATGGCTTAACTGGCTGCCCCGTGGATCCGCCCGAGGACCTTTGATATAAAGATTAGTATGCGCCTTTGACCTTCAGGCCGGTCTTTTGGTGCAGTTGGTAGCGCTAAGTCCTCTCAAACTCTCCAAATCGCTTTTTGTCGTAGATCGGGGATAAAGAAGACGAGGGAAGTTGAAATCTAACAAAAGTAGCAAAAAGTAGAGGTTAGTGACAAACAAACTAATGAGAAAAACTCATGAAATGGGAAAGATTTTACCACGATGATGAAGCTCTCGCTGAGAGCTTTCAAGATCTATGATCGGTTCAAGATTTCGAGCACCGAAGCACCATAGGCGACTACCGGAAGAATCAAAGAAAGACTTTCTCTCTCTCGCTCACGCCACTCTAGTTCGAGAGGTGAACAAGAATTTGGTCAAAATGAAGAAGGAAGAAGAAGTAGGTATATATACAAAGTGTAATATTAGAATAACTGTACTTAAGAAAACGAACCAGGGTCGGCTGAACCGGGTATTTTCGAGACGAAGTATGGATTTCTCGAGTACTGAAGAGGGCTTCTCGAGAAATAAGGGAAACTTCTCGAGTAAAAGGTAAGCATTTCTCGAGTACTGAAGAAAGATTACTCGAGTAATGAAGAGGGCTTCTCGAGAAAGAGGCAGAGCTTCTCGAGAAAGAATAACATTTCTCGGGAATAGTCCCAGCTTCTCAAGAAATGAAGGGCAAAAATCCCGGGTACCAAACACAAGGATTTCTTGAGAACAGAATAGGATCTCTCGAGAACTAAAACGTACTTCTCGAGTACTATAAGGCTTCTCGAGAAGTAGCAAAACAGGACTCCTCGAGAACCTCAGGACTTCTCGAGAACAGAATAAGAATTACTCGAGCACAAAAAAAATACTTCTCGAGAACAACTATCGGGCCTCTCGAAAAACGAAGCATGCCATCTCGAGTATGAAGCCAGTTTCCCGAGAACAAGCTAGGGCTTCTTTAGAACTGAGCAGGGAAAAATTTAGAAAATTCAAATTGTCTATTATACCGGGAAAAAATGTCGACTCTACGAATTTAGCAGCAACGACAATGCTAGAATCCGATACACCATTCATGAGACACCAACATCAAATGCTTACTATAAGCATAAATATTACAAAACTTAATACACACGCCGAGACTCCAAAAATACTCGGGTCGCAATAAAACTGGACAAGCACAAAACCACAAAACTTCATCCTTTCAATCACGGAACACATTCAATCCAATCAACTTCCAAAAATCTGGTCAAAAAGACCCAACAGACGCAAAAACGCACTAACGGTGCAGTGCCGTCAACATGACGTTAAAAAGTAATGCCCTGACGTCATAAATATGACAATACTAAAAAAAATAATATTATAGGAAAATCGAGGGCGTTGCAGGAGGAGCCATCAATACTGAAGGCGGCATTTGAAGTGCTAGAGATGGAGATCCTCAACAAGGAAGGGAGGAAAGAGAAGATAAAAGTCAGTGGAGAGCTCAATCCCAAGGACCAGGAGGAGATCAGGGCGTGCGTGCAGAGGAATATCGCCATCTTCCCCTAGAGCGCATCTAACATGCCAGGAGTTTATGCGGACATTCCATCGTCTCAATCTTTACCCCAAGGCTCGTCCAATACAACAAAAGAAGAGATCCATCGCCTCCAAGATGGCCGATCCCATCAGGGAAGAGGTGGAGAAGCAGCTCAAGGCTGGATTCATATCTGCAAGAAAGTATATGGCGTGAGTAATATTGTAATGGTAAAGAAGGGAGAGTGAAAATGGAGGATGTGTGTAGACTTTTCCCTCTTGAATAACGCATGCCCTAAGTATTATTATCCTCTGGCTCGAATCGACGTGCTGGTTGACTCGGCCATCTGCTTTTCACTAATGAGTTTTTTATATGCAATTTCAGGGTATCCTCAATTACGCATGCACCCGCCGGATGTCAAGGATGTCACCTTTGTCACAGAGGATGGGTTCTTCTGCTTCAACATGATGCCCTTTGGATTGAAGAATGTAGGAGAAACTTACCAATGAATGATGGACCGAATCTTCCGGGAGCAGAAGAGACATAATCTCGAGGTTAATGTGGATGATAAGCCTGATGATCAAGAGCCAAGACCTCGGGTCCTACGTCTTGGATCTGGAGGAAACTTTTGGGACCATAAGGAAATACAAGGGTAGGCTCAACCCTCTGAAGTGTCTCTTCGGGGCCAATAGGGGAAAATTCTTAGGGCATCTCCTTACCCCATCAAGAGTGGAGCCCAATCCAGACAAAGTGAAGGCAATCTTAGAATTGGAATCTCTGAAGAATGCCAAAGAAGTCCAACTTCTCGCCGGCAAGCAGGACGGATTAAGCAGGTTCCTCTACTAGGATGGAGAGAAGTGCTCGCCCATCTTCCGAGCACTAAGAGGAGGCAAGAAATTTGAATGGACCACTGAATGCGAAGGAGATTTCCAAGCTCTAAAACAACAACTCTCCCATGCACCGCTACTCCAAGGGCCAAGAGAAGGAGAGGGTTTGTTCTTAAATCTAGGGGTGGGGGCTGGAGCAGTGAGTTCAGTTGTCATATGAGATGAAGGAAAGAGGCAGTTACCGATCTATTACGTGAGCAGGGTCCTGAAGAAGGCGGAGCTCAGATACCTATTCTTGAAAAGCTGGCATTTACCCTCATTATATCGGCCAGGAAGCTCAGGCCATACTTCCAGGCCCACTCAATCCGGGTGGTGATAGATCATCCTCTCTGCCGTATTCTTGAAGGGGTGGAACATTCTAGGAGATTGGCCAAATGGTAAATAGAACTCAGTGAGTTCGAACTTGCTTTTAATCCTCAGTTGGACTTTCTTTCCGAGCTTGGGGCAACCTCAGAAAGAGCGGGGATTGTGTACAACCTCAGGCTTGCAGAAGGCATATCAAGGAAGAGTGTTGAGTTTGGGGTGAGAGGTGTGAGAGTATTGTAGGGGCGAGTAGGCCCATAGGGTCAACTCACTGGTACTTTAAAGTTGAAAAACATAATGGGCGAGACAGGAACAACGTAGCAGGCGAGATGGCTCCCGCAGCGTGTGCTGACCTTTTGTGCGCGAGACACATCTCACAAGGCGGGGGACTCACGAGACGAGCAGATATCCTCCCCTCGCCTGCCGATTACTTTCTTACTCGCCATATGAGAAAAGATGTTTTCTACTTTCTTACCCCCATGGAGGGATTTTACTCTTTTACCCAAGGTAATTTTACCCTTTTGCCCTTTGTGGTCTGCATACCATTCAGAACAGCAGAGTTTGGCTATTGGAAGATCCAGCCCAGGGTATTTTGGTAATTTCTGATCGGTTCAGTTTGGTTATTACCAGGTCAAACTCTGAGGCTTATAAATAGACCGATAAGGTGCCTTGAAGAAGGTTGTTGACTCCTTTCTTATTCTTCCTCTAAGGCACCTAGATAAGCACTGGCTAGGGAGGTGAAGAACTTTTAATTCTTCCGGGTAAGAGGTGAGACCTCTAAGATAAAGACCATGGTCAGTTTTTAGCTCCCGAGACTCACGTCAAGGAAAGAATTCAGGAAGAGTAGGTGTCAGCTGTAACTCTAGATTCGAACTCTAGGAGAAGACGGGTTTCTGGCTTCAACAGACGTCAGCATGACTCAGCTCATGTGGACTTAGTAAATTCCAGACAATCTACACAGGAGTTGAGTGAAACCTTATCACTCAATGCAAAAGTACTTAGCTGAATTCTGCATCTTCAGGCATTGAATGAGTTGAGTGAGTCTTCATTACTCAATGCATATAGACTTTTATAGTCTAACAGCTTAGGCGTCGAGTGAGCCTTCATCACTCGACGCTTCTTGACTTAGTTGAATGTCTCTGTATGAAGGCATTGAGTGAAGTTTCTTCCCTCAACGCTTCTGTCCTTTGCCTAGCTTCTTAATGAGGTGTTTAGTGGCCTTTTTTCACTCAACACTTCTAAACTTAGATAGAATTTCATTTGAGTAGGCATTGAGTAAACTGTCTTCAATCAATGCTTGTCCTTAGAAATATTTCTTATTGAGTATGAGTTCAGTGAACTGCCTTCACTCCATGCTTTTGTCCTTAGGTATATTTCTTAACATCAACATTAAGGATTTGACTGCATGTGATTCTATCAACGCTTTTAGGCTTCTTTAGTGTTGAGTGATCTAATTCACTCAACGCTTCTGGACTTAGACAGATTTCTTATCTACACCTTTGTGGCTTTGACTACTTGAGCTTCTGTCAATGCTTTTAGCCTCTTGGCATTGAGTAACTGCCTTCACTCGACGCTTCTGGACTTAGCCAGATTTCTGCTTTGCGAGCATCCTGTCTTGAGTCCATCTGTCATTATTAATCAAAGTACCTATCAAATTAGTGCAATAGAAAACAACTTGCATATATTGTACTTAAAGTATGCATCAGATATAATAATGTGTATTCTATTGTCCTATGGACCTTCTTAAAATCTAGCACATTATGATCAATGGACCCAACACCTGGTATGATACATCTATATAAATATGAAAACCTTCCTTCCTAGATGGAAGGGTAAGGATTAGAGCAGAAGTAAGGAGAACCTTCAACTCTTGGAATGCAGCCTCATACTTGGGTGCCCACACAAAAGGTACACCCTTCTTCATTAGAGAAGTTAGGGGAAGGGAGATCTTCAAAAATTCTTCCACGAATATATAAGAATAACCAACAAGTCATGCATGTATTCCATGTAATTCAAAGGAAGCCACTCCTTAACTACTCTCACCATGGCAGGAGCCACTTTTAACCCTGCACTATAAATCACATGGCCAAGAAATGTGACATCCGAGTACTAGAATTCACACTTGCTAAACTTGGCAAACCACTGATGCACCTTTAACTTTTCGAGTACCAAACCAAGATGTTATGTATGATCCTACTCCGACCTCGAGTAAACTAAAATGTCATCGATAAACAAAATCGCGAAAAAATCGAGGTAGGGCTCAAATACTAGGTTCATCATACTCATTAATGCGGACGGGGTATTTTTGAGCCCAAACGGCATAATAGTACACTCATGTAGGTCATACCTTGAGTTGAAAACTGTCTTCAGAATATCCTCTTCCTAAATCATCAACTGATAATACCCTGATCGCAAATTTAGCTTGGAGAACCAATGTGCTCCCACAAGCTGATTGAAAAGTTCATCGATCCTAGGTGAAGGGTAGGTGTTTTGCATCATCTACCTCTTAAGCTCTGGTAATCGATGCAAAGCTATAAAGATCCATCCTTCTTATTCACAAATAGGACGGGGGCTCCCCAAAGGGATAACTGGGGAAAATAATTGCAAAGTCTACTAACTCCTACAATTATACCTGAAACTCTGTCAATTCCTTTGGGCCATTCTATATGGGACCCAAGAGACAAGTATGGCACCCAGTATCAGCCTAATCAGGAAGTCAACCTCCCAAGGCGGGGAAATTCAGGTGCTTCTCAGAGAAAACATCGAGAAAATCCTGAACCACTCAAACGTTATCCGGGCTATCTCTACTTTCTTTAATCAAAAATTAATCATATAGACCTTGACCCCTGCTTATAGGGCTTGATGGTCTGAATAGAAGAAAAAAAAACTTGTAGCACAAGACTAATACCTTGAAAAGTAACCTCTGAATATATATATGTTTTAGAGTTATTTGCTTTATCATGAATTCAATCCTTGCATGATGCCAGTCCAGTCATGTCATTCCCGGAATGAGATCAAAATTGATGGAGATGATGACCCATGACATATTGATGATGGTGTCGTCATGCTGACGAGTTCTATATTTATAGTGTTTTTCGGACTCATCTACGCAAGTTTTCACGCATTTGCACTTCACTTTTAGTATTTTATCATTGTTATTTCTTTCATTCAACTTTTCACGCTAAGTGCTTTGTTTTGGCCCATTGTGGTGTGCGTTTGCTCACTCTTATGTTGAGGGTAAGTTCTGTGAGCTCCTCGCACTTGTTGTTTGATCTTTTTATTTATTTGGAACCTCAAGGGGCTTTGCTTCAGTTGATTTTATTGCTGTGTAGGTAGTCGGGACGTCCCGAATTCCATTTCCTGGCCCTGTGTAAAACGCACGGTCCTGCGAATTGGTTCTCGCACTGTTTCAGCTTACTCGTGCGTTGTACACAACATTTCTGTGGACTTCTATTTCTACCCGTGCGTTTTGTTCCCGCGCGTTTTAGGCCAAACCGTGCGAGAAGGAATCGCACGGTCTGCACATTTTCTCTTTATTCCTGCATTCTAGGGTAAATTGTCTGTTTCCTTCACGGACGGGCAAACGCGATCGTGCACGAGTAAAACGCACGGTTCCCAAATTTTACCCTATTTTCCACGCTTTGTGTTTACCCGTGCGATTTCCTTCACGCACAGGCGGAAGCGCCCGTGCGCGAGTAAAACGCACGGGTCAACGCATCTTCTTCCGCGATCAGATCTGCAAGTTAATAACGCACGGTTAGCGCACGGTCGTGCGCGTGATCGTGCGTGACCATTTTTTTGATCTTTTTCTATTTAAGCGCAGATTTTCAGCCATTATGAGAACTTTGTTTCCAGCCATACCTACCGTGATTTTAGGGCGAAACTTCGCCGTTCCACCAAGGAGAGGAGATTCGGGCAAGCATTCAACGCCAAATCCAAGCCAGAGCTTCCTCTCGGCCGTCTCCTTCAACCCATAAGCTCTATTGAAAGCTTTGGTTCCATAGCCAACCAGTGATGGGAAGCTTACAACCTTCTTCCAGCATCGTGACACGAAGAAGACGGGTCCATTGGAAGGTAGTGACAGACTTCTCTACCCCAGACGCAGTTGAGGACCGAGCTTTGATGCAGATTGACAACCCGGCGTTTCCTTCCGCGAACCCGCAGCAGGACTTCAGATTCGGTCGAACTCTTGCCTTGTACTTCCTTTGTTGTTGTTTATGTGTACTTAGGACTTTATTTTAGATGTTGATGTGCTCTTTAGTGTAAACTTTGTAAGGTTTATGTCTATTTAAATCTTGCCTTGTTTTACCGCTTTAGTTGCTTGAGTTGCACCTTTATTTCCATCCGCCACCGCATCTGTTCTTGTCGCACTAGTGGTTGTTAGTGGCATGCGCAGCGAAGAGGTGCTTATGACCCTCATATTCCTTTGTTCTTACGCTTGCCTACTCGCCCATCCGCCTAGCGATTCGGTGCATAGCGGGCCGTGTAGTCTTCCATCTCGCTTGGAGAAGCATTGCATAACGACATTGCATAGGAGTAGTTGTTAGCTTTTTACTTTATTTTTCAAAAAATATCAAAACCCACCTTATTTAACTCCGACCTAAGGACTTCAATCTCAAGTCCTCTTCGAAATTAACTCCACCTTATTGTGTTCCTTGAGAGATCGATAGTTGGAGAAATTTGCCCATTTTATATTACTTGTGCGACCGGTACACTTGCCATCACATTCGCATCAAGTTTTTGGCGCCATTTCGGGGATCGAACCCGAGTCACCCGCGTGACAGGAAGGAATACTAACCACTATACATACCTGTGGTGGACGATACCTTGCTAGGCAAGGATTTATTTTGTGGTGAGATGAGCTAGGATTAGTGCTCCTCCTCTTCTTATTTCCTGCTTCCTATTCTTGAGTTTTTCAGGTATTATTATGTAGGTAGAGGGGTAACTACTCTATCTCCATATCGGTACTCGTTACTGACATAGATAATGGAACAATTACCTATGCACTTTTCTTTTCATCGGCCCATTAGCTAGAACTATATAGAATTTAATAAGTCCTGCTGCGATGACAATAACCCTAGTACTTATCTTTCTTTTTCTGCATTTTTTTTATGTCTGTTTAGTTTTATTATTTTTTTGTAGTTTGTATATTTTTCTTTGGTTTTTACGGAGCTCACCCCTGCAGGTAATCAAGACAACTTCGTATTAGCGGGGTTGTGATTCTTCGTATGGCGGGCCTGCTTCTACTTTTCACGCGTCTTTTGGTATGCTTACTTGTTGTGCATTGGGTAACCTCTTCCCTTAGCTCTATCTGATTTAAATTTCAATATCATGTGATGCGTAGCTTAGTTTAAGTCTGGGGGAGAGCTGTATTATTACCTTTTGCATGCGCATAATTCATGTGCATACTAGAAACTTTTATATTTTTATTTTGATTAGTTCATTGCATCGCACACCACTACACCCACTTGAGTGCGTGCTTAGATGTTAGCGTATTGCGAGTTAAACTCATTTCTTTGTTAGATTCGAGAAAATTATTGTGCAAGCTTAGGATTGTAGGACAGAGTAAAATGTTGACCTTGTTGTGCTTCTAGTCAACTGCTCTAGTCTCGTGTAGAAATTCGAGTAGATTTAATTTTTCTGTATGCTTATAGTTTTTTATTTTTCTATTTGCGTAAAGATACTTTTTATTCTACTCAAAAGTTGGTGAATCCAGTGTGAATCGAACAGTAGTGTAGGAATGTGTGTAGCCGTCATTAGACTCGTTTTGCTCGAGTTGGGAGGAAGGATCATCTTTCTCGGTGGCTAAGAACTTGGCCCAATCTACTCTCGAAGCATTGGCACATGGTTAGTCTAGCGTGAGCGTGATGTAGGCGATCATTTTGGCCCGGTTGAGCTTTGTACCATTCCTAAAGTCTTATCCTTGCTAGCCCCGTTGTGCCTACCCTTATTTTGATTCAGCTCCACCTTCATTCACTAAAGCCTCATAGCCGATCCTAGTCGCACACCCAAGTCGAGCTCTAGTGTTTTATATTATCATTTTAGGTGCTGATGTTGTGAAATTATTTGTGAATATGTGGATTTTCTCCAAGGTTATATTTGCTGAAACTGTAGAAATAAAAAGTTGATAAAAAAATATGTTAAAAAGAAAAGTGAAAAGAAAAAGAATGATTGAAATCCTTTTAGAGATGTGATTATATTTGTGGTAGGCGTTGCACACTCCCATATGTTAAAAGTTAAGTCTGGGGGTGTGGTGTACCCGTGCGTATTTTGGTTTAGCAGAGGGATTCTTCTTAGGTTAGCTCATTTGGGGTAGGTTCATAGCCTTCCTGTTTATCATTGTTTACCTCACCATAACCCAAGCCCCATCTCTTATCGTAAACACCTGCAGATTCGCGCTTGAGTCAAACTAGTGCCGTGGAGAGAGTGTGAGCGGGAAAGCGTATGGTCCCCAACATTGGTGGATTCCTTTGGAGGTGATCCTGAGCCCCAGTCTTTGGCAAACTCACCATAGTGGCCTGCCTGCTTTCTTCCTACGCGTGACCGAGGGATTCACTGTGATTCTATTTTTGAGTTGTAATAAAATTTTTATACGCAATGTGAAAAGTCTATACTATTTTACATTCTTAGAAATTTCTTCTATTATATTTGTACACGTACGAGCATGCAACTTTGCATGGTACTTTATATCGCAATTTCCATGTTAGCTAAAACATTTTCCCTATCTACATTGATTTTGTTTGCTCGGGACGCACAAATAGTTAAGTCTTGGGGTGTGATGAGTCTGATATTTATAGTGTTTTTCGGACTCATCTGGGCTAGTTTTCACGCATTTGCACTTCACTTTAAGTATGTTATCATTGTTTTTTTTTTCTTTCAGATTTTCACGCTAAGTGCTTTATTTTGGCCCATTGTGGTGTGCGTTTGTGCACTCTTATGTTGAGGGTAAGTTCTATGAGCTACTTGCACTTATTGTTTGATCTTTTTCTTTATTTGAGACCTCTGGGGGTTTTGCCTCAGTTGATTTTATTGCTATGCAGGTGGTCGGGACGTCCCAGATTCCATTTCCTGGCCCTGTGTAAAACGCACGGTCGTGCGAATTGGTTCTCGTACGGTTTCAGCTTACTCATGCAATGTACACAACATTTCTGGGGACTTCTGTTTCTACCCATGCATTTTGTTCCCGCACGGTTTAGGCTAAATCGTGTGAGAAGGAATCGCACGGTCTGCACATTTTTTCTTTATTCCTGCATTCTAGGTTAAATCGTGTGTTTCTTTCACGCACGGGCAAACATGCCTGTGCCCGTGTAAAATGCACGGTTCCCCAGTTTTACCCTTTTTTTTATTCTCTGTGTTTACCCGTGCGATTTCCTTCACGCATGGGCGGAAATGCCCGTGCGTGAGTAAAATGCACGGGTCAACGCATCTTCTTCCGCAATCAGATCTACAAGTTAATAACACACGGTTAGCGCACGGTCGTGCGCGGGACCGTGCGTGACCATTTTCTGATCTTTTTCTATTTAAGCGTAGATTTTCAGCCATTGTGAGACCTTCGTTTCTAGCCATCCCTCCTGCTATTTTAGGGAGAAACTTCACCGTTACACCAAGGAGAGGAGATCTGGGCAAGCATTCAACGCCAAATCCAAGCCAGAGCTTCCTCTTGGCCATCTCCTTCAACCAATAAGCTCTTTTAAAAGCTTTGGTGCCATAGATAACCAGCGAAGGGAAGCTTGCAACCTTCTTCTGTCATCGTGACATGAAGAAGACGGGTCCATTGGAAGGTAGTGACAGCCTTATCTACCCCGGATGCAGTTGAGGAACGAGCTTGGACATGGATTGACAACTCGGCGTTTCCTTCCGCGAACCATAAGCAAGACTTCGGATTCGGTCAAACTCTTGCCTTGTACTTCTTTTGTTGTTGTTTATGTGTACTTAGGACTTTATTTTAGATGTTATGTGCTCTTTAGTGTAAACTTTGTTAGGTTTATGTCTATGTAAATCTTGCATTTTTTTACCACTTTAGTTGCTTGAGTTGCACCTTTATTTCCATCCGCCACCGCATCTGTTCTTGCCACACTAGCGATTGTTAGTGGCATGCACACCGAAGAGGTTCTTATGACCCTCATATTCCTTGGTTCTTACGCTTCCCTACTCTCTCATCCGCCTAGCGATTCGGTGCATAGCGGCCCGTGTAGTCTTCCATCCCGCTTGGCGAAGCATTGCATAGCGGCATTGCATAAGAGTAGTTGTTAGCTTTTTACTTTATTTTTCCACAAATATCAAAACCCCTCTTAGTTAACTCCGACCAAAGGACTTCAATCTCAAGTCCACCTCGAAATTAACTCCACCTTACTGTATTCCTTGAGAGATCTATACTTGGGGAAATTCGCCCATTTTATATTACTTGTGCGACCGGTACCCTTGCCGTCACAATTGCATCACATGCTTATGCAAGATCCCTAGCCCTCTCCAATCAAAGACTTGCAGCGCTGCAGAGACATTGTTGATCGACGCTACAACCTTTGCCCTCGGTGCAAGACTTTCTCTTGATGCTTTTATTGCTTATGTTAATTTTATTATTTATTTGCTTTAAAATCTTGACTGTATTTATCCAGATTCTCATTTTCAATTTGTCCTGCGCTAAGCCATTTTATGTTTTAAATTTGGCTGCATATAGCCTGGATTTTTGTTAGCCTTATATAAGGCCATGTGTTGTTGGAATTATTATTATTGAATGAAATAAGAAACCTTAAAATTTGAATTGAGATTCCCCCCTCTCTTGTTTCCCTCCTTGGTCGCCGGCCCTCTCCCTCTTCCCTCTTATGGTTCAGCCATAAATCTCCCCTCTCCCTTCCTCTCTTCTCCACCACAACACCACTTTTCTCCTCTAATACTCCTTGCAACTCGACGGTTCCCTCCCTAGAAGATTTCGGCCACACCTTGGCTTCTCACATAGGTTCGGCCAACCATGTTCCTTCCTTCTTGGTGGAGTTCGGCCAAGGACAACATTTACTGCAACGAAGAGCCTTCTCGGCATGAAATGAGGAAGGAGGACGAGTTTATCTCCGTTTGGTGTGACTCCGGCGGAACCGTAGAATAACAAACAATTTTAGTTCTCGGAATCCTCTTCCGATTGGGGCAACAAAATTTCTAATTTTGAGTGTTTCCCTCTTAGATAAATCCTGCAGTGGTTTACTTTGGCATTGTTTGCTAATCTTGATTTCATCGTGGTTTTGATCCAAATGATTTTTGTTGCTTTCTCTTGATCTATTTAAATTCGTGAGGATTTGAGCACCCATTTTATTTTTGTTGGGAGAGATCTAACTTTTTCTGAATCGTTACTTTTCGGTGGATCACTTTTTGTACAACACACGCTCGACCAGATCGGGTAGATCCTTTTCTCTTGAGAGAATATTAGCTAATAGCTTCTATTTGATCTCTAAGGGTGTGGCGAACCCGTACGTTAGCATTGGAATAAAAATATCGCAAATCGGGTGTGCTGTGTTTTATTTGTGCGAGCGTAGAATTCGAATGTGAGAGAGAGATCTTCGATGTCATTTGTTCGTGTCGGTTCGTCGGGTGATATGGCCTGCATAAAAAATCTGTAATCCTCAACAAAGATGTAGGGCTTTCAAATAACTTGCCACCAATTTACACCTCCATATTATACTTAGTAGATAACATTAACTCTGATTTGTTTGGAAGGAAAACTCTCCTTGTGACTCCGTTAAAGTGTTTCACATCATCTAAATCCTCTACAAAGTCCACTAAGACTAACAAGTGGGTGGCACCATTATTAAAAAAACTGTGGGCGAGCCTCCCAGTAATTGTCATGAATCTTAGGTGCATAGGGGAATTAATTTGGAATTAAGATTAAATAGTTTCAGACAACCACAAGAATTTTTAAGTAGGACATTGAAATTAAATTGCATTGATACCTGCAATGACGTCCTACAGGTCCCTCTCCTAAGTCAAGTCCAATGCAAACACTTACTCTCGAGTAGGACTAGGATTCCTGCCTTGTGGTTCACTTCCTCGACCTCATCCTTTCCCCTGCTGAGCTACTAGTGGAACCATGAGACAATTTGGGGCATTCTATTATAGTTGTAGTCAATTGGCTCGAATATGGCCTAGTTGGTGATAATAGTAGCAATTCCCCGGGTAAGGCTCTCTGAGTTGCTAAAATATTTGAGCTTGCCGGGGTGAGGGTGAAAGACTTTATTTCAAGAGCCTAAACACCTAGAGGGGGGGGGGGGGGTGAATAGGTTCTAATCCTTTTTAAATTCTTTTTAGGCAAATAGTTAGATGAATCTTCAGCACAGATTATTCAATACATAGAATATAAAACACATCACAACATACACCAGATCTATAGTGGTTCCCTAAGATATGGGTATATCCTCTTTCCCCCTTTGCCTATCTAGTAGATAACTGGATTCAGTCTAACTTCCTTCCACTGGCTCGGATCCGCAGATCTTACAATCTCAGAACCAAAATGATTCCTACAGCTTAGACTTAACCAAGTCCTACCTCAGATTCTTCCCCAGAATCCTACCTCGGGCCTTAGCCCTACCTCAGCCTTTATATCTAGGCTTACAACTCCGACTTATCACAAGTCCTACTCCTCAATCTATCATCCCTACCTCAGCCTTTATAATTTTAGGCTTACAACTCAGATCTAATAATAGATCTTATAAGAAATTGAATGTATTAAGAAATAGAAACATTCACAAGCAAGACTTCTCTGTTGGTGTACCCTTCTTGATCAGTTCTTGAATGAACTGACCCTTCTGATCCAACCTGACTTAGCTTTCCAAAGCTTCTTGATAGAACCAAAATAAGGTGGATCTTCTCTTGTTGTTGAAGTTGATCTTCAGTCTGCTTCTTCCTTAAATTCAGATTGAAATCTGAATCTTACTTGCAGGAAACTCTGGATCTGCCTTCGTAAGGGTTTCCCCTGTTCTTATTGAAGAAATTCTCTCGTTTTTCCCCTCTTTTTTTTAATCGATCATCCTCTGGTTGTTACAGATCTTACTCATATTTAGAGATTTCTCTACGGTTAACGGCTGATCCGGTGTATAACAAACTTCTTACAGTTCTGACAGAGGTGTCAGACCGGTTGGATATGACAGTTGTCAAGTAACTAGACATGTCAGTAGATTCTTCAAAGTTATTTCAACTCAGTACAAATCACTCAGCAGACTGATTCATATGTGTCGACACATATAGGCTAAGTGTCGACACAAGTCTTCATGGTGTCGACACAATACTCCAAGTGTCGACACAATCATACTTCTGATTCTCGAGACTTCTTCTATTGTATGTGTCGACACAAGTCCTGTGTGTCGACACAACAACTTCTTGTCTCGACATATCTGTTGCAGACAGATAGCATTAAGTGTTTGTCAAATGGCGTTGAGTGTGTGTCGACACAAGTCTTGTGTGTCGACATAACTACTTCAAGTGTCGACACAGTTATTGCTGGCAGATGGCGTTGAGTGTGTGTCGACAGCGTTGAGTGTGTCCAAAAGGCATTGAGTGTGTGTCGACACAAGTCTTGTGTGTCCACACAATTACTTCTGGTGTCGACACAGCTTTTGAGTGTCGACACAGCTTCAGCTTTAAATGTCGACACAACTTCTGCTTCAGGTGTCGACACAATTCTGGGTGTCGACACAGGTCCTTCTTTAAGTGTCGACTTAGCTTTGAGTGTCGACACAACTTCTTCATTAGTGTCGACACAACTTCAGGGTGTCGACACAACTTCTTCATTAGTGTCGACACAGTCGCCTGGGTGTCGACACATCTTCTTCACAAGTGTCGACACTTGTACTTAGAAAATTTCTTCAAATTTTTAAACCTGCACAATGTAACTCAAACATCTATGAAATACAAATTGATGCATATCATTGACTAAGATGAGACTTTCTTTAAATATGGTACACAATTTTTAATGTACCCAATAGAGGGCAATGCTAGTTATCGGGTTGGCTGCTCCAATAAGAAATTTGAACGGAAACCTCTGTCACCTCCTCTCTTATTTCCTCCTCTACCCCTGATAGGTTGCATCCTCCTAATAGGCCCTACTTCTAGGGCATCCTCTACTGGTCTCTTCCGTCTCGTCAGGACCCCTAGGTGGTCTGCCTCCAGTCTCTTATCAATCTCTATAATCTGATCAAGGATCTAGTCAGCTATAAAAAGGAGGCCCTATTGGATCTGTTGACCAACCCTCGAGATGGGGTGAATAAGGTTTCAAAAATATTTATAACTAAAATGAATTTCAGCAAGGCAACATATTATGAAAGCTGCCGCAGGGTGGTAGACCTCTACTACGTAGTGGTAGGTCACAGAAACACAAGTTCGGCAGGGCAACATGTTCTGGAAGCTATTGCGAGGTGGTAGACTTTTACCCTGCGCCGGTAGGTTACAGAAACACTTTTCCCCATAAATTTATTATTCGATTTTCCACACAACCCTCAATATCCTAGCAACAAACAATCATAAAATCAAGATGAAATAATGTAATTTTAATTATTTTCAATATTTAAAAGAGGTTTACAACAAAAGAACTTGATCTCTATGACGCCATAGATCAAAGGTGATGAAACAAACAATTCTCTTTTGGTTTCTATACCGACCCTAGCCTAGGACTGGTTTGCTCTCTATCTCTTCTTCCCAATAAGATTGGCATGCCGTCTCCTCACCTTCCTCCTAGAAAGGGTCTTAGAGCACACTAGATCTCTCAGATCTTGATGACACCCTAGGACGATTACCTATGGAATCATTCCCGAATTCGGATGACCTCCCCAGTTGATTTTCCTCACACACACAACAATTAGAAAATAGAAAAGTACAAATTAAAATAAAGAAGTTAGAAACTATTGCGCCCTTAAAGAAGAATTCCTCCATAGAGTGGTGCGCTCTCTATGCTTCTGAATGACATTCTTCGTCCACTTGATCAATTGCTGATGGTCGTTGGAGACTTCACTCTTTGAAGTTCTTCAATAACGAACGAGAGGGATAAATTTCACTTTTCCTTACACGAAGATGGTGGTTCGCAATAGCAGAGGTGGTGGTCGAACCCTAGACTTGTAATTCCCCCCTTGTCTCCTCTGAAAAAGAAACACATGCTTTTATTATTTCTTATTAAATAAGCTACTACCGATGGTTTTGCTAGCGCACGATGGTAGGTCTTTTTCTCGGAATTTTGCCAGTTGTCCAGTAAATTAGGGAAAAAAAATCCCAAAATAATATTTCGCCGCTTTTGGATATCGCAGGTTGGTAAGGCTATCTCCCAGTGGTAACAGTTTCTTCTTATTGTTATCGAAATGGCTAGTGCTCGATGAAAGTGTTATCCCCGAGGGTGGATCATAGAGAGGAATCATCCTGTGCTAAACTTCAATCCCCTATCACTAGCCCCAGCAATAGGTCTTGCTCCAGCGGTAGGTCTACCGCTTGACGGTAGGTCACAGAGATTGGAAATATCATTCTTCATAACTGTAAACCTTCACACTATACCTAACACAAGTATTATCAAATACAACTTGGGATTTGATATTGTCAAATTAAAGATATGTAGACCATGGGTTCCAACAAACTCCCCCTTTTGATTATTTCAAATCCCGTTCATGAGATATAAATCATTAGTAGCATGGTATAGTGTAATCCAATAATAAGCATGAAATATAACATAGTTTACGAATCAAGATAGTCTAGTGTGATAGAAGTATGACTCCCGTACATGTGTGCTCCTCCTACATGAGTGCTCCCCCTACCTGTGTGCTCCCCCTACATGTTTGACTAGCATAGGACTAACTCATGAACAATCAAATCTCCCCCTTTTGATATTATCAAAATGGTAGGGTGATGATGGCAAACCCCAATGTGTTAAAGTTGAAGATGATGACGACGACATTCTCCTACATGTTGAAGATGATGACGGCGACGACGACGGCATTCTCCTACATGATGAAGATGAAGACTACATGATGTGGAGCTATATGAGATGAAGGCTTTTAAACATTATTTAGTTTATTTCTATTTGCATTTTTATTTTCATCATGTAATGTTTAAAAAATTTAGTATTGTTTTTTATTTTCTTTATGTGGGCTGCATATAGCCAAGGTATGTTGTAAAGCCTATATATAGGCATTGACTTTCATGGTTTTACTTAGTGAATGAAAATATTGAAAACCCTAAATCTTGAGATAAGATTCTTCTTTCCTCTTCTCCTTGGCTTCCCCCTCTCTCTCTACCTCCTTGGCATTAAGACAACTCTCCAACTCCCTCCTCTCTTCCTCTTGGCTGGTGGCCACCCTTCCTCTCCCCTCCTCTTGCTCGGCCTCCCTCCTCTTCCCTCCTCCCCTTTCCTCCTTTGTTCCCCTCGGTTTCCTCTCTAGCTCCACCTCCCTCACAAATCCGACCACTACAACTCCCCCTAGCTGCCGGC
Source organism: Platanthera zijinensis (assembly GCA_039513925.1). Classification (NCBI taxonomy): domain Eukaryota; kingdom Viridiplantae; phylum Streptophyta; class Magnoliopsida; order Asparagales; family Orchidaceae; genus Platanthera; species Platanthera zijinensis. The sequence goes on along the minus strand of CM077091.1, from coordinate 38,899,549 downwards.
CTCCTCCACCAACACCAAACCCGAGCACCCCTCAACTCCACCTCCCAAGATTTGGCCACCACTCTCAAGCCGACCCTCACTTCCACCACCAAACCGAACCACCACCCTCTCCCTTACCCAAAACCCGACCTCCATCAAGAGCCCCCAAATCAGCCCTTTCCATAGTGAAATCGACCGAGGTCAAAGGTATTTTCCCCCTTTGTGGTTTTCCTCCATCCCGACGTGAAGCAAAGGAAGCAGACAAATTTCTCTCCATCTGGCGACACTCCGACGGAGTCGTGGAAGAACGATCCTTGAAAGTGAACCGAAATCATCTATTCCGGTTGGGTAACGAGATCTTCTATCTCTTCTGTGATTCTTATTCCTTTAGATTTTTTATTTGGTGGAATACCTTTGTGTTACCTTGGAATCATTTTTTTCTTCGCGGTTTATCTTTCCGATTGCATGTGTTGTTCTTTCTAGTTGTTTAATTTTCCGAGAGGTTTGGCAAGCCTCGCTTTCATTTTGTTGGGGAGATCTACCATTTTTGAACCGAACCTTTCGGTAGATTTCTTTTGGTACAACCATCGCTCGGTCGGACCCAAGATTGGTCCTTTTAGCTTGAGAGAACATCGGCCTCTAGTCGTTTGTTCAATCTTTAATCGGTGTGGCCACCGTACATTAGCGATAGTTGATAACGTTGTTCGCGAGTGTGCTACGTTTAATTATTGTGTGAGCGTCATAATGGAAAAAGAGAGGCATACGTGTTACTCCCTTTGCCGTTATAGCGTCAAACGCCGTAGCCTACATCAATTTGGTATCAAAGGGAGGTTCTTGTAAATTTTTTAATTGGCACCCTCCCCTCTTATTTAGCACTTTAACACGCACTTTGTATGCACGTTTAGAGTCAAAATAATAATAAAAAATTATTTCTGGTCTGCCAATAGCGGCTTAAATTTCTTATTTTTCAGGAAAAAAATCAAAAACAAATTAATTAATAATATTCATATTTTATTCAGCAAGAAAATCTATTTTATATTAATATTACCCTAGTGGTTAAGCGGGAGCAATTTAGACAAACCTATTTTAATTGGGTCACAAGCATTTCTCATTGCATGTGCACAACTTCCGGATCGAGTTCTCTCTCCGATTATCACAATATGGCCTATGATGTCATTGTTTCCCGAGAAAAATCATTAGGGTTCCATTAGGAACGTTAGAAATCCATTCCATTGCCCGGTAGTGGATGAGATTAAGGCGTTGATTGGCCAATTAAAGGCTAGCCAAGTAGCACCACTTCTCCCAAGACAATACCCTAGTTATCCTACTGATAGCGCTAGTTCCATACCGATCTTTAGGAATGAAGATAAACCAAATGCCCAGGCCCAGCGGCCAATAACTGATGATTTGGCTACCCTTAAACAAGGGAATAAGTCAGTCTCAGATTATATGCAACTCTTTAAGGATTTGACAGTTAGGAGCGGTGTGAAGGAATCGCCTGAGGTCACCCTTTCTAGGTTTTATATGGGGTTGAGCCCCTACATTCAGGGAAAGTTATTGCGATATGGTCACACCAATCTAGACACCAACTTTTGCACGGCTTTGGAAATTGAGAAGCACTAGATTCCTAGGAGTAAAGTTCCCTCATGTAAGACGATTACTATATGTGAGTCTAGTGGCAAATCTGGTCTTTACTCTATTGAGCGTCCTACCCTGATTACGCCCGTAGACCATTTTGAGTCTCCACCTGAGTTGCCTGAATTAGTTGTTGACTCCCCTGATGAGTCAAAGGCTGTGTCCAGGACTATGCTCGTCACTGAGGACGAGGCCGATATTACTGACAACTGTATTGACATTGAGGAGATTGGTTACCCGAGTGACCTGGATGATGATTTCTCCTCCGAGGAATCATCCCCACTCCCTTTCGACGATATTGCTGAGCCGTCTACTTTAAATGTCTTGAAGTCTTCTGTTGATCCTGAGTCGGTAGACATTCTGGCTGAGTCGGTAGTGTCACCTTATGCTGAGAGCTTACCTAGTATTGAATTAGGTAATGACTTACAAGGACTCGAGATGGTTTTTTTTTGTCTGAGACATATTGTAGCGCCCACTTCTGAGGAATCATCTCCACTTCCCCTCGTCGATGTTTCTGAAACCATTACTGAGTCTGATTTTGGTGAAGTATCTAGTGAGGTGATAGAGTCACCCTGTGGCGAATGTTTCTCTGATCGTGAGTTAGGTGATGACGAGCCAGTTGAGTTTTCTGTGAGGGAAAATCTTCTATTTGATTTTCCATTTGATTTTGATGGCTTGCACACGAAGGATTTTACTTGGATGATAAATCCGTATTTTGACATTGGGTATGACTTAGCCCCTCCTCCGGAATCTATCGATGCTCCCATTCGTGAGATTTGTAGTGTTACTGATGTCGTGACTTATGAGTTGGAAGGATGTCCTAGCAAGAGAGTTATATTTTTGGAAGACGACATAGAAGTAGACCCGGATGAGCGTCCCCTGATGCTCACTCCATTGTGTGAATTTAAATGCGATCTTAACTCTCTCCCGGTTTTAGCTTTATCGACTCTCCCTCCTAATATGTTGACCTGACCAGCAGATCCTTTCAAACATGAATTTATTTTGCCTGATTTGAGTCATGTTATTTTACCATCCAAACTGGACCCTCCTTGGGACATGTCTCGTAGTGTGATAATAGATTTCATGTTTGGTCATGATGAATGTCTCATTAATTTGGTATCCACTCGACTTTCTAAAACTAACCAAATCTCTGAGAGTACGTTAATGATGTGGCCATGTTTTGTGCCACCGGATTGCATTCAGTTAGTACCGCCTGATTTCATTCTACTAATACCCCAAGATTTAGCCCTGTTTGTGCCACCTGTTCGCATTCTGTTGGTACCACCAGATCTCGTTGGGTTGGTTACTCCTAATGTAGTTCCACTGGTGCCACCAGAGTTATTTCTATTGGCACCACCATATTTAGTTCCGTTGGTGCCACAATATGTAGTTCTGCTAGTGCCACCCTATTACTTTCCGTGGGCGCCACCATATTTAGTTCCCTTGGTTCCATCTCAAGTGGTTCCATTACCGCTATATTACATATCAAGTCAACATGCACTAGTATTTGACTCTCTTGTTCTTAAATTACATAAAAACATTAAGGAAGCGCTAGTCACACAAATGTCTTCTTATCAATGTATCGCTAACTTACATAAGAGAGTGTCTCCCTATAAGGTTTACGGTTTACTCTTGGTGTGTCTCGCCCCTGAACGGATGCCTCCGAGCACTTTAAAAAAGTTGGCAATTCGGCGAGTTAGAACTTTTCGGATTTTTAATCAATTAGGAGAAAAAACATATCTGTTGAAGTTAATCACTGAATGGGGTTGTTCTCCTAGTTTAAATATTTCCAATTTCACGCACTATTTTTTTTCCACCTTTTGAAATATCTAACTCTACGTTTGGTGCCACTATATTTTCATTTGGGTTCGGGGGTGAGCTTGTTCTTGGATCGTTCTCTCCATTGGTCTCCAACAGAGGTACGCTGACTGTTGATGAAGAAATTTTTCCTCTTTATTTGCCTAATGCTTTTCCCTGTTTCCCCTGGACAATCTTTTTGCTTGACAGGTTCATATTTGGTGTTTTTCTCTCCTCTCCAAGCGGTGGTATTCAGTGTTATGTGATACGATGGTGTGCTCGCCCGGTCTCTGGTGACCCTTGGATTCCGGACTCGGCGATGGTTCTTTTGGATGATGTTCTTCGGCACCCGCACCTCCATGCCAACTCCTCGGTGATGAGTTATTTTGAGCGGGGGAGGATTGATGACGACAACCCCCAACGTGTTAAAGTTGAAGATGATGACGGCGATGGCGACGACGTTCTCCTACATGTTGAAGATGATGATGGCGACGGCGACGGCATTCTCCTACATGATGAAGATGAGGACTACATGATGTGGAGCTACATGAGATGAAGGCTTTTAAACATTATTTAGTTTATTTCTGTTTGCATTTTTATTTTCATCATGTAATGTTTAAAACATTTAGTATTGTTTTTATTTTCTTTATGTGGGCTGTATATAGCCAAGGTATGTTGTAAAGCCTATATATAGGAATGGACTTTCATGGTTTTACTTAGTGAATGAAAATATTGAAAACCCTAAATCTTGAGATAAGATTCTTCTTTCCTCTTCTCCTTGGCCGCCCCTCTCTCTCTACCTCCTTGGCATTCGCCCAACTCTCCAAATCCTCCTCTCTTCCTCTTGGCCGCCGACCACCCTTCCTATCCCCTCCTCTTGCTCGGCCTCCCTCCTCTTCCCTCCTCCCCTTTCCTCCTTTGTTCCCCTCGATTTCCTCTCTAGCTCCTCATCCCTCACAAATCCGACCACTATGACTCCCCCTAGCCGCTGGCCTCCTCCACCAACACCAAACCCGAGCACCCCTCAACTCCACCTCCCAAGATTAAGCAACCACTCTCAAGCTGACCCTCACTTCCACCCCCAAACCAAACCACCACCCTTTCCCTTACCCAAAACCTAACCTCCATGAAGAGCCCCCAAATCAGCCCCTTTCCATAGTGAAATTGACCGAGGTCAAAGGTGTTTTCCCCCTTTGTGGTTTTCCTCCATCCCGGCGTGAAGCAAAGGAAGCGGACAAATTTCTCTCCATCCGGCGACACTCCGGCGGAGTCGTGGAAGAACGATCATTGAAAGTGAACCAGAATCATCTATTCTGGTTGGGTAACGAGATCTTCTACCTCTTGTGTGATTCTTATTCCTTTAGATTTTTTATTTGGTGGAATACCTTTGTGTTACCTTGGAATCATTTTTTTCTTCGTGGTTTATCTTTCCGATTACATGTGTTGTTCTTTCTAGTTGTTTAATTTTCCGAGAGGTTTTGCGAGCCTCGCTTTCGTTTTGTTGGGGGAGATCTACCATTTTCGAACCGAACCTTTCGGTAGATCACTTTTGGTGCAACCATCATTTGGTCGGACCCAAGATTGGTCCTTTTAGCTTGAGAGAACATCGGCCTCTAGTCGTTTGTTCGATCTTTAATTGGCATGGCTACCGTACATTAGCGATAGTTGATAATGTTGTTCGTGAGTGTGCTGCGTTTAATTATTGTGTGAGCGTCATATTGGAAATTGTGAGGCGTATGTGTTACTCCCTTTGCTGTTATAGCGTCAAACACGGTAGCCTACATCACAAGGGTTAACAGAAGTAGCTTGTGATTAAGCAGAGAGATGATGTTTTTGCAAAGCATACAAAAATTCATGGGAGATAATACGAGTGGAGAACGATGATTACAGACATTTCCAGTATAAGAAAAACATATGATATAACTATTGGCAGAGCATAAGAAATTTTGGTCAAAGCATGTGAATCTAAATACACAACATTTGACATACAGTGTGTAAGACCCCTTTTTTTCTTTTGCAACACCGGGGTCTTAGGCCCAGAACCGCTGCTTTGCGGTGACACCTTCACGCCCGGGAAGGTCATCACTACAAAATGCCGATCCTACTGGCCGATTCGGTCACAAGATAGTAGCCAAACAAAGAATAAAGCAAGTCCACGACAATCACATATAAAGTAAATAGTCTCCACGAAGGGAGAGTCCACATATATAAAATAGTACAGAAAATAGGGCTCATGCCCAGTACATCAATATCCTCACTACATATCACTCAGCATGGAAGCAAAACTAATTATCTAATAACAATCGGGACTAACAGTCCCTGCTGTCTGAACTCCGGTACTAGACTACCCCATCTCCAAGCATGCCGACCTCCGGGGTTGCTCCTCCATGCTGGGCTCCACGGTCCACTAAAATGATGCGGTTGGAAAACCGTTAGTCTAAAAGACTAAGTCCTATCATCCCCCGCCCCTTCCCCATGGCTCCTAGGCACCGAACAGGGAGGAGGAAATGATAGGTAATGATGGTGACGAATGACAAATACAGGTGACGACGGAACTAATCTAGCAGTTCTATGAGAATATAAGGCAAAAATAAAAGTACGAAGAACTGCACAATAAATAAGTAACCTTATCTTTTATGGAGACACATAATCTAAGGGGTCTTCTGCAAGGCTCCTATCATATAAAAAGTCCAATACCAATTTATATGATAGGGTGTCAGTTTTCTAGCAAGCATACATATATATTTACTGAATAAAAACCTTAACTTATAAGCACGCTCGCTCAAACTTATAAACCAAGGGGTCGTTTTGTAGGGCCTATTGTATAAAGCGCCCATACCACTTTATACAATAGGTGTCAAGGTTATATGCAATGGTTATGCCATGACATGCAATTATGCTATGATGTGAACATGCAAGTGCAACTCACCCACTCGACTTTGTGTACACAAACCTTTAGTTTCCCCTTTCTGGAGCCGAACCTCCCAGGATATCTCCGGAGTGGAAAACAGAAGTGGTGGGTTGGGCCTCTCCCACCTCTAAACCGGTAATTACACTACTAGTTAGTCCTACCGTACGCCTCAACACTGGTGCACTAGGTGGAGCTCCTGCGTACTCTTGCCGGCTGGCGCACCATACTTTTATGGCGAAGTGCTAAACCACACTTGCCGAGTCAACGTATTAGCATCGGTGCATTGAACCTCCAATAATGAAGACCCACCACCTTATACTTTATGCACATGAAACTTATTTATTAGCTATCGAGCCAAAGCTCCCTGGACCATCCCGTCCGTCACAACCAACAACCGAGCCAAAGCTCACCGGACCATCCCGTCTGTCACAATCAACAGCAGAGCCAAAGCTCGCCGGGCCAACCTGCCCATCACCAAAATCCCCCGGGCCTACAGACCGTATGAACCAAACTAACATTCTGAGACATCTAGGTGAGTGAAAGTTAAACCCTAGTTATACTAGTTGCTCTTGAAGTTTATTATTCCTACTATTTAGGTTTGCCTAGGACTGCTCCTGGCATACCCCATGAAGGGTTCTCAAAGGGCACTAGGAACAACGATGGGCTGAAGCCCAAAGCTCCCTTTCACAAGGCACTTATTGTTATTAGTTGTTACCCAACTCCCAATCCCTTTAATGTTGTACTGGATCTAACCCTAATGTGTTTTGACCTCTCTATCTCTCCACGGGGAAGACGATGTTTCGTCGATCCCGAGCACCACCTAGGCTTAGACGACTCCACTACTTACTCTTCCCAACTTCCAATGGTATCCACTATCCACTTACTAATTCAATAAATAACTTCTCAACTCTCTGGATTCATCTTGAACCATATCATGATTTCGGTAGTTTTTACTAAATGTAGACCATCCTAAGCTATATGATGTATACAATGGGAGGTACTAAAAATTATAATCCAATATCCCTATAATAATTATTGGGGGTCTATTATGAAATGTTTAACCTAAATCCAGAAGTTCATAATTTTCCTAACTTAATTAGTAATTTATTTAATTTATCCTAAGTAATCCAAGACCCAAGTTTGAACATGAAGTACCCATTTCAGTCATGCAAATACTCTACAAAATTTATGATAATTACAAGATGACTATCTAATAGTAAAATCAGAGTCTCCCAATTTTTCAACAAGGTTTAGGCCTCCAAATCTAATTTTAAATACAACCTACATTAATCATTTTAAAGAAATAAGTACTGCCAATCTACTTCCAAAAATTCATAGAAAATTCAAGGATGATCATAATGACATATAAACACTCTAAGTAAAGTTTCATAATTTATCAATGAATAATGAACTCAAACTTGATTTTCTCATAGTAATCCAAGTTAACAACTTAATGAACTAAATACAAGCAATTGTTCATCTAAAAATTATAATAAAATCCTCATATGAGCACATTGACCTAAAAACACTACTGATCAAGTTTCACAATTTTACAACAAATACTGAGCTCTGAAAAAATTATTGAACAAGTTTCTATTTTGGTGAGCTTGTGAAGTATGTACTGTAAATATGTATTTAAAAATTCTAATAAAATTCATACATGAACATAATGGTCTAAAACTCCCACTAACAAATTTTTTATGACTTTTCAATGGATAATGAGTTTACAATATCCAAATAATTAAGTAGGGCTAACTCATGCATTACAAAGGAAGTACTAAGATTAATGTTCCAAAGTTCCCAATTAAATTTCCAGAGGTTCATACTAACCATATGACTACACAACCCAAGTTTCATCACTGTTCAATGAGTTTTAATAACCTATTCTACCACTAAAAGGTTTGTGCCCTAAAACAGGGTTAGGGTTTTGAGGGGTTTAACAACTTCTAAATCCAATAAGATTTCTACCAGAGGACTCTAACTACCCTAGAGTCCTCTCGATAAAATGTCAAATCATTTCAAGGTAATTTGACCACATGCCCTTCACAAGACAAAAAAAACCATCCTTAGGGTTTGGTCTTGGATCCTAGGTCAAATCTACCCCATCCAACGACATCTTCCATGGGAGGGTGTTAAAAGTCATGCCAAGTCAGTGGCCCAAATTTCAACCTCTGATGAGGTGATTTGGCCACCTAAACCCACAAGTGCACTTTTTATTTAAATACCCCTTATTGATCAACCATAGGGTTGGCTTGCTTCCAACCTAAACCATCATCAAAAGTGATGAAAATAAGTTTGAAGCCTTATACCATCCCCCAAGATCACCCACCAAAAGTGTAGAGGTTTTTGAGGTGTTAAAGGCACCTAATTAAATTCCATATGATTTATTAAATTATTCACAAAACCATAGAAAAATATTGTCCAAAAATTCTTATTTTTGGACAGTATGAGTGGAAGGTTATGAAAAGCCTATGCACTAAATTTCAATGTATTTGGGTGAGTGGTTTGGTGTGGGCAATAATTTTTGTGACTGGTCACACCTAGGTATAGGTTGCACCAAAATGAGTGCTGTGGTAAAACCCCTTATCCAAAGTGGTTGAAAGTAATTTATATTAAAGTTACCCTCATGATCTAAAAAGTTCATGTTGACCATTTTCTCTATTTTTTCCTCTAAGAATTTTTAATATTTATTTCAAGGTGACTGATATTAGGAGATAGAAAACACAAAATCAGGAGTTAATAAAATATCACCAACACCCATCTTAAAGCACAATCATGGGGCTCCTGGCTTTCCTCTTCCTCCAGCCAAAGGCCAGGATTCACCCGACCTGGAGCCTATCCCAAGCATGTTTCCCGGCCACCAATCCCCCTCCCCGGCCGGCCACCACCGACACCACCTCCGTTGAGGTGGGGGCTATCGCCGGGCGGCGGCACGGCCGCCGGAGGGGCGGTTTCCGGCTAACCCGGACACCATTTTCACTGAAAATCCATGGAAAAGCTTCACCTGATCGGGCTCAACTGAGCCTGATTCTCATCCTAAAAGACTCCTAAGATCTACCCATAGAAGGAGTAGAGGAGGACCTTGCTTGCGGCCTGGAGACGTGTTGATCGCCGAGATGCCATGGTTGGTGGTGGCGGCGCTCGGTTTCTGTAACAACACAGTAAAGTCATTTGTCTCCTTCAGGTAATGGGTGGAAACGAATCCTAATATTCCTGTGATGCTTTTAAAATGATAAAATGGGGGAGGGGAGGGGTCTAGCTGGTGGTGGCCATTAATGCCCCTTTAAGAGCTTTTCGGTAACTGTAATTCTCCTCCCCTAGTTGCTTTCATGGCCAGGAAAACCCTTGGCCTTCTCCTAACTGACTGGGGGAGGTGATTCCAGAAAGAAGAGTGGGCCCTTGGCCTTCCAGGCCATAAATGTCATTTACTCCTCACTTTCTCTCTCTCCATTAAAATTGAATTTGGGTTAAACCATCTGCCACATGGAACTCTACTACTGGACCGCTATTATTGTTAAAATAAGTCCTAATGAAAGGACCGGGGCCAATTAATTCATCTTGGCACAATTCCTGAAAAGATCCGGTTCAGCCACTTCATTTGAACCAGCAAACAGGGCCGAGAATTTCTCTAAGGCAAAAGTGTTGAGACAAGCCTCCACACTCAACGCCAAAATTGCCAAGAATTTTCTAAGTACAATGGCATTGAGTGAGCACAGCTCACTCAATGCCATTCTGGCAATGGATTTGAGTGAGCTCAACTCACTCAATGCCATTCAGTCTATGACATTGAGTGAGCTCAACTCACTCAACACCATCATTCCAGAAAGTCCTTTCATGTTAATTTGCATTGAGTGCACTCTACACACTCAGCGCCATTCAGCCTATGGAGTTGAGTGCACTCAACGCCACGAGCCCAAAAGTCCTTCTTAAGCAAAAATGGAGTAGAGTGTACTCAACGCACTCAATGCCATTCAGCCCACGACGTTGAGTGGAATCGACACACTCAATGCCCGAGCTCAAAATTCTTTCTATGTAAGATGGCGTTGAGTGCACTTAACGCACTCAACGCCATCTAGCCCATGACGTTGAGTGGACCCGACGCACTTAACGCCCGAGCTCAAAATTCTTTCTAAGTAAGACTGCATTGAGTGCACTCACACTCAACGCCATTCAGCCCATGACATTGAGTTGACCCAACGCACTAAACACCCGGGCAGAAAATTCGTTCTAAGTAAGATGGCGTTGAGTGCACTCAACGCCATTCAGCCCATAGCGTTGAGTGGACTCGACGCACTCAATGCCCGAGATCAAGATTCTTTCTAAGTAAGATGGCGTTGAGTGCACTCAACACACTCAATGCCATTCAGCCTATGGCGTTGAGTTCACTCCACGCACTCAATGCCCGAGCCCAAAAATATGTCTAAGTAGATACCTGATCTACTCGTCAAGTCTTGTCGACTCACTCGAGGTTTCCCGGACTTGAGTCAACTTGGCCTCTTTTGGTTGACCCCAATGGGTCCTTAGTGACATATTGGCCTCCTTTAGGGTTAGAGGTGTCATGATGGGATCGTGGAACCGAGTTAAAACCCTAAGGTCATGCCTAAAGTAGTAATTGGGATTCTATTACTTGCAGACCAAGGTGATTTTCACCTTAAGCCTTGTTCAGTTGGTCTTCTTGGGCTTTCTAAGGTTTTGTCATGACTTAGTAATGAAAAAAACTACTCCTAGGGGGTCTAGTTGTTTGAGGGATGTTACAGAGTGTCAGGTGATTTATAGAGTTAATATCATATAACATTGTAAGCGTCAAGAATAATAATCGTATACTAGTACACTTGTGTGATAGATAGTTAATGCAGTTTATATAAAATTCTTTAGCATGGAATAATGACAGGTGTACATGTAGCATCAAAAAAAACATCAAGTACAAATTATCATTAATACATGTTTTATCTTAATGAATCAATATGCTAACAAACGAGTAATGAAGTGAAAAATTGTGTCACGTTTTCTATCTACATAATACCAAAAATAGAACAAAGGGCACTAACTCATTTGATTGTCTTTGCAGAATATCAAAATTATTCAATAGACTAAGGTGCCTTCTCACAATGCTCATAGATACTTATCAGGAGAAATGAGTGGCACTTGGGGGGGTATCCTTGGCACATATTTTTATAACATGTATATGAGTTTTCTCCTTCTTGTTGTTTACTATCAAATTATACAATTTTTTCAAGGTCCCCAAATCAATCGAAATCTACCCGCGTAGATATATACACTTTAACTTGTATAAAAAGACCGTTCTACTGTAATTTTGGCCCAATGTTCTAAAATCTATATATGAAAAATGAACAACGTGACATTGAGTTTTCAAGTCATTCCTAGCATGTTAGACACAATATCCTGAGTTATAATATGCATGCTTTGAAATTTCTACATGGGTACATTTTCTGGGGATGCGTGATCAGTTAAATGTCATTATACTACCTAAATCCTCATGCATTCATAGAGGCATGTTCAACATACACTATCCTATCAAGTCGCACTCTGTAGCTAAGTATCAATAGATTAGACTGAAATAAGAGACCAGTTGCAATTTATCTTAGAGTTTTCTCTAGAGGGGGGTAAATAGAGATTAAAATTTTGTGGAGTTGAATCAAAAGATGGATAGGAACAATTGGGCTAGCGAGGATAGACGATAGGAATGGGTACAAAAGCTCAATTAGTCCAAAATGATGGCCTACATCACACTCGCGTGTTTGACTAACCATGTACCCATGCTTCGAGAATTACTTAGGATAAGTTCTTAGCCACCGAATGAAATGATCCTAACTCTCCACTCGAGCAATACAAAGCTAATGACCGTCAATACACATCTCATGCTACCGTCGGTTTCAAACTGGATTCACCATGATTGATTAGAATGAACAATATTTATGCTAATAGAAAAAGTATAAAACTATAAGCATAAAGAAAAATTAATTCTACATGGATTTCTATGAAAGGCGTGAGCACTCGACCAGGAGCACAATAGGAATCAACATTTTACTCCGTCTCACAATCCTATGCCAATATAGACATTTTTCCAAATCACCAAAAAGAAAAGAATTCAACTCATGACATGCCAACGGTTAAGCACACGCTCATGTGGATGATGTGGTGTGCGGAGAATATGAAAAAAATTAATTGAAATAAAGTCTTCTAGTATGTTATGCAATAGTGCACGTGAGTGGGTACGAATAAAGTAGCTCTCCCCCAGACTTAATCTAAGCAAACCAAGCAAATGATGAGCAATAAGAATAAATAAAGTAGCTGAGGAAGAGAGTACCCAATGCTCAGAAATGATCATGCCAGAAGACGCATGAAAGACCAGGGCAAGGCCTCCATAAGAAGAATCACAACCACCTCCCCTTCATAAATGAAAAATATCTACAAGGGGTGAGCTCCGCAAAAGCAAAAGAAAATAAACAAACTAAACTATTTTTGTAGGGAAATAAAAGATAACAATTGGGATTATTGTACTCCCAGCACGACGTATTGAATTTTAAAAAGTTTTAGCTAATAGGACTATGAAAAGAAAAGTGAACATGTAATTGTTCCAATATCCATTCCAGTAATGAGTACCGATACAGCGATAAAATAGTTACGCCACTACATAAATAATCATACCTGCACCTCACAGGTAGTGTGGGATAGAATGTAAGAAGAGGAGGAATCCTCACTTAACTCACCAAAAGTATCCTTGCCAGGAAGGTGTCTCCAACAGGGAGAAGGTCCAAGTCCTCCTAGGGCACCTTTGGAAGCTCAAACTGCATAAGATCGGACAGAGAAGTGTGATCAAGTAATAATAAGGAGAAGAAAAACAAAAATAAACATCAAACGGGGAGTGGTCCCAGTCTCACTCCCAATAGGTTGAGGTAGTGCAATATTGTCATCGTCATTGGCAATACAACTGGGTTTATGGTGTACTGTAGTGGCTTCTTCAAGGATAGGACTTCCTCCACCGGTGTTGAGGAAGAATAATCTTCACCATGGAGATTGTCCTCCTCTATAAGAGTCGGCCGACCACTAGGGACACATGCCTCATCCCGCGGTGCATCATCAATGATGTCGCCAGAAATGAATGTACTAAAATGCACAAAAGGCGGAGGGATTGTGCTTAGATGAATGTCAAGCACAGGTTCCTGACAAAGAATCTACTCCATGCAAGGGGATAAATACATAGGTGAGAAGGGCTAAGACATGTAAAAGCCTAGATCTGACACACCTTTGGTGGTTGCATCCACATCATTCCCTTCAAAATGTGAAGGTGACACAGATACATAACTCGAGGTTGAAGGTACTCTACCATAAGTAAGAGTCGAAATGATCCAGATATCAGACTCATAATCCTCTTCCAATTGTCATTGAAATTTGGCGCAAACCTTCACGGTGTGATCTATGCTATGATAGAACAAACACTGTTTGGTATTACTCCTCGGTTCTTTTTGGTCCAGATAGGGATACAAAAATGGTGGAAGCAGCGAGGATGAGTAGCCATAAGACTTGGGGGCGGTGTATGAAGGACCGGAGATGACCAGTGCTCCAGACACTAGACTAAGATAATTATGCACATTTTATCCCGTGGGGCATCTATCACTAGCGTGGGAAATATCTTTACACCATCGACATTGGATATTGAGGCTAGTCCACTTGGTGTGAAGATATCACGATAGACAGAAAGAATAATTGTGAAAAATACTACACCTAACCAAACATTACTACATCCACCTATAATTAAAAATACCAAAAAAATTATGAAGAAATAAGATAAAATAAAATGATGGTAAATACAAGGGGAAGGGCTTCTATCTTTCGACTCCCTCTCCAGAAACTCACACGGCTTTGTTCCCCGATAATGGCGTCAAGAACATGATGCGTATTCTGCAAGTGCATCAGCCAGTCAAGTAATATAAAATGGGAATAGCTCCCCTTGTATCGATCTCAGAGGAACACAGTATGGTGGAGTCACTATCGAGGAAGACTTGAGATTGAAGTCCACAAGGCCAGGGTTATGAAGGGGGATTCTGTTTGATTTGCAGAAATAAAACAAAACAAACTAAATCACTACTCCAATGCAGGCCCCTATGCTCTGCTTCGCTCGACGGGATGGAACTACACAGGATGTTATACACTACTTTGAAGGCCGGATGGACGAGTAGGCAAGCAGATGAAATTGCTCGCACTGGTAGAATGAGGGTCAAAAGCACCTCTTTGCTACGCATTCCACTAGCAATTTCTAGTGCGGCAACACTCATGAAGGCGGGATGGAATATGGCGGCGCACCTTAAACAACTCAAACGTAAATAATTTCACAAAGACATGAAATATAACTATCATAACAAAGATTTGAGTGCAACATCATCAAATAATTGAGAATACTAACAACATATAACCATCAAACAAAAAAAGAGAGCGAAGAGTCAACCAAATCCAAAGCCTCATAGGGGATTCACGGCAAGAATCACTGGGTTATCAATCTGCGTCCAAACTCAATCCTCAACTACATCCGGGGTAGAGAAGGCTATCAATACCTTCCAATGGCCTGTCTTCTATATGTCATGATCCGGTCATGTCCAATGCCTCATAATCCTTACTCGGTGATTGAAGTAGAGCTAGAATCCTCTCCTTGGAAGCTTAAGGATGATGGAGGCGGCCTAGGGCATAAGCCCTAACAAACGTGGGAAGAAAATAGAGCCGGAGCTCTCTTGCGACGAAAAATGGAGGAACTAAAGATGGCCTCAAACTAGAGCTAAACCTGTGGTATTTATAGAAAATGAGTCAGAAATTAAGGCACGCATGGTCAAACACATGGCCGTGTGTAGATCGTGTGAGAATAATCTCGTAGGATAGACCAGCCTAAAAGAAGAAGCGGACCGTAAATTTATGAGCGCGCATGAGAAACCAGCCCGTACGAGAACAAAATGCATGGGCGGAGTCAGATTATAAATTTTCCAGGAAAAACAAAATAGTATGTGGTTTCCTTCGTGCACAGTTGAATCCAACCGTGCATGAAGAAAAATGCACGGACGATAAATCCAAAATTTATTTCGACAAAAAGAGATGGTTGTGCAATTTCGTCACGCACGGGTAAACAACCGTGCGTGAGCAAATCATATGACCCTGAGGCAGAGCACCAGAATATTGTAGGTATCGGACGGTCAGAATAACCATGCGTGAATAAAGACCCATGACCGTGTGATTCCTATAAGAAAGAACTGGGCAGTAATGGTAATCTACCCACCTGCACAATGAAACACAAGTTGGGGCACATACCTCCAACACTTACAGAAAACTAAAATCAACAAAATAAATACATAGGGAGCACCAGGTGCTTACCCCTAGCAAAAATAGTGCACAATTACACACTACAACGGGCAAAATGTGCACTTTGTGAGTATGTGAATATTAAGTGAAATATGAGCAATTATAAGTTATTTATGAAGTGCATGGGCATGAAAACAAGTCCGTATGAGTCAAAAAAACACTGTAAATATCGGAATCATCAACATTCCTGGTGTTGGGTTCTTATTAACTTAAAAGCTTATACTAGAATCTAACGCATAGTTAGGATCCCTGAATATTTTGGTTTCAATGCGTAACTCCACTGACTGTGCATGCAATATGGTGTGGGGCCCCAACCGGAGCTTTTGTTATATTCTACAAGACGGATGGGGGTATTACTATTTTGTATCAGCTTCTAGTGTCGATCTTTCTTATTCAAATTTTTATTCAAATTCTTTTAAGGGGGGGGGGGTGAGCACGTGTCTGTGTGTTACCTTTATAACACGAAAGAACCCATGAATGTCCACTTAGGAATGAAAATACACATGTTTGTGGAACTTGCATGTTCCTTTGATTGATATTATGCAATATAGCTAGCCACTTAATTGTGTGTTTCACAATTATAGGTGACTAGAAGCGGTGCGGGGTAATCTCAGCCCCAGTGCTCAGTTA
The DNA here is from genome assembly GCA_039513925.1 of Platanthera zijinensis. Classification (NCBI taxonomy): domain Eukaryota; kingdom Viridiplantae; phylum Streptophyta; class Magnoliopsida; order Asparagales; family Orchidaceae; genus Platanthera; species Platanthera zijinensis. The sequence continues at coordinate 38,883,231 of CM077091.1, read as the reverse complement.
AAAGTAGTGTACCAGCTGAGGTTCCTAAACCTCGTCCTTCTGCTGAAATAATAAGATTTGTTGCTGAAATCATGTTCGTAATGATCAGTGCGCAACAAGGAGAGCAAGTATAGTTTCCTACCCCTAAAGTTGCTCTGGCGCAAGTTGGTGTATTTGGGCCTGTGGCTATGTGGCATGTGCCCGATGAGACTTTGACGATGAAACGAGCGATAGAAAAGCAACTAAAGCATGTTATGAGATTCCATCATCCAACATTTGATGGAACCAGATTCACTACTAAGGCCAAAGATTCGCTCTCAATAATAAAGAGAACCTTGATGGCGATAGAGATGGAGGAGAGGCAGAAGGTGACAATAGCTTCCTTTCTTTTGAAAGGAGAGGCAAGACTCTGGTGTGATGAGCTGGAACTGTTGGGTTTTCTATGGAGGTTGGCACAATACATGTGCACGTAGCGGAAGGAATAAAACAAGAACAACCCGAAGAGAAATGGATCGGGCCATGAATGTTGAATCAAGAAGTTTTTAAAATAACAAGGCAAAATTACCTCTTCGGTGTTGAGTCACAACTCAACAAAGATGCTCCAAGATCTGAGTCCTGTCAGTGGGGAGTTTCACATAGAATAATGTCTACGTTTCTGCAGAAATCCACACGAGCGGGAGAACACTTAGCTTCGTTGCACGAAGGGTTGGGAAGGAGATCGACCGCACCTTGCGATTCCACGGACTGCTAGGTCCGCGCAAGGAAAGGCAATACCAATGACGATCGTCGGAGAGGAGGAGGTCGGCGGAGCAAACACGACGGCGGAACACTTCCGTTCGGCGGGGTTCGGGATTCGGCGGATCGATAGAATGGCGGAATGCTTCCGTCGGGTTCTATTCGGCCGCAGGAAAAATCACCTCAACTTCCCAAAACCCTAAGTCCCTATTTATACTAAAAGTATAAACAGTCCTAAAAGCATCGCTATCCGCAGACCACACAGTGTAGGGTCATCGAATCGTTCGGCGAGAAACAGCTGATGGATTCGGCGAGAATCACCCGCTAAATCGTCGAGAATCAGGGACGACTCTCGACGAATGGCCTCAGTCGTCTAGTCATACTCGACGATTCTCGTCGATCGGCGGTCAACGACAATCGTCGAACCCCGGTTGACGATATTCGTCGACCCGCTTTCGACGACAATCGTCGAATGGAGGTCGACGATATTCGTCAACCCGCATTGGACGACAATCCTCGAACGATGGTCGACGATATTCGTCGATCGGCGGTCGACGATATTCGTCGACCCGCGTTCGACGACAATCGTCGAACGGCGGTCGATGATATTTGTCGACCCTGCTTCAGTCATCGAGTCATACTCGACCACTCTCATCGACTCATCATCAGTCGTCGAGTTATACTCGACGACTCTGGTCGAAACAGCCTTAGTCGTCGACTATCCATTCTCAATGAACTTTCTTGGCAACGATTGCTTGAACCCCATACACTATGGTGATTGGTAACCATTACCAACACAGTCAATCTTCCAACTTATCCACAGCTCTTATGTGCGACCCTGCAGGCTCATATCGTGTTGGCAGTGAGATCACATGTTTGACCACTTCTAGATCACCATGGTAACTCCAACAGTCTCCCACTTGATCTTGAAAGTGTCAAACCAAAAAAACTCACAAACAGTGAGCGGTATCTAGCAATGCATCACTACTCCCCAAGAAATAAGAGTTTACAACTCACAAGCCTTTATGACCAATGTTCCAGCGTTGTCTTTGTCCCTTACATCCGGAAAGAACTTGAGGCATGGACCGTATCACCCTCATAATAGCTCAATCCATGTTTCTTGATCTAGAATGGACTTCCAGAGAATGGTGAGTCCAATATCACATATTGACTCAACCATGCATGGCCATGCATTTCTCAGTCCAGTTCCATCAAGGGGCCTATGGATGCAACTCCTGTCATATAGGAGGAGAAATCCCTTATCTGCTCACACACAAACACCCAAATGATTCGTAATGTGCCCAACAACCACCCTTATCATCAACCTTTCTCAAGGAAGACTTTAGATGACATCAAAGCACGCTCTTCCTCACTTGATGAATGTTGTGACTTCAGGTCAAAGGACCACAACACCATTGTCAATTGAGACCTACTCGTGACACGTTTAGATAACAATCCACAGAGTATTCTTAGGTTGGGTCTGTCCAGTACAACTTATTATTTAACAAGTACCCACGTGATGACTTGATATCACAATATCATGACCTGTGAGAACTGGTCATCAGTAAACGCACGTGCTAGTCTTAAGGCATCATCATCACCCTTAGCTTCTATAATGATACAACGACTAGGGACCTTTTAAGAATGAAGCTTCAAATAAATCATAGGCTCTCACATTCAAGTCACGTACTTGATGTCCTATGGAAGCGAACACTCTAAGGGTATTTATTATGTTACAATTTAACTATCACATAGGAAAATCGTAATAAAAGAACTTGCCATTAATTGTAAAAAGAAACATTTGGTACACAATTCATCATATGAATACACAATAAACAGCAAACAGAATATATGTTTACATGCAACCCACAAGACTCCCACTAGAGTTGATCACTTAGGTATCGCATACCCATTGATCTAGTATGACCATCATGATTTCTCTACACGAGAGGCTTTGTCAGTGGATCCGCAATATTCTCCTCAGTCGGCACTCTGCAAATGTTAACATCTCCTCGTTCGACAATCTCACGAATAAGATGGAACCGCCGAAGTATGTGCTTGGAGCGCTGATGGGATCTAGGTTCCTTAGATTGTGCAATTGCACCATTATTATCACAGTAGAGAACTACGGGACCAACAATGCTAGGAACTACATCAAGCTCGCCGATGAATTTCCTAATCCATAAAGCCTCCTTCGCTGCATTAGCTGCAATGATATACTCGGCCTCTGTTGTAGAATCAACAACTGTCTCTTGCTTGGAACTCTTCCAGCTCACAGCTCCTCCATTAAGGCAAAACACAAATTTTGACTGAGACTTTGAATCGTCCCTATCATTTTGGAAGCTACCATCCGTGTAACCACTTACAACGAGCTCTTCCTATCCACCATACACTAAGAACACATCCTTAGTCCTCAAGTACTTCAAAATATTCTTGACTGCAATCCAGTGACACTCACCGGGGTCTGACTGATACCTGCTAGTCATGCTCAAAGCAAAGGAGACATCGGGTCGAGTACACAACATTGCATACATGATTGATCCAATTACCGAAGCATATGGAATCAACTTCATGCGGTCCTTGTCTTCACAAGATTTTGGACACTGGTCCTTAGAGAGATTCACACCTTGAGACATGGGTAAAAATCCTTTCTTGGACTCAAGCATGTTAAACCACTTCAACACCTTCTCAATGTATGTACTCTGGGTCAAACCTAGCAACTTCTTCGATCTATCTCTATAGATCTTAATACCGAGTATGTAAGTCTCTTCACCCAAGTCCTTCATAGAAAAGTAGTTCCCTAAGTTGTTCTTAACAACTTTCAGGGTAGGAATATCATTCCCAATTAAAAGTATGTCATCTACATAAAATATCAGGAAGACAACAATGCTCCCACTGATTCGCTTGTAAACACAAGGCTCGTCTTCATTCTTGATGAAACCAAACTCTTTGATTTTCTAATCAAAACGAAGATTCCAACTTTGAGAGGCATGTTTCAGTCCATAGATGGACTTATTCAGCTTGAATATTTTAGTGGCTTCATTTGGGGATACAAAACCCACGGGTTGTGTCATGTAAACTTCCTCAAGGAGGTTTCCATTAAGGAAAGCCATTTTGACATCCATCTGCCAGATCTCGTAGCCATAATACGCAGCAATAGCAAGCAATATCCTTATGGACTTTACCATGGCAATAGGGGAAAAGGTCTCATCATAGTCAATACCATGAATTTGCTTGAAACCCTTAGCCACCAGTCGCCCTTTGAAGGTCTGTACATTTCCTTCCATGTCGGTCTTCTTCTTGAAGACCCATTTGTACCCTATGGGTCGTACCCCTTCAGGTGGTTCCACCAAGTTCAAAACATGGTTTGCATACATGGAGTCAATTTCGGATTTCATAGCCTCAAGCCATTTGTCGGAGTCCGGTCCATTCATAGCCTCTTGGTAGGTCGCTGGTTCATCATAATGATCCATAAGCAACACATTACCTATTTGAGATATAAGAATTCCATATCTCTCAGGCTCAAACCTCGGTCTACCAGATCTACGTAGGACTTGTGTTTCTTGAGCAGGTTCTCTAGCTATAACATCTTGTAGTCCTGTCTCAGAATCCAATTCTGGTTCATTCACTACTTGTGATTCTTGAACTTCTTCAAGTTCTACCTTTTCAGTCTTTCTCTTTCTCTAAGAAGACGCCAGTCCTTGCGACAAACACTTTGCCCTCGGACGGTAGGTAAAAGTAATTCCCTTTCGTTTCCTTAGGATATCCCACCAGATAACATTTATCCGATTTGGTTTCCAGCTTGTTAGGCATTTGACGTCGCATGTATGCCTCATAACCCCAAATTTTAATGAACGACATACTAGGACGCTTCCCAGTCCATATCTCATACGGTTTCTTCAGAACCATTTTTGTTGGAGTGCGATTCAGTGTCATTGCAGCAATCTCTAAACCAAAACCCTAAAAGTAAACAGGAAAGTCTGCATGACTCATCATCGAACGTACCATGTCTAACAAAGTACGGTTTCTCCTCTCAGACACACCATTATGATGTGGTGTTCTAGGTGGAGTGAGCTGTGATACAATACCACACTCTTTTAGATGATCACGGAACTCATGACTCAGGTATTCGCCACCTCGATCAGATCGGAGTGCTTTAACCCTTTTTCCCAACTGGTTTTCTACTTCATTTTTGAACTCTTTGAACTTTTCAAAGGTCTCGGATTTGCACTTCATAAGATACACATATCCGTATCTACTAAAATCATCAGTAAATGTAACGAAGTAGAAATACCCACCTCTAGCCATGGAGCTCAAGGGTCCACATACATCACTATGTACAATGCCAAAGAGATCCTCAACCCTCTCAGTATAACCAGTGAAAGGGTCTTTAGTCATTTTACCTAACAAACAAGATGTAACGACCCCATCCGTTAAATGACGTATAGTAGAAGGTCCGGCCGGGGCCCCACACTATATGCCACAAACAGACGGTGAGGTCACAGGATAATACGGATGGCCAGACTGAACGAACCAACAGGACGATGGAGGATATGCTCCGCATGTGCGCCCTAGACTTTGGTAAGAGATGGGAAGATTATATATTTCTTGTCGAATTTGCCTATAATAATAGCTACCAAGCGAGTATTGGTATGGCACCATTTGAGGCGTTGTATGGGCGTAAATGCCGTACACCGTTAGCTTGGGCAGAAGCAGGCGAATCGAAGCTGAGTGGGAAAAAGGAAGTCGAAGAAGCTACTTCGCTCATACGCTCTATTCGGGAGAGGCTATTGATAGCCCAAGATCGTCAAGCAAAGTACTACAATGCCAAGCACCGGAACGTGGAGTTCGCGGTGGGTGATTGGGTATATTTGAAGATCAAACCCTTCAAAGGCGTGTCCAGGATTCGGCATTTGAAAAAGCTAAGTCCGAGGTATCTTGGTCCATTTGAGGTGGTGGAGCAAGTTGGGGAAGCTGCTTATCGACTAGCACTTTCAGCGGACTTGGGTGGATTACATGATGTGTTTCACATCTCAGTCCTTCGTAAGGCGGTGAAGGATCCAGCTCAAGTGGTGGATACTGATCGGGTACCGGTCGAGTATGGGCTAACGACGAGGGTTAGACCCATTCGGATCGAGGATCGAGCCGAGAAATAGTTGCGGAACAAAGTGATCGGGATGGTCAAGGTCCGATGGGACAATTGTGGCCGTGAAGAGCTAACATGGGAGCGAGAGCAGACCATGCGAGCTGAGTTTCCCGAGTTATTTGTATAAACTGTAGACCGTGTACTTTTTGTTATAACATGGTTATAGCATTGCTGGTTTTTGTTTCCTTACCGTGCAAATTTCGGGACGAAATTTTGTTAAGGGGGGGAGGGTTGTAACACCCCAAAAAGGCCCCAAAAAGACTCATCTGAAAGTTTGAGTAGCAGGCTGTTTGACACGGCCTGGGACACGGGCGTGTCCCAGGGCGTGTCGGGTGTACACGGCCTGGGACACGGGCGTGTCCCAGGGCATGTTCAGGCTAGTCGACGATTGATAGTCGACGAGCGTCGAGCCTGGGACACGGCCTTCGACACGGGAATGTCCCAGGGCGTGTTCGAATTAGTTTTCGAAATTGTCCTATTCGAGTCAGAGCCGGACACGGCCGTGAACACGGCCTTGAACACGGGCGTGTCAGGCTGGACACGGGCGTGTCAGTTGCCGTGTTCCGACCCGTGTACTGGTTTTGGAAATCGGTGAGTACCGTATAACAGGAGACACGGGCGTGTCTCAAGAATGACACGGGCGTGTCAGGTTCAACACGGGCGTGTCGATGCCCATGTTGTTCAGTCGGTTCATACCGCGTGTGCCGCTTAAAGGGTACACGGCCTGTGACACGGGCGTGTCACAGGCCGTGTCAGCCAAAAATAGAGTTTTTTGGGCAGATCGTGGTCGTTCAGATTCTCTCTTTTGATCCAAGGGCTCAGGTTGTTTCCTGGCTGGATTAACTCCGTGAAGGAATGATGAAGAGTCATTCTTCATTTGTGCTTAAGAAAGAGAGAAAGAGAGTGGAGGAAGAAGGAGGAGGAGAGCAAGCCACCGACGGAGTTCCCGTGGTCCGATTCGTGATCCGAAGCCGGCGTTGTGAAGGCAAGGCTGCTGCGGTTCTTTCTCACCGGCTAGTTTTCGATGGCTCCGAAGAGATCGACAAGGGTAACGATCTCCCTCCTTGGACATGTGAAGTCCTTCTTTTCTGCATTGCATAGGGAAAACCCTTCCCCGCGAGTGTGCGGTGGGTTGTGGTGTCCCTTGGGGTAGATATGTGAAGTCCCCCTTGTTAGAGGCCGGAATTGGAGTACGGCTCTAGGCATGCTGTGTGAAGCCCATCTGGATATGGTCTGGATTGGTGATGCTTGTTTGCATATCGGAGAAGGCTCCGTGATTATGGCTTGTGATGCCTTGTTCCTACCTGTTGCTTGGTGCGGCAGGAAGTACTGGACGATGTCCAGGAAATGAAGAGGGTTGGATGCAACTCTTGTGGCCGTGTGTTGCCACTTTGTGAGTGGTTGAGCCATTGGGCTGCAACTCGATAAAAAGGCAGATTGCCGAACAGGAAAGGTGAAACCGACCCGCGCCTATAAATAGCGATGGATACTTCCGTATTCGAGGTGGCACGGCAACTTGAGCAATGGGGGGTGGCTGATCCGTACCTGCGTTAGGTCCGTCCGACTTGGAAGCCTGGTTATAGGTTTTGTTGGAACGCCTAATGAGAGTCTTAGGCCCGCGCGCCGGAAAGACTAGAATGCTCAAATACTGTGTAGACGGTGGTGTTGACCCTGGTATTCCGGTACACCGAGAATGTGCCCTGAGTGCACGGACTGTCGGGCCGCGTGGCCGATAGTTATGATGGCTTGAATGTGCCTGCGCGCACATAGTTGCTATTTGATGATGCCATGCTTGCAGGGAAAGAATGCTCATGCCCCGAGAAAGGGGTAGGATTGTTATAATTGGGTCAGCTGAATGCTGACCGTTGCATTGTTTGCCACCGGTTGGGTGGATTGTTCCCGTGCAGGTGCTGGAGAGCCAAGTGGTAAGTGATGGGCTGAAGCCCTACTGCTGTTGCTGCTGTTGCTGCTGCTAGCCCTTGAAGGCTAAGCAAATGTTTTGGTTGTTCTCTTTTACTCATGTATGGCCGGCCTGCGCGCCGAGGTTTGTAAAACATGTTGTATGTAAAGAGGAACTGTAAGGCCTTAAGGCCAAACTCTTGTATTTGTTGTACATTCCATGGTTTGATATATAAAGGTGGTTTTATATATTTGGACATTCCGGATTAGAGTTCAAAGTTGTAACTTAAAGCTTCCGCTAGAATGCTCTGAGTTAGGATTCGTATAAATGTAACGACCCCATCCGTTAAATGACGTATAGTAGAAGGTCCGGCCGGGGCCCCACACTATATGCCACAAACAGACGGTGAGGTCACAGGATAATACCAAACCATACGAATCCTATGTTTGTATGGGCGTAAATTAAACCATAAGAATCCTATACTTAAAGCTGCAGCTCAATTGGTGATGAGAGTTGAAAGAACTCCATAGTTAAGCGTGCTCGGGCCGGAGAAGTGCTGGGATGGGTGACCTCCTGGGAAGTCCCCGTGCTGTCCGCTTAACTGGAGAATTTCACTCATCTAAGGGGGGCTACGGCCACCAACAACCCGCCTGTGGAGGGAGAGGGGTTGGGGTGCTTGGGCTGCAGCCCGGTATCGGCGCCGTGGTGTCCTGGTAAGACCCTTCGGGGCAGGGGTCGGGCCGATATACTTGTAGCGATGCCATGGGGGGCTTCGGTCCAAATCCCGGGTCGTTACAATAAAAAGTGCACTTTTTATTATAACGACCCGGGATTTGGCCCGAAGCCCCCCATGGCATCGCTACCGGGCTGCAGCCCAAGCACCCCAACCCCTCTCCCTCCACAGGCGGGTTGTTGGTGGCCACAGCCTCCCTTTGATGAGCGAACTCGACAGTTAAGTTGGGCCGTACGGGGACTTCCCAGGAGGTCACCCATCCCAGTACTACTCTCGCCCAAGCACGCTTAACTATGGAGTTCTTTCAACCTTCATCACCAATTGAGCTGCAGCTCAATTGGTGACGAAGGTTGAAAGAACTCCATAGTTAAGCATGCTTGGGCGAGAGTAGTACTGGGATGGGTGACCTCCTGGGAAGTCCCCGTATGGCCCAACTTAACTGTCGAGTTCGCTCATCAAAGGGAGGCTGTGGCCACCAGCAACCCGCCTGTGGAGGGAGAGGGGTTGGGGTGCTTGGGCTGCAGCCCGGTAGCGATGCCATGGGGGGCTTCGGGCCAAATCCCGGGTCGTTATACAAGATTCACATCGCTCAAATGATTCATAATCAAATGAGTCCAAAAGTCCATCTTTATGGAGCTTGGATATGCATTTCTCGTTTATATGGCCCAAACGATAATGCCAGAGATATGTAGGGTTTGATTCATTTGTTCTTAGTCTTTTATTATTTTCTACATTATAGATCTGATGGTCCAAGTTCAAAACGTAAAGACCATTAAATAATTGGGCTACAACATAACAAACATCATTCTTAAATATAGAACAACAGTTGTTCTTAATTATAAAAGATAATCCAATCATGTCCAAGCATGAAATGGATATAATTTTTCTAGTTATTTCAGTAACAAAATAACAGTTATCTAGTTCTATTACAAGCCCACTGGGCAAAAAAAGACAGTAAACCCCTACGGCTACAACAACAACTCTTGCTCCATTGCCGACACGCAGGTCCACCTCCCCTTTACTCAGCAATCTTCTCCTTTCCAGTTCCTGCACATTTGTACAAATGTGTGAACCACATCTGGTATCCAATACCCAAGATGAAGGAGCAGAAAGGTTTATCTCTATAACGTAAATATTTGAAGCGAAAGTCATACCTCCCTTCATTTTTTGCAGACCCTCAATGTATGAAGGGCAGTTCCTCCTCTAATGACCAGCCTTGCCACAGTGGTGGCATTTCCCCTCATTCACCGTGCTCTTCTTTTTCATCAGTGCAGAAGACTTGGGCTCAAGATGTGACTTAGGTCCCACCTTCATCTTCTTAGAGCCCTTGGCCTTGCCCTTGCCCTTATGCACCATAAGTATGGGGCTGGCAGGCTTGGCCTTCTTCATATTGATCTCGGTAGTTCTCAACATGCCTAGGAGCTCGGGCAGTGTCTTTTTTATTTCATTCATGTTGTAGTTTAAGAAAAACTGCTCGTAACTGTCCGGCAAAATTGCAGGATCAGATCTGTGGCCAACTCTTGACCCAGAGGAAAACCCAGTCTTTCAAGGTTCTCTATATACCCAATCATCTTGAGTACGTGAGTCCCTACTGAGTCTCGAACTCCCATCTTTCGCTGAAACAATGCTTTGGTGACGTCAAACCTCTCTTGACGAGCTTGCTGTTGAAACATTTTCTTGAGATGCTCGTCAATCTCCTTGCACCCCATGTTCTCATGTTGCTTCTAAAGCTCAGAGTTCATGGTGGCAAGCATAAGGCATTCGACGTCCAAGGCGTCATCAGTATACTTCTTATAAGTGTCTTTATTAGCACGGGAAGAATTCCCGGTCGGCGCCTCGGGGGCTTATTATTCCAAGGCATAGAGCTTTCGCTCTTGCCTGAGAACAATTCTCAGGTTCCTGTACCAGTCCATGTACTTAGTCCCACTGAGCTTATCCTTCTCTAGGATGCCTCTTAGAGACAGAGTGGAGTGTGAACCACTTGCCATGGAATTCTAGAAGAATTCATGCAGAATAAAATCAGTACCAAAATTTCATATACAATTTATTTTAATTTGGACTTCAATTAAAACTCCCACTATTTTATTTGAAATAATTGCCCTCACTATCAATTCGGAGAGTTCATGCGAGCTACTCTCTTAGTGGACAAGATCTGTATTTCACCAACACTATGAGTCAGCTTTGGCTTTCCTCTCACAATACGGTTATTTAGGTAGGCAACGCTTGCCAATTTCATCCTCATGCAATTCTTGTATGGTTGGTGAATAACTCATAATTCGCATCAATCATATGATGCATGCCAACCCTATGCCTCTAGGCACTCAACTTTTGAGGTCACCTAGTTAAGATGGACCCGATGTCGACAGTGGGATATCACAATTATCCGCTCGCACCCTTACCAAGATAGATTAATGCACCTTGCTTTGGCAAGCCCACACTTCATCGATCGAGGCAGGAAGAGTGTCATCCATCGGAAGGCATCCGAACACTTAATATTAGAGGAAGGGATTTTAATTATAGGTTAACAATTAACCACGATCAACATTTGATCAATGTGCACATCCAAAGAAGAACAATTCTAAAATCCACATGCATCCCTTATGTGCACAACCTGACATTATCAACATTTGATTGAAAGGAAGGGTTAAATCTGAACATCCGGACTCTTCCAAATCTTCAGATTTACATGCATTAGACAAAAACAAAGACAACTCAACTTAAAGTAGTAGACAAGCTCGTCTCTCATTGTTGGATGCAAAATCCAAAACAATACATTGGTTCACTAACCATTCGAGGGACGGTTACTGCTAAGGAGACAATAATTTCTAACAATTAGAAATAACCACGAAATTCCAGACGTTCCTGGCAGGGTTACAAGATTAAATCTAAAAATTTAGAACACTTCTAAATCCCTAGGTTTACACGTACTGGAATAACCTAACTTCCAATACAACAATTATGGATGAAACCTCCCTCTGATACCACTGTTGAGTTTTCTATGGAGGTTGGCACAACACTTGTGCACGCAGCGGAAGGAATAAAACAAGAACAACCCAAAGAGAAATTGACCGGGCCATGAATGTTGAATCAAGAAGTTATCAAAATAACAAGGCAAAATTACCTCTTCGGTGTTGAGTCACAACTCAACAAAGATGATCCAAGATTCTAATCATGTCGGTGGGGAGTTTCACGTAGAATAATGTCTACGTTTCTGTAGAAATCCACACGAGTGGGAGAACACCTAGCTTCGTCGCACGAAGGGTCGGGAAGGAGATCGACCTCACCTTGCGATTCCACGGACTGCTAGGTCCGCACCAGGAAAGGCAATACCGACGACGATCGTTGGAGAGGAGGAGGTCGGCGGAGCAAATACGGCGGCGGAACACTTCTGTCCAGCGGGGTTCGGGATTCGGCGGATCGATAAAACTGTGGAACGCTTCCGTCGGTTTCTATTCGGCCGCAGGAAAAATCGCCTCAACTTACAAAAACCCTAAGTCCCTATTTATACTAAAAGTTTAAATAGACCTAAAAGCATCGCTATCAGCAGACCACACAGTGTAGGGTCATCGAGTCGTTCGGCGAGAAACAGTGGATGGATTCGGCGAGAATCACCCGCTGAATCATCAAGAATCAGGGACGACTCTCGACGAATGCCCTCAGTCGTCGAGTCATACTCGACGACACTCGACGATTCTCATCGATCGGCGATCGACGACAATCATCGAACCCCGATCGACGATATTCGTCGACTCGTATTCGACGACAATCGTCGAATGGCAGTCTATGATATTCGTCAACCCGCTTTCGACGACAATCGTCGAACGGCGGTCGATGATATTCGTCGATCGGCGGTCGACGATATTCATCGACCCGCATTCGACGACAATCGTCGAACGGCGGTCGATGATATTCGTCGACCCTGCTTCAGTCGTCGAGTCATACTCGACGACTCTCATCGACTTAGCCTCAGTCGTCGAGTCATACTCGACGACTCTCGTAGAAAAAGCCTTAGTCGTCGACTCTCCATTCTCAATGAACTTTCTTGGCAACGATTGTCTGACCCCCATACACTATGGTGATTGGTAACCATTACCAACACAGTCAATCTTCCAACTTATCCACAGCTCTTATGTGCGACCCTGCAGGCTCATATCGAGTTGGCAGTGAGATCACATGTTTGACCACTTCTAGATCACCATGGTAACTCCAACAGGAACTACATCAGTTGCTAGAAGGAAACAGTCCAATGTCTCGATGGAGGAGTTCTCGAGTCTTTTTCTGGCAAGGTATCTTCTATCTGTGTAGAGGATTGTTATGGAGAATCATTTTCAGAGGTTAACTCAGGGTAAGAGTTCTATTGATGACTACTTGCGTGAGTTTACAAGATTGGGGTGGTATGCGGTCTCTATGTTTGCTGACAAGGAGCACAAGACAAATATGTTCTACGAAGGTCTGCGTGATGATGTGAGGTTACTTATCTCAGGCTTGATGACACTGATGTTGGTAAATACCACCTTATCCCTGGAGTAGGATCTGAAAAGAGTACAAAGTATGAAGGACTCGCGCGTAAAGAAGCTAGAGTTCAAACTTCAGAGCTCTTTAAAGTGTGGGTATTAATGGTGTAATAAGAAGTCCAAATCTTCTGGACCAGCTCCTTCTTTTATTGTGTCTGAAGCAACTTCTAGGCGAGGCAAAATTATTTGTTATACTTGTAGCAAGCCGATACACATAGCCCGAGAGTGTCGGAGTGGTCCTCCAAATATGGGTGTGACTTATGCAGAGAAAGGGAAGGCAAAGGAGTCGACTACATCCCATTATGCTTCAGTATAGCCCCAAGTGTACAATCTTGGCCAGTAGGAGGACAAAAAACAAAGTGATGTGGAAACAGGTATGATTTAGTATATACCTTTAATGTTTTATATACTTGCTACCTTGTGTGCACTTCTTAACTTATTTGAATTAGGCTTTGTCCTAATCTTGGACTATTTGATGAGTGCACTGTTCGATACAGGTGCATCTCATTCCTTTCTGTTGTAGGACTTCATGTTGAATATCAAGGTGCCTTCTTTTATATCGACAGAGAGATTTGATGTTTTGCCTAATGGATGCTTGATATGTGTGGATAGAACTTGTTGTGTTCAGGTATAGAAAGGAAGTCATGACTTTGAATTGGAAGAGTCTGTACTATTGATATCAGAGTTTGATGTGATCATTGACATGGACTAGCTCTCAGATTAGAAGCATCTGTACTGTTGATATCAGAGTTTGATGTGATCATTGGCATGGACTAGCACTCGGAGCAGCGTGCTTACATTGATTGCAACTCAAAGGAAGTCACACTAGAATAAAACACCGAACGCGAGACTAAATACACTGGTATGTGAGGTTCGAGCAAGATACTAATGTCTTCTCTCTAAGTGGACAAGTCAGTTCAAAAGGCCACAAATTTATTCTTCACGTCATTGGTAGAGTCAAAGTCTAGTTTGTGCGACGTTCCTATTGTGTCGGAAATTGCGGATGTGTTTCCTAAAGATTTCCCTATAATTCCACCTTAGTGAGAGATCGACTTCACTATTGAGTTGGTGTCAGGTGCGAAACCTATGTCATGCTCACCGTACTGTATAGCGCCAAATGATATGACATAATTGAAGATTTAATTATAAGAGTTTTTAGAGCATGTCTATATAAGTACAAGTATGTCACCTTGGAGTGCATATGTCCTCTTTGTGAAGGACAAAAGCTTGCGTCTATGCATTTACTACCGTGAACTTAACAAGCTAACAGAAAAGAATAAGTATCCAATTCCGAGAATCAATGATTTGTTTTGATCAGCTAGTTGGATCAACTGATTATTCAAAGCAGGATTTGAAGTCCGGGTATTATCAGTTGAGGATCAAGGAAAGTGATATTCCCTAGATAGCGTTTGGTACACGTTATGGTCACTATGATTTTACTGTGATGTTGTTCGGGTTAACAAATGCAGCATCAATATTCATGGATCTGATGTATAGCATCTTTCAGGAGTATTTGGACTGATTGTGATCATCTTTATAGATGATACATTGGTATATTCTCAGTCATAGGAGGATCATGCGAATCATTTGAGGTTGGTTTTGCATACCTTGAGGAAGAAGCGACTCTATGACAATTTCTCTAAGTGTGAGTTTTGGCTATCCTCAGTGGCTTTTCTTGGTTATATGGTGAGTGGAGAGGGTATTGTTATGGATCCAGTGAAGATAGTTGCGATATAGGAGTGGTATGTGTTAACTAATGTAGCGGAATTCAAGAGCTTTCTTGGACTTGTTGGCTACTATAGGTGCTTCATAGAGAACTTCTCGCGGATAGCTCTATCTCTCACTACGTTGACAAGGAAGGATCAAAAGTTTGTTTGGACGTCAGAGTGCGCATGAGCTTTTAAGGAGTTGAATATTCGTCTATCCACAACGCCTATTTCGTGCTCGCCAAGTGGGACAGAAGGCTATGAGATCTACAGTGATGACTTAGGGAGCAGCTTAGACTGCGTTCTTTTGTAGTTTGGGAAGGTTATTGTTGGGTATTGTATCCACAATAACTCTGATTTGAAGAAGGGTCCAGTTATGCTAAGATGAATTGTGACTGTATTTGATATTGTATTTGTAGTTATGTACTTGTAGGTTTACAATGCTAAGTACAAACCAATATTAGGTTACGATGGATTAGTAAACACGGGACTACATAATGTAATCCCTTATTGTGTAGTCCATGGTGTTGAATCATTTGTAATATCTCTTTTGGGTTGCACTTCTATGCCAAGTACATGGAGAGGTTCAAGGAAGAAGAAGATCTCAAAATTCAATAGAACAGAATTTTACCCAAGTAAAATTCGTCGAGTATCGTAAGGGATATTAGTCGAATTTGTCGAGTATCATTGATATTAATCAGATTTGTCGTATATACTTACTATCACTTGTCTAATTCGTCTTATATACTTGTGGTGAAATATCTGAAAAGATTGGAAAAATAGTTAAGTAAAATTCGTCAAGTATCATCAAGTATACTCGTCAAATTCATCGAATGTATCTAACGATACTCGCAAAATTCATCGAATCATCTCGAAGCTACTTCTCAAATTTTTCTTAAGGCAAATTCGTTGTATATCTTGGCGTCGAGTGCGTCTACTGCTTCAATGGAGTCGAGTGCGTCGACTACTTTAATGTCATCGAGTGCGTCGACTGCGATGGAGTCAAGTGCGTTGAGTGTATGGATGGAATAGAGAGCGTCGACAACGTTGAGTGCGTTGAGTCTGCTAACCTATACTCGACAAATTTGTCGAGTATACTAGCTGATAATCGACGAATTCGTCGAGTATGACTCCAGCCTTAGCGTTGAGTGGCTAGCTAGCTTGAGCTGGATTTCTCTAAGTCTTTTTTGTCGTATATCAATGACTATTCAGTGATTATACTAGCAATACTTGACGATACTCAGCGAATTAGACTTAGGACATTTTTCCGACATTTTTTCAAAACCAGGCTCGTGTTGCGGCGGCCATGCACGGTTTTTTCTAAGTCTCATTTTTGGAAATTTCTTTATAGACGTTGCTATTGAAAGATGTTTATATATATTTAGGATGGATTCCTAATCTTGCCAATCGTTTAATTGCTCTTATTTTTTCAAATCGAGAATCTTTCAAAAAACGAAGAAGCCCGTCAGCCTCCGTGCGATACGCGACACCTTCGTTCGTGTAACAACAACGAATGCTACCCGATTCAATCTTCATCGATCTCTATGACTTGATTTCTACTCTCTGAAGATTTCTATTCCTCCAGATCTAGTCGATTGAAGATTCAAGATTCAAGGTCTTCCAAGAATTTCTACTTTCCAAGTTCTTTAAAATTTTCTAGATCTACCTTTTCAAAGAACGTCGGAGTGAAGTCTTGTAATATTTATTATATTATAATGTTCCTTTACATACTATCAGAGATTTTTCTCGAAGTTGTAGATCTAGTTGTGGATCGAGTTGTAGATGCGATTGTGGATCGATTTGTTGATCTGATTGTGGCTCGAGTTATATCAGAGGTTGTTCTCTGAGTGGTAGGAGGTTTATCTCCGAGTTGTAGGAGCTGCGGCTCCGAGGTGTAAGATTTTAAGAAATATGAGTTTGGTGAATTAGCCGAATCGAGTCCTTCATAGTAGATAGGCGAGGCATGAAAGTGGACGTACCCAACTCGGGGAACCACTATAAATCTCGGTGCTTGTGTGCTTAATTTTTTAAGTAGTTTTATTCCATGAAAAAACACAGATATAACTTATTCACCCCCTCTAGGTTATTTAGGTAGACGCTAGATACTTTCAATTAGTATCAGAGGGGCATTTTGTTCGATATAAGGCTAACACCTTGAACAAGATCCCAGATCTAGAATAAAGATATTCCGCTTAGTATCCATGGACAGAAGCAAATATATGTCTTTGATGAAGTTACCAGTGTACACAAAAGATAACTTTCCCATGTGGAAAAAATGAGTCAGGTTCTTCATGGAAGCAGTAAATTGGAGAATTTTGTAGATTGTGGAAGAAAGAGCGCATATACCTACACAAGCCTCAGCTCTGAACCCATCTATCATGATCCCCAAGAAGATGATGGATCTCACTAAAGATTAAATTGCCCTAGTCTCCTTGGACAAAAAGGAAAAGAACCTTATAGCTAGTGCAGTGGACAATTCAATATTATGTAATTTAGTCAACTACAAATCTTCCAAGGTGATGTGGGACAACCTTGTAGTTCTTATGGAAGGAACAAAATAAGTAAGATATGATCGCAGATCGTTACTGAACAAAGAGTACGAAGCGTTCAAACATGGACAAAATGACACCATTATAGACAACTTTGAGAAATTCTTCAAGATTGTCAATGGTCTCAGACACTATGGCCACACCTTCACTAATGTTGAATTGAACAAAAAAATTCTCAGATCCTTGACAAAGGACTGGGATACTAAAGTGGTAGCCATTCGAGAGTTTGGGAAGCTGCCTGAGATTGACCCTCAGAACCTATTTGGAAGGCTGCTCTCCTACGAGCTTCAAATAAATATTAGAAAGAAGGAGGAGCAAATCATCAGGGCTTCAAGTAGAGAGAAGTAAGTTTCCTTCAAGGCTGAAGGTTCGAGAAAGTCTGAAGACATGTCACTAGTAAGGACACCTGCTCCAGACACCCCAGTAGACTCTGAGCCAAGCAAATCAAGAACTGTGCTATCTGATGTGTAGTTCTCCCTCATCTCTAAGCAGTTCAAGGGACTGCTCAATAAGAGGAGACAAATGAAGAATCAGTTATCCTCCACTGATTTCAGAAGATCACGTTGTGATGGTGATCACTCTAAGAAAAGCTATAACATGGAGGACAGGTATAAATCTAAACCAAGTAAACAGTTTTCCTCTGACATTGTTTTCTACTATTGTAATAAGCCAGGACACATGATTGTGGAGTGCCCCTATAAGAATAAGGAAAGATCCAAGAGAGAGGTGAAGAGATCGTTCAAAGGTAAAATTAAGGAAGAGAAAAGCTTCGTCGCCAAGAAGTCCAAGACTTTTAGTGACAATGACTCCAGTAAATCCAGTTTAGAGGACGAAGAAGGTTACTTCGGGCTTATGGCTTGATAAGATGAGGAATTTGGCTGTTGGATCTCGTGGCCAACCTTAGAGTGGGGGAGGGCGGTGAATAAGGTTTTTTTCGTTAAATGTTATTTAAATTTTTTTGCCTCAGAAATCGAATTCTGGAAGCTACCGTGGGGCATTAGGTAGCTAACGCGCGGCGATAAGTCTGTGAACTCGTTTTACTATGTAGATTCATTTGTATATGCCACAAAAGAATGACAACAAAATAATCTCAGCAGACAATAGAGATGATAAAAGTTAATTAATGTAATTCCATTGCAAAAATTAAAAACAACCAATGTTTAGACAATTTCAAAATTAAGATCCCCGTGACACCAAAGATCGAAGGCGATGAGAAAGAAGAACTCTTTTGTTTTTTATACCGACCTGCTCCATAGACCGGTTGGCTCTCTTCCTTTTGCTCTGATAAAGGTATTTGAGCCGACTCTTCACCTCTACGCAAGGAAGGGTCTTAGAGCTCCTCTAGATCCTCCAATCTGGACGTCCCTACCCCGGGATGATTTTCTGCGGAATCCTACCCGGATTCCGACGACCCACCGATCAATTTTCCTCACCACAAGATTAAGAAAAAAGAGAAGATTACACAAATAAATATGTAAAGAATCTAGAAGATTAGTTCTCCCTCTAGACGATTTCTCCATCTAACGGTCCATGACCGTTGCTTGAGATCTTCATATGGTAGTAACTGATGCGCCTAAAATACGGCAAGCGTACCGGTCGCACAAGTAATAAAGTTGGGAATGAATCCCCGGATGTCGGTCTCTTGAGGAATGCAATTAGCGTCGAACGATTTAGACTCTAAAACTATTGTTATGAGAGTTAATTGAAATAAACAAAAAGAGAAGGGGGCTTTGGTTGGTGGTCTTACGACCGATTACACTAATGTAAACTATGCGGGTCGCAATCACCGCTTCTCAAGGTGAGATGGATGTAGCGGCCGCGATGTCGTACTTCGGTTGGTGAATGGACGGAAGTCTAGCGAGTGAGGTGATTAGTGCGTAGTGAAATTGAGTGAAACGAACGTGTGGAGTGGAGCGAGATGGAGCGAGGCGCATCAAAGGATAATTCTCACAAGCACGATGAAACACAAATTATCCAATTTAAAACAAGAAATTAATGTTCATTACATGCATAAACAATCCATGCAACAAGAAAAGAGAGAAAATGCAAAACCACGAGATTGATGATCCACCGCGGTTGTTGGTCGGAGGTGCGGGTTGTCAATCCACTTCCAAGCGCAGTCCGAGGAGGGCTTCCGGTACCACTGAGCTGTCACCTCGAGGGCCTGTAATTCCGTTCTCTAGGTATGCTTCGTCTTCTTCCTCGGTGGAAAGCTCGGAGAAGAATGCTTCAATGGCCGGGAGGGTCATCGGAGGATGCGGAATGCTTTGGAATCGCCGGATAAGGTCCTCCCAATGATGGGGATGAAGGTGGAGGTGAATGGAACTGCTGGAGGGCGAAATGGCGGACTGGCGGAGGTTCCGTAACGTGTCCCGTTACCCTAATTTGCGGAACAGGGCATTTTATAGCTTGCAGAATAAATAGGGCGCACCACCACTGGCGCACGACCAGTGGTCGTGCGCGACCAAGGTCAGCGCCCGTGCGTCAACAACCTGTAGACCTGCATCAGAAAATCAATGGTCGCGCACGATCAGCAGCGCACGATCAGTGATCGTGCGAGGCAATGCTGATGATCGTGCGGAAATAGCCAGGCAGAACTTTTGTAAAATGGGGATGACTGCGCACGATCGTCGGCGCACGAGCAGTGGTCGTGCACGGTATGGCAAGTGATCGTGCGGAAGGTTCAAGACAGGGATTTCACAAATGAGTCCGGGCTGCGCACGATCAGTGATCGTGCGCCAGGAGGTCGATGGTCGTGCGTGGGTAAAAACGCACGACCGCTGACTCCTTTGCGAAAAATAGTGAAACGCCTATCCCGAATGCCCTCACGATCCCCAAACCTGCAGGAAAACTGCACGGGACATCGATCGTGGCAGCCGCAGCAAACAATAATAATCATAACAAGAATGTAAATGCGTACAAGCACAGAAATGGGCTAAAAAGGTGCACAGGGCGTGGAATGCCATAGCTAACCAAAAGGAGTACTAATGGCGCTAAAAGATAGTGCAAAGCTGAGGAAAAAGGCCTAGATGAGTCCAAAATAAGATATAAAATAGGGACTCATCAGTAACCGGTCGGCTCTTCGTAGTCGATGTAGATCTTGGATCGCCAGAGTTATTCGTGTGTGAATTAGAGGGAAACAACATTCTTTTCATTTGGCGAAAAGGTTTTGAACTGAACGTAGAGAGGCGGCTGAACCCTAGAATCCATGAACTTGATCTCTTTTCGACTTCAGGTAATAAGCACAGAAACCGAGGCGGCTTTATATACATTTTCATGAAAATACGCTACCACCGACAGTAAGACTAATGCCCAACAGTAAGTTCGCACGCTTGATGTGCTAGCTGTCCTCCAAATTAGGAAAAATATTCAAAACAATTATTTTACTTTTTTCCAAAGCTAGCGCGGCGCGGTAAGAAGATAGTGCCTAGCGGTAGGTTTTACTCATCGCACTCAATGCCTTGGAGCATTAAGTGGTGATGGTGATGCTGTACTGCCACTGCTCCATAATGACGTTGCTGAGGTGGCCTTTGATCCCTGACATAGAGAGTTTATTGATTGGGATGATCATTATCGCAAGCTTAAAGATGGGATGCTACCGCGACATTCATCGCTAACGCCTTTATAACACACTAGTTTTCAGACCTGGAGTCACTGGAAGCTAACGCCTGACAGTAGAGATACCGCTGGCGATGGGTCGAGTAGCTTGATAATTGGAATATTGCACAATCATTGGATCTAGTGCGCAGGACCACTGGTCGTGTGCATCACCATTGGTTGTGCGCCACTGATCGTGCACACTATTCTCCATTTTTCCAAGTTCTTTCTAGGGCAATCACACGACCATTGGACTTAGTGCGCACGACCACTGGTCGTGCGCTGCTTCTCGCGCGCATTTATCACATTCTTTCTGGAGTTCTGCCATTGTTGATCACATGATCATAGGATCCAGTGCGCCCGACCACTGGTCGTGCACCACTGATCGTGTGGGCAGGTGCTGTTTCGCCATTTTCTTTTATGGTCGTCCGATGCTTCCTCAAAATCAATCCAAGGGCCCAGGATCTTCTGCCCAAACAGTTTAATTAGGTCTGAGAGGGTCTTTCCCCTCATTTCTCATCTTTGAGAGTGAGATTAGGGTGGAAAGGAAGATAAGGGAGGAGGAAGGAGAGATCTTCGTTCAACCATTGACGGACCTCAGAGCTCCGATCGTCGTTCCGAGACCAGATCCATGGAGAGGGCGTGGAGGCGCTCGTGTCAATCCGTTCAAAGCAAGGATTCCATGGCTAGGAAGAGGGGTTGTAAGGTAACAATATTTCTCCTCTCGCCTTCTAGGATGTGTGCAAAACATCTCCTTATTTCTTGCTTTTCAAGCTTTTGGGAACCATTTCTCTCAAATGAGAGGGTTTTGGGTTGCCATGGTCTAAAGACTTTGATTCAAGAGCCTAAACACCTAGAGGGGGAGGGGGAATAGGTTCTAATCTTTTTGTGTCTTTTTGATTTTAAGGCAAACAGATATTTGTAACAACTTTTAGCACAGAATAATTTTATCTAAAGAAATTAAATGCAACACAGCGAACACCAGATCTATAGTGGTTCCCCAAGATATGGGTACATCCACTTTCCCCCTTCCCATATCCAGTAGATAACTGGATTCAGCCTAACTTCCTTCCACTGGCTCGGATCCGCATATCTTACAAAATCAGAACCCAAAATGGTTCCTACACCTCAGACTTTACACAAGTCCTACCTCAGATTCTTCCCTGAATCCTACCTCAGGCCTCAGCCCTACCTCAGCCTTTATAATTCGGCTTACAACTCAAACTTTCCATAAGTTCTACCTCAGGCACACTGCCCTACCTCAGCCTTTATAATTTTAGGCTTACAATCTCCGATCTAACAATAGATCCTACAAGAATTTGTAAGTAATAAGTTTCAGAAAACTTCACCAGCTAGATTCATCTGTTGATGTTGTCTTCTTGATCAGTTCTTGTATAAACTGATCCTTCTGATCCAACCTAACTTAGCTTTTCAAAGCTCCTTGATTAGGACAAATAAGGTGGATCTACTCTTCAAGTTGAAGTGTATCTTCAGTCATCTTCTTCCTTATATTCAGATTGAACTCTGAATCTTTCTTGCAGACAGGCCTTGATCTGTCAGAATTCTTCTTTATGATCTAGAGATCTTTACACGTTTATTCTATTATTTTCTGTCATTTCCGATCTGTCTCTAATATAGAGCTTGCTCCATGGTTATCGACTGATCCGCTTCATAACAGACTTCAGACAGTTCTAACAGTGGTGTCAGACCGGTTCGTTATGACAGCTATTAAGTCACCAGTCACATCACCAGGTTCTTTAATGTCTGTCCAACTCAGCATACAAAACTTCAGCAAACTGCTTTACATTTATCGATACATATAGGCTAAGTATCGACACAATTCTTCAAGATGTCGACACAAATACTCCAAGTGTTTACACAGTCACACTTCTGCTTCTCGACACTGCTTTTTATTGTATGTGTCGACAAAAGTCCTCTGTGTTGACACATCAGCTTCTTGTCTCGACATTTCTGTTGCAGACAGATGGCGTTGAGTGTTTGTCAATTAGTGTTCAGTGTGTGTCGACACAAGTCCGGTGTGTTGACACAATTACTTCTAAACTCGACACAGCCTCTTGAGAGTTGGTGTGTCGACACAAGTCCTGTGTGTTGACACAATTGCTTTAGGTGTCGACATAGCTCCTGAGTGTCGACTCGTCTTCTGTTTTAAGTGTCGACATAATTCTGTTTTAAGTTATCGACACAATTCTGGATGTCGACACAACTGCTTGTTTAGGTGTCGACATAGCTTTGAGTGTCGACACAACTTCTTTATAAGTGTCGACACATTTTGCCAGTGTGTTGAAACAGCTTTTCTGAGTGTTGACATAGCAGCTGGGTGTCGACACAACTTCCCTGAGTGTCGACACAATTTGCCTGTGTGTCTACACAGCTTGCCTGAGTGTCGACACAAATTTCCTGAGTGTCGACACAGTTTCTTCACAAGTGTCGACACTTGTACTTATAAAATTTTCCTTCAAATTTTTGAACCCGCACAATGAAAATCAAACTTCTATCAAATACACATTGATGCATATTATTGACTAAGTTGTGGCTTCTCCAAATCTAGTACACATTTTCCAATATACCCAACAATCTCCACCTGTTTGTATAAGTCATAACCCTTAGTCAAAGATATACATCTCTTTAGATAAAATATAATTGTAATAGAAGTAAAAACATTTCAGAGCAGATAATTACATAATCGTTGTAAACAACACACACTTAATACAGAACCAGATTCCATTGATAAGAAAAACATTGGTTTACATAAATTTCTTATAGAACAAAAGGTAAAGTAATACATTGTTCTATTACAAGAACCTAGCAATCCTATTACTGACTAGGTTCCTTAATAACTATCCCTTTGCCATACTTGATTTTAGCCTGCACAAGAGGTTCAGCATCTTCAGCTAGCTTTTTCCCTTTGAGAGCTTTCTTCTTCAATTCTTCAGCCTTTATCTTTTGTCTTTCAAAATAGTGAAAAGGTTTGGGGAAGTACTTGCTTGGCTCTTAAGCATTAGCAGGTAGCTTCCCAGCCTTAGCACTTCTTCTATGCTGTAGAATTGCTTCTTTTCCAGCTTGATATTTAATCCATTCTTGCTCAGAATACCACTTACCCCTGTCATGGGTTTTATCCTGAACAGCTTTCCAGGCAGTAAGTATGATATTTCTAGAAGTTGGGCTCCATTGCTCAAAATCTGGCTTCAGCTCAGCCTGCTCTCTAAATCTCTTCTTAGAGAGTTGAGCTTCCTTCTGAGCTTCCAATACAGTTGCTGATATTTCAATCTTTTCAAGAATTATATTTTGTACCTCTGGTGGAGGATTATACTTTTTCAGCACTTCTTCTTGAACCATCTCAAAATCAGGTGGGGGTAGATCACCTGAGCAACTTCAGGCAGATCTCCTTCAAAATAATCAGGTTGAATCCCAGACTCAGCTACATTAGCATCATCACACAGAGGAGGATATCCAAGAGTGGCTCTGATGTTATTGGTAGTCTATTTAACATGGTCAGAGCCGGCTTTAACAAGTAATCTCTCCCCCTTTATGACTTCTCTTGCAATATGATCTCTTAAATCTTCCTTCTGGAATATGACTTGATCAGCTAGATATTCAGTTCCCTCTTTAAAATAGGCTCTGCATTTTGTCAGGAAGGTTTTTATTTTCTTCTGAGATTCTTGAAATTATAGTAAAACAAACATTTGGGGCCATTTGGAGTCCCAAAACTCAAAATATTTCATTTATTTCATTTTGGGTATTTTAGTAAAAACTATAGGAAAAGTTTTCCCAAAAATTCTCATTTTTGTATAGGGGTTAACAAAGCCATAAACATGCATGCACCCAAAATTTTGGGCCATTTGGATGACCGGTTTGACTTGGGCATCATTTAGAAATTCTGCCCTAGCTTAGGACCAGTCCTTAACAAAATGCCCTACAGGCCAGACCAATGGATGAAAATTGATGATTAAGGTGTCAAAGTAAAGCTAACAGATAGTGCTACATTTTTAATTCAGGGTTCAAGTTGTGATGATGCCTCTATATACCATAAATATCACATGCAATGTGACTGCATATTTATGACAGAAATACACTATTCATATTAATTAATTTAAATCATATTAATTCATTTGCACAAATCCTAAAGCAGCCGTGGACGACATCCATTCATCGTCCCCAACAGATCAAGGGCTGAGATTTGTTTCTCCTGGACGATGTTTGCTGGCAATTTCCGGCCAGCTGAGCCACCACCACCGCCGGCGGATGTCTCCACCACCTTTACTAAGGTGGGGGCTAGCGTTTCCCGGCGGTGAGGCTGCCGGAGTTGGCTCCTACAGCGAACCCAAGCAAGAAGAAAAACTCGGCAATTTCACTCTCTGCTCTCATGGTATCGGGCTCGATTGAGCCCGATATCTCCCCCTATTTGATTTAGACAGCTAGTACGGAAAGAGAGGTGGCGAAACAGACCTGAATGGAGGCTCGGCGGCGAGTTTGGCGGCGGTTTGGCATGGCGGTGGTGCTCCAGTGATCTCCTTCCCGTTTCCTGGATTCTCAAGCAAAAGCACTGATCCAGCACTCGAATTCCACTCCTCTCAACGTTCTGAAACTATTGGTGGGCTTGGATTTGGCTTGGAGTGATTGTATAGGGAGATATTGCTTAGGTGAGCTCGGTTGGAGCATAGGAAGCTTCACCCCTTTGATGCCATGTAGACATTCATAGCCAGCCCCATCTAATGGGCATTAGGAGGCCAGCCAGCAAGTTTTGGGCAGAAGGAGCCAAGGCCAAGTGGCCTCACCTCTCCTCTCTTCTTCTTCTCTCTCTTCTTTTGGGTCAAATCTCTAAAATACCCCCTTGCCTTCCTTCTCTCTCCACAACAAAAGGGGTAGGGGGGTGACTTTGACCATTTGGGTTGGCATTAGGCTAGTTGGGTGAGCTTAGACCAATGGAAATCACTTGGGTTCAATTCTTCCCCTTTATGTCAAAATGTTGACTTGGTTGACTTTTTGGGTTGTGTTGGTCAACATGGTGAGTAGGCTGACCCACTTGATGGTCTTGAGCCTATTGGAACCACCCAACTGGGGTTGGGTCAAGGGGGTGCCCCACTTTGGTTAATTGGGCCAATGAGTGTGGGTTTGACCACTTTAGGCCCAAGGTTGACTTGGGTCAACTAGGGTCAAAGTGTTGACCAAGTGACATGCCCTAGGGTTCACTTATATGGTTTTTAAGGTTAGGGCAATGTGGTTGGGTCATGGTGTGGCTAGGGTCCTTATTTAGGCTAGTTTTACCTTGATCCTATAGTGGGCCCCACATGGCCACAACCTACTACCTAGGGGCAAACTTAGCTAATTTTCCTGACGCCCACCCTATGCCGAACCCAATCTAAGTTAAGGGGTCTAGAAGTAACATGGGATGTTATAAATCCTATAAATAAAAAAAATAATTTCGTCCCCGAAATTTAAGTTCGGGTCTACGGGGTTCTACTTGAAATAACTATAAGAAACTTTAAGCATGAATTAAAATGTACCTGATGTAAACAACTCTGGGTGTTGCTCCAACATCAGATCCCTCGGCTCCCAAGTGCTCTCCTCCTGTCCATGGTTGGACCACAACACCTTCACGAGCGAGACCTTCTTCTTCCGCAACACTCGGACGGCCGTATCGTCAATCCGGATCGGCTCCAGTCTAACTGATCTGTCTGGCGCTACTGGCCTGGCTGTTGTAGTAATGTGCTGTTCCGGCCGAAGGAGAGCTCTTCGCAAGGAAGAGACATGGAAGACGTCGTGTAAGGTACTCAACTCCGGTGGCAGCTACAGTCGGTAAGCCAAGGGGCCGATCCGCTCAAGGATCAAGTATGGCCCTATGTATCGCAGACTGAGCTTCTTATGCCTCCGCACCCGAGATATGCCATGTACTGGACGAATCTTCAGGAAAACTCTGTCTCCAACCTGGAACTCCACCTTCCGGTGCCGCGCATCGTAATACTTGTCCGGTCTATTCCGAGCCTCCAGCATCCGGTCCCTGATCAGTCAAATCTGAGCCTTCGTATCATCTATGTACTCTGGTCCAAGTGCTCCAGGGGTCCACATCCTGAACCCAAGAAAGAAGTGTCCGACACTTCTTCCTGTGATAAGCCTCATGGCTATTATTATGAGAAACCCATTAGAGGTAACAATCCTCTTCCAAATGTACTTTCATTATATTTCAGACTACTCTTCTTCAAAATTGTGAGGACTCATTTCCAAGTCCTCCGCCAATCAATCAAAATATTTCTCAATCGCACATTAGATTGTAGTCCCTTACGACCATTGATCATTCAAAATATGTATAATTCAACGATCTCATAAGTAGAAGTCTCTTCTATTCACGTCCCCTAGATTATTACTTATCCACCAACGTGAACTTATGGTCATCAAAAGAGAATTAAGGCACACTAGCCCAACACTATTATGTATAGTATGAAAGTGAGGGTAAGATCTATCTCAACTCTAGAGGGGGGGGGGTGAATAGAGTTTATTTAAATTAATTTCACAGTTGAAATTAATCAGCAAAAATAAAATTCAATTTATAGTATAGTGTAGAGTGTTAGTAAAGAGTTAAAAACAAAGAAGTAAAGAGCACAGCATACAGCAAACCAATCACACAAACAACCCAGAAGACACAAGAAAATATAGTGGTTCCCCAAAAACCTGGGTACATCCACTCTTCTACCACCCTTGGTAGGAATCCACTCAGGATGAGTTGATCAGGTGTCCTGACACCAATGAGCTTTTGATAAGGTGCTCAAAAACCAAAAATGGATTTTTTGATAAGGTGTCTTGCCACCACTGAGTTTTGACAAGGCTCTCAGAACCAGACAAAACTTTTGAAGGGAGTTCAAGAACCCTTTTACAGCAGAAAAAGAAAAGATAAAGAGGTGAAGTTGTCTTCTCTGTTCTCAAATCAAATGAGAGAAGACTAGTGGATCTTTTGTTGTCAAAGCTCCCCCTGAGTTGTAGACAGGTTCAGGAATGGAAGCTTTTTTCTAGGGTGATAGGCCTTCAGAACTTTAGATCTCCAGCAAAGGATTGTTTCAGCAAAAAGGCTGAAAGAAGAGGTGTCTGGAGTTCTTGAGATGAGGCTGTGATCACTTTTCTGTAAGCAAAAATATTGTTATTCTGATTCTTCAGAATTGATCACTTGTTATCTATCACAGCTTAATTCTTCTTGTTGTGTGTTCTTATCTGACTGAAGATGAAAAGGAAGATCTTATTCTCAAAAAAAATCTTGTCAAAGATAGCCGTTGGCAGGCATAAATGTCTTCCATAAAGAGTCTTGTCTTCTAGAGGAAGGTCTAATAAATCATTCCCTGAATAATTCCATGAAACTTGCTCCAGAATAAAGACAAACGGCTGGCAGATCTCCTTAACAATAAATGCTGAGAGATTTCAAAAACATTCCAAAGACTAGCAGCATTTGAATCCTTAGAATCGTTGATCTCTCAGAAAAATCGTCGATCTGAGCTCTACTATCGTCGAACTGAGCTCAGAGATGGAAACAGATCAAACAGACAGAAAACGTCGAACTGAGCTCGAAGATCGTCGAACCGAGCTCAGCGACCTGAAGAATAGATGAAGAGAGATCGTCGACCTGAGCTAGAAAATCGTAGAATGCAGTTCGACGACTAAACAAAATTGTCTGAAGGCAGATCGTCGATATGAGCTCGAAGATCGTCGACTGGAGTTCGACGATTTATCGAAGTTGAGATCAGAGAGTGTCGAATCAAGCTCGACGTTTCGTGGACCGGAGCTCGACGAAAATTGCCTTAGACTTGGCTCTATATCCTTGATATTGGAATGGTCCTGGGGGAAGCTTCAAACCTAAGTTCTAAGCCCTAGACTCATTCTAATGTTGACCTTTACAACTATACAACTAGGTCAACCTGGTTTCCTAAGACAAACATAGTGATCCTTACCCAAATTAGTAATAGGGTGTTCCAACAATCTCCCCCTATTTTGGTTAGGATTACTATTTACAGACTGAATTAGGAAATAAATAAGCATACATTCAAGACAGAAACTAAAACAACAATGCAGAAGGAAAGATATAGCAGCAATGCAGATCACAGATAAAAAGTCAGCAAATATCCAAAGGGGGATGATTGTTCATCTTACACAATTCACTTCTTCTCAGTTCCCTTTTTAAATAAAATTTCTCTGTTGGGATTGGGGGCTTCTTTCTTGGATCTTCTATCATCTTCTGCACCTAAGGAAGTTTGAGATCTGGGCCTTGGAACTACAGCCTCAGGGTGCAGCTTCATATAATCTTCTGGATTAAAGAATTTTCTTGATGCATATCTCTCCAGTTCTTTCTTTTTCTGATCTGATAGAGTTGTTATGTTTGAAATGTCCTTGCCTTGCTCTCTGGCTTTTTTTATTTGATCAAGAGCAGCCAACTCTTTCATTCTAGCTGTCCAGGACAAGGGGTTGTTCTCAGGATCCTCAAATGAAACAGGAGGTTCATATCTGTTGATGGACTCAGAATCAGTAGGAGGAGTCCTGGAGACAACTGTATCTTTTAGCTTATAAGGGAAAGGACCTGAAGTAGAATCAGTATGCCCTTGTCCTTCCTTTTGATGAAATCTGTGCCCTCTCTGGCTTCCTCTATATTGGCCCCTTCTAGACTGATATCCCCTTTGATGTTTCCCCCTTTGATAGTATTTCTGATACGACTGGGAGGAGCTTTGCCTGGAAGCTGGAGCTTGAGAGGCTGAGCCTGAACCAGAATCTGGAGGAGGAGGAGGAGGAGGCTGATACTGAGAAGATCCTTTTTCATACTTATTCAGCTTCCTTCTCTTCTTCATAGGCTTTGATTGGTTCTTGGAATACTGCATCCAGGTATCAGATATGGGGCAGTCATGCAGAATATAGTAGGGAATGTCATTAGAATCCTTTGCCTGAGCTGGGGGGGACTGACATCATGGCCTTGCTTCTGGCCTTCCTCTTCTTGGCAATAGTATTTGCAGAGTCATCTGAATTAGTTTGGAATTGATCACTCTCTGAACTTTGAGGTTTGTCATACAAATAATCAATGATTTTTATGTATTTCTCTTGTAACATCAACTGATCAGCAGTCAGGGCAGGAGCAGCATCAGAAATTTGAGCAGAAGGAACTTTTGAAGCAACAGCAGCAGTAGGAGCAGTAACAACAGCAGGTGCAGGATCTTCTAGGTAAGAAGCAACTTCTTCAGCAGCAGATGTATCTTTAAATACAAGAACCATTTCAGTATCTTCAGTAACAGCAACAGCAGCTTCAACAACAAGAGGCACAATAGCCTTAGTAGCAGCATCAGAGATGGAAACATAAACATCCACAGCCTTCCAGGAATTTACATATGCTTCAATTTGGCTGGGATCACAGACAGAAATAGGCACAATGGCCTTAGACAAGTCTTCAGTATGAGGAACTGGCAAAGATCTGAAGTAAACTGTATCAAACACAGAGAGCAAGCTCTGGAGGTCCATTGCAAAAGCAGGAGCAGGAGCTGGAGCAGACTCAGGCACAACCACTACTTCAGAAGGCATCTCCCCCTGCCTGGATTCAGGGAGAACTGAGTCAAGGCACCCAGAAGAGGTAATTGCCTGAGAGGGAATGAAGGAGGAGAGCTTGGAAGACAGCTCCTTGACATGGGTCAGGAGTGGAGCCAGAGTGGTCTCCAGTAATGAGGTTAGCTTAGGAGCTAGCAGCTCATATAACCTGTCTGCCAGGGCTGATAGAGCTACATGCTCAAGAGGGGCTTGAGCAGAGGTAGGAGAGAAGGTTGTTGGATGGATGATGGATGGAGCTGGTGGCATGGAGAATGAGGGTATAAGAGGTGGGGGAATGGATGGCTCTAAGAGGGGAATGGAGGAGATTGAAGATGTTGAGGTGTAGATAGGTGAGGCAAGGGAAGGTGTGAAGGATGGTTGGGATAGAATTTCTTGCAGCATTTGTTGGAATGAGGAGGTAGAGGAGGCTCAAGAGGAGAGGAGGGAGAATCATCCATAAAGGAATCATCTGCCAAGGAAAATGATGGAGAGGTGAAGATTGGGTAAGAGAAGAGAGGATGGAATTCCTCTGAGGTAGATGCTGGAGGGGGGAAACTGGTGAAGAAATGTTAATGGGGGAAGATACCAATATGGTGGTGATTGGAGGTGAGGATGAAGTGGCTGGGGTAGAGACAGCTGGAGGAGGAGGAGAAGCAGGCAACACTTCTACTGGGGCAGAGACCAGAGGTGGAGTGACTGAGACAATCCTGGTGCCTGAAGATAGTGGTGCAGCAGCTCTGGAGGGGTTTACAATCTGCCTGTCCCATTTGCTGAAAAGGGCACAGGAGAGCCTCTTGGATGCATTAATGAACATCCCAGAAGAGGTTAGCAGCTCAGGGCATCTGGAATTCAGATAGACCCCTAGAATTCTCCCAAAACTGATAGCAGTCTTACTCAGCTTCTTCTTAATCAGGTTGAAGAAAATTGATCCCCAATCTAGATTTTTCTTATCAAGCAGAGCTCCAATTAGACAAAATTGATATCTTGATATGGTATCATGGGCTGAGTGCTTGGCCAGAAGCACTTTCCCAACTACATCAGCCAAAGATTGAAATTCTATCGACAAATTTTTCTTCAGCAGTTTATTAGGGTTCACAGCATTGTGACCCATTCTATCAAGCATGGAGTCATATTCCTCTCCACATAACTCTATGGAATCTTCTCCAGAACTAAGATGAAAAACTTCAGTTAAAAGGGCCGGGGACAATTGTACCTGAGTCCCTTTTATGAAGCCGACGCCAGAGTTCTCATTCTCATCTGTCGCTGTATAACACCATTCCTTTATCTCTTTCGATGCAATCTTCATTCTGGTAGTCATTATTTGCGATAGCTGCTGATCTCTGAATAGATTAAGAATATCCTTGAAGCGCTGATCGCTTCCATCAAACGAGTTCATGTCGATATCAAATCTGGTGTCAAATTTCATTTTGAAGATTGCAGCATTGGAGCCAGCCATTTGTACCTGCAACAAAGAACCAAACACGACCAAGCGTAGAAGATTTGGAGGGAAAACGAAGAAAGTTGCAGAGAGTATGAAAGCACAAGAGATGAACGACGGCTGAAGAAATGATTTTAAATTAGGGTTCGACGGCGAAACGGAAAATCGTTGGGCTCAGTTCGACGAAGCGTCGATCTCAGCTCGACGATTTGGGCTACAGAGGGAATCTGAAGAGACGTCAATATCATCGATCTCCGTTCGACGATGTTGAAAAGCGTCAAGCTCCGCTCGACGGCCTCTGAATAGAAGGAGAGAAAACCTGGAGATAACGGAGGCGCTGAACTCAGATCGACGATTTTGGAAACGTCGATCTCTGGTCGATGATTTTTAGAAAAACGTCGATCTACGTTCGACGATTTCTGGGAAAACATCGAGCGCAGTTCAGAGACCAAGCCTATTTTACAGACACAAAAAGAACTGATTTTTTAGCCTAGTCTTGGTATGTTTTAACTTTTCAAAAATCTTATAAATTAGTTTAGGCTTCCTCCATCTAACATGCCTAACTGATTTAGAAAGAAACTGTGTTTCTTTTCATCCAAAGGCTTGGTGAAAATATCTCCCCTTTGCAAATCAGTAGGGATATATTGAAGTTCTATTTTGTTTTTCTCTACATTATCTCTTAGAAAGTGATGCCTAATCTCTATATGTTTTGTCCTACTATGGAGGACTGGATTTTGTGCTATAGAGATAGCACTAGTATTATCACAAAAAAATTTAGACTTCTCTAAGTTGTAGCCATAGTCTATGAGCTGATTTTGTATCCACAATATTTGTGAACAGCAACTGCCTGCAGCCATATATTCAGCTTCAGCAGTTGTGGTTGACACAGATGTTTGCTTCTTACAAAGCCAAGAGACAAGTCTGTCACCAAGGAACTGACATGTTCTACTGGTGCTTTTCCTGTCTATTCTGCATCTAGCATAATCAGCATCTAAAAATCCAGTTAATTCAAATCCTGAGTCTTTTGGATACCAGAGTCCTAGATTTGGACAACTTTTTACATATCTACCCTTTTAACTAATGTTAGGTGTGACTCTCTAGGGCTAACTTGGAATCTAGCACATATGCATGTAGCAAACATTATATCTGGTCTACTGGCTGTAAGGTATAATAGAGAGCTAATCATTGCTCTATATGTTGTCTGATCAATTGGTTTCCCATGTTCATCAGCATCCAATACAGCATTGGTAGGCATGGGTGTTTTCATGCAAGATGCCTCAGACATACCAAATCTCTTAACCAATTCTTTAGCATACTTGGTTTGGGAAATAAATATGCCCTCAGCATGTTGTTTTACTTGCAATC
Organism: Platanthera zijinensis; assembly: GCA_039513925.1. Lineage (NCBI taxonomy): Eukaryota > Viridiplantae > Streptophyta > Magnoliopsida > Asparagales > Orchidaceae > Platanthera > Platanthera zijinensis. The sequence continues at coordinate 38,850,005 of CM077091.1, read as the reverse complement.
CTAAGAAGAAGGAGAGCTCACCCATGCTACTCATTTCAAATTTGGAATGCATCAGGTTGGAAAACTTTCTGCACAAGTTTGAATCAGTATATCCAAATATGATATCATCTACATAAATTTGAACTAGTATGGTGTGGGACTTATGGGTTCTAATAAAAAGAGTTTGGTCTACTCTCCCCCTAACAAAATCATTTTCCAGAAGAAAGCATGTTAGGGTCTCATACCATGCTCTAGGAGCTTGCTTGAGACCATATAATGCTTTATGCAATTTGAAAACATAATCAGGGTGAGTTAGAGAGATAAAACCTGGAGGTTGTCTAACATAGACTTCCTCTTTGATGTCCCCATTGAGAAATGCACTCTTCACATCCATCTGGTAAACCTTGAAGCCTTTGTGAGCAGCATAAGCTAGGAATATTCTAATGGCCTCTAACCTTGCAACTGGTGCAAAGGTCTGGTCATAGTCTATTCCTTCTTGTTGAGAGTAGCCTTGAGCAACTAGCCTTGCCTTGTTTCTGACAATAACTCCTTGATCATCCAGCTTGTTTCTGAACACCCACTTTGTTCCAACAATGGAGTGATCCTTTGGCTTAGGCACTAGTTCCCAAACCTTATTCCTTTCAAATTGATGCAACTCCTCTTGCATTGCAATGATCCAGTGTGGATCTTGCTCTGCATCTTGAATAGATTGAGGCTCAACTTGAGATAGGAAGCAAGTGTGCATCAGGTTCTGGTTGACCTGATTTCTGGTTTGCACACCAGCTGAGATCTCTCCAATTACTTGGGTGATTGGATGATCTCTGGTTGTTACTAAATCAACGGGGGGTGTTGATTATTCACCAACTAGTGTTGTTGTTTCATCTTGTGGAATAACAATTGGCCCTTTAGGATGATTTTCTTCAAGAGGTTCAACTTCTTCTTCATCATCACTGCTCTCAATCTTTTGTTGAGAGGTTGTATTCTCTTCTTTAACCTGTAATCTGTCCAAACTTTCTGAAATAGAGTGTACCTGCAAAGGTTCTATGGTAGAAGTAGACTTCTCCTTATAACACATATTAGTCTCATCAAAAGTAACATGAACAGATTCTTCAATTTTACAGGAAGATTTATTATATATCCTATATGCCTTGCTGATCATAGAGTATCCCAGAAACACTCCTTCATCAGCTTTAGCTTGGAATTTTACTAGATACTTCTTGTCATTATTATGAATATAACAAGTACAGCCAAAATTTTTAAAATAATCTATTTTAGGTTTCTTCCCTTTGAGCAATTCATAGGGAGTATTGCCCTTTAGTTTATGTATCAGGCTTCTGTTTAGAACATAGTTGGAGGTGTTCACTGCCTCAGCCCAAAAGGATAGAGGTAGGTGAGTATCTGTCAACAATGTAGTAGAAGATTCAATTAGGGTTCTTTTTTTCCTTTCAACTACCCCATTTTGTTGAGGAGTTCTAGGAGCTGAGAAAGTGTGTCTGATCCCTTCACTTTGACAGAACTCTTGCATAAGAAGAGAATCAAACTCTGTCCCATGATCACTTCTGATCAGGGCAATGTGAGTGTTGAACTCAATCTGTATACATTTGAGAAACTCTGTCAAACACTTAAAGTTATCAGACTTCTTCCTCAGAAAGAATACCCATGTGAATCTTGAGAAGTCATCTACAATCACTAAAGTATAGGACTTCCCTCCTGGGCTTTGTACTGATATGGGTCCAAAAATATCCATGTGCAACAAATACAGAATCCTAGGTGAATCACTCTTATTAAGTGACTTAAAGCTATTTTTAGTTTGCTTGCCTAATTGACAAGCCCTGCAGAGTCCTTCCTTCTTGTAGGGGCCAGAAGGTAGTCCTCTAACAGGGTTGTCCTTGGAGAGCTTGGCAATGGTTCTAAGGTTTAGATGTCCTAATCTCTTATGCCATAAAACATTTGGCTTAGATATGGAATTGAATAAACAGATGTCTACTTTAGATGAAAGAAAATCTACTAAGTAAATGTTACCTGTCCTTTTACCTATTAATACAGTTGTGTTATCCTCTGACTTGATCTTGCATAGGGATTTGTTGAAAGTCACCTTGTATCCTTCATCACATAGCTGACTGATACTTATCAGATTGTGCTTCAGTCCTTCTACATATGCCACCTTCTTGAAAGTGACTGAGCCTATCTGAGCAGCACCATATCCTTTGGTTTGGCCAAAATTTGAATCACCAAAAATCACTTTGGGTCCAAGTTTGGTTATGAAGGATGATAGGTTCTCCCTATTCCCTGTCATGTGCTTTGAGCACCCACTATCCAGATACTATTGTTGGTTAGATACTGGATAGGTCTTCACCTGCACATGAACAGCTTATTTGTTTTTGACCCAGTTAACCTTGGGCCTAGGCTGATATCCTTTGAATTCAGAAATGAAAGACATCTCAGGTTGACTCTTATAGACTTCAGGATGGTATCTCCTAGGAGGTACTATCCATTCAGTATAGGGGTTAAAGCCTTGGGATGTGGGACTTCTAGGATTGAATCTAGATGTGCCATTGAAGGAATGTTCACAGACCTGAACACTGTTCGACGATCGTCGAACTGAGGTCGACGATCTTAGGTCAGATCGTCGATCTCTGTTCGAAGATCGATTATACTGAAGTTCAGAGTCTGGATATCGTCGAGCTGAGGTCGACGATTTTGGGTTAGATCGTCGAGCTCTATTCGACGATCGTCGAGCTCTGTTTGACGATCGTCGAGCTCTGTTCGACTCAATCTGTTGAACTGAAATTTTCTCTGGCAGATCTGCATTCTTCCTAGCTACCTCTATTACTCCCTTTCCTTTGTAAGAGACAAATTTGATTGGAGTTGTTAATATTATAGGTTGGCTGGATGAGGCACCCAAGCCCAGTGTACTATTGAATCTAGAGTTCACTGTGCTTGTAATGTCCATCAGTCTGATACTTCTCCCATTTAGGGATTCTTCAAACTTTTTGGCCTTTGATAGTTCTCTTTTCAGTGAAGCTATCTCCTCCTTACAGCATTCTAACTCCTTAGAGAGTTTGAGGTTATTTGAGTTTAGGAACTGTATTCAGATAATTTGTTTCTGAGAGAGATTATCTCTTTCTCAGATTTTAGTAAGTCCAAACACAATGTCTTAAATTCAATTTTAAAGTCCTCAAAATTAAAATCAAAAGAGTTAATTACCTGATCTTCTTCTGGTTGAGTTTCTGAGTCTGAATCTGATTCTGCATCAGAGTTTTGCTGTGAGGCATTGATAGCCATCATGCAAAATTCTTTTTCATCTGCATCATCTTCATCATCACTGGAGTTGGATGAAGTTTCAGAATCCTCTTCTGTCTCACTCCATGTCTCAGCAACAAAGCCCTTCCTTGTATGTTTGTTCTTGCTGGAGGAGGCTTTGTCTGAGTTGTTCTTTTTGAAGTCTTTCTCTTTCCTTCTTTCTCTTCTATCCTTTCTGTCCTTGTTCTTGTTTTCTGGACAGTCAGGCACAATGTGGCCTGGTTTCCTACAGCCAAAGCATATAATTTCTTTATCATTATTTGACTTATCATACCTTGGTTTATCATGTCCTTTGTATGGCCTTTTTCTGAAGTCTTTTCTGGCCAGTTTGTAAAATCTTTTCGCCAGTAGGCTGACCAACTCCTCATTGCCTGTGAGCTTTTCTTTAGGCTGATTCTCAATGGCTTTGAAAGCTATTGACTTCTCTTTCTTTGAGACTGGTGAGGCAGCCTTCTGTTCTTCTTCTCTGTTCTTGATGAGCAGCTCATAAGATTTGAGCTTGCCTAGGAGAGCTTCAGTAGTGATTTCATTTAGACTTCTGGCATCTTTGATTGGCCAGATTCTTGAATCCCAAGTGCTGGGGAAGCACATTAGGATCTTGTCATTAAGATCAATCAATGAGATTTCTTTATCCAAAGTCATTAGCTCATTGACAATCAGACTTAATCTGTTGTACATGTCTGCAACTGACTCAGCTTCTCCTTTCTTGAAGTTCTCATATTGGGTTATGAGGTGAGATCTTCTGTCTTTCCTCTCATCAGCAGATCCTGAGACAATTTCTGAGAGTTTGTCCCATATTTCTTTAGCTGAGTTGCATTCAGCTACCTTCTGAAAAATCTCATCAGACATTGTTTGAGCTAAGATGTTCATAGCCTTGGCATTTGCAGTCTTCCATCTTTTAATTTCAGCATCTGTTCCTGAGGGAGTTGGAACAGCATTTGAGCTTGAGATTGCTGGTGGACTTGGACAAACTGTCAAGACAAAATTGAAAATATCTTCATCAATAGAGTTCATGTATAATTTAATCCCTGCCTTCCAGAGTGCAAACTTAGATAGATTGCACACTGGAGGTCTGGTGCTTGCATAATCCTTATTTTGTGCCATGTCTTTGAATAATATAAGATATAAAGAAAATAACCCTCTTAAGAGATTGATCTTATCAAGGATCTTTTGGTTTAGGTGTTAGCCTGTGTGAGCAACCAACCTGCCTCTGATACCAATTGAAAGTGAGGGTAAGATCTATCTCAACTCTAGAGGGGGGGGGGGGGGGGTGAATAGAGTTTATTTAAATTAATTTCACAGTTGAAATTAATCAGCAAATATAAAATTCAATTTATAATATAGTGTAGAGTGTTAGTAAAGAGTTAAAAACAAAGAAGTAAAGAGCACATCACACAGCAAACCAATCACACAAACAACCCAGAAGACACAAGGAAATATAGTGGTTCCCCCAAAAACCTGGGTACATCCACTCTTCTACCACCCTTGGTAGGAATCCACTCAGGATGAGTTGATCAGGTGTCCTGACACCAATGAGCTTTTGATAAGGTGCTCAAAAACCAAAACTGGATTTTTTGATAAGGTGTCTTGCCACCACTGAGTTTTGACAAGGCTCTCAAAACCAGACAGAACTTTTGAAGGGAGTTCAAGAACCCTTTTACAGCAGAAAAAGAAAAGATAAAGAGGTGAAGTTGTCTTCTCTATTCTCAAATCAAATGAGAGAAGACTAGTGTAACACCCCAAAATGTTGTAGGAGCGACGGGGATCACTTTTGGCCAAGACGAAGTTTTGGAGCAGGTGTCACGGGCGTGACTCGGCCGTGTCACGGGCGTGACACAGGCATGTTTGGCCACGGTCATACGGTCGACGCTTTGGCGGTCGACGGTGGTCGAGTTGTAGAACACGGCCTAGGACACGGGCGTGTCCCAGGCCGTGTCACTCCAGGGATTCTGCAAGTGTGGCACACGGGCCGTGACACGGGCACAAACACGGCCGTGTCAAATTTGACACGGGCGTGTCGGATGCCGTGTCACAAGGACGTGTACTTCTCTGACTGCAAAGCGTTGGTCGATTGCACACTGGGGCGTGACACGGGTCCCGACACGGGCGTGTCGCAGGTGACACAGGCGTGTCGGAGGCCATGTCAAAGACCGTGTGCTGGTTTTCGAATCGATCGAGACGGCGAATGGGTGACACGACCAGGCACACGGCCGTGTTGCAACCCGTATTCAGCCCAGATTTTATGATTTCAGATCTAATCTTGGCCGTTTGTTTCCTTGGCTTGGGATCCGACGGCTGGGAGTGATTGCTGGCAGCTTAAACCCAAAAATAGGGTTTGCAAACCCCATTTTCACTTGGGTTTTCTCTTTCTAAATCCTAGTGAGAAGGGAGAGCAAGGAGGAAGGAGGAGTCCAAGATCCGACCGCCGGAGGAGCTTCGGAGCTCCGAATCGCGATCCGAGTCCAGATTCGCGGAGGTGACGCCGTTGCGGTGCTTTCCAACTGCATTGTTTTCGATGGCGCCGCGGAAAAGCGAAAGGGTAACGATTCTCTTCTTGAGTATGTGAAGCTCTTCTTCCTTTGCATGGGAAAACCCTCTCCCGCAAGTGTGTGATGAGATCGTGGTATTCCTTGGGGTAGATATGTAAAGTCCCCCTTGTTAGAGTCCGGAATCGTAGTATGGACATAGGCATGGTGTGTGAAGCCTACCCGGACGTGTTTTCCGGATCGGTGATGTTTTGCTATGCATATTTTAGCCGGAGAAGACTCCGAGCGTTGTGGTTGTTTTCGGGTTGCTATGCGGTAGAATGCATCAGGGAATCTTGGGGATTAACCCCGAGGTGCACCCGAAAATCTGGGCGAAAATGAAGTTCTGCCATCTCGGTGGCCTGGGTGCCAGCCGGGAACATAGCGGGGCTATGTATCATGTTTTGATTGCGGCAGGGAGCCTTGGGGATGAAGCCCAAGGTGCACCCGGAAATTTTGGACAGAAATGCAGTTCTGTCATAGCGGTGGCCTGGGAGCCAACCGGGTACTTAGCAGGGCTATGTACCGTGTTTGATCGTTAATTGGGACTGGGGAAAGCTTAGTCCGCGCCAAAGGGCCGAATGGCAGTGGCGGAGTGAGCAACGGACTAGTAGCCCTCTACCCGCTCCACCTGCTCGGTTAAAGCGACCTAAAGTTTTACGTGGGACTTACCGAGGTTTGGAGATCGAGTCTAGGCTGCGGCTGAGAAGACTAAATGCTCACAAAGATTGCCACCCTGGGGGTGGTGGTGGAGTCGAGGACCGGACGGGGTTCGGACTGGCTTTGCCGAGTAAGTGCCCTGAGAGCACGGGGTGTATGGCCGTGAGAGCGTGCACCTATGATGAGATGCTTGTTTTACTGTGTTGCTTGTTTTGCTAACAAGTGCAGGGAAGAAGCTTTGTCGCCCCGGTTTAGGGGCGGAATCGTTATAATTTGGTCAACATTACTGACCGTTGCAATTGTTCTCCACCGGGCGGTGGTTTGTGGCTTGCAGGTGCTGCGGAGCGGAGCGGGAAATAGCGGGCTAAAGGCCTTGTTGCTGTGCCGGCCCTTGAAGGCCTAATTGCTTATGTTTCTTTCCCGTTTTTCATGTATGGCCGGCCTGCGAGCTGAAGTATGAAAACACGACTTTTGTTAAATGAACAGTGTAAGGCCTTAAGGCCATTTCTCTTTTGGTGTATGTTTACATTCCTGAGTTTATAGTGGACATTCATGCTGTTGTGGCTGGGTTCTTATTTCTTTTGCAACCTAATAAATTGCTTCCGCTAGGTGTTTTGTAGGATGACATGATTGGTTGAATGGTTTCAACGCGTAACCAACCGGTCTGTCCGTAGTATATGGCGTCGGGCCCCTGCCGGACCTACTGATATATGATATGCGACGGATAGGGGTGTTACAAATTGGTATCAGACTACTGGTTTCGGTCAAGCTTAAATGAATTCGTGGGTGAATTCACTTTAAGGGGTGGTGAGCACATGTATGTGCGTCATCGTTATAACATGAAAAGAACTCATGAATGTCCACTTAGGAATGAAAATACACATGTTTGGGGAACCTGCGTGTTCCTATAATTGCTTTTTGCAATTTTGTTCGGTCCCTTATTGGTGTTCTGTACGATTGTATGTGTCCGAGAGTGGTGCGTGTCAGTCTGAATGCGCACTTTCTGAGAAAAGTAATGCACCCAGCGACTTGCTGGAGACCCCTACGTCTTTGGAAACCATAAGAAGGGTGGTTGAAGTGGTGTTCGCTGTGACCAACGCACATCATGGGAGTAATGTGCAACCATTTGTCCCTGAGATGGCCCCAACATCGGGTGGTATGTTGGAGCAAAGGGCATTTGGGGGTCAAGTAGAGCAGCAGAGGAGCATGACTGTGGCGCAGGGAGCGCATTCGGTGGACGCATATTTGCAGACATTCCTGATGGTAAGGTGCTACCCAGGCTTTGAATGGGAAAGCGAGCAATCTATAGCGAATAGATTTTATAACGGTCTGCGCAACGAGTTGCGTATCCTACTGCTAGGACCAAAGTTATTGGGATTCCGAGCTTTGGTGGAATCGGCCAGAGCGTTGGAAGTGGAGTTGGGGGAAACTCTCCGAGTACCGGTGAATAGGGTACCAAACCTTACAGATCCTATAAGGACTGCTTATCGAAAGATGCCGAGAGAAGAGGCTGGGTCATCTACTACCCAAACTACCGTCAAATGTTATTCTTGTGGCAAGAAAGGGCACCTCGCCAGAGAGTGTTGGGAGAGTGCTCAGAAGACAAGGAAAGTTTTAGCAGGAATAGTCGGAGATTCTGTGGCAAAAGATTCGGTGGTCAAGCGGACAACCTCAAAATCTGGGTACCGTAGGTGGTACAAGAAGGCTAGGAGGTCGGGTCTAGTCCCTTCCTCTAGCACATCCGGAGCGACTACAGTCCAAACCCTGGATGAATGCTTTGTTTGTGGAAAGCCGGGGCACTATGCCCGGGATTTTTGGTTTGGACGCCCAGTGTCCAAAAAGAAGTCGGGGGCAACTTTTGAGGAGAAAGACAAGACGGTGGCGTCCGCCGCATCGCTGATTACTCCGGCCCAACCGAGAGTGAACATCCTTGGCCAGCAGGAGGTCATGTGGCCGACCGTTGGGTCGACAGGTATGGTTTAATTGTTAGCAATTTAGCTTCTTATACCTGTTACCTTTTGCGTGTTAGCTTAGGACTGGATGTTCTAGGCTTTGTTTGGATTATTGGCAATCCGGCGAGAGCATTGTTCGATACGGGAGCTTCGTGCACCTTTTGTCCAATTGGTTTATATCATGTATTGAAGTACCTTCTTCGATGGCAAAGGACAAACTGGATGCGTTATGGCGTTACGGATATTCAATGCGCGCGAAAAGAGTTTCTGTGTTGCAAGGTTACGGTTTAGGGGTCAGGGATTCGACGTGCAAGCATCGTTACTGCCACCATGGAAGGCTTTGAAGCCTAAGCCTACATTGGGTAGTATCTCGGGTGTATCTGAATATCCTGATGTGTTTCCCTGGAGTCCCTCCGTGGCGAGCGATCGATTTCGCGAGTGAGCTGGCGCCAGGTGCCAAATCTGGGTCATGCTCTCCTTATAGGCTAACGCCTAATGAGTTGGCAGAACTGAAAGTTCAATTTGAAGAGCGTATGGATCAAGGTCTTGTGCGTCCAAGTTTGTCGTCTTGGAGCACACTAGCCCACTTCGTGTAGAAGAAGGACGGGAGTTTGCGGCTCTGAATCGTTTATGAAAAACTGAGCAAGTCGATAAAAGAGATCAAGTACCCGATCCAAAGGATTGGCGATCTGTTTGATCAGTTGGGTGGGTCATCGGTGTACTTAAAGTTGGAACTTAAGTCTGGTTACTATCAGATGAGAATCAAGGAAAGTGTTATCCCAAAGATAGCGTTCAACACAAGATATGGGCATTTCGAGTTTACGGTCATGTCGTTCGGGCTGACTAATGCGCCATCGGTGTTCATGGACCTGATGAACAGAACGTTCAGGGAGTACTTAGACCTTGTTGTGATCGTCTTTATGACAACCTATCGGTGTGCTCGCAAAGCGAAGAAGATCGCTTCAAGCATCTGCGTTTGGTTTTGGGGATGCTAAGGAGGAACGAGCTATACGCAAAGTTCTCCAAAGGCGAGCCTTGGTTATCTTCAGTGACGTTCCTTGGTCACTTAGTCAGTAGGGAAGAGTTGCGGTGGATCCGGCGTAGACTGTTACAATACGAAAGTGGCCTGTGTTATCTTCGGTAGCGGAAGTCCGGAGTTTGCTGGGGCTTGCCGGCATTTACAGGCACTTCGTGGAGAACTTCTCGCGGATAGCGCTACCCCTCACGACTTTGACAAGGAAAGATCAGAGTTTTGTGTGGGCGCATGAGTGTGCGCAAGCTTTTGAAGAGCTGAAGAGTCGGTTGACCACGGCGCCAGTGCTTAGTTCGCCGACTGGGACCGAGGGCTTCGACGTTTTAGTGACGCTTCGGGTAGTGGTTTGGGCTGCGTGCTGGTGCAGCATGGGAACTTGATAGCCTATGGTTCGCGTCAGCTAAAAGTGCATGAAAGAAATTATCCGGTCCGCGACTGGGAGTTGGCGGCCGTGATATTTGCGCTTAAGCTGTGGAGGCGCTACTCGTACGACGTTAGGTCGATATTCATACTGACCTTAAGAGCCTGAAATATCTGTTGGATCAATAGGACCTGAACTTGAGGAAGCGGAGATGAAAGGAGTTCCTGGGGGACTATACGTTCAAGATTTATCATGCACCCGGCGAGGGCAACGCAGTATGGATGCGTTGAGTCGCAAGGCTCCCGCCCAAGCCAAATGGTTGTTGGTACATATCGAGAGGCTAGTTCAAGAATTGGAAGCGTTAGAGATCCGTTGTGTTGACAAGCAGACTAGCGCCGAAGCATTATTGAACTGGACGGAGGTTCAGTATGACCTGGCTGATCGTATTTGGCAGGCCATGGTTTGTGTAGCTGCATGAAGGAAATCATGAGTGCGGCTCGATGGGTCAAAATCCCGAATCGACGGTTGCAGGTGGGCTACCAAGGAAAGACCATTGTTTGTACGGCCCAAGCATGGGTAATCTATGGGTGGAGTTGTGATACGTTATATCAAGTACTCAACTCGCATAGGAGGCACGAAGTTGTGCCGATATCTGAAGAAGTGCTCTGGTGGCCAGAACTCTAGAAGGTCGTGGCACCATATGTAGCAAAGTGCCAGCCTTGCGCCTTAGTGAAGGCAGAGTGCCAAGTGCCGGTGGATTCTTGAATCCATGCCTAGTTCGGAATAGAAGTTCGACTGGACTGTGGGCATGGTTTGCCAAAGTCACAGTGAATTAACGACGCCGTCTGGGTGATCGTAGGTGTGTTGACACTAGTGTCGCACTTCATTCCGCATAGGAAGGATGACTCGGTGGAGAAGTTAGCAAAGTTATATGTTGACAATATCGTTAGGCGGCATGGTGTGCCCCGTAGCATTGTGAGTGATCGCGATGGGCGGTTCACGTCAAATGATTGGAAGTGGTTGCTGAAAGTGCTGAAGGTTAAGATGAAGTTTAGTACAGTCTTACAACTGCGGACAGATGAGCAGACCGAGAGAGTCAATAGAACAATGGAGGACATGCTCCGCATGTGTGTTCTAGACTTCGGGAAGCTTTGGGAGGACCACCTGTTTTAGTGGAGTTCTCGTACAATAATAGCTACCAGGCGAGTATCCAAATGGCGCCCTTTGAAGCCCTATATGGTAGAAAATGTCGCACGCCGTTGTCCTAGTTAGAAATGGGTGAGGCAAGGTTGTACAAGAAGCAGGAGGTGGAGAGTGCTACCTCGTTAGTGCGGATCATTCGGGAATGCTTGTTGATCGCTTAGGACCGGCAGGCGAAGTATTACAATGTCAAGCACCGGAACGTGGAGTTCACGGTAGGCGATTGGGTATATCTTAAAGCGAAGCCGTTCAAAGGGGTTTCGCGTGTGAGACGCTTGAAGAAGCTGAGCCCAAGATACCTTGGACCTCTTGAGGTTCTGGAGCGAGTCGGCGAAGCGGCTTACCGTTTGAGGCTATCGGAGAAATTTAGTGGATTACATGATGTGTTCCACATTTCAGTGTTGCGGAAGGCGGTGCAAGAGCCTTCGCAGGTGATCGCGGTTGACCAAGTGCCGGTGGACGAGGGGTTGACGACTAGGGTCAAGCCCATTCGTATCGAGGATGTTGAGGTCAAGAGACTCCGTAACAAGGAGATCCGGATGGTTAAGGTCCAGTGGGATAATTGCGGGCGAGAGGAGCTCTCTTGGGAACGGGAGCAGACTATGCTGGAGGAGTACCCGGAATTATTCCGCTCAGGTACTGATTTACGTTAAGTCCTGTTTTTCCTTCGTTAATTTCGTGGGCGAAATTCTTTAAGGAGGGTAGAATAGTAACACCCCAAATTGTTGTAGGAGCGACGGGGATCACTTTTGGCCAAGACGAAGTTTTGGAGCAGGTGTCACGGGCGTGACACGGCCGTATCACGGGCGTGACACGGGCGTGTCATGGGCATGACACAGGCGTGTTTGGCCACGGTCGTGCGGTCGACGCTTTGGCGGTCGACGGTGGTCGAGTTATAGAACACGGCCTAGGACACGGGCGTGTCCCAGGCCGTGTCACTCCAGGGATTCTGCAAGTGTGGCACATGGGCCGTGACACGGGAACAAACACGGCCGTGTCAAATTTGACACGGGCGTGTCGGATGCCGTATCACAAGGCCGTGTACCTCTCTGACTGCGAAGCGTTGGTCGATTGCACACGGGAGGCGTGACACGGGTCCTGACACGGGCGTGTCGCAGGTGACACGGGCGTGTCGGAGGCCGTGTCAAAGACCGTGTGCTGGTTTTCGAATCGATCGAGACGGCGAATGGGTGACACGTCCAGGCACACGGCCGTATTGCAACCCGTGTTTGGCCCAGATTTTATGATTTCAGATCTAATCTTGGCCGTTCGTTTCCTTAGCTTGGGATCCGACGGCTGGGAGTGATTGCTGGCAGCTTAAACCCAAAAATAGGGTTTGCAAACCCAATATTCACTTGGGTTTTCTCTTTCTAAATCCTAGTGAGAAGGGAGAGCAAGGAGGAAGGAGGAGTCCAAGATCCGGCCGCCGGAGGAGCTTCGGAGCTCCGAATCGCGATCCGAGTCCAGATCTGCGGAGGTGACGCCGTTGCGGTGCTTTCCAACTGCATAGTTTTCGATGGCGCCGCGGAAAAGCGAAAGGGTAATGATTCTCTTCTTGAGCATGTGAAGCTCTTCTTCCTTTGCATGGGAAAACCCCTCTCCCGCCAGTGTGCGGCGAGATCGTGGTATTCCTTGGGGTAGATATGTAAAGTCCCCCTTGTTAGAGTCCGGAATCGTAGTATGGACATAGGCATGGTGTGTGAATCCTACCCGGACGTGTTTTCCGGATCGGTGATGTTTTGCTATGCATATTTTAGCCGGAGAAGACTCCGAGCGTTGTGGTTATTTTCGGGTTGCTATGCGGTAGAATGCATCAGGGAATCTTGGGGATTAACCCCGAGGTGCACCCGGAAATCTGGGCGGAAACGAAGTTCTGCCATCTCGGTGGCCTGGGTGCCAGCCGGGAACATAGCGGGGCTATGCATCATGTTTTGATTGCGGCAGGGAGCCTTGGGGATGAAACCCGAGGTGCACCCTGAAATTTTGGACGGAAATGCAGTTCTGTCATAGCGGTGGCCTGGGAGCCAACCGGGTACTTAGCGGGGCTATGTACCGTGTTTGATCGTTAATTGGGACTAGGGAAAGCTTAGTCCGCGCCAAAGGGCCGAATGGCAGTGGCGGAGTGAGCAACGGACTAGTAGCCCTCTACCCGCTCCACCTGCTCGGTTAAAGCGACCTAAAGTTTTACGTGGGACTTACCGAGGTTTGGAGATAGAGTCTAGGCTGCGGCTGAGAAGACTAAATGCTCACAAAGATTGCCACCCGGGGGGTGGTGGTGGAGTCGAGGACTGGACGGGGTTCGGACTGGCTTTGCCGAGTAAGTGCCCTGAGAGCACGGGGTGTACGGCCGTGAGAGCGTGCACCTATGATGAGATGCTTGTTTTACTGTGTTGCTTGTTTTGCTAACAAGTGCAGGGAAGAAGCTTTGCCGCCCCGGTTTGGGGGCAGAATCGTTATAATTTGGTCAGCATTGCTGACCGTTGCTATTGTTCTCCACCGGGCGGTGGTTTGTGGCTTGCAGGTGCTGCGGAGCGGAGCGGGAAATAGCGGGCTAAATCCCTTGTTGCTGTGCCGACCCTCGAAGGCCTAATTGCTTATGTTTCTTTCCCGTTTTTCATGTATGGCCGGCCTGCGAGCCGAAGTATGAAAACACTACTTTTGTTAAATGAACAGTGTAAGGCCTTAAGGCCATTTCTCTTTTGGTGTATGTTTACATTCCTGAGTTTGTAGTGGACATTCATGCTATTGTGGCTGGGTTCTTATTTCTTTTGCAACCTAATAAATTGCTTCCGCTGGGTGTTGTGTAGGACGACATGATTGGTTGAATGGTTTCAACGCGTAACCAACCGGTCTGTCCATAGTATATGGCGTCGGGCCCCGGCCGGACCTACTGCTATATGCTATGCGACGGATAGGGGTGTTACAACTAGTGGATCTTTTGTTGTCAAAGCTCCCCCTGAGTTGTAGAAAGGTTCAGGAATGGAAGCTTTGCTCTAGGGTGATAGGCCTTCAGAACTTTAGATCTCCAGCAAAGGATTGTTTCAGCAAAAAGGCTGAAAGAAGAGGTGTCTGGAGTTCTTGAGATGAGGCTGTGATCACTTTTCTGTAAGCAAAAATATTGTTATTCTGATTCTTCAGAATTGATCACTTGTTATCTGTCACAGCTTAATTCTTCTTGTTGTGTGTTCTTATCTGACTGAAGATGAAAAGGAAGATCTTATTCTCAAAAAAAATCTTGTCAAAGATAGCCGTTGGCAGGCATAAATGTCTTCCATAAAGAGTCTTGTCTTCTAGAGGAAGGTCCAATAAAACATTCCCTGAATAATTCCTTGAAACTTGCTCCAGAATAAAGACAAACGGCTGGCAGATCTCCTTAACATAAATGCTGAGAGATTTCAAAAACATTCCAAAGACTGGCAGCATTTGAATCCTTAAAATCGTTGATCTCTCAGAAAAATCGTCAATCTGAGCTCTACTATCGTCGAACTGAGCTTAGAGATGGAAACAGATCAAACAGACAGAAAACGTCGAACTGAGCTCGAAGATCGTTGAACCGAGCTCAGCGACCTGAAGAATAGCTGAAGAGAGATCGTCGACCTGAGCTAGAAAATCGTAGAATGCAGTTCGACGACTAAACAAAATTGTTTGAAGGCAGATCGTCGATCTGAGCTCGAAGATCGTCGACTGGAGTTCGATAATTTATCGAAGTTGAGCTCAGAGAGCGTCGAACCAAGATCGACGTTTCGTCGACCGGAGCTCGACAAAAATTGCCTTAGACTTGGCTCTATATCCTTGATATTGGAATGGTCCTGGGGGCAGCTTCAAACCTAAGTTCTAAGCCCTAGACTCATTCTAATGTTGACCTTTACAACTATACAACTAGGTCAACCTGGTTTCCTAAGACAAACATAGTGATCCTTACCCAAATTAGTAATAGGGCGTTCCAATATAGTAGCTAACCAATCTTACGAGATCATGGTGTGATGGAAAATTTATCATTTTGCTTTTCCCCAAATTCAAGACTTATCATAACTCAACCTAAACAGTCATACATAATTAATAGTGTGTTCACCTTTCGAGCATACATCAAGCGATCATTATTGATATTGATGTTCATACAAATGACTCCAAATCGCTTTTCACACATAGTCTAATTCATAACTTTATAAGCGTATCTTTTCAGAAATGGTGAGGTCTAGCACAAATCGATTTCGGCATAAAGAGAATCTTATTAATCACTAATTACTTCTCGTGTGATTTCACCGTATATGCCTTTGATAGTCAAGAACTATATATCATTGTCATGAATCCTCCTAACAGTGATTATAATGGTATCAACGTATGTATCCCGGTTCTTAACGCTATCATAATTAAGGAGTAATATATATATGTGTACAATCTTTAACTCATCATCCACCCCTTTTCAATTTGTTGAGTCCTTACATTTCAAATGTCATGCCACAAGAAATTAAGTTTATTTACAAAAATGTTACCTTATTTCAATTCTTAAGTTCCAATATAATGACTTTTGCTTAATTGAGTCATTCAAGGTTATACTTCCTCATCATGATCAAGTGATTGACTATATCATGTAAGCGTGGATAGTACTGATATTTCATCATTGTGTTTAATTCTCCAAATCTCAGCCCCTTTTTGGATCAAACAAGGTAGTATTAAATCATGCATAACTATAGTAAACTTAATCATTATACCCTAAACGCAAGACGTTATCTTATCAAGATTTCTGATTATAACTTAAACTATCTCACAAGTATAATGGTAAGTAGACCATTCAAATTGAAAAGGATTGATTCTTTGAGAGAACGCACCATCTGTAAATCATCATCGAACACTTTTGTTTTGATTCTTGTGATCATCAGAGTCACATCCACAAGATTATTCTTAGAGTATACATCCTCCAATTTAGTATGATTCTTCACATGATTCTACGTTTGCTGGGGCTACGCATACTCTCATTGTTATAGGCATAATCGTTTAGATATTCTAGCATTTTCACTTCATGGACTCTCATCCTATAATAGTTAAGACTTGAGATGTTTCCTTCATATTAACATGAAGTTACTTTGTCCTAATATGTATGTTTCCAACCTAATGCCTTGTGTTTGTCAAGTAGGCACGGGTAGCAGCGATCGATCATTGTGTTTACTTCTTCCAACATATGACTGTCAAAGTCACTTTCCTAAAGGCCCTAAATGTGCAAAACCCCTTTCAGTTAGACTTCTGACTTGAAATGAATCCTCCATTCGCATTGATTCTCCCTCGTGATACATCTGAGTCCCTTATTTATGTGTTACATTGATCGGTTCGAGGTGTTAGAGCATCTTGGAACATGCTTGTGGGGGCGATAATCAGCAACCCTTAATTGTGTGCAAATCCGTCTACAACTCATACTGATCAAAATTTGATCTTTTGAACAGTATTCCTTCGATTCACGTGTATGTGTAAATGACTTATACTGTGTCGGTATTAAGGAAGTCACGAGTGCTCATTAGACTGTGGACTAAGTAGTTACTTACTCCTTTAAATCTCGAATTGGAAAACTTCTTGAAGTCTTATACGGTCTTCCCTAGTTTCAAGGTCATATATACACATCACTAAGCCACTCTTTATATATCCTTCAAGAAATTAAACTTACTGTTCTCCTTGATCACTTACTCATATGGTCTTGGAGTAATTAAGAGAGTGAAAAGCCATTCTTGAAACATTCTACTTTCCTATTTCACTCGTGAATTTGTTGTGTTCACAACTTGTCGTTAATAGTCTATGCTGCTTAAGATAAATAAATGTTGTGAAATTCTTCGAGAGTCCCAACCTTCTAGGAAGGATTGATCATCATACTGGTCATGTATATACAAACCCTCATCTTTATTCAAGCGATCTTTGAATAAGCCAAGTTTTTAGGTCACTATGCTTGCGACACATGCTTTACGAGAAAGGCTTAGAGAAATTCGAGTCGCTATCAATTTAGCCCTATAAACAAAAGGTTAAGCCCCCATATATTTTGGTTAATTTCCTTTAACATTCACAATGTAGTCATCATGTACATGCCTTAATCCTTAGGGATAACCATCTTTGGCATGGATTTCCACTTCAATTGATATGTTATCTACCTTAGGCCTTCAATATTACCATACGACAATCTGTTCAAGGTCAACATGTGACTAAACAAGGAAGTGTCTCTTCTAGAATTTGAATTCTTATTTGATCTTTGGTATTTATCACCGTGATTGTCTTGACGTGATCAAGTCATCGGTAATAGGATTAAGCTTACGAGTACCCTACTGATCCAATATTAAACTTATGCATCAAATTCTTCTCGAGGTGGTCATATCAGTTTGAGTAAGAATTGGTAATATCACTCGATATGCAGAGTAGGGACATCGAAGTTTTAAGCCTTTAGTAGGGACTCTGGCATTAAGTTCTTTCTTTAATCGATTTTGTTATACTCGTACCTTAATTAATCTACATCTGAAGTCAATCTTTGGCCTAAGGTACGACACAAAGTCCTCTTGGTAAGTCAAACTAGGGTGGTGTCCTAGTTGGATTGACCTAACTCATTGCTTTAACTGGACTGTTTATGTGACTTTTACACATGGGCACATCATTGCTTCCGCTGCATAGTTTATCCTCAAACTAATGCTCGAGCGGGGTGTTCTAGTGTTGTGGGCTTCTTTCTCATATGATCATTTGTTCAAGTGATACCAGTTTGTAAGATCCGCTCCCCCCTCCCCGTTCCGGGGCTAACCCGGATCTTATGCCCAGAACCGCCGCCTTACGATGAAACTAACACACGGGTTAGTCGACACCGCAAGTCACCGATTATGCCGGCTAGCACGATCATAAACCTGTTCGGTCAATATGAGCAACAGAAGTATAAAATAGAGTTAACAAAACATAGTCCACAGCCACAGTACTAATCATATATATAGTAAATGAAAAGTACACAATGAATAGTCCCAAATGAGTACAAAATGAAAGAGAGTAATAAGGGCTTATGCCCAGTACATCAAATCAAATCTCTCACACTCTCAGATCCAAAAGAAGCGGAATCTAATCATCTAAACTCATCTCACCTGAGGACGCACAGTAGTAGTAGTAGCCTATGGTAACGGTATCTGCTCCTCAAGTCTTGCCATCTCGTCATGCTGGTGCTCCATCTCCTCGAGCTCTTAAAATGATATTGTCACCGACCATTAGTCAAAAAGAATAAGTCGTTTCCTCCGCACCTCGCCCCGCAACTCCTAGGCACCGAGCGGGAGGACGAAGTGGAGGACAACAAGGGGTAACAAAAGGAAGCAGGTGACAGAAGCTAACTAGCAAGTGTATAATATAATTCTACTCTAATAGTTCTAAGCATAAGGTATAAAGAAGTAAAGTGCAGTACAAGTAAAAGAATTGAAAGTAAATCAGGACAGTAAAGCTACACTACCACTACGCTATCATCACAGAGCGTACCTTAACTTATAAAAATGCCCATACAGATTTATAAGTTAAGGTTTCCAGGAATTGTAACATATCATATAAAAGAGCTCATACTAATTTATATGATAAGGATCTATGAAGCATATGCCCCAATATGAATGAATGTTATGATGCAAATTATGTAGTAGGTAAGTGTAACTCACACACAACGACTCCGTGATCACATACCTTTAGTTCCCACTTTTCGAGAGCTAGCATCACTCTCAGGTACCACCGTTGTGGCTACGATAGTAGCAGATCGAGCTTCTCCGCTTTCTAGGCGGGTATACACACTACCAGGCCTAGACCTCTCTTGTACGCCTCTATACACGACAAGTGCACTCTAGAGTCTCTGCGTACTAATTGCTAGCTGCCTGCCTGAATTTTTGGTCGGGTGCATGTCTTCGGGGATTGTCTGCCTGACCGCAGTATTAAACAATATACTTGCCCTTCCACCCGTACACCTCACCTGATTCACCATACTCCCATCGGTTTTACGATTGGCCCAGTACCGCATGACCCACCACCAATTTTATGCAAATGTAAGTATTTCATCTCAAGCCTCCAGCTCGTAGGACCAACCTATCCTGATTCCTCCAACCCTTCCCGGGTGAGCAAGTAAAACAACCACTTCTTCCAACTCTGCACGGGTGAGCAAGTAGTCAACATACTCCAAGTCCCTCCAACCCGGCACGAGTGAACATATAACTCCACAATTCCCTCCAACTCTGCACGAGTGAGCAAGTAGTAAACAGACTCCAAGTCCCTTCAACCCAGCAAGAGTGAGCACATGCTTAGTTTACCAAGCCTATTAGACTACTCTTGTCGACCGATTATTATACTTAGTGACTTTAGGTTAATCCCAGGACTGCCTAGGGCATTCCCGGTGAAGGGCTCTCGGGGGCACTAGGAACTATAATGGGCTGAAGCCCAAAGCTCCCTTTATCAAGGATGTTTACTTTAGTTGTTATCTACCCACAATTCCCTTTGTTCTCATTGTTACTCTTGAGCATTCCTAATGACTTAAGAGGTTATTATCGGGAGGGCGACGGTCTTCCGTCGACCTCCACTCCAGTTGTTACCCAATGACTTGCACTTTACTCTCATCACTAAGACAACACTACCCACCAGGGTTATACTTCCAATCGTAATCTCTAGCTCAATTATCGATCTATCCCCCGGTGGGCTTTATGGTATAACCTATTTTTACTATGCGCAGCCCATGACCTAATACCACCCCGAAATCGAACTTCCAATTCCTTGGGCCATATGTCTCAAATTACTTACCTTAGGGTGGTATGGACCTATATGATGACCATGATGATTTACATAATTTTCCAAATTAATTACACCATTAAATTAATTTCTTCAATTGATTAATCGGGTCATTTTACACATGAAGTATAATAAACTATAATCCTAATGATGTAAGAAATTTTCCTGACCTATAATATTGTGCAATATCACTGTATTCCAAGCATCATAATCTTCCCTTAAGTATTTCTATTTATTATTTAATAAACACCAATCAACATAATTATCTTTTTCCAAATGAAGTATATGGAGTACATAAGTCAAAATTCTCAAAAAATTACAGAGTATATGTATCATTAATTTAAGACTAATGGCAAAGTTTCATTAACCTCTATAGTGTAATGGCCTATCAAATTCCATTCTTATGTATTTACCAAAATGCCATTATGATAATTTAAAAATTATCAGTACATCCAAAATTTTTGAGATAAATACACAAGGTTAATCATACAAATATGCAAAGCTAGAAATAATTCCAAAATTTCCTGATATGTATTTCAATCAATTCATGCATAATTGCAATAAGGGTAAAATGGTAATTTCAATGCATTTTACTCCAAAATTCTCAAACAGAAAGATAAAATTTTCCTAAGTCAATTCTAACCTCCATTTTAACTTGACAAACTTTGGGGATTTTTACTTGAATAAAACCTATTTTTCCAATTTATTTTCCAAAGAGGCCTATATTTTTAAAATTCCAAATAATGGGATTTTTGATCTCAAAAATCCCATAAATAATCTGAGGGGTGAACTTTACCCTAATGAACCTCTGGAATCAATTCCATGATTTTTGTCTGCCTCCAATATGCTGAATGCACATCATTTCATTTATTGCTATTTGCACACCAAGCCTATAACAAGCCAACACATGCAAGTGGATTTACCCTACATGCAGAGGTACAAATTGGATGAAATTTTAAACATATACATATAATGTCTATAACGACATGTCACCAAAATTTGGGGCCATTTGGAGTCCCACAACTCCAAATATTTCATTTATTTCATTTTGGGTATATAAGTAAAAACTATAGGAAAAGTTTTCCAAAAACACTCTCATTTTTGTGTAGGGGTTAACTAAGATCTAAACATGCATGCACCAAAAATTTTGGGCCATTTGGATGACTGGTTTGACTTGGGCATCATTTTGAAATTCTGCCCTAACTTAGGACCAGTCCTGATGCAGGCCCATGGTTTCGACGGATTAAACTACGCGTTCTTAGATTCGATAATTAGCAAATCAAACTAAGTTACGCGCAAACATTCACAAGACCAATACAAGAATATCCGGACTAAATAAGTGATTTTAAAACTAAGTCCAAAATAATCCCCAAAAATTAATTAATACGAGGGTTGCTTACCCGTTCCAATTTTCATGAGAATATTCGGATGATTTAGGCTTAAAAATTTAGATTTTAATTAAGCACAATATTCAATATAAATCAGGACCAAATACTAGCCTTCTGTTTCCACCAAAACTCACAATAGTTTAGAAAGAATCACACGAGAGATGGTATAGGAAATCGTTACCCAAAATCCCACGAGAATTCCGTCCACGAGATGGGCGGAGGATGCGCACACGACAGTGGTTGATTCTATTCCCACGCAACTCCACGGTTCCGCGCCGGATGATGAAAACGCAAGCCATCTTCCTTCGCAAAACCCTAGAAGAGGGAGTTTCTTGAAAAGTCCAGTAATTATATAGGGAGAGAGAGAAAAGGTGATGAGAAAATAATTTTCTCAATATGATGGGGGGTGGAGGCTAGGGGAGAGATATGGTGGCCGGCAGTTTTGTGAAAGGAGGCTGCTCGGGTTTTGGGAAAATGGAGGAGGGTGGCCGGAAACGATCTTGGAGAAGGAGGAGGGAGGAGGAAAGGAGGTCGAGATAGAGAGGTGAAGGAGATGTGGCCGGCGGCCAAGAGAGGGGAGAAGAAAGAGGAGGCCGAAAATTGCCAAGAGGGGGGGGGGAAATTCACTTTGAATTTCTTAGGTTTTCTTTTTCATTCTTCACTAATGAAATCAACAACAAGCATGGATTTAAATAGCCTTACACCACTCAAT
Organism: Platanthera zijinensis; assembly: GCA_039513925.1. Lineage (NCBI taxonomy): Eukaryota > Viridiplantae > Streptophyta > Magnoliopsida > Asparagales > Orchidaceae > Platanthera > Platanthera zijinensis. The sequence goes on along the minus strand of CM077091.1, from coordinate 38,828,135 downwards.
CTCCACCATTCATAAAATAGGAAAACAATCTAAACATATAATGCATAAAATAAAATAATACATGCATGAAATAAAAGATACTAAATAAAAGATACTCTTGAAATAATAAAATAGGACATAATAATAAATGATGAAATAATAAAATATATAATTATAATTATTTAATTTATAATTATATATTTTATTTTAAAATGGCAGCAGTGGACGTCGTGCAAAATATGTAGCGGCGTTGGCGAAGAACGTCGCGGCGTTGGCGAAGAAACGTCGTGGTAGACTCTCATCTTCAAGCTTGCGGCAACGACCGTCCCAATCCACGAACTTTCTATGTCGGGGATCAACGGCCGCATCAGCAACGTCGCCATCAATCCTCCCCCACTCAAAATTACTCATCTCCGATGAGTGGCCCGTGGGGGGGGGGGGGGGAACAGCCAAAAGCAGCAGCAACATCGGGCAAATCTGGACCCACAATCCATGTCATAGTAGCATGAACATCCATCAGTACGGTGAACCTGTCAGGCATAGAAACAACAAGACTTTCGAGGAAACTTGAAAGGGTGTTAAGCAAAAGAAATAAAACTTGAATCTTACCATCCGGTTCAAGAACCAAGGAGTCAACGTGGAAAATAGACACGATAGTGCTAACACTCCCCAACCCAAAAGAATATTTAGTGGTAGGAAGAAACGACGGAGAAATACACTCAGGTGGAACAGAGACGTACAGTAAAAAGTCCTGAAACTTGAAATAAAGTGAAACACTCTGTGCTATATAAAAATCTAGAATAAAAGCATAAAATCCGTCGTTCTTCATAATTTTGGATGGGTCGGCGTTCCTACATATTAATTTATTAACGGAGACAGAAGGTATCCGCTCGGGGACTGACCAGACTAAACCCAAATCACTAGCTCTAGAGTCGGACAGTCTCAGAAAGGAGTGGAAGTGTGTACGACATAACTTAAGGTGATATACTAACGTCCAAAACACATGAGGAGAGAATCCATATGCTACATGACTAGACCCAAATACGGAGGATAAGGGGGTTAAGTCAGGTGGCACGGGAGCTTTTAAATCAGGGAAGAATTTCATGGGCTCCAAAACAGTAGTCTTAATTTTAATTTTAATATTTTCACGCTTGGCATGAAGACATGCCAAGGTGAACCGCTCATCACATACAATAGAATTGGACGCTCCCGAATGTGAATAGATGTGCGAGCGAGACAACTCAAGAGACCCAACTATAGTCACAAACATGGGTAAATGAGGGTCATCAAAAGGCGGTGGGTAAATGCGTGCGACCGGGTGTGGTATATTAGTATATCTATGGGACACCACATCCAGAGGCACAATTGCCGACGAATCAGAATAAGTCATAGTAGGTTACAGAATCGTAGACGGACACATAGAATAATGAGCAGGCAAAAGTGACGTGTAGTCATTCCTATAAGGTGCGGTGAAAAGTCTAAATACTAGTGCGCTTAACATAGTAATATCTATACGTTGCGTCAACGTCAAAGTAGGAGATAAAATGGGCGTGACACCATAACTCAAACTAGGTATTCTGGTTCCTCGTCCTAAAAGGTCAACATCTGTGGGTAAATAAGCAGGGGGAAGGGTCGGTAAAATCAAGCCCGGGATAAAATTAAAATCAGTAGAAATTTCACCCAACGACGACGACATCAAAGTACTCTCATCCGGGTGCACAACAACAGAATCGTCCAAAATTACCCTTCCCTCACATGGTAACTCAGCCACAATAGTAATGGGGACATCCACACAGTCAGACTCCTCAGGTAACACAGATATAATCTCAACATGTGTAATCGTAGGCTCTAATACGATGGGGATCATAGCCTGGAGAGGGCTCTCAATACTAGGGTGAACAATCACAGCGCTAGTAGGGCAAATAATAGGCTTCACAATACTCTCACAGAATGGTACGTAATCATCCCATACATCGTGTTCTAAATCACTAGGGATTCCCTCAGACCCAGACACCTCATAATCGTCAGGCACTAGCGAACATGTCAGAATACTATCACCTACAGGGTCATCCTCAAAATCCAGAGATAGTATATCAACATCAGCATCCTCAGAGGTAACATTCACTATCTCATTGTGCTTATTCATCGAGGCTAACGGAGGCATAACCCTAATAGTAACATTTTTTGATTCAAAAATATTGGGTTTAGGCTGCGTACTTTCCCAAGGAGTGGAATTAGGCACACTGGGTGTAGTCCTATCGTTGTGGGGAAATGATCTAACCTGAGGCATAGGGTAACTCCTATGAATAGCTACGGGTCTAGCTCCACAATGATACTCACTCACAGGCTTGGTGTTAGTAGTGCGGAGATAGGCGGGATCAAATTGATCCGAGAGTAGGCTACACATTGCCGGCCAAACATGTTTATAACTACCAATACGACGCTCTTCGTTTAGCCAAAACACGCGGGCTCGACCAACTAATCGATCTCGGGCTATGTTAACCTTTTGGTGGTCGTCCCATACATGACACCTAAAATAATTTTCTAATCCTTTAAGCCAGTCTCTAAAATTTTGGGGATACCCTAAACCGTCATAAGTAGGTGCCTCAATTCTAGTGGGAGGATAAACGTGGGGATGGTTGGTATTCCTATAGTATGAAGGCAAGTCTGGATTTTGTTTAGCCATGGGATTAACATACCAATAATCTAAATGGGGAGCATACACGTCATAGGCCATAATATTGAGAACCAGAGAGAAAATTCACCCGGAACTGGTGCACGTGCAATGAATAATAAATCAGACCCTATATAAAATCCAACAGATGAATTTATTCCCGCTTAATAACTAAGGCAATAAAATATATTTTTTTGGATTTTCTTACTGAAAATAAATAAGAGATTATAAAAAAAATACTCTTGAAATAATAAAATAGGACATAATAATAAATGATGAAATAATAAAATATATAATTATAATTATTTAATTTATAATTATATATTTTATTTTAAAATGGCAGCAGTGGACGTCGTGCAAAATATGTAGCGGTGTTGGCGAAGAACGTCGCGGCGTTGGCGAAGAAACGTCGTGGTAGACTCTCATCTTCAAGCTTGCGGCAACGACCGTCCCAATCCACGAACTTTCTATGTCTGGGATCAACGGCCGCATCAGCAACGTCGCCATCAAGTCCTAAACAAAATTCCCTACAAGCCAGACCACTGGACTAAAATTTATGATTTCGGTGTCAAATTAAAGCTAACAGATAGGGCTACATTTTTCATTCAGGGTTCAAGTTGTGATGATTCCTCTACATACCCTAAATATTACATGCAATGTGACTATATATTTGTGACAGAAATACACTATTCATATTAATTAATTTAAATCATATTAATTCATTTGCAAGAATCCTAAAGCAGCCGTGGACGGCATCCGTTCATCGTCCCCAACAGATCAAGGGTGGAGATTTGTTTCTCCTGGACGATGTTTGCTGGCAGTTTCCGGCCAGCTGAGCCACGACCTTCACTAAGGTGGAGGCTAGCGTTTCCCGGCGGTGAGGCTGCCGGAGTTGGCTCCTCCGGCGAACCCAAGAAAGACGAAAAACTCGGCAATTTCACTCTCTGCTCTCATGGCATCGAGCTCGATTGAGCCCGATATCTCCCCTATTTGATCTAGACAGCTAGTACGGAGAGAGAGGCGGCGAAACGAACCTAAATGGAGGCTCGGCGGTGAGTTTGGCAGCGGTTTGGCATGATGGTGGTGCTCCAGCAATCTCCTTCCCATTTCCTGGATTCTCCAGCAAAAGCATTGATCCAGCACTCGAATTCCACTCCTCTCAACGTTCTGAAACTGTTGGTGGGCTTGAAATGGCTTGGAGTGATTGTATAAGGAGATATGGTCGAGGTGAGCTCAGTTGGAGCATAGGAAGCTTCACCCCTTTGATTCCATGTTGCCATTCACAGCCAGCCCCATCTAATGGGAATTAGGAGGCCAGCCAGAAAGTTTTGGGCAGAAGGAGCCAAGGCTAAGTGGCCTCACCTCTCCTCTCTTCTTCTTCTCTCTCTTCTTTTGGGTCAAATCTCCAAAATGCCCCCTTGTATGCCTTCTCTCTCCACAACCAGAGGGGTAGGGGGGTGACTTTGACCATTTGGGTTGCCATTAGGCTGAGTTGGGTGAGCTTAGCCCAATGGAAATCACTTGGGTTCAATTCTTCCCCTTTAGGTCAAAATGTTGTCTTGGTTGACATTTGGGTTGACTTGGTCAACATGGTGAGTAGGCTGACCCACTTGATGGTCATGGGCCTATTGGCACTACCCAACTGGGGTTGGGTCAAGGGGGTGCCCCACTTAGGTTAATTGGGCCTATGAGTGTGGGTTTGACCACTTTAGGCCCAAGGTTGACTTGGGTCAACTAGGGTCAAAGTGTTGACCCAATGACATGCCCTAGGGTTCACTTAGATGGTTTTTAGGGTTAGGGAAATTTGGTGGGGTCATGGTGTGGCTAGGTACCTTATTTAGGCTAGTTTGACCTTGATCCTATAGTGGGCCCCACATGGCCACACAACCTACTACCTAGGGTCGAACTTAGCTAATTTTCCTAACACCCACCCTATGCCTAACCCAATCTAAGTTAAGGGGTCTAGAAGTAACATGGGACGTTACATGGGCATGGGTGTAAACCCAGCCGATTTTTGTCGCATGCTTGCAGAAGCAATGATAGTGGCCCAAGCTGTAGCGGCAACACCAGTTGCAACCCCTGTTGCTCAAGTAGCAACTCCTGCTACCCTTGATACGTCAATGGCTTTACTAGGTGGAGAAGCCAGGAAATTGAGCCTTTGGCTGAAAAGATTGTTGTCAGGCGCGGAGAACGACAAATGAAGTATTTCTTAGGCTTCCATCCTCGAACGTTTAAGGGAGTTGGCACACCGATCGATGCGGAGGATTGGAGGGCAAGGATTCAAGAACTTCTGAGGGAGGTAGAGATGACAGAGGAGAAGAAATCTAAATTTGCGGTCTTCATGTTGGAAGTAGACACTAAGTTGTGGTGGGTGAGCCATAGCGGTCGGTAGTTTCCTTGACACACCTTATCCATTGAAGAGTTTGGGAATGCTTTCTTGAAGAAGTACATTCCTGCGTCGACGAGGTTAGCCCTTCAGAGGAAATTTCTGCACTTGGTGCAACAGGACAAGATAATGGACGAGTATGTTCAGGAGTTCAATCGTTGGGTCATTTTGCTTGAATGACCATTGCGGACGATGAGGAGAGGGACAACCTCTTCTACCACAGACTGAGGGAGAATCTGGGGCAACCTCTCATATCTATGAAGAGCGCTGGTTTCAATGAGCTACTTGAGGTTGCCAGAACATTGGAGAGCGATATGGAGAGAACCCAACGTCGTAAGGGTTTTGCAGCCAAGCAAGGGGAATGGAAGCCTTCTCAAACACAAGGGAAGGCTGAAGGGAACAAGTTAAAGAAGAAGCCTCATCATTTCAAGTCCGGTGAGAAAAGCAACTTGACATCCAGAGGATCTCACTTTAAGGGACCACCGACGTGCTTTAATTGTGGCAAGGTGGGCCACATAGCTCTTTTTTGTACTCAAGGAGGTGCTTAGCAGGAGCTAAGATAGGAGCAGTCTCTGCGCTCCGGCCCCAGTTCCACAGAGAAAGGAAAGATGATATAGTTTAGTGCTTCTCGGTTCCAACCTGTGCAACCAAGGGCTTATAACCTTGGGTAGTGGGAAGCGATCCGTCAACCCGACGTGGTGATAGGTATGAGAAAGTTTAAATTTAACGTTATACTTCATACTTTCAAGACCGTTTATGTTTGTTGACTGTGTTTAGGCTTTGTGTTAGTTTCTGGATACCCCGCTAGGGTATTGTTTGATACGGGAGGGTCACACTCTTTTCTGGCAGAAAGCTTTATCCGAAGAATTGGAATTGAGCCTTTCTCGGCAAATGCAGAGCTGAACGTGCGTATGCCCAATTGGTCATCCATGACCACCAGGGCAAAGGGGTGCATTTGTTGGAATCTTGGCGGGGTTGACTTCACGGTGATAGTAGCAGTTTTACCGTTGGTGGAGTTTGATGTAATTTTTGGAATGGACTGGCTTGCAAAGCAATGTGCCAGTATTGACTGCCTTTCTAAGGTGGTGACCCTGAGGGGTGAAGGGTGGTCAGAAGCTAAGTTTGAGGGCCTCAGTGGAGCAGCCTTTTCCCTGATTTCGGCCATGTAGTTGGTGAGGGCAATTAACCAGGGAGGAGTAGCTCTTGTAGCATTGTTGGAGGTTAGATTTTCCAAGTTATCACTTGGGGAATTGCCTGTAGTGGAGGAGTACGAGGATGTGTTTCCTGAGGAGCTTCCTGGAGCACCTCCTCGACGGGAGATTGATTTCTCGATTGAGTTAGTGCCAGAGGCTAGGCCGGTGTCACGTCCTCCTTTTAGGATGGCACCAAAAGAGTTGTGCGAACTCAAAGTACAGTTGCAGGAACTGTTAGAGCAAGGGTATATTAGACCCTATTCTTCACCTTGGAGCGCACCAGTACTATTCGTGAAGAAGAAGGATGGTAGTATGCAGTTGTGCATAGACTACCGAGAGTTGAATAAATTGACTGTAAAGAATAAGTATCTAATTCCTTGGATAGATGACCTATTTGACCAGTTGGTGGGGTTAGTGGTGTATTCAAAGTTGGACTTGAAGTCAGGATACTATCAGTTGTGAATTCGAGATAAGTAAATACCTAAGACAGCGTTTGGTATGAGGTATGGTCACTTTGAGTTCTCGGTGATGCCGTTTGGGTTGACGAACGCATAATCCATATTCATGGATTTTATGAATCGAGTATTTCGGAAATACTTGGACTCTTTTGTAGTTGTCTTTATTGATGACATCCTGGTTTACTCCAAATCGGAGGTGGAGCATGAGACTCACTTGAGAGTAGTCTTGCAAGTGTTGAGAGAGAACCAGCTTTATGCAAAGTTCTCGAAGTGCGAGTTCTGGTTAGAGAAGGTGGAATTTTTGGGTCATGTGATTAGTGGGGATGGGGTGGTGGTATATCCAACAAAAGTGGAAGTAATCATAGATTGGCCAATTTTGAGAACCGTGGCGGAAGTCTGGAGTTTCCTTGGACTAGCCGGGTACTATAGAAGGTTCGTGGATAAATTTTTCACGGATAGCTTGACCCCTCACTTCATTAACTCGTAAGGACCAGAAGTTTGTGTGGACACAGGGGTGCAATCAGGCATTTGACATCCTGAAGGAAAGGCTGATGACAGCTCCAATCCTAAATCTGCCAAAAGGGACTGAAGGATTTCAAATTTTTAGTGACGCATCAGGATGCGGTTTGGGTTGCATATTGGTGCAACATTGCAGTGTGATAGCCTTTGGGTGTAGGCAGTTGAAGCCTCACGAGAGGAATTACCCCGTACATGACTTGGAATTAGTGGCGGTAATTTTTGCGTTGAAATTGTGGCGGCACAACGTTTATGGTGCGAAGGTGTATATCTTCACGGACCACAAAATCCTAAAGTATCTACTAGATCAGAAGGACTTGAATATGCGGCAGCGCAGGTGGGTCGAGTTCCTTGGAGACTACGAGGTGGCGATTCAGTATATGCCAGGCAAAGCCAATGTGGTGGCGGATTTATTGAGTAGAAAATACTCTGGGCAAGGGAATTGGATCGAAGCACATGATGAGTAGTTGGTGCGGGATTGGGAGTCCCATGTCATCGAGTGTTTAGCTAGAGGAGAGTCTAGCATGGCTCGTTTGAAATGAATTGAGTTGCAAAATGACTTAACCGATCGGGTTCGGGAAACAACTAGTTTGGATGAAGATTTCCAGCCATTTGTGGGTGAAGCTAAAAAGGGAGAAGGTAGCGCTTGGGAAATGATTGACGGGATCCTAAGGAAGGATGGAAGGGTATCTGTACCACAGTTCAGCAAGCTCCGTGAGGAGTTGATGTTTGAGGCTCATTTTATGAAGTACTCCATTTACCCGGGCACTGCAAAGATGTACTTGGATATGAAGAAATCCTTTTGGTCGCCTTGTCTGAAGCGAGACTTAGCTTTGTACGTGAGTCGGTGCCAAACTTATGCCTTGGCGAAGGCCGAGTGTCAAAAGCTGGGCGGTTTCATGAAGCCTCTTCCTATTATCGAGTGGAATTTTGATGACATCTCCATGGACTTTGTACATGGCTTACCTCGATCATAGCAAGGTAATGACGCGATTTTTGTGATCGTGGATCGCTTAACCAAAGTGGCTCATTTAGTCCCAAATCAGAGAGAGGACAACGTGGAAAAGCAGGTAGAGTTGTATGTTCGCAACATTGTGCGACTACACGGGATTCCTAGGAGTATAGTTAGTGATCGCGATGGACGATTCACATCCAAAGACTAGAGGCTGGTTCAGAAGAGTCTGGGCACAAAGATCAAGTTCAGTGCGGCATTCCGTCCTCAAACTGATTGGCAAACCGAAAGGACGAATCATACAATGGAGGATATGCTGAGGATGTGTACCCTCGACTTTGGGAAAAAGTGGGAAAACCACCTCTTCATGATTGGGTTTGCCTATAACAAAAGTTACCAAGCAAGTATAAAGATGGCGCCAAACGAAGCTTTGTATGGAAGGCGGTGTCGAATGCCAATGTCTTTGATCAAGGCAGGAGACACAATGCTTTTGGGAAGAGAAGTGGTGGATGATGCATGTGAGATGGTGCGAACCATTCAAGAGTGCATGAAGGTTGCCCAGGACCGGCAAGCAAAGTATTTTAATGATCGCCATAGGAATATGGAATTTGCAGTTGACGACTGGGTCTATCTAAAGATTAACCCGTTCAAGGGAATTTCGCTGATTCGCCGACTCAAGAAGTTTAGTCTAAGGTTTTTGGGACCTTTCGAGATTATAGAATGGGTGGGAGAATCAGCGTACTGGTTGGCATTTTCCACAAAGCTGAGTGGATTACACGATGTTTTCTATGTCTCCGTCTTTAGGAAAGCCTTAGTAGAGGCTAGTGTGGTGATCGAATTGACATCAGTACCGATAGAAGAGGACTTGAGGATGCAAGTTCGTCCAGTTAGCATAAAGGATACAAGAAGTTTGGCAGTTGCGGAACAAAGATGTCAAGCTCGTGAAGGTGCGTTAGGATAACTACGGGCATGACGAGTTCTCTTGGGAGCGTGAGCAAGAAATGCACAAGGACAATCCCGAGTTATTTGTGTAATGCTGTTTTGAAACAGTAACCAATATGTAGCAACATTGTTTTTATTTGGTTGCAATTAATTTTCTTGCTGTCTTCCTATATGAAGATTAATTTCGGGGACGATTGTCTTGTAAGGGGGGAGGAGATGTAACACCCCAGTTTTCAGACCTAGAATCGCTGGAAGCTAACACCCGACGGTAGAGATACCGCTGGCGATGGTTGAATGAGCTCGACAATTAGAATAGCGTACGATTATTGGATCTAGTGCGCACGGCCACTGGTCGTACGCCACTAATCGTGCACAATATTCTCTATTTTTCCATGTTTTGCCTAGGGTAACCACACGACCATTGGACTTAGTGCGCATGACCCCTAGTCATACACCGCTGCTCGTGCGCACTTATCCCATTCTTACAGGAGTTCTTCCATTGTTGATCGCACGATCATAGGATCCAGTGTGCACGACCACTGGTTGTGCGCCACTGATCGTGTGGGCGTGTGCTGTTCAATCATTTTCTTTTGTGGCCATCCGATGATTCCTCAAAATCAATCTAAGGGCGCAGGATCTTCCGCCCAAACAATTTTATTAGGGCTGAGAGGGTCTTTCCCCTCATTTCTCATCTTTTAGAGTGAGAGTAGGGTGGAGAGGAAGATAAGGGAGGAGGAAGGAGAGAGCTTCCTTCCACCATTGACGGAGCTTCAGAGCTCCGATCGTCGTTTCGAGACCAGATCCATGGAGAGGTCATGGAGGCGCTCGTGTCAATCCGTTCAAAGCAAGGATTCCTTGGCAAGGAAGAGGGGTCGTAAGGTAATGACATTTCTCCTCTCGGTTTCTTGGATGAGTGCATAACATCTCCTTCTTTCTTGATTTTCAAGCTTTTGGGCACCAGATCTCTCAATTGAGAGGAGTTTGGGTCGCCATTGTTTAAGAGGAACCACTGGGTCGATTGTGTCCATCCCCGACACATATTGCATTAGTGATCCGCTAAGTTAGTGGATTAGGCATTGTGGTGAAGCCGTAGTCGCGACCGTTAGTCCGAATCGGTGATGTTGCATAGCGAGCCTTAAGGATTTTGTAGAAATCCGTTGCGGCAAGATGCCGTTTATGATATATGTGTTATCCCCTTTTTAGAGTGAGTACGTGTAACTAGAACAAGACAAGGTTAGCTCTGTGTTGGCGGTAGATGGTTTCCTTGGTGCGCGGGAACGTTGCAGTACGAATGATGGATATGAGTGGGAAAGGCTATGGATTGTGATGTGCTAAGGTGCGGCTTTGTCTCCGTGGTCGGCTGGCTATCTCATGACGTGCAACTCATGTAAGGAGAGTGTCTTGGCGAGACTAGTCCCCTTTTGTGAGACCGACGAGAATGCCAAGCATAGGACAAGCCCGGGCTATGAAGCCTACGAGCGAGTGTGGTATAACAAGGGTTCTTAGAATCGGTTTGTGTGTGAGACGGAATCCTAACGTGAGAAGTCAGAGCTTGCAGGCAAGCCCGGGTTTAAGACCCACGAGCGGGTGGGGCCTTGGAAAGATTTTCGTGTGGCGGCTTGTATGTCGCTGGGGGAAATTGTGTAACGCCCTTAAACTCAAAAGGGGAACGGGCAGCATTTGAGCCAAGTTTGGAGCTTGGTAAGATGAACACGGCATGTGACATGGGCATGTCACATGGCCATTTTGTGCTCGGGTTGTACGATTTTCCGCATGGTCGACGAGTTGTGTCAACGATCGTTGAGGGCTGGTAACACGTCCTGGAACATGGGCGTGTCCCAGGGCGTGTCAAGCACACGACCTATGACACAGGCGTGTCACATGGCTGTGTCCTCTTCGGGTTGTTCTAGTCCTGTGCCGATTGGGGAACATGCCCAACTACATGGGCATGTTATGTTTGACAAGGGCGTGTCAAGGTTGACACGGGCGTGTCTAAGCCCGTGTCCTATTCGGGACGTGACGGTTTCAGCGTTGATTGGGGCACACGGCCCATGACACGGGTGTGTCCATGGCTAACACGGGTGTGTCCATGGCTGACACGGGCATGTCCCAAGCCGTGTGAGAGGCCATGTCCTATTCTTGATTTCATGGTTTACGGCGAGTCAGGAACACGGCCTTGGACACGGGAGTGTCGCAAGCCGTGTTCGGCCAAGAAATGTTATTTTTAGGGCGAATAGTGGTCGTTTGTTTCTTTCAAAAGAAATCCAAGGGCCCAGGCTGGTCCTGGCGGGGTTTAAGGCTGGGAATAGGGTTTTCAAACCCTCATTTCACTTGGAGCATTCTCTTTCTAAGCCTTAGAGAGAGAGGAGACCAAGGAGGAAGGAGAATGTCAACTCCGGCCGCCGGTGGAGCTTCGGAGCTCCGATTCTCGATCAGAGTCCAGATCTGGGAAGGCGAGGCCGATACGGTGCTTTCCATCTTACTAGATATTATGGTGCCGAAGAAAAATTCTAGGGTAATTATTCTCTTCTTGGACATGTGAAGTCCTCTTTCCTTTTGCATAGGAAGCCCACTCTCACGAGTATGCGGTGAGTGTGAGGTGTTCCTTCGGGTTGAGGTGAATTGTACCCGTTGTTTTGCATGTAGAGTCCGGAATCAGAGTACGGACATAGGCATGGTGTGTGAAGCCTACTTGGACAAGTTGGTCTGGATCGGTGATGTATCATTATGCATGAATTGCCTGAGAATACTTCGTGCTGATTGTTATTTTTGGGTTTTCTACGGGGTAGATTGCAGCAGGGAGTCTTGGGGACTAACCCAAAGGTGCACCCAGAAATCTAGGCGGAAGCGAAGTTCTGCTGTTTTGGTGGCCTGGTAGCTAGCCTAATACATAGCGGGGCTATGTACCATTGTATGATCTATATTTTTGGACTAGGGGAAACTTGGCCCGCATCGAAGGCCAAATGGCCGTGGCGGGGTGAGTAACGGGCTGGTGGAACCCTACCCACTCCATCTGCTTTGGTTAAAGCAACCTAAGGTATATGGGACTTACCGATAATTGGAGAACGAGTCTAGGCTGCGGATGAAAGGACTAATTGCTCACGAGGTTTGCCGTCCTGGGGGAACGGTGGTGGAGCCATGGAACAGACCGGGTTTGGACCGGCTTCACCGAGTAAGTGCCCTGAGAGCATGGGGTGTGTCGCCGTACGGGCCTGCACCTGTGGTGTATTGTGCAAATGTTGTACTTTCTCTTAAATCATTGGATTATACTAATACAATGCAGGGAAGGAGCACCGCTGCCCCGAGCTAGAGGCGGAGTCATTATAATTTGGTCATCTTTAGATGACCGTTGCTTTTGTTTGCCACCATTGCGGTGGATTATTGCTTGCATGTGCTGCTGAGCCTAGTGGCAAGTAGCGGGATGAAGCCCTGGTTGCTGAGCTGGCCCTCGAAGGCCAAGTGAATGTTTACTTGTTATATCCATGTATGACCGACCTGCGTACTGATGTTTGGAAAACACCGTTTATTTAAGTAAACCCTTGTAAGGCCATAAGGCCAAGTACTTTGTGTATTTTATATGCTCATTCTTAATTTCGGTTGTTAGTGGACACTGATGTTGTTGGCTTTGGTTCTTATCTTTGAAACTTATAAATAGCTTCCACTAGAATGTACTCTGTGTAGGACGTATGTTATTGGAAGGATGGTTCATTTAATAACCCGCCAATCTGTTTGTGGTAGATGGCATCGGGCCCCGACCAGACCTACTGCTATATGCTATACGACAGATCCTACAATTTGGTATCAGACTACCAGTTTCGGTCATGCTTAAATGAATTCGTGTGCGAATTCTTTTGAGGGGTGGTGAGCACATGTGTGTGCATCATCGTTATAACATAAAAGAACCCATGAATGTCCACTTAGGAATGAAAATACAATGTTTGAGGAACTTGCGTGTTCCTATAATTGCTTTTTGCAATATTGTTCGTTCACTTAATGGTGTTTTGTACGGCTATAGGTGTCTGGGAATGGAGAGGGAAGTCTGAACACCCGCTTTCTGAGAAAAGTACTCCACCCAGCGATGTGCCTGAGACGCCTCCTTCTATTGAAACCATAAGAAGGGTAGTTGAAGCGGTGTTCGCTGTGACCAACGCACAACATGGAAGGAATGTGCAACCCTCCGTCCCTGAGGTGGCCTCAACACCGGGCGGTGTAATGGAGGAAATGGCATTTAGAGGACCATTGGGTCAGCAGATGAACATGCTTTTAGTGCAGGGAGCACACTCAGTTGACGAATATTTGCAGGCATTTCTTATGATAAGGCGCTACCCAGGCTTTAAGTTGGAGAGCGAGGAAGTCTATAGTCGATAGCTTTTATAATGGTTTGCATGGCGAGTGGCGAATTCTATTGCTAGGGCCAAAGTTATTGGGATTCCGAGCCTTGGTGGAGTCGGCCAGATCTTTGGAAGTAGAGTTGGGTAACACTCACAAGATACCAGTGAGTAGGGTACCAAACCCTACAGATCCTATAAGGGATGCCTACCGCAGAACGCTGAGAAAGGGGATAGAACATCTACTAGCAAAGCTACTTACACTTGTCATTCTTGTGGCAAGAAAGGCCTTTTAGCCTGATATTTTCAGGATGGTGCTCAGAAGACAAAGAAAGCTATGTCAGGAGAAGTTGAGGACTCTAATGCAAAGGAAACATTGTTCAAAATGCCGAACTTCTCAAAATCTGGGTACTGTAAGTGGTATAAGAAGGCTAGGACTTCGAGTCTAGTCCCTACTTCTAGCGCATCTGGGGTGACTACAGGCCTAACCCTGGGTACATGTTATAACTATGGAAAGCATGGACACTATGTCAGGGATTGTCGAAGCGGATGCCCAATGTCCGAGAAGAAGCCGGGATCAACTTTTGAGGTGAAGGGCAAGGGTGAATAAAAAGATCTACCTTTACTCTAGAGGGGGGGGGGTGAATAAAGTATTTTAAAATAATGTTTACAATTAAAAAATGTAAGGCAGTAGAAGATTTAATTTAATTATATGTGTAAGGTGCTTGTAGAAAAATAAAGTTAAAGCAAGAAATAAGAATCACACAGCACACAGTAATAACAAACACACAGCAACCAGAAGACACAAGGATCTATAGTGGTTCCCCAAAAGCTTGGGTACATCCACTCTTCTATCACCCTTAGTTGGAATCCACTGCAGGGTGAGTTGATCAGGTGTCCTGGACACCAATGAGCTTTTGATAATGTGATCAAAAACCAGATCTAAATTTTTTGATAAGGTGTCTTGCCACCACTGAGTTTTGACAAGGCTCTTAGAACCAGATTCAGAACTTTTGAAGAGAGTTTTGATAACCCTTTTACAACAAAAAAAGAAAAAGAAATAGATGATGATGTCTTCTCTGTCTCAAATCACTGAGAGAAGATTAGTGGATTGTTGATGTTATCAAAGCTTCCCCTGAGATGTAGAATGGTTCAGAAGTGAGAGCTTTGCTAGGGTGATAGGCCTTCAGAAGCTTCAGATCTCCAGCAGAAGATGATTCCAGCAGATGTTGAAATATTTGGTGTATTGATTCCTTGATGTTGAAGCCTTTGAACACTTGAAGAGTCAGTAGATTTATAAATAACAGAAGTTGAAATCTTGATCAGAGAAATTGTGTTGTTCAATCTTCTGTAATGTAATCTAATTCTTTTATATCTCTTTGTATTGTCTGTGTTGATCACTGTATCTTGTGTATCTGTTCTATCCGAATGAAAACTGAAGGAGTATATCAGATATTCTCTTAGAGGGCCGTTTAATCAGTCATAAATGACTTCCATAATAGACAACTGTATCTGGGGAAAGTCCTAAGCAATATTCCATTTAGTCTTTCCTTGAAACTTGCATTCAGATTGATTGAAACGGCTAGAAAATCCTTTGCAATCAATGTAGGAATTAATTCTTATTATAATCCATAACTGTCCTTGAATTTGAATTATGAAGGCGTCGATCTCTGACAGAAATCATCGATTTTAGCTCTACGATCGTTGAACTGAGCTCAGAGATTGGATTAACACAGCAGACAGAAAATGTCGAACTGAGCTCTATTATCGTCGAACTGAGCTCAGCGACTAGGAAAGTAGCTGAAAGAAGATCGTCGATCTAAGCTCGAAGATCGTCGACCGGAGTTCGACGACTCAGCAGAGTTGAGCTTAGAGAGCATCGAATGGAGTTCAACGTTTCGTCGAACTGTGTTTGACGAAAATTTTCTTTGTCTCAGCTCTAAGTCTTGATCTTTGAATGGTCCTGGGGGAAGCTTCAAACCTAAGTTCTAAGCCCTAGACTCATTCTAATTTGACCTTTTCAACTATACATCTAGGTCAAACCAATTTTCCTAAAAACATAGTGATCCTTGCCCAAATTAGTAATAGGGTGTTCAAACAATCTCCACCTATTTGGGTTAGGATTACTATTTACAGGACTCAGTAAGAAATACAAAAGCATATACAAAAAAGCAAAATTTAAAACAACAGAGCAGAACATATGACATACCAACATTCAGATAAATATCAGCAATATGTTTAAAGATGAATATACTGTCTGCTTATAGAATTCATTTCCTTTCACTGCCTTTCTTAAATACAATCTCACTGTTGGGATTGAGAGCCTCTTTCTTTGACCTTCTGTCATCATCTGCACCTAAGGAGGTTTGAGATCTTGGCCTGGGAACAACAGCCTTAGGATGCAGTTTCATGTAATCCTCTGGATCAAAGAACTTCCTTGAAGCATATTTCTCCAGCTCTGCCTTTCTTTGCTCTGAAAAAGTAGAGATGTTGGAAGTATCTTTACTTTATTCTCTGGCCTTTTTCAATTGATCTAGAGCAGCAAGTTGTTTCACCTTGGTAGTCGAAGATAGCGGATTGTTTTCTGGATCCTCAAAAGGAATTGAAGGTTCATATCTATTTATGGTTTCTGAAGCAGTAGATGTCCTTGTAACAATAGTATCTCTGAGTTTGTAAGGGAAAGGACCTTGAGTTGAGTCCATATGTCTTTGTCCGTCCCTTTGCTGTCTGGAATAAGTTTTATATTCTCTCTGACTTCCTCTGTGTTGACCTCTTCTAGACTGATAACTTTTCTGATATTGTCCTCTGGGATCATATCTCTGGGAAGATTGGGAGGAGCTTTGCTTTGAAGCAGAGGTTTGAAAAGCTGAGACTCCACCTGATCCTGAGTCTGGAGGAGGAGGAGGAGGCTGATCCTAGGAGGACCCTTTCTCATACTTATCCAGTTTCCTTTTCTGTCTCATAGCCTTTAACTGATTCTTAGAAAATTGCATCTAGGGCTCTGTAATCTGACAGTCATGCAGAATATAATATGGTATGTCATTTGCATCTTTGGCCTCTGTAGGAGGAACTCTCATCATAGCTTTGCTTCTAGCTTTCCTCTTTTTGGCAATGGTGCCAGCAGAGTCATCAGATTCAGTACTGAACTTGTCACTATCAGAACTCTGTGGTCTGTCATACAGATCATCTATTCTCTTGATGTACTCCTCTTGGATTTTTGATTTCTCAGGAGCAACAGGAGTAGGAAGTGTTGGGACAGTAGCAGGAACTTCAGCAGGAGCAGATGAAATAGCAGGAGTCTCATAGACTTTTTCTTCCAAAAAACTAGCCAATTCTTCAGCAACAGCAGTATCAGCATCAGCAGACAACATTTCAATGTCAGTAGATTCAACAGATATAACAGCAACAGCAGTATAAACAGAAGCAGCAACATCCTCAGTGTTAAGAGAATTGACATATGATATAATCAGGCTGGGATCACATTCTGAAATAGGCACAATGGCCTTAGTGAGGTCTTCAACTCCCTGAGTTGGTAAATATCTTCTATGAAGAATATCAAAAGCACACAACAGTGACCTGAGGTCCACTGTAAATACTGGTACTAGAGCAGCAGTAGGCACTTCTTCAGCTTCATGAGGCATCTCCCCCTGCCTTGATTCAGTCAGGACTGGATCAAGGCACTCCATTGAAGGAATTGCCTGAGGAAAGGAGATAGCAGACAGCCTGTCAGATAGCTCCTGTATAGATTTGAGGAGTGGAACCAAGGAGGTCTCCAGTAGGGCTACTAGCTTGGGGGCCAGTATCCTATAAAGCCTATCTTCTAGAGCTGAAAGATCCACTTGCTCATGGGATACTTGAGTAGAGGTGGAGGAAGAGGTTGCTGGAACTGATGGTGGATGGACTGCAGTTGATGCTGTGGTGGATGGTAGAATGGATGGTTGAGAGATAGGGATGGTGGAGATGGATGATATAGGAGTGGAGATGGATGGAGTGAAGGATTGTTGGGAGAGTATATGTTGAAGTAGTTATTTATAGGAGGAGATAGAAGCAAGCTCAAGGGGAGAGGAAGGGGAATCATCCATGAAAGAGTCTTCCATGATGTTGAATAATGGAATGGTGAGAGGTGGATAATAGTGGAGTGGGTGGAATGTTTCTGAAGTGGCTGGAGGAGAAAGAGATGATGAGATGGTAATGGGGAAGAGATAGTTATAGTTGAGGTGATTGTTGTGGTTGATGTGGAGATGGAGGTAGAAACAAGTGGAGGAAAAGGAGGAGAGGAGGAAGGCAGTTCTTCTAGAGCCAGAGAGGAAATGACTGCAGGAGTCCTTGTGCCTGAAGCTATGGCAGTCCTGACAGGTTTATAATCTGCCTGTCCCATTTCCCAAATAGGGCAAAGGTTAATTTCTTAGATGCATTGATGTGCATCCCATTGGAAACCAGTAATTCAGGGCACCTGGAATGCAGGAAAACCCCTAGAATCCTCCCAAAATTGACAAAACTTTTGTTAATTTTCTTCTTGATCAAATCAAAGAAGATAGTTCCCCAATTTAGATATTTCTTGTCAACTATTTCTCCCATTAAACAGAACTGATAACTTGAGATGGTATCATGTGCTGAGGTCTTGGTCTAGCAGCACTTTGCCCACAACATCAGCCAAAAATCTATATTCAACTAGATAGATTCTTTTTCAATAGCTTATTAGGGTTTACAGCAGAGTGACCCATTCTATCTAACATGGAATCAAATTCTTCACCAGACATATCAGGGGAAACATCTCCAGAACTTAAGTTTAATACCTCAGTCAGAAGAATAGGGGACAATGGTACCTGAGTCCCGTTGATCGTGCCGACTATAGTATTATCATCCTCATTATTTGTAGTAAAAACCCATTCCTTTATTTCATCAGCCGCAATCTTCAATCTTGTTGACATAATATTCTCTAGTTGTTGTTCCTTGAAGAGTTCAAGAATATCTTTAAAAATTTGATCGCTGTCGGCGAATGAATCCAAATCAATATCAAACCCGGTATTGAGAGTACTAAGTTGTTAGGCTAAATCACCTAGAGGGGGGTGAATAGGTGAAATAAGTGTCAAATGCGGAATTAAAAAATAACACAACACACATCAAGCAATCACAGACGACAATAGATTTATAGTGGTTCCCCAATCTTGGGTACGTCCACTTTACTCACCGATCTAGCAAATCACTAGACTCAGCTACTCCACTATCTCTGATTGAAAACAATCCTACACCTCGAAACCACGTTCCTACAAACTCGATCCAAATCGGATCTACACTCGGAAGATAAAGCCTTCCTACAAATCTCGGAGAAAAACTCCTACAAAGAAATTTGGTTTGAAAATAAAATACAAACAGTAATATTCTCAAATCTGGATCTTGACAGTCTTCTTCCTTGAGAGCTTTGGCTTGATCAGAATATGTTGAAGACGACTTGAGAGAGATCCACAAATCTGAAAAACGGAATCACCTCAATCGAGAAAATAGATCTGAAATCTTTGAGGCTTGGCGAGATCGAGTGATTAACTTTCGTCTGGATCGCTGGAGAATCAGAGTTGAAAACAGCGATCGAAGATCGTCGATCCAGAGCTTCTTCCGTGAACGTCAATGGCGGCGGCGTGAGAAATTAGGGTTCACAGAACTTTTTCCTCTTTCTTAAAATAAAATCTTGTAAACTTGTTATTAGTCAAATCTGAGAGGACCTATTTATAGGTGGACTCCAACGGTCAGAAAATTAATTAGGGGTGACACGTGGACCAATCAGAAATGATTAATTTGAAATACACTGCAAAATTGAGTTAGAGAATTTCAGGAAAATTTAAACAGATATACTCGAGTCATAGAAGAAACATACTCGAGTATCAGATGGTATATACTCGAGTGGATAGAAGGAGTATACTCGAGTATAAGAAGAGAAGCTACTCGAGTGATTCAAAGATCAGCACTCGAGTGAATTTAGAACTACTCGAGTATGAGAGTATATACTCGAGTAAAAACACTTAGAGAAAATTTCTGAGATAAGATAGGAAAAACTACTCGAGTGAGAGGGTTGGAGATACTCGAGTGAGGGGAAAAAGAACTACTCGAGTATCTGGGGAAGATTACTCGGGTAAACACTAAACTACTCGAGTATGAATAACAACAACTTGAGTATAGAGTCACTTACTCGAGTATATAGGAAACTACTCGAGTATGTAGACTTAGAATTTTTCTGAGATGAGAAGCAAAGATTTACTCGAGTATGAATAGAACATTTACTCGAGTAACTAACCAACTACTCGAGTGCAAGTTATCATCTACTCGAGTATAATGCAGTCTACTCGAGTATGTAACCCAACATACTCGAGTGCAGACTCACTTACTCGAGTGTAAAAGGAGGTACTCGAGTATGTGGACTTAGAGAAAATTTTTGGATCTAAGAACAGAAGGATCTACTCGAGTAAAATATATGACTTACTCGAGTGACTAATTATCTACTCGAGTATAAACTTATCTACACGAGTATACAGAGTCACACGAGTATGTCTGAGGATCTACTCGAGTACTAAGTCACTTACTCGAGTATATGAAGAAGGCTACTCGAGTATGTGGACTTAGAAAAAATTTCTCCTGAAAAGATAAACTTCAACACTTCAGTCCACCAATCCAAGTGCATGAAGGAAGTGTATCCCAATAGAGAGGCTATACATGGGCCAACACTTTGGATCACACAATGAGGGATTACATTGTATGGTCCTGTGTTTGGTGACCCATTATATACTGACATTGGTCTACACTTAGCAATAAAAACCTGCACACATACAACTTGAACACAATATCAAATACACCTAAATTCATCTTAGTTCAAGGTCTGACCTCCTACAAATCTGAGGTATTGTGGAGAAAAATCCAAATAATCTCCCCCTATTTGTAGATGTCAGCACCCTCTATACTAAGGTGAATTACTTAAAGTAAAAAAGAACAACACACATATACCAAAAGAATATAAACTGAAGCAGGATAAAGAGTCAAAAACCCATAATCAGAATCAAAAAAATATATATATAGAAATGTTTTTAACAGATTAAAATATCCATTTCCACATTCTCATAGACTCAAGAAGGGGCTCCTTTGTGCATTCTTTCTCTCTTCAGCTCTTGTCTCTCTAGGTAACTGAAAGGTTTAGGAAAATAAGTTCTGGGACTAGGAGGAGCAGCTGGGTTGTTGTATCCCCAATTCCTGTCATGAAGTCTGATCTTGATCTGAGATGCTTCATAAGCCTTCCATTCTGAATAACTGTAATAGTGATCTCTGTTCTCACCATGATCTGTTACTAACTTCAGGGTATCAAGGATCAGAGATTTGGAGGTTGGACTCCAAACTTCAGAATGAACAATTTCTGATCAACCTTCAGAAGCTTGGGCAGGCTCTTTTCTCTAGGTGCAGAACGGCTGCAGAAGCACCATCACCATATTTTCTTTTCTTTCTTGGGGCACCTTGAGAACTGGGAGGAATTTCATCTTGCCACATATCAGAATAGGAGAGAGGGGGCTCAGTCACATCACCATCAGGTCTGGGTGAGAATACTGGCACACCTTTTGGTATGGTTGCCTGAGTTGGGGCATCTGCTGGAGGTTGTTCTTCAAGAGGGTCTAAGAACTTGGGAATGATGGTAGGGTTGAGTTGAGAATTTGGGAAGTTCTGATTATTTACCCATACAGTTGTATCATAGATGTAGAATTTGACAGATTGGAGCTGGGCTAGGATGTCTCTTTCATACCTTTTACAAGACCATCCACAGTTGTTTGGGCTTGTTCAGACAGTTTTTCAACTACTTTTTCAACTTGTTCTTTTACAATTTTCTCCCCCTTGCTGATATCTACAGCTAGCTGTGCAATTGCTTCATCTTTGAAGGTGTCAACTTCTTCACATACTTTCATCACATTTGCTTCAGCATTCTTGTCCAATATTATCTGATTATGTGCAACATTTTCTTGTTGATTTCTTAGTTCACCTATGCTTGTGATAGTGTGATATAGTGCTTTTCCACCTAGCTGAAACAATCTCTTGAGCTCATCAGTATTGGCTTGAATTTCAGCAAAGCCTCTACTCATCTCCTTCTCAAGAGTAGTGACCTTGTTATTTACTGAGGCTAGAGATTCATCAAAGTACTTTCTCTGTTCAATGAGCATCTGTTCAATCTTACTCACCATATCTGAAGAAGAAGAAGGAGCTGAGGTTGGTGCAGGGACTGAAGGAGTAGGAGTAATCCATGGAGGGATTTCAGTAATTTCCACTGAACTGACAGCTCTTTTGAAGGGTTTTACCAAATTTGAATCTTCAGTGTTGATGAAAGAAGGAAGGGTGAAGTCCAGTGTCCTCAGAGGAGCATCCACTGGTTCTGGAGATACTTCCTCATCATCAGACAACAGAATCTGTTTAGACTGGCTGGACTCTTTAGCTGAGGACTGAGCAGGAGATTGAGCTGGAGTCTGAGCAGGAGACTGAACTGGAGTCTGAACTGGATCCTGAGCAGGAGACTTTACAGCTGATTCATTCTGAAATAGGGGAGCATCTGAGCTGATCTCATCAATGAATCTATTTATATCTTCTGCTGTAGACAGTAAGGTTGCTGGATCTGGAATTTCTGAATCAGGATTTGCTGGAGGAGGAGAAGCTCTGACTTCTGCTAATTCTGAAGGTTCTGAGGAAGCTGGGTACTTAGGATGAGAAGAGGCAGGCTCCCCCTCAACTATTGCACCAGAGGTAGCAGCAATTTGATGTAGAGGAGGAGATGGAATCCTGTCTTCAGATATACTGGGTTCTTGGGACATTTCTGAAGGAACAACAGCTTTGGATACCTAGGCAGAGTTCAGAATTTTAATGTCATATCTCTGGATGGAGGATATGGAAACTTTCTTCATGTGATGGAGGGCAGTCCCTTTGGATAGGTCAAAGACTGATGGGTTAATCTCATGAAGCAGGAGGGAGATAATTCTGCCAAAGCTGGGATGCTTGATGTTGTCTCTGATTTTATCTAGAATCAACAGTCCAAACTGGAACTGTTTGTGGCAGATGATAGCTTGCATTATGTCAAACATTTCCATAGAAATGTCTCGAATGGAATACGTCTTGCACAACAGTACCTTAGCTATAACATCCACTAGGAATTTTACTTCTGAGTTGAAGTCGGCCCTGCTAAAGGAATGGGCTTGAGGGTTAGCTCCACAGAATAAGCTAGTTCTTACTGAATCGTCTTCAGTCATTTCTTCATCTTCATCGACCACTGGAAGCTTTAACAGAGTTGCAAGAGAAACTTTATCCAGTCGAATTTTTGTCCCTCTTACCTTGGTTTTCAGGAGCTTTCCATTACGCTTTACCTTCAGATTCTGATAGAATTCCTCAACTGCTGGGAAAATGACTCGGCACGGCGACATGAGAACGTACGACAGTCCGGCGGTTTCGAACAGAATCAGAAGATTGCGGAAATCATCTGAAAGATCTGCTATACCCGCGTGGGGCGAGTTCAGAGCCCTGATGCCGATTTTTGAGGAGGGGGCCATCTGCGATTCTGGAGGATGAGAGAAGCGAAGAAGACGATGCTCTGCGATTTTCTGAAGATGAGGAGTCGGCGGCTACTCGAGTGAATGAGAAGTGGAAAGGGTTTCTCGATTTTTCTATATATATATATATATATATATAATCCTAATTAGGTTTTAGGAAGAGTAAATATAATTTCATACCTGAATGAAGCGGCAAATAGCTCGGTGCGAATAGAAAAAATTAGAAATCCATAATAGAAGTCCGTATACTCGAGTAGATACATCATACACGAGTATTAGACGGAACATACTCGAGTAAGTAACACCATACACGAGTAGTAGACAGAATATACTCGAGTAGGTAGTGTTCATACACGAGTATTTTGTCAAAATCTCGAGTAGGTCAGACTTCTTACTCGAGTATTTTCCGTTTACTCGTGTAAGTCTTGATATACTCGAGTATTCTAAGTACTTGAAAGACAATTTTCCTTGGTAGATGTCTATTGCCACTGAAAAATTTATCTCTGATCAGCCAACACCACTGATTTCTTCTTGATTTGTGAGTCCATCACTAGTCTTCTTTGTTGAGCAGTCCGAGTTCTGTTTTGAAGAACGATAACTTGGACTCGTCCAGCGGCTTAGTGAATATATCTGCAACTTGCCTGTCTGTGGAGACATATTGTAGATCTATGTCTCCATTTTCCATATGCTCCCGGATGAAATGATAACGAAGCTCTATGTGCTTGGTCCGACTGTGGGAGACTGGGTTATTGGCTATTGCTATATGCGTTGGATGAGTCACAAAACAAAGGAATGTTCTGGAACTTCATGTCGTAGTCTTCAAACTGGTTCTTGATCCATAAAAGCTGTGCACAACAGCTGCCTGCAGAGATATACTCTGATTCAGCCGTTGAGATGGCTACACAGTTCTGCTTCTTACTGCACCAGGAAATAAGGCTTCTTCCGAGGAATTGGCAAGTCCCGGAAGTGCTTTTCCTGTCGTCTTTGCTACCAGCAAAGTCTGCATCTGAAAATCCAATTAGTTCACTATCATTACTTCTTGGGTACCATAAGCCAAGATTTTGTGTACCTTTGAGGTATCTCAAGATTCACTTTGCAGCAATGTAATCAGATTCCTTAGAGTTCACCTGAAATCTAGCACATACACATGTTGAGAACATTATATCTGGTCTACTTGCAGTAAGGTAGAGCAAGGACCCAATTATGCTTCTGTACTTGGTTTCATCAAAATGTTTCCCTTTCTCATCCTTGTTCAGAGACATAGCTGAGGCCATTGGAGTCCTCATAGAGGTTGCATTCTCCATTCCGAATTTCTTAAGTAGCTCTTTGGTGAACTTGGTCTGTGAGATGAAAATTCCATCCTCAGATTGTTTCACTTGAAGCCCTAAGAAATACTTCAGCTCTCCCATACTGCTCATTTCAAACTTCCCTTGCATAAGTTTAGAAAACTTTTGCAGAGGTTGTTATCTATAGAGCCAAAAATGATGTCGTCGACATAGATTTGCACTAGCAGAATCTTGCCTTTTATTTCCCTAAGAAATAATGTCTTGTCTATCTTTCCTCTTGTGAACTTGTTCTCAAGAAGAAAGGTGGACAACGTCTCATACCAAGCTCGAGGAGCTTGTTTAAGACCATATAGTGCTTTTTGCAGTAAATAAACATAATTAGGAAAGGTTGAATCAACAAAACCTGGCGGTTGCTCTACATACACTTCTTCCTTTATGTCACCATTTAGGAAGGCGGACTTGACGTCCATCTGATAGACGGTAAAGCCCTTAAGTGCAGCGTAGGCAAGAAATAACCTGATCGCCTCCAGTCTTGCTACTAGAGCATAAGTCTGGTCGAAGTCGATTCCTTCTTCTTGACGATAGCCCTTGGCGACAAGTCTGGCTTTATTCTTTTTAATTGTTCCATCTTCGTCCATCTTGTTCCGGTAGACCCATTTTGTCCCAATGACGTTCTTACTCTTGGGTCTAGGAACAAGTGTCCAAACTTTGCATCGTTTGAACTGATTCAGCTCTTCTTCCATGGCTAGAATCCAGGATGCGTCGGAGTTGGCTTCCTCAAACTTCTTTGGTTCAACCTGTGAAAGAAAACTTAAGTATAAATTCTCGTTAGTTGTACCTCGACGAGTTCTGACGCCATCCCGAGGATCTCCTATGATTTGATCAACGGGGTGATCCTTCAAGTGTCTGAACTCTAAAGTCCTTGCATCTGGGATCTCTTCAGCCACTGGAGTTGCATCTTCAGCTGGGATGTGTTCTTCATTTTGATCATCTACCTCTTCAATGGGGTTGTAGAGGTGATCTTGATGAACGTCTCATCCTTATCTTTAGTAGTTTCATCCAGGCTAAGTTCTTTCAACTTTGTACCTGCATCTACAATAGGCACACTAGACAAGTTGCTTTGTAGCAGACTCGTCTCATAAAATACAAGATGTATCGACACTTCCACCACCAGTGTTTTTCTATTGAATACTCTATAGGCCTTACTATGGCTACTATAACCTACAAAAATACCTTCAAAGCTTTTCTCGCTAAACTTGGTAGTGTGATACTTACCGTTGTTAAGCACGAAGCACTTACAGCCAAAGATTCTAAAATACGAAATGGTTGGTTTCCTGCCTTTTAAAAGTTCGTAAGGAGTCTTATCATGGTTCTTGTTGATGAGAGCTCGATTTTGCACGTGACAAGCGGTGTTGACGGCCTCAGCCCAGAAGTACTCTGGAAGTGAAGCATCACTCAACATGGTCCGGCAAGCCTCTATGAGTGTTCTGTTCCTTCTCTCAGCTACTCCATTTTGTTGTGGAGTGCGAGGAGAGGAAAACTCATGAAAGATACCTTGACTTTCATAGAATTCTGTCATGGCTCCAGAATTGAATTCCGTTCCATTGTCACTTCTGATTTTGACTACGGAATAGTTGTATTCATTCTGGATCTGCCTAACAAAATTAGTGAAAATACCAAAGGTATCTGACTTGTGTTTCAGAAAGAACACCCACGCAAAGCGCGAGTAATCATCCACAATAACCAACATATATTCCTTACCTCCCAAACTTCTAACCTGCAGTGGACCAAACAAGTCCATATGGAGAAGCTGTAAGCTTCTATTGGAATCCTTGCCTATTATGCTTTTTAAACGAACTTCTTGTTTGCTTGCCTTTGATACAAGTGTGACAAGGACTGTCCGTAACGCACTTGGCATTAGGTGCATCACGTACTAAGTTTTGAGAGTAATTTATTAATAGTTTTGAAATTAATATGTGCTAGTCTCTTGTGCCACTGATCAGCAAGAGATGCACTACTTTTTGCCAAAAGACACAACTGGTATCGAAGAGTCATACACAATGAAATTTAAACAGAAAAATATTTCTGCTTCGAGTGCCTGATAAAATAGTTTCCATGTTGTTAACTGATTTTATCAAACACTTGTCAGCATGAAATTCAACTAAGTATCCTTTGTCGCATAATTGGCTTATGCTGATGAGATTGTGTTCCAATCCTTCAACATAGGCTACATCCGAAAAGGATACGCTACCGTTAGAGATCATACCATAGCCTTTAGTTATTCTCGATCTGAACCTCCAAGATGACCTTTGGTCCGTTGCAGGACTGAGGTGTAATTCTGGAGTAGGCTCCTGTCCCGGTCATATGCCGAGAACATCCGCTGTCAAATACCAGATTGGCATTTTGGTGGCCTTTGGACATACCTGCAATTACAATCACTTAGCCTTAGGAACCCAAACATGTTGGGTCCTTGGTCTCGAGTTAGAAAAACTCCCCCTACGAGTATTAGCCTCATGAGTGGTCATTCTCACGTTGCTAACTTGAGGGGTTGCAACATTACTAGGATTGAACCAACAATCGACCGCAAAGTGACCAATTCTGCCACAACACCAACAGTTGAACCTGTTGTATCTTTGCCTTGTTGTAGTCCCGCTTGACTTTCTGGAATGAAGGTCTAGCAGGAGCTTTATCTCTTGGAGGAAGAGGCTTCATGATGATGGCAATTACATGAAGTCTTCTCCTTCATAGGCTTTTCTACAATGGGTTTTACTTTTGGTGTCTTTTTTGATATTGTGACCATGAGCATAAGGTCCATAGCTTTGATGTTGAATCTCTTCATAAGGTGCTTTGAAGGCACTCTCGCCGAAGTTACGAGGATGAGTCCAACCTTAGTATCTTGACTTAGGCTTCTCAGGGATCGGCCTAGAAAAGTGTACATAGGTAGACTCATAGTCGAGCTCGTTCGTAGGAAAGATAACTTTCTTGAACAGAACAGGTTCCAAGGGAGCTTTCCCTTTTTCTTCAGCTAGAGCCTTTCCGGGCAGCCTTATTCTTTTCTCTTGGCCTCGTTTCTCTCTAGAGGATTACTAGAAGAGCCAATGTGGCCTAAACCAGCACCCTTGGCCTTAGCAGAGAACTCAGCAAACGATTGGAAGAACAGTCTTAGGCTTAGAGAAACTCTCAACAAGTTTCTTTTCAGCCTCGAGTTGTTGTTCCAATTCTTTGATGATTTCCACTTTAAGGTCGAGGTGCTTGAGAGCTTGATTGTATTCATCCATAACACTATTGAAGTTCTCTTGAAGAGAGTTAGTCTTAGCGACTTCTTCTCTCAAGCTGCTCTCACTAGCCTGTAGAGATTTCATCTCTTTGGCTTGAGTTTTCACTACTCTACGACATTTCTCGTAGGTCATGAGCAACTCTTTGTACTGGGCCATGAGTTCAGATTCATCTTCAGAGGAATAGCCCTCTTGCTCATTATCATCATCAGACTCGGAGAGAGGAGTGTGAGATTTTACCTCCCCAGTGAACTGGGGGACTTGTTCATCATCTGAGTGAGCCATGAGCCCAAAGTAAGCTTCCTCTTCTTCACTCGACTCAGATGAGTCGGAGTCGCTGAGAGTTTTGCTCTTCTTGGCTACTAGACTCTTCTTTGTTCTCTTCTTATGGTGTGAGGATTTCTTTTCCTCTCTTCTTCCACCTTCTTTCTTTTTGTGAGGGCAGTCGGCGATGAAGTGACCTGGCTTATTGCAACAATAACAAACAATGTCAGTCGAAATCTGTTTGTTCTGTTTAGAGTTATACCTGTCATGGCTACTTGACCCTTTCTTTCTCTGATCACCATCACGTCGTGATCTTCTGAATGAGGCATCTTTGCCTCTCCATTGCTTCTTCTTTTTAAGAATTTCTTGAATTGCCGGGAGAAGCAATGAGAAACTCTCCTTCAGATAGTTCTGAGCCAGATGAGCTTGGATCAGATGATTCTTCTTCATCAGCTTTAGGAACTGGGGCAGGGAGAGCTAGCCTTTGTCTTCCTTGAGCTATCTGCCTTTAGAGCGACAGACTTCTCCTTGGATGCAGACCTGCTGATCTCTTCTTCAGCTTTTCTTGAGTTGATTTGCAGCTCGTAAGACATAAGCTTTCCGAACAGATTCTGCGGGTCTGTCTCAGCTAACCTTCTAAACTCCCGAATGGCACATACCTTATTGTCCCATTCCTTGGTTAGGGATCTTAAGAATTTGTCATTGAGTTCCCCATTGGTGAAGACACGTCCATAAACTCTGAGGCCATTTACTATTTTGAAGAAGTTCTCAAAAGTGTCAGCTATGGCTTCCTTATGACCCTGCCTGAAGGCTTCATACTTCTGGTTCAGTAGGGACCTTCGATCATCCCTTACTTCTTCAGTACCTTCCATTAGAGTCACTAGGGATTGCCACATCTCCTTGGCAGATTGGCAATGAATCAGATTCTGCAGCATTGATTCATCGACTGCACTTGCTATAATGTTTTTAGCTTTCTTGTCCAGAGAGACAAGTGCAATCTCATCCTTATCTAGATCCATCAATTTCTTGGGAACTTGTTTGGTGGGATCTATGGCGGAAGTAGTCATAGGAATGTGGGGACCTTCTTCAACAATCATGAAGATCTGGGATCTACTGCTTCCATGAAGAACTTTACTCTTTCCTTCCACATAGGAAAAATTGTTCTTGTGCAGATAGGGAGTTTAGCAAAATCCTTGGTCTTACTCATGCTTGATACTATTCAAGAAACAACTTAGAAGGATAAGATAAATGTGTTAACCTTTTAACGATCAACCTCCCTCTGATACCAAATGAGAGTACTAAGTTGTTAGCCTAAATCACCTAGAGGGGGGTGAATAGGTGAAATGCGTGTCAAATGCAGAATTAAAAAATAACACAGCACACATCAAGCAATCACAGACGACAATAGATTTACAGTGGTTCCCCAATCTTGGGTACGTCCACTTTACTCACCGATCTAGCAAATCACTAGACTCGGCTACTCCACTATCTCGGATTGAAAACAATACTACACCTCGGAACCACGTTCCTACAAACTAGATCCAAATCAGATCTACACTCGGAAGATAAAGCCTTCCTACAAATCTCGGAGAAAAACTCCTACAAAGAAATTTGGTTTGAAAATAAAATACAAACAGTAATATTCTCAGATCTGGATCTTGACAGTCTTCTTCCTTGAGAGCTTTGGCTTGATCAGAATATGTTGAAGACGACTTGAGAGAGAACCACAAATCTGAAAAACGGAATCACCTCGATCGAGAAAATAGATCTGAAATCTTTGAGGCTTGGCGAGATCGAGTGATTAACTTTTGTCTGGATCGCTGGAGAATCAGAGTTGAAAACAGCGATCGAAGATCGTCGATCCAGAGCTTCTTCCGTGAACGTCAATGGCGGCGGCGTGAAAAATTAGGGTTCACGGAACTTTTCCTCTTTCTTAAAATAAAATCCCTGTAAACTTGTATTTAGTCAAATCTAAGAGGACATATTTATAGGTGGACTCCAACGGTCAGAAAATTAATTAGGGGTGACACGTGGACCAATCAGAAATGATTAATTTGAAATACACTGCGAAATTGACTTAGAGAATTTCAGGAAAATTTAAATAGATATACTCGAGTCATAGAAGAAACATACTCGAGTATCAGATGGTTTATACTCGAGTGGATAGAAGGAGTATACTCGAGTATAAGAAGAGAAGCTACTTGAGTGATTCAAAGATCAGCACTCGAGTGAATTTAGAACTACTCGAGTATCTGGGGAAGATTACTCGGGTAAACACTAAACTAATCGAGTATGAATAACAACTACTTGAGTACAGAGTCACTTACTCGAGTATATAGGAAACTACTCGAGTATGTAGACTTAGAATTTTTCTGAGATGAGAAGCACAGATTTACTCGAGTATGAATAGAACATTTACTCGAGTAACTAACCAACTACTCGAGTGGAAGTTATCATCTACTCGAGTATAATGCAGTCTACTCGAGTATGTAACCCAACATACTCGAGTGCAGACTCACTTACTCGAGTGTAAAAGGAGGTACTCGAGTATGTGGACTTAGAGAAAATTTTTGGATCTAAGAACAGAAGGATCTGCTCGAGTATAATATATGACTTACTCGAGTGACTAACTATCTACTCAAGTATAAACTTATCTACACGAGTATACAGAGTCACACGAGTATGTCTGAGGATCTACTCGAGTACTAAGTCACTTACTCGAGTATATGAAGAAGGCTACTCGAGTATGTGGACTTAGAAAAAATTTCTTCTGAAAAGATAAACTTCAACACTTCAGTCCACCAATCCAAGTGCATGAAGGAAGTGTATCCCAATAGAGAGGATATACATGGGCCAACACTTTGGATCACACAATGAGGGATTACATTATATGGTCCTGTGTTTGGTGACGCATTATAGACTGACATTGGTCTACACTTAGCAATAAAAACCTGCACACATACAACTTGAACACAATATCAAATACACCTTAATTCATCTTAGTTCAAGGTCTGACCTCCTACAAATCTAAGGTATTGTGGAGACAAATCCCAACAATCTCCCCTATTTGTAGATGTCAGACCCTCTATACTAAGGTGAATTACTTAAAGTAAAAAAGAACAACACACATATACCAAAAGAATATAAACTGAAGTAGGATAAAGAGTCAAAAAGCCATAATCAGAATCAAAAATATATATATTTATAGAAATGTTTTTAATAGATTAAAATATCCATTTCCACATTCTCATAGACTCAAGAAGGGGCTCCTTTGTGCATTCTTTCTCTCTTCAGCTCTTGTCTCTCTAGGTAACTGAAAGGTTTAGGAAAATAAGTTCTGGGCCTAGGAGGAGCAGCTGGGTTGTTGTATCCCCAATTCCTATCATGAAGTCTGATCTTGATCTGAGATGCTTCATAAGCCTTCTATTCTGAATAACTATAATAGTGATCTCTGTTCTCACCATGATCTATTACTAACTTCAGGGTATCAAGGATCAGAGATTTGGAGGTTGGACTCCAAACTTCAGAATGAACAATTTCTGATCTACCTTCAGAAGCTTGGGCAGGCTCTTTTCTAGGTGCAGAACGGCTGGCAGAAGCACCATCACTATATTTTCTTTTCTTTCTTGGGGCACCTTGAGAACTGGGAGGAATTTCATCTTGGCACATATCATAATAGGAGAGAGGGGGCTCAGTCACATCACCATCAGGTCTGGGTGAGAAGACTGGCACACCTTCTGGTATGGTTGCCTGAGCTGGGGAATCTGCTGGAGGTTGTTCTTCAAGAGGGTCTAAGAACTTGGGAATGATGGTAGGGTTGAGTTGAGAATTTGGGAAGTTCTGATTATTTACCCATACAGCTGTATCATAGATGTAGAATTTGACAGATTTGAGCTGGGCTAGGATGTCTGCTTTCATACCTTTTACAAGACCATCCACAGTTGTTTGGGCTTGTTCAGACAGTTTTTAACTACTTTTTCAACTTGTTCTTTTACAATTTTCTCCCCCTTGCTGATATCTACAGCTAGCTGTGCAATTGCTTCATCTTTGAAGGTGTCAACTTCTTCACATACTTTCATCACATTTGCTTCAGCATTCTTGTCCAATATTATCTAATTATGTGCAACAGTTTCTTGTTGATTTCTTAGTTCACCTATGCTTGTGATAGTGTGATCTAGTGCTTTTCCACCTAGCTGAAACAATCTCTTGAGCTCATCAGTATTGGCTTGAATTTCAGCAAAGCCTCTACTCAATCTCCATCTCAAGAGTAGTGACCTTGTTATTTACTGAGGCTAGAGATTCATCAAAGTACTTTCTCTATTCAATGAGCATTTGTTCAATCTTACTCACCATATCTGAAGAAGAAGAAGGAGCTGAGGTTGGTGCAGGGACTGAAGGAGCAGGAGTAATCCATGGAGGGATTTCAGTAATTTCCACTGAACTAACAGCTCTTTTGAAGGGTTCTACCAAATTTGAATCTTCAGTGTTAATGAAAGAAGGAAGGGTGAAGTCCAGTATCCTCAGAGGAGCATCCACTGGTTCTGGAGATACTTCCTCATCATCAGACAACAGAATCTGTTCAGACTGGCTGGACTCTTTAGCTGAGGACTGAGCAGGAGATTGAGCTGGAGTCTGAGCAGGAGACTGAACTGGAGTCTGAACTGGATCCTGAGCAGGAGACTTTACAGCTGATTCATTCTGAAATAGGGGAGCATCTGAGCTGAGCTCATCAATGAATCTATTTATATCTTCTGCTGTAGACAGTAAGGTTGCTGGATCTGGAATTTCTGAATCAGGATTTGCTGTAGGAGGAGAAGCTCTGACTTCTGCTAGTTCTGAAGGTTCTGAGGAAGCTGGGTACTTAGGATGAGAAGAGGCAAGCTCCCCCTCAACTATTGCACTAGAGGTAGCAGCAATTTGATGTAGAGGAGGAGATGGAATCCTGTCTTCAGATATACTGGGTTCTTGGGACATTTCTGAAGGAACAAAAGCTTTGGATACCTGGGCAGAGTTCAGAATTTTAATGTCATATCTATGGATGGAGGATATGGAAACTTTCTTCATGTGATGGAGGGCAGTCCCTTTGGATAGGTCAAAGACTGATGGGTTAATCTCATGAAGCAGGAGGGAGATAATTGTGCCAAAGCTGGGATGCTTGATGCTGTCTCTGATTTTATCTAGAATCAACAGTCCAAACTGGAACTGTTTGCGGCAGATGATAGCTTGCATTATGTCAAACATTTTCATAGAAATGTCTCGAATGGAATACGTCTTGCACAACAGTACCTTAGCTATAACATTCACTAGGAGTTTTCCTTCTGAGTTAAAGTCGGCCCTGCTAAAGGAATGGGCTTGAGGGTTAGCTCCACGGAATAAGCTAGTTCTTACTGAATCGTCTTCAGTCATTTCTTTATCTTCATCGACCACTGGAAGCTTTAACAGAGTTGCAAGAGAAACTTTATCCAGTCGAATTTTTGTCCCTCTTACCTTGGTTTTCAGGAGCTTTCCATTATGCTTTACCTTCAGATTCTGATAGAATTCCTCAACTGCTGGGAAAATGACTCGGCACGACGAAATGAGAACGAACGACAGTCCGGCAGTTTCGAACAGAATCAGAAGATTGCGGAAATCATCTGAAAGATCTGCTATACCCGCGGGGGCGAGTTCAGAGCCGATGCCGATTTTTGAGGAGGGGGCCATCTGCGATTCTGGAGGATGAGAGAAGCAAAGAAGACGATGCTCTGCGATTTTCTGGAAGATGAGGAGTCGGCGGCTACTCAAGTGAATGAGAAGTGGAAAGGGTTTCTCGATTTTTCTATATATATATATATATATAATCCTAATTAGGTTTTAGGAAGAGTAAATATAATTTCATACCTGAATGAAGCGGCAAATAGCTCGGTGCGAATAGAAAAATTAGAAATCCAAAATATAAGTCCGTATACTCGAGTAGATAGCATCATACACGAGTATTAGACGGAACATACTCGAGTAGGTAACACCATACACGAGTAGTAGACAGAATATACTCGAGTAGGTAGTGTTCATACACGA
Organism: Platanthera zijinensis; assembly: GCA_039513925.1. Classification (NCBI taxonomy): domain Eukaryota; kingdom Viridiplantae; phylum Streptophyta; class Magnoliopsida; order Asparagales; family Orchidaceae; genus Platanthera; species Platanthera zijinensis. The sequence goes on along the minus strand of CM077091.1, from coordinate 38,794,268 downwards.
GTATTTTGTCAAAATCTCGAGTAGGTTAGACTTCTTACTCGAGTATTTTCCGTTTACTCGTGTAAGTCTAGATATACTCGAGTATCTAGTACTTGAAAGACAATTTTCCTTGGTAGATATCTATTGCCACTGAAAACTTTATCTCTGATCAGCCAACACCACTGATTTCTTCTTGATTTGTGAGTCCATCACTAATCTTCTTTGTTGAGCAGTCCGAGTTCCGTTTTGAATAACGAGAACTTGGACTCGTCTAGCGGCTTAGTGAATATATCTGCAACTTGCCTGTCTGTGGAGACATATTGTAGATCTATGTCTCCATTTTCCACATTGTACAACCCCATATTCGCTGGGAGGGACCCAGAGGCTTCAGTGGTCAGGATTGGGCTAGTCTCAGGCTAGCCTCGGGTTAACCCTGAGGCATACTTGTGGAGTTCTCGTCCTATAGGAGCTCTCGCCAAGGGCAGGCAAAAGCTGAGGAAACCAGGGCAGATAGTCGAGCTCTCGGCAGGAGAGATCGTCGACCGACCAAGGCAGATAGTCGAGCTCTCGGCAGGAGAGATCGTCGACCGACCGAAGTAGATGGCTCGACCACGGAAGCTTCCGCCCTAGGGAAAGCTCCCGCCCAGGGCAGGCGAGAAGGCCCTAAGTAAGCCTTCAGTCGCGATAGTTTCAAGACCGTGAAGGGCGCGAACCTCCCTAGCAAGGGGTCTTGCCAAGGTTGGCCCAGTTGGGGGTCCAGCGAGAGCCATCACGGCCAGGGTTCTCGCCAAGTGGCCCACGTGGTAGGGCCCGGCGCTCGTAAAGGGGATTATTTTATTATTATCCCGAGGTAAAATTATCCAAATGCCCTTGGGATGACAGCGGGATTTGGCTATTGGCAGACCCCTCAGGGATATTTCAGTATTTTCCGGTCAAAGGAAGACTATAAAATGACCCATAGGGGGCTCTTTGGAAGGCAGGCTTTTCATTTTCCCTCTAACTCTAGTGCCTTCTGAGGAGCTCCCAGCCCAGCATTTGGCTTTGGAGGGGAAGCTCTCAGAGATCTTTCGGGTGTGTGGTGGGACCTCCCAGCTGAGGCATTGGGTCTGTTTTAGGGCCTTAGCAGCCAGTCAGGGGTCGAGGTTGGAGAGAAGTAGGCATCGGTTGCACTTTGGTTCGTGAACATTCGTTGAGGTTATTTTTGGCTTCAACAGTTCTGGTGCGGTGAGCGTGGAAGCAGCCGGTGTAAGAAAATCTCGAGTTAAGTCCCATGGCAGGAGGCGAAGGTGAAGGATCAGGCGCAGGAGGATCCCCCACCCGGGTGGACGAGGCGACGAAGAAGATGTTTGAGGACTTCAGGCGAGAAGTCATGCAGACGATCAACTTGGCCTTCTCGGCAAGGAATGAGTGGGAGACGCCGCATGTTCCGGTGGAGGTGGTTCCGCTGCTAGGCGAGAACGCTCCAGGGCAGCGCCCCGGGAAGGAGGTCCCGGTGGAGGCAGGCGAGAGGGACGTAGTCGCGCGGGAGCTTTTCCCAGGCCAGCGTCTCGAGAAGGAGCTTCCGGCGGATCTGGGCGAGAAGGAGGCGACGGTGCGGGAACTCTTCCCTGGGCATGGTCTCGCGGATTGGTCCAGCCAACCGAGGTCGCGAGACGTGCCTTCTCGCCAAGCGGGAGGCGAGACCCCCTTTAGTGAGCTCATTGTCTCGGCCCCAGTGCCGGAGGGGTTCCGGGAGCCGGACATGACCTACTACACCGGGAAGGATGACCCGGTTCAGCACGTGCAATGGTTCGAGGACGTGGTGTCCATCAGGCAAATGTCGGATGCCTTCAAGTGTAGGCTTTTCGCCATCACTCTGAAAGAGAAGGCCAGGGACTGGTTCCACCAGTTGCCGGCGAGTTCCATCTACAGTTTTGAAGATCTGCGCAGAGGTTTCTTGTTGAGGTTCTCGACTTCAAAGAAGCGGAAGAAGGAGGCTGAATGCCTGTTTGTAGTGAGGCAAGGGCCGGAGGAGACATTGGGTCACTATGTCGACCGGTTCCAAGAGGAGGTTCTCCTGGTCCAGGAGGTCCTGGGGTATGCGCTGATGCTTGCCTTCACCCTGGGTCTGAGGCCAGGGTTTTTCAGCATGGAGTTGAAGAGAGTGCCCCCTCTCTCTTTTGAGGAGCTCATGGAGAGGGCGGCGAAGGAGATAGACTTCGAGAGGGCAAACCCTGCGTTTGCAAGGAAGCTGGCCAGGTTGGCCGAGGATGATGTGAAGGAGCCGGTAGTGGGAAGGCAGAGAGAGCAGAGGGAGCCGAGGGAAGATAGGAGAAGAGAAGAGCCCCGAGGGCAGGGACAGCAGCATGGGGGGGCCAGGGAGCCGAACAACCGACTGGGTTGGAGGCCTCAGGAGGGCCGCCCCCAGGGCCAAGGAGGACTTCAGGGAAGAGATAACTTCCGGGAACAAAGAAGGCTGGAGCAGGGAGGATGGCGACAAGGACCAAGGGGTCATTTTCCACCGCCGCAGGAAGCTATGGAGGTGGGAAGGGGAAGAGGAAGAAGATTTCGGGGAGCCGGAAGAAGGGGAGGAGGAGAAGGAAGAGGGGGCAGGGTGGCGTTGCCTTATTGTGACTTCCATCAGGAGGAAGGTCACGCGACGGCCACCTGCCCAGAGTTTCTGGAGATTAGAGGGGCCAGAGGGGTCGGAAGGCAGGATCCGCCTGTAAGGATCGTTGAAGTGCAGCGGGAAGAGGTTGAGGACAGATGTGAAGACAGGATTGACGTGGGGACCTGAGGAGGGATCAGAGTGATCCATGGGGGAGTGGGGATCGAGGTAACCTGCAAGGGGAGCCTTCAAACCATGTTCCGCCGAGGGGTCGCCTCGACCTCCCAGGCTCCCCCCCAGAGGAGAAGATCACTTTCTCATCCGCAGATATGCCAGACTACGAGGATCCGTTCTGAGACGCGCTTGTGATCCAGACAGCGGTGGAGAACTACACCGCCTCCCGGATACTGGTGGACAATGGGAGCTCGGTGAATGTGATCTTCAAGAAGGCCTTCGATGAGATGAGGGTGGAAGGAAAAAGGGTCTTGGCTTCTGATGGACCGCTTTTTGGCATCTCTGGAGAAAGGAAAGAAGTGGAAGGAGGAGTAGGCCTGCATGTAAGGCTTGGGGGCGTCTCACGGAACTGTCGGTTCGTGATCGTGGACGCCCCGAGTAGTTACAATGCCATATTTGGACGCCCCCTCATCAGCACCTTTTGCTGTGTACCCTCCTCATACCACCAATGCCTCAAGTTCAACAATGGAGGGGTGCAGGTTAGGATCAGAGGGGATCCGAAGATGGCAAGGCAATGCTATGTGACGGCGGTTAACACCGTGTCATGGATGGCGGAGGCAGAGGAGTTGGAGAGGGAGATGGTTGAGCAAGAAGGAGTTGAGGAAGGGGGAATGAGCCTGGGAGAGGCGATAGAGGTTGTTGAGGAGATGGCGGAGGCAGAGGAGTTGGAGAGGGAGATGGTTGAGCAGGAAGGAGTTGAGGAAGGGGGAATGAGCCTGGGAGAGGCGATAAAGGTTGTTGAGGAGATGGCGGAGGTGGGGGAGATCAGCCTAGAAGAGGCGAGAGGAGTGATGGATGAAGAAGAGCAGAGGCAGGAGGAGAGCCTGGAGGAGGCGATGGAAGTTGATGAGGTTGGGGAGAGGAGCTCGAGTTTGAGCAGGAAGAGTCAAGGGTAAGTTGGGAGCGGTCGGGGCTGGAGCCGGCCGAAGAAGTGGTGGAGATGGAGGTGCTTACAAGAGAGGGGGAGGTGCAAAGGGTTCGGATCAGCGGAGGCTTGAGCCTCGAGGATCAGGAGCGGATGCGAGCCTGCATCAAAAGCAACGTCGACATCTTCACTTGGAGCACGGCAGACATGCCGGGCATCGACGCGGACGTGGTCTGTCATCGCTTGAACCTGGATCCCAGAGCCCGCCCCATACGCCAAAAGATGAGGGCCATCGCCACCAAGCTGGAAGCCCCCATCCGAGAGGAGGTCAAAAAGCTCCTGGACGCAGGCTTCATCTCAGAGATCCAGTATCCAGGCTGGATCTCCAACGTGGTAATGGTAAAGAAGGGAGGAGGAAAATGGCGCATGTGTGTTGATTTTTCTTTATTAAATAAATCATGTCCCAAGGATTGCTACCCCTTGCCTCGAATTGACGCGCTGGTTGACTCAGCCGTTGATTTTTCTCTTATGAGTTTTTTAGATGCATTTTCAGGTTACCACCAGATCCGGATGCACCCTCCTGATGTCAAGGATGTTTCCTTCATCACGAGAGAGGGATGCTTCAGCTATAAGATGATGCCCTTCGGATTGAAGAACGCAGGGGCAACGTACCAACGCATGATGGATCGAATCTTTCGAGATCAAAGGGGAAGGAACCTGGAGGTCTACGTGGACGACCTCATGGTCAAGAGTAAGTGTGTTGATTTCCACTTGCGGGACTTGGAGGAGACGTTTGCCACCCTGCGAAGGTTCAAGATGAGGCTGAATCCCTTGAAGTGCGTCTTCGGGGATAGTCGTGGGAAATTCCTCGGACACCTCTTGACTCCTGCAGGGGTAGAACCTAACCCCGATAAGGTTAAGGCTATCCTAGACCTGGAATCGCCTCGCAGCGCCAAGGAGGTCCAGCGCTTGACCGGGAAGTTGGCCGGGCTAAGCAAGTTCCTCTCTCGGTCAGGGGATAGATGTTCCTCTTTCTTTAAAGTACTTCGTGGTAACCAAGTATTCGAATGGACGGCCGAGTGTGAAGAGGCATTTCAGGGGGTGAAGAGGCAACTCTCCCAAGCTCCGTTACTTCAAAGCCCGAAGGAAGGGGAGGACTTAGCCTTGTATCTCGGAGTGGGGGAGAGGCAGTGAGCTCCGTCTTGGTTAGGGAGGAGGGGAAGAAGCAGTTACCCGTCTATTATGTCAGCCGAATCTTAAAAAAGGCAGAGCTCCGATACCCCATCCTGGAGAAGCTAGCGTATGCTTTGGTCATCTCAGCTAGGAAGCTTCGCCCTTACTTTCAGGCGCACTCGATTAGGGTGGTAACCGACCATCCTCTTCGCAAAGTCTTGGAGGGGGTGGAGCATTCGGGAAGGTTGGCAAAGTGGTCCATCGAGCTAAGCGAGTTTGACATTTCTTTCGTCCCGAGGCTCTCCATCAAAGCCCAGGCCGTAGCGGATTTTTTGGCGGACTATGTTACTGAGGCCGAGGTTGAAGAACCAAGGCCGCAGGAAGCATGGAAGATGATGGTCGATGGGGCCTCAGGAAGGCACTCCCTGGGAGGAGGTGTATTGTTGGTAAGCCCTCAGGGGGTTACCATAGAGCAAGCAGTGACCTTCCACTTCCCTGTAACCAATAACCAAGCGGAGTATGAGGCTGTGATAGCTGGCCTTCGCTTGGCAAAGGAGCTGGAAATCCAGGATGTGGAGGCCTTCACCGACTCAATGGTGGTAGCATCGCAGATCCGAGGCGAGTTTGAGGCCCGGGAGCCGACCCTCGCGAGATATCTATCTAAGGTAAGAGCCGTCATTGGGGGTTTCCGTTCATTCTCTATTCAACATGTCCCCAGGGAGGAAAGCGCGGCAGCCGATCGACTGGCGAAGTTTGGGCCTCGGGGAGGAGGTACCCTAACCGAACTGTTCCGACCAGCCATTAAAGAGGGAGAGTTGATGGAGGTGAATCGGCGGTCCTCATGGGTAGATCCGTTGGTGACCTTCTTGACCACAGGAGAACTGTCGGAAGAAGTCAAGGATGCAAAGAGCTTCAGGCACAAGGCGGCTCATTACCTGATGCTGGAGGGGAACCTGTATCGGAAGATGTTGTCAGGACTCCTCGCGAGATGCGTAACCGAGGAGGAAGTCCCGAGGGTCCTGGAAGAAGTGCATTCTGGAGAATGCGGCAGTCATTCAGGGGGAAGGACATTGGAAGCAAGGGTGATAAGGCAAGGATATTTCTGGCATACTTTAAGGAAGGATACAGATGAGTTCGCAAGGAGGTGTCGGAAGTGCCAAGTACATGCTCCCCTCCAGCTCTTGCCCGCCCAAAGGCTTCGAAGCATCACGGCGCCATGGCCCTTTGCCATTTGGGGAATGGACCTGGTGGGACCCTTTCCTCCAGCTAGCGGACAGAGGAGGTTCCTCCTAGTTATGATTGACTACTTCTCCAAATGGTTGGAGATCAATCCGTTAGCCAAGGTAACCTCCCAGGTCATCAGGAACTTCGTTTGGGGGGAAATCATTTGCAGGCACGGGTTGCCCCAAGCGATAGTGACAGACAACGGTCCTCAGTTTGCCAGTGAAGAATTCATCAGTTTCTGCACCCAATTGGGGATTGACCTCAGGTTCGCCTCTATCCATCATCCTCGGAGCAATGGCCAGGTGGTGGCAGCAAACAAGATCATTGTCAACTTGCTCAAAAAGAAGGTGGAGAACCTGAAGGGTAACTGGGTGGAACAGCTCCCTTCCGTTCTGTGGGCCTTGCGAACGACTCCGAACACGGCCACAGGGGAGACCCCCTTCAAGCTCTCTCATGGGTGTGAGGCTGTCCTCCCAGTGGAGTTCGATGTTTGGTCCCCAAGGGTCGCGGCCGCAGCCGAGGGAAGCGAAGCTGGGAGGTTGGAGAATGAGGAAGGGTTGCGCCTCTCATTAGATATGGTAGAGAGAGCTGCGGGATGTTGCCGCCATCAGGCAAGAAGAAGTAAAACGGCGAATGGCTCGGTACTTCAATAAGCACATCAGAGTCAAGCAATTCGCCGGGGGGGATCTAGTACTGAAAAAGGTCGACGCTGCAGGAAGGTCGGCCGCGGTTGGTAAGCTCAACCCTAGTTGGGAAGGGCCTTATATAGTAGAGAAGGCTCTGGCTAACGGAGGCTACTATCTCCAGGATGCGGAGGGAAGGACCTTGAGTCACACCTGGAATGGTGATGACCTGAAGCGCTTCTACCCGTAAGGGGAAAGAAGGATCGTAATGTTGTAAACAACTATTGCATTTTCAATAAGTTTATTTCATAATATTGACTATCTCTGAGTATGCAATCTTTATGTTTTTAGTTTTGGCCGGCTATGACTCCTCATCTCAATGATGGAATAGGCCTGGTTGAAGGAATCTTTATCAACACCCCGAGCTCGGCTCGGCCCCAGATAGACCCGCTACGCAAGCTCTCATCTAGCTGGCAGGTCCGAAGGCTCGCCTGTGGGGGAGAGGTTTGGTTATCTTCATCAACACCCCGAGCTCGGCTCGGCCCCAGGTAGACCCGCTGCGCAGGCTCTCATCAAGCTGGCAGGCCCGAAGGCTCGCCTGTGGGGGAAAGGTTGGCTCTTGCGATACTTTGTTCTTAGCCACTTCTACGACACCCCGAGCTCGGCTCGGCGCCAGGTAGACCCGCTGCGCAGGCTCTCATCAAGCTGGCAGGCCCGAAGGCTCGCCTGTGGGGGAAAGGTTGGCTCTTGCGATACTTTATTCTTAGCCACTTCTACGACACCCCGAGCTCGGCTCGGCCCCAGGTAGACCCGCTGCGCAGGCTCTCATCAAGCTGGCAGGCCCGAAGGCTCGCCTGTGGGGGAAAGGTTGGCTCTTGCGATACTTTGTTCTTAGCCACTTCTACGACACCCCGAGCTCGGCTCGGCCCCAGGTAGACCCGCTGCGCAGGCTCTCATCAAGCTGGCAGGACCGAAGGCTCGCTTGTGGGGGAAAGGTTGGCTCTTGCGATACTTTGTTCTTATCCACTTCTACGACACCCCGAGCTCGGCTCGGCCCCAGGTAGACCCGCTGCGCAGGCTCTCATCAAGCTGGCAGGCCCGAAGGCTCGCTTGTGGGGGAAAGGTTGGCTCTTGCGATACTTTTTTCTTAGCCACTTCTACGACACCCCGAGCTCGGCTCGGCCCCAGGTAGACCCGCTGTGCAGGCTCTCATCAAGCTGGCAGGCCCGAAGGCTCGCCTGTGGGGGAAAGGTTGGCTCTTGCGATACTTTGTTCTTAGCCACTTCTACGACACCCCGAGCTCGGCTCGGCCCCAGGTAGACCCGTTGCGCAGGCTCTCATCAAGCTGGCAGGCCCGAAGGCTCGCCTGTGGGGGAAAGGTTGGCTCTTGCGATACTTTGTTCTTAGCCACTTCTACGACACGACGAGCTCGGCTCGAACCCCGGCAGACCCGCTGCGCAGGCTCCCATATAAGCTAGCAGGTCCGACGGCTCGGCGGTGGGGTAGGGGTTTATCTGGTCGGAAAATATGTGAGCAGGGCCCTGGCCCAGACCGGAGGCAAGGCCCTACAGGTCTCAGCTCAGAGGTCTCAGCCAGAAAAGGCCTCGGTTTGGAGGTCTCGGCCAGTAAGGGTCTCGGCTCAAAGGTCTCGGCTCAAGGGTCTCGGCTCAAAGGTCTCGGCTCAAAGGTCTCGGCCAGAAAAGGTCTCGGTCAAAGGGGGCTCTCGCAAAAGGAGGCTCCCGGCGGACCTGGGCAGGACGACTTAATCGGCGACGCGAGGTTCCCGCCTAACTGATCTCTAAGAAAGATTACCCTAAAGAGACTAAGGGTCTCGGCGGAAGCTCGCGCGGAAGCCATTCAGCAGAATATTACACTTTCAAGCACACACTGACAATGAAAGATAAAACATTACTTTGCATAAGATTAATTACAAAAGTTAGAGCCTCTCGCTCATTACAAGAGAAACAAAAAGAAAAAGGAAGCTTAGGGGGACGCGCTGTAACTCCCGCTGGTGCTCTCGCTTAAATCATCGCCAGAGCTCGCTTCAAATGTCTCGCCAGCGACGGTAGAAGACCTTGGGATGTCTGAGGGAGGCGAGTCCGGCGCGCCCGGAGGTTTGGGAACTGGATCGTAGAGCCAAGGAAGGAGTTGGCGAGCGTCGATGGTCGCGCCGTCCTCCCGAAGCAGCTTAACGTCTCGCAGCATCTCGAGCGTCAGCTTGACGGTTGCCTGCGCGTTGGCTTGCAACAGCTTGTCAACGTCATACTCCGAGAGGTAACGACTACGCAGCCTCGCATCTAGCTCCGGAGGCGGGACCTTTGCCATCTCAGCGCGAAGCTGTTCCCTCAGGAGGACGCTCTCGCAGCGCGCGTTGGCCAGCTCTGCGCGCAACTCCTTGACTTGGGAAGAATCCTGTGAAAAAAAGATCTCAGTCTGGAAACATCGCACATCCGTAACTTTGAGAAACGAGAGCAAGGGCTCAGGAGGATCTCGCTTACCTCGGTCGCGGGCCGTAGAGACAGCGCCAGTCGAGCATCCGCAAGCTCCTGTTGAGCTCTCACGAGTTCTTCTCCCGCGGTGTGCGCTTGAGCCACCGCATCTTCCCTTACCTTGCGCATATCGGTGAAATTCTTGTCGACGGTGATGCTTCGGCGCGCATACATATGCGCAAGCTCAAACCCGCGCAATAGAGCCCGGATGGCATCGAAGGCTAGAAGGCGGGTAGACATATGGTCAAACACGCTGGCATCCTCTCGTCTGTAAAGGCCATATCCAAGCGCGAAGGCCTCGCCAGTCACATCTTCCCCCTCCGCCCAGCTGGGGAGGAGCGTCGTAACCTTGATCGAGTTTGACTCAGGGTCCCATTCCATCTGAGGCTTCCCCTCCGCGTCGGCGTACTTCCTGCCGAAACCAAAGTTCCTGTGCCCTTTCGGCACCTCCCGGGGCGGAGCTCAGACGGAGGTTTCGGCGGCGAGCACTTCTCCCCAGCCTCGCTTGCGGCTGGTGGGTTCCCGGTGGAAGCCTCGGCGCAGCTCTTGGCGGCGGCATCCATCTCACTGGCCCTTTGGAGGATCGCTTCGAAGGAGCTGCCTGCGGGAAGGGGTTGGACAAGCGAGACGGCCGAGGCTTTCCCCTTCTCGAGAGCAGAAGGTTTGGGCCTCTTCAGCTTTCGGAGAGGAGGAAGGGTGACCTTCCGCTTCTTGGCTAATGGCGGCATAGGAGGGGCTGGATCATTTCGGCAGGCGCTGGCGCTAGCTTCCGCGAGCGCAAGGGAGCCTCTCGCGGCCAGACCCTCGACACCCCGGCCTTCAGCGAAGGGTTGGCGCAGAGGGACCTCCTGCTCTCCTGCAAAGTTAAAACACTTCAGCGCAAGAAAATCTTTGATGAAAGAGGGAATCTGAAGCGAGACCGTACCTTCGCCCGAGTGAACGAGTGGGAGGGAGTCGACGTCTCGCCTGAGGAAGGGAACATCGAACTCCTTGGTCCCAAAGAATTTCAGGATTGCGCTCTCGCGCGATCCCAGAGTAGGCGGTTTGTAGGCGGCGTCCTCGTTCTGAACGGGCTGAAGCGGGACGTTGCCGAAGTCCCCGCTGACATAGACGAATTTCTCGCCCCAGTGATGGTGCTTGTTGGCGAGACCGGTAACCTCGAGCAGTTGCCCGGAGAAGAAAACCACCCCCCCTTGGCGCGGAAGTTGAATAGCTTCCGGAAGATGGGCAAACTGAACTCGATCCTCTCGGATCGCATATAGCATATGAATGCTATAAGGATCGCGACCGAGTTCGGGTTCAGTTGGGCGGGAACCACCCCATAGTAGCGAAGAGCAAGCCGAACCTCGGCCAAAGGGGAAGGCGGAAGCCCACCTCGAAGTGCTCGAGGGGGATGGCGAGCTCTCCCGCCTCCAGAGTATTCACCCTATCGTGATTACCCGGGTTCCGCGCCGAGAAGCCGACGGGAATGTAGCGGTCAACGATCAGGTTATATTCGTCGAGGGTGAGCTTGCAGGAAGGGAAAAGGTGTTTTTGGAAAGCTTCCGCGCAGTGGGCGCGACCCTTGTTCTCGCCAGGCATGGTGGGTTTGCGAGCGAGAGCGAGAGCTGAAAAGGGTCGAAGCGGAAACAAGAACGCGAGAGCAAGGAAAGAAGGCTGAGGTTCCGGATCGAAGAAGTAAATGCGGTTGGTAGACTTCTCTATTTATAGGGAATCGTAATCATCATGGATCCATCCGATAGAGAGAGAAAGTGACAGCGGAGTACAGCTGTCAGAATCGGGCTAACGGCGCCTCGATTTTCCCCCTCAGGATGGCAGCGGTCAACGGTCGTTCCGGGTTTCGACGCAACTATCTGGATTGGCGCAAGCCCTAGATTGGCGTAAGCCTCCTAGATTGGCGTAAGCCTCCTAGATTGGTGCGAGCATCCTAGATTGGCGCAAGCATCCTAGATTGGTGTAAGCGTCTTAATTTAAAAAGCCTCGCAGAGCAATAAAAAGAAAGAAAAGAGAGACATGGGTAACAACGAGATCCTCGCTAGCGCAAGCTGGATAAACTTAATTAACAGTAATGTTTATTACAGATACATTGATAAAAGAGATACATTGAGATTCAAAGCGGGAAGGCTAATAGGGCTTCCAGCTCCATCGTCCTCGTTCTCGCCGCCTAGTTCTTGGGGGCGCCAACGGGTTGAAGTAAGACGATAGGGTGGTACACCCAAGGTTGATCCGCCTGGCGTGATCCCGGATCTGCGAGATGCACCTCCCTGGCGAAGACTCGGCAGAAGGCCCTCCCGGGCAATCAGTCTCGCCCAAGAAGAAATCCCGCTCCAGAGCCTCCAGCCTTTGCTCCACGGATTCGCGGAATGCTTTCGCCGCGGCAGTATGGGCACGGTCTCGCCGGATAAGCTTGGCCAAAATGACCGAGATCTTCCTCCGTCTCCCCTTCGCGCTCCCAACGCTGTTCAAGGTTTCTTCTATCTCGCCAGACGAAGGGAGAGGGGACTCTTCATCCTCTTCTTCCTCCTCTTCTTCTTCCTCTTCTTCTCCTTCCTCGTTGACTCCCGACCGCAAGCCAGGATCACCTGCGAAAGAAACGTGCGAGAATTTTGGTTAAGGCATGGCGATCAGCGGTTTTAAAAGGTCTCGCATACCTGCGGTAGGGCGAGAACCGTCAAGCGACGTTGGGCGAGAAGGCCCAACCCCTCCGTTGGTTCCGTAGAGGAGGTGGAGAGGCTTGCCCAGCCCCGGGCGAAATGGCTTGCGCACGATGATCCCGGCCTGGCCGGAAGCATGAGGGGAGTTGTCTTCTCTTAAGGGACGATCAGCATCCTTGAGAGTAGCGGAAGGTTCAGAAGCCGCCCCTCCCGCCTGCAGGATAGGATTGGCCACCAAAGGAGGCACTTCAACGGTTCTCGCTTCATCTTCCCGGGTGGTTAGACCCGGGTCGGCGGGAGTTGGCACTGCGAGAAGACAGTTCAGAAAAGAAAGGGTCGGGTTGAAATATTGACAAGGGAAAATGTACCTATCGTTCCGGTCTCGGCTGGAGGAATCCTCTCCGAGACCCGCGTTTGGTCCTTGGGGGAATGAGCGGGCAGGTTTGAAGAACTTGGCGGGATCTCGGCGTCATCGTTAGGAGCGGGTTCCTGCGAAAGCTTACTTTAATCATCGGATCTAGTGCACAGTCAGCTCGGTAGGCACGGTTGAAAGGCTTACCTTCTGCGGGGAAGGATCCCCCGCAGGATTGGGAGTGGGGGAAGGAGGATCCCTGTTCTCGCGAGAAAGGTCCCGCCGGACCACCTTCGCCCTTTTCTTTTCCTTCTTCTTCGGCTCGGAAGGCCCGGCGGTTGAAGTCTTTCTCGCTAACCATGGAGCCACCGCCGCACAGTTAGCCAAGGCCCGCGCTTGGGCAGCGGCTAACCGGTCTTGGAGGTCTTGCGGAAGTGGTTTGGCAGCACGTTTGGGATGCATGGTAAGTTCACGCAAAAATCCCTGGGGCGAGAGCTCAGTTGTAAAACAGTATTTCAAGGGCGAGGCATATGGTCGCCTATCGGTGCATATTTATAGCCGCAGTAGGACCCACCAAAAGATTCCCCTGGTTAGCTGACACGTGTCCAGCGAATATTTTGGGGGTTGGACTTGTCTTGTCGAGCACAGGGCTAGCTCGAAAAGAGCGGGGATTATGTACAACCCCATATTCGCTGGGAGGGACCCAGAGGCTTCAGTGGTCAGGATTGGGCTAGTCTCAGGCTAGCCTCGGGTTAACCCTGAGGCATACTTATGGAGTTCTCGTCCTGTAGGAGCTCTCGCCAAGGGCAGGCGAAAGCTGAGGAAACCAGGGCAGATAGTCGAGCTCTCGGCAGGAGAGATCGTCGACCGACCAAGGCAGATAGTCGAGCTCTCGGCAGGAGAGATCGTCGACCGACCGAAGCAGATGGCTCGACCACGGAAGCTTCCGCCCTAGGGAAAGCTCCCGCCCAGGGCAGGCGAGAAGGCCCTAAGTAAGCCTTCAGTCGCGATAGTTTCAAGACCGTGAAGGGCGCGAACCTCCCTAGCAAGGGGTCTCGCCAAGGTTGGCCCAGTTGGGGGTCCAGCGAGAGCCTTCACGGCCAGGGTTCTCGCCAAGTGGGCCCACGTGGTAGGGCCCGGCGCTCGTAAAGGGGATTATTTTATTATTATCCCGAGGTAAAATTATCCAAATTCCCTTGGGATGACAGCGGGATTTGGCTATTGGCAGACCCCTCAGGGGTATTTCAGTATTTTCCGGTCAAAGGAAGACTATAAAAAGACCCATAGGGGGCTCTTTGGAAGGCAGGCTTTTCATTTTCCCTCTAACTCTAGTGCCTTCTGAGGAGCTCCCAGCCCAGCATTTGGCTTTGGAGGGGAAGCTCTCAGAGATCTTCCGGGTGTGTGGTGGGACCTCCCAGCTGAGGCATTGGGTCTGTTTTAGGGCCTTAGCAGCCAGTCAGGGGTCGAGGTTGGAGAGAAGTAGGCATCGGTTGCACTTTGGTTCGTGAACATTCGTTGAGGTTATTTTTGGCTTCAACACACATGCTCCCGGATGAAATAATAACGAAGCTCTATGTGCTTGGTCCGGCTGTGGGAGACTGGGTTATTGGCTATTGCTATAGCGCTGATGAGTCGCAAAACAAAGGAATGTTCTGGAACATCATGTTGTAGTCTTCACACTGGTTCTTGATCCATAAAAGCTGTGCACAACAGCTGCCTGCAGAGATATACTCTGATTTAGCCGTTGAGATGGCTACACAGTTCTGCTTCTTACTGCTCCAGGAAATAAGTCTTCTTCCGAGGAATTGGCAAGTCCGGAAGTGCTTTTCCTGTCGTCTTTGCTACCTGCAAAGTCTGCATCTGAAAATCCAATTAGTTCACTATCATTACTTCTTGGGTACCATAAGCCAAGATTTGGTGTACCTTTGAGGTATCTCAAGATTCGCTTTGCAGCAATGTAATGAGATTCCTTAGAGTTCACCTGAAATCTAGCACATACACATGTTGAGAACATTATATCTGGTCTACTTGCAGTAAGGTAGAGCAAGGACCCAATTATGCTTCTGTACTTGGTTTCATCAAAAGGTTTCCCTTTCTCATCCTTGTCCAGAGACATAGCTAAGGCCATTGGAGTCCTCATAGAGGTTGCATTCTCCATTCCGAATTTCTTAAGTAGATCTTTGGTGAACTTGGTCTGTGAGATGAAAATTCCATCCTCAGATTGTTTCACTTGAAGCCCTAAGAAATACTTCAGCTCTCCCATACTGCTTATTTCAAACTTCCCTTGCATAAGTTTAGAAAACTTCTTACAGAGGTTGTTATCTGTAGAGCCAAAAATGATGTCGTCGACATAGATTTGCACTAGCAGAATCTTGCCTTTTATTTCCCTAAGAAATAATGTCTTGTCTATCTTTCCTCTTGTGAACTTGTTCTCAAGAAGAAAGGTGCACAGCGTCTCATACCAAGCTCGAGGAGCTTGTTTAAGACCATATAGTGCTTTTTGCACTAAATAAACATAATTAGGAAAGGTTGAATCAACAAAACATGGCGGTTGCTCTACATACACTTCTTCCTTTATGTCACCATTTAGGAAGGCGGACTTGACGTCCATCTGATAGACGGTAAAGCCCTTAAGTGCAGCGTAGGCAAGAAATAACCTGATCGCCTCCAGTCTTGCTACTGGAGCATAAGTCTGGTTGAAGTCGATTCCTTCTTCTTGACGATAGCCCTTGGCGACAAGTCTGGCTTTATTCTTTATAATTGTTCCATCTGCGTCCATCTTGTTCCGGTAGACCCATTTTGTCCCAATGACGTTCTTACTCTTGGGTCTAGGAACAAGTGTCCAAACTTTGCATCATTTGAACTGATTCAGCTCTTCTTCCATGTCTAGAATCCAGGATGCGTCGGAGTTGGCTTCCTCAAACTTCTTTGGTTCAACCTATGAAAGAAAACTTAAGTATAAATTCTCGTTAGTTGTACCTCGACGAGTTCTGACGCCATCCGAGGATCTCCTATGATTTGATCAACGGGGTGATCCTTCAAGTGTCTGAACTCTAAAGTCCTTGCATCTGGGATCTCTTCAGCCACTGGAGTTGCATCTTCAGTTGGGATGTGTTCTTCATTTTGATCATCTACCTCTTCAATGGGGGTTGTAGAGGTGATCTTGATGAACGTCTCATCCTTATCTTTAGTAGTTTCATCCAGGCTAAGTTCTTTCAACTTTGTACCTGCATCTACAATAGGCACACTAGACAAGTTGCTTTGTAGCAGACTCGTCTCATCAAATACAAGATGTATCGACTCTTCCACTACTAGAGTTTTTCTATTGAATACTCTATAGGCCTTACTATGGCTACTATAACCTACAAAAATACCTTCAAAGCTTTTCTCGCTAAACTTGGTAGTGTGATACTTACCGTTGTTAAGCACGAAGCACTTACAGCCAAAGATTCTAAAATACGAAATGGTTGGTTTCCTGCCTTTTAAAAGTTCGTAAGGAGTCTTATCATGGTTCTTGTTGATGAGAGCTCGATTTTGCACGTGACAAGCGGTGTTGACGGCCTCAGCCCAGAAGTACTCTAGAAGTGAAGCATCTCTCAACATGGTCCGGCAAGCCTCTATGAGTGTTCTGTTCCTTCTCTCAGCTACTCCATTTTGCTGTGGAGTGCGAGGAGAGGAAAACTCATGAAAGATACCTTGACTTTCACAGAATTCTGTCATGGCTCCAGACTTGAATTCCGTTCCATTGTCACTTCTGATTTTGACTGCGGAACAGTTGTATTCATTCTGGATCTGCCTAACAAAATTAGTGAAAATACCGAAGGTATCTGAGTTGTGTTTCAGAAAGAACACCCACACAAAGCGCGAGTAATCATCCACAATAACCAACATATATTCCTTACCTCCCAAACTTCTAACCTGCAGTGGACCAAACAAGTCCATATGGAGAAGCTGTAAGCTTCTATTGGAATCCTTGCCTATTATGCTTTTAAATGAACTTCTTGTTTGCTTGCCTTTGATACAAGCATGACAAGGGCTGTCCGTAACGCACTTGGCATTAGGTGCATCACGTACTAAGTTTTGAGAGAACAATTTATTAATAGTTTTGAAATTAATATGTGCTAGTCTCTTGTGCCACTGATCAGCAAGAGATGCTCTAATTTTTGCCAAAAGACACACTAGTATCGAAGAGTCTATACAAATGAAATTTAAACAGAAAATATTTCTGCTTCGAGTGCCTGATAAAATAGTTTCCATGTTGTTAACCTATTTTATCAAACACTTGTCAGCATGAAATTCAACTACGTATCCTTTGTCGCATAATTGGCTTATGCTGATGAGATTGTGTTCCAATCCTTCAACATAGGCTACATCCGAAAAGGATACGCTACCGTTAGAGATCATACCATAGCCTTTAGTTATTCCTCGATCTGAACCTCCAAAGATGACCTTTGGTCCGTTGCAGACTGAGGTGTAATTCTGGAGTAGGCTCCTTGTCCCGGTCATATGCCGAGAACATCCGCTGTCCAAATACCAGATTGGCATTTTGGTGGCCTTTGGACATACCTGCAATTACAATCACTTAGCCTTAGGAACCCAAACATGTTTGGGTCCTTAGTCTCGAGTTAGAAAACTCCCCCTACGAGTATTAGCCTCATGAGTGGTCATCTCACGTTGCTAATTTGAGGGGTTGCAGCATTACTAGGATTGAACCAACAATTGACGGCAAAGTGACCAATTCTGCCACAACACCAACAGTCGAACCTGTTGTATCTTTGCCTTGTGTAGTCCTGCTTGACTTTCTGGAATGAAGGTCTAGCAGGAGATTTACTCTTGGAGGAAGAAGCTTCATGATGATGGCAATTACATGAAGTCTTCACCTTCATAGGCTTTTCTACAATGGGTTTTACTTTTGGTGTCTTTTTGATATTGTGACCATGAGCATAAGGTCCATAGCTTTGAAGTTGAATCTCTTCATAAGGTGCTTTGAAGGCACTCTCGCCGAAGTTACGAGGATGAGTCCAACCTTGGTATCTTGACTTAGGCTTCTCAGGGATCGGCCTAGAAAAGTGTCCATAGGTAGACTCATAGTCGAGCTCGTTCGTTGGAAAGATAACTTTCTTGAACAGAACAGGTTCCAAGGGAGCTTTCCCTTTTTCTTCAGCTAGAGCCTTCCGGGCAGCCTTATTCTTTCTCTTGGCCTTGTTTCTCCTAGAGGATTTACTAGAAGAGCCAATGTGGCCTAAACCAGCTCCCTTGGCCTTTGCAGAGAACTCAGCAACGATTAGAAGAACTGTCTTAGGCTAAGAGAAACTCTCAACAAGTTTCTTTTCAGCCTCGAGTTGTTGTTCCAATTCTGTGATGATTTCCTCTTTAAGGTCGAGGTGCTTGAGAGCTTGATTGTATTCATCCATAGCACTATTGAAGTTCTCTTGAAGATAGTTAGTTTTAGCGACTTCTTCTCTCAAGCTGCTCTCACTAGCCTGTAGAGATTTTATCTCTTTGGCTTGAGTTTTCACTACTCTACGACATTTCTCGTAGGTCATGAGCAACTCTTTGTACTGGGCCATGAGTTCAGATTCATCTTCAGAGGAATAGTCCTCTTGCTCATTATCATCATCAGACTCAGAGAGAGGAGTGTGAGATTTTACCTCCCCAGTGAACTGGGGGACTTGTTCATCATCTGAGTGAGCCATGAGCCCAAGTAAGCTTCCTCTTCTTCACTCGACTCAGATGAGTCAGAGTCGCTGAGAGTTTTGCTCTTCTTGGCTACTAGACTCTTCTCTGTCCTCTTCTTATGGTGTGAGGATTTCTTTTCCTCTCTTCTTCCACCTTCTATCTTTTTGTGAGGGCAGTCGGCGATGACATGACCTGGCTTATTGCAACAATAACAAACGATGTCAGTCGAAATCTGTTTGTTTTGTTTAGAGTTATACCTGTCATGGCTACTTGACCCTTTCTTTCTCTGATCAACATCACGTCGTGATCTTCTGAATGAGGCATCTTTGCCTCTCCATTGCTTCTTCTTATTTAAGAATTTCTTGAATTGCCGGGAGAGCAATGAGAACTCTCCTTCAGATAGTTCTGAGCCAGATGAGCTTGGATCAGATGATTCTTCTTCATCAGCTTCAGGAACTGGGGCAGGAGAGCTAGCCTTTGTCTTCCTTGAGCTATCTGCCTTTAGAGCGACAGACTTCTCCTTGGATGCAGACCTGCTGATCTCTTCTTCAGCTTTTCTTGAGTTGATTTGCAGCTCGTAAGACATAAGCTTTCCGAACAGATTCTGCGGGTCTGTCTCAGCTAACCTTCCAAACTCACGAATGGCACATACCTTATTGTCCCATTCCTTGGTTAGGGATCTTAAGAATTTTCATTGAGTTCCCCATTGGTGAAGACACGTCCATAAACTCTGAGGCCATTTACTATCTTGAAGAAGTTCTCAAAAGTGTCAGCTATGGCTTCCTTATGACCCTGCCTGAAGGCTTCATACTTCTGGTTCAGTAGGGACCTTCGATCATCCCTTACTTCTTCAGTACCTTCCATTAGAGTCACTAGGGATTGCCACATCTCCTTGGCATATTGGCAATGAATCAGATTCTGCAGCATTGAGTCATCGACTGCACTTGCTATAATGTTTTTAGCTTTCTTGTCCAGAGAGACAAGTGCAATCTCATCCTTATCTAGATCCATCAATTTCTTGGGAACTTGTTTGGTGGGATCTATGGTGGAAGTAGTCATAGGAATGTGGGGACCTTCTTCAACAATCATGAAGATCCGGGGATCTACTGCTTCCATGAAGAACTTTACTCTTTCCTTCAACATAGGAAAATTGTTCTTGGTGCAGATAGGGAGTTTAGCAAAATCCTTGGTCTTACTCATGCTTGATACTATTCAAGAAACAACTTAGAAGGATAAGATCAAGGTGTTAACCTTTTAACGATCAACCTCCCTCTGTTACCAAATGAGAGTACTATGTTGTTAGCCTAAATCACCTAGAGGGGGGTGAATAGGTGAAATGCGTGTCAAATGCGGAATTAAAAAATAACACAACACACATCAAGAAATCACAGACGACAATAGATTTATAGTGGTTCCCCAATCTTGGGTACGTCCACTTTACTCATCGATCTAGCAAATCACTAGACTCGGCTACTCCACTATCTCGGATTAAAAACAATCCTACACCTCGGAACCACGTTCCTACAAACTCGATCCAAATCGGATCTACACTCGGAAGATAAAGCCTTCCTACAAATCTCAGAGAAAAACTCCTACAAAGAAATTTGGTTTGAAAATAAAATACAAACAGTAATATTCTCAGATCTGGATCTTGACAGTCTTCTTCCTTGAGAGCTTTGGCTTGATCAGAATATGTTGAAGACGACTTGAGAGAGATCCACAAATCTGAAAAACGGAATCACCTCGATCGAGAAAATAGATCTGAAATCTTTGAGGCTTG
Organism: Platanthera zijinensis; assembly: GCA_039513925.1. Taxonomy (NCBI): domain Eukaryota; kingdom Viridiplantae; phylum Streptophyta; class Magnoliopsida; order Asparagales; family Orchidaceae; genus Platanthera; species Platanthera zijinensis. Next base: position 38,774,629 of record CM077091.1, on the reverse strand, counting down.
GCGAGATCGAGTGATTAACTTTCGTCTGGATCGCTGGAGAATCAGAGTTGAAAACAGCGATCGAAGATCGTCGATCTAGAGCTTCTTCCGTGAACGTCAATGGCGGCGGGGTGAGAAATTAGGGTTCACGGAACTTTTTCTCTTTCTTAAAATAAAATCTCTGTAAACTTGTTATTAGTCAAATCAGAGAGGACCTATTTATAGGTGGACTCCAATGGTCAGAAAATTAATTAGGGGTGACACGTGGACCAATCAGAAATGATTAATTTGAAATACACTGCGAAATTGACTTAGAGAATTTCAGGAAAATTTAAACAGATATACTCGAGTCATAGAAGAAACATACTCGAGTATCAGATGGTATATACTCGAGTGGATAGAAGGAGTATACTCGAGTATAAGAAGAGAAGTTACTCGAGTGATTCAAAGATCAGCACTCAAGTGAATTTAGAACTACTCGAGTATGAGAGTATATACTCGAGTAAAAACACTTAGAGAAAATTTCTGAGATAAGATAGGAAAAACTACTCGAGTGAGAGGGTTGGAGATACTCGAGTGAGGGGAAAAAGAACTACTCGAGTATCTGGGGAAGATTACTCGGGTAAACACTAAACTACTCGAGTATGAATAACAACTACTTGAGTACAGAGTCACTTACTCGAGTATATAGGAAACTACTCGAGTATGTAGACTTAGAATTTTTCTGAGATGAGAAGCACAGATTTACTCGAGTATGAATAGAACATTTACTCGAGTAACTAACCAACTACTCGAGTGCAAGTTATCATCTACTCGAGTATAATGCAGTCTACTCGAGTATGTAACCCAACATACTCGAGTGCAGACTCACTTACTCGAGTGTAAAAGGAGGTACTCGAGTATGTGGACTTAGAGAAAATTTTTGGATCTAAGAACAGAAGGATCTACTCGAGTATAATATATGACTTACTCGAGTGACTAACTATCTACTCGAGTATAAACTTATCTACACGAGTATACAAAGTCACATGAGTATGTCTGAGGATCTACTCGAGTACTAAGTCACTTACTCGAGTATATGAAGAAGGCTACTCGAGTATGTGGACTTAGAAAAATTTTCTTCTGAAAAGATAAACTTCAACACTTCAGTCCACCAATCCAAGTGCATGAAGGAAGTGTATCCCAATAGAGAGGCTATACATGGGCCAACAGTTTGGATCACACAATGAGGGATTACATTGTATGGTCCTGTGTTTGGTGACCCATTATATACTGACATTGGTCTACACTTAGCAATAAAAACCTGCACACATACAACTTGAACACAATATCAAATACACCTTAATTCATCTTAGTTCAAGGTCTAACCTCCTACAAATCTGAGGTATTGTGGAGACAAATCCCAACAGGTATCAAACTTCATCTTCGCGAGAGCTGCAATGTTCACAGCCATTGAGTACCTGCATGAAAGTACCAAATACAACCAAGTGTAGTAGAGTTTGGAGGGAAAGAAAGAAATTGCAGAGAGTATGAATGCGCAATCGAAGAACGACGATGAAAAATGATTTTTATATTAGGGTTCGACGGCGGAAAGGAAGGATCGTTGAACTTCGTTCGACGATCTAGGCTTTTAATGGAATCTAAAGAGTCTTCAATAATGTCGATCTCCGTTCGACGATACTGGAGAGCGTCAAACTCCGTTCGACGATCGTTGACCAGAAGAAGATAGCCTAGCGCTGCCTGGAAAACGCTGAACTCCGGTCGACGCTTATTGGAAAGCGTCGATCTCCGTTCGACGATTTTGAAAAACGTTGAGCGCAGTCCAGAGACAAAACAGAACCTACAGACAATAGAAAATATAATTTTTTAGCCTAGTCTTGGTCTGTTTTTAGATTTTCAAAATCATGGAATTTATTTTAGACAGCCTCCATCTAGCATTCCTAACTGATTGAGGAAGAAGGTATGTTTCTTCTCATCCAAAGGCTTGGTGAAAATATCTCCCCTTTGCAAATCAGTTGGGATATATTGTAGTTCAATTTTATTCTTTTCAACATTATCTCTTAGAAAGTGATGCCTAATCTCTATATGTTTTGTCCTACTATGGAGGACTAGATTTTGTGCTATGGAGATAGCACTAGTGTTATCACAAAAGATTTTTGACCCTTCTAAGTTTTAGCCATAGTCTAGAAGCTTGTTTTGAATCCATAGAATTGTGAGCAACAACTGCCTGCTGCCATGTATTAAACTTCTGCAGTTGAAGTAGACACAGATGTCTATTTCTTACAGAACCAGGAGACAAGTCTGTCACCAAGGAACTGACAGGTTCCACTGGTGCTTTTCATGTCTACTCTGCATCCAGCATAATCAGCCTCTGAAAATCCAGTTAATTCAAATCCTGAGTCTTTTTGATACCAGAGTCCTAGATTTGGATAACTTTTTACATACCTAAGAATTCTCTTTACTAAAGTTTAGTGTGACTCTCTAGGGATTACTTGGAACCTAGCACATATGCATGTAGCAAACATTATATCAGGTCTACTTGCTGTAAGGTACAATAGAGAGCCAATCATTGCTCTATATGTTATCTGATCAACATGTTTTCCATGTTCATCAGTATCTAATAAAGCATTAGTAGGCATAGGTGATTTCATACAAGATGCTTCAGACATACCAAATTTCTTAACAGTTCCTTTGCATACTTGGTTTGAGAAATGAATATGCCTTCAGCATGTTGTTTGACTTGCAATCCTAGAAAGATGGAAAGCTCACCCATGCTACTCATTTCAAATTTAGAGTGCATCAGATTGGAAAACTTTTTGCACAAATTTGAATCAGTAGAACCAAAGATAATATTATCTACATATATTTATACTAGTAGGGTATGGGACTTATGGGTTCTAATAAAAAGAGTTTGGTCTACTCTACCCCTAATAAAATCATTTTCCAGAAGAAAGCATGCTAGGGTCTCATACCATGCTCTGGGAGCTTGTTTGAGTCCATACAGTTCTTTATGCAATTTGAAAACATGATCAGGATAAGTTGAAGAGATAAAACCTGGAGGTTGTCTAACATAGACTTCCTCTTTGATGTCTCTATTGAGAAAAGCACTCTTCACATCCATTTGGTGGACCTTGAATCCCTTGTGAGCAGCATAAGCTAGGAATATTCTGATGGCCTCTGACCTTGCAACTGGTGCAAAGGTATGGCCATAGTCTATTCCTTCTTCTTGAGAGTAGCCTTGAGCAACTAGCCTTGCCTTGTTCCTTACAATGACTCCCTGATCATCCAACTTGTTCCTGAACACCCATTTTTTTCCAACAATGGAGTGATTCTTAGGCCTTGCCACTAGTTCCCAAACTTTATTCCTCTCAAATTGATGTAGTTCCTCTTGCATAGCAATGATCCAATGGGGATCTTGTTCTGCATCTTGAATGGATTGAGGCTCAACTTGAGATAGAAAGCAAGTGTGCATCAGGTTCTGGTTGACCTGATTTCTGGTTTGCACACCAGCTGAGATGTCTCTAATTACTTGGGAGATTGGATGATCTCTTGTTGTTACTAAATGAACAGTGGGTGTTGATTGTTCACTAACCATTATTGTTGTTTCCTCCTGTGGAACAACAACTATCTCTTTTAGATGTTGCACATCCTCTTCATCATCACTTCTCTCATCCTTTTGCTAGATAGGTGGAAAAAAAGTATCCTTTTCTTTAACCTGTAATCTGTCCATACTTTCTGAAAGAGAGTGTACCTGCAATGGTTCGATGGTAGAAGCAGACTTCTCTTTATAAAACATGTTAGTCTCATCAAAAGAAACATGAACAGATTCTTCTATTTTAAGAGTAGATTTATTATATACCCTATAAGCCTTGCTGATCATGGAGTATCCCAGAAACACCCCTTCATCAGCTTTAGCTTGGAATTTTGCTAAATATTTCTTGTCATTATTGTGTATATAACAAATGCAACCAAAGGTTCTGAAATAGTCTACTTTAGGTTTCTTCCCTTTGAGCAATTCATATGGAGTCTTGCCCTTCAGTTTATGTATTAGACTTCTATTCAACACATAGTTGGAGGTGTTCACTGCCTCAGCCAAAAAAGATAGAGGTAGGTGAGCAATTGTCAACTATGTAGTAGCAGATTCAATTAGGGTTCTATTTTTCCTTTAAGCTACCCCATTTTGTTGAGGAGTTCTAGGAGCTGAGAAAGTATGCATGATCCCTTCACTCTGACAAAACTCTTGCATAAGAAGAGAATCAAACTCTATACCATGATCACTTCTGATTAGGGCAATGTTAGTATTGAACTCAATCTGTATACATTTGAGAAACTCTATTAGACACTTAAAGTTATCAAACTTCTTCCTCAAAAAGAATACCCAAGTGAATCTTGAGAAGTCATCTACAATCATCAAAGTATAAGATTTCCTTCCTAAGCTTTGTACTGTAATGGGTCCAAAAAGATTCATGTGTAACAGATACAAAATCCTAGGTGAATCACTCTTATTAAGTGACTTAAAAATATTTTTAGTTTGCTTGCCTAATTGACAGGCCCTGCAGAGTCCTTCCTTCTTGTAGGGGCCAGAAGGTAGTCCTCTAATAAGGTTATCCTTGGATAGCCTAGCAATGGTTCTAAGGTTTAGGTGTCCTAGTATCTTATGACATAGATCATTTGGTTTGCATACTGAATTAAATAAGCAAATGTTTGTATGGGTTGAAAGAAAATCTACAAGATAGATGTTACCTTTCCTTTTACCTGTTAACACATTTGTGTTATCCTCTGACTTGATCTTGCACAGGGATTTGTTAAAAAGCACCTTATATCCTTCATCACATAGTTGACTGATGCTGATTAGGTTGTGCTTCAAGCCTTCCACATATGCCACCTTCTTGAAAGTGACTGAACCTATCTGAACAACACCATATCCTTTGGTTTGACCAAAATTTGAATCACCAAAAATTACTTTGGGTCCAAGTTTGGTTATGAAGGATGATAAGTTCTCCTTGTTCCCTGTCATGTGCTTTGAGCACCCACTATCCAGATACCATTGTTGGTCCATCTCTGGATAGGTCTTCACCTGCACATAAACAGCTTATATGTTTTTGACTCAGTTTACCTTGGGTCAAGGTTGATAGCCTTTAAATTCAGAAAAGAAAGACATCCTTGGCTGACTCTTATATCCTTCATGATGGTATCTCCTAGGAGGTACTATCCATTCAGTATAAGGGTTGAAGCTTTGGGATGAGGGACTTCTAGGATTGACTTGAGATTTAACTCTGAAAGAAGGTTCAAAGCTCTGAGCTCCGTTCGACAATCGTCGACCTGAGTTCAACGATCTTGGGTCAGATCGTCGAGCTCCGTTCGAAGATCGAGTATACCAGAGTTCAGAGTTCAGAAGTCGTCGATCTGAGTTCGACGATCCAGCCTTGGATCACCGAGCTCTGTTCGACGATCATCGAGCTCTATTCGACGTTTTCTGTTGAACTTGATTTCCCTTAGTTAAATCTGGATTCTTCCTAGCTACCTCTACAACACCCTTTCCTTTATCAGAAATAAATTTTATTGGGGTTGTTAATACTATAGGTTGGCTGGATGAAGCACCCAAGCCCAATGTACTGTTGAATCTTGAGTTCACTGTGCTTGTAATGTCCATCAGTCTGATGCTTCTCCCATTAAGGGATTCTTCAAACTGCTTGGCCTTGGATAGTTAACTTTTCAGTGCAGCTATCTCCTCCCTATAGCACTCTAACTCCTCAGAGAGTTTGAGGTTATTTGATTTTAGGACACTGTAGTCAGATAATTGACTTCTGAGAGAGATTATCTCTTTCTCAGACCTTAGAAAATCTAAACACAGTGTCTTAAATTCAATTTTAAAGTCCTCAGAAGTAAAATCAAAAGAGTTTATTACCTCATTCTCTTCAGATCCAGTTTCAGCTTCAGAATCAGACTCTTGTTCTGTATCAGAGTTTTGCTTGGAGGAATTGATTGCCATCATACAGAATTCTTTTTCCTCAGCATCATCCTCATCATCACTTGAGCTGGATGAGGCTTTTGATTCTTCTTCAGTGTCACTCTAGCTTTCTTCTACAAATCCCTTCCTTGTATGTTTATTTTTGTTGGATGAGGATCTGTTGCTGTTGTTCTTTCTGGAGTCCTTATCTCTTCTTCTCTCATTTCTGTCCTTCTTGTCCTTGTTTTTATTCTCTGGACAGTCAGGCACAATATGGCCTGGTTTCTTGCATCCAAAGCAGATGATTTCTTTGATGTTGGACTTGTCATATCTAGGCTTCTCAAGCCCTTTGAATGACTTCTTTCTGAAGTCCTTCCTGGGCATCTTATAGAATCTTTTGGCCAGTAGACTTAGGAGCTCATCATTTCCTGTAACTTTGTCTTCAGGCTTCTCTTCTGTATCTTTGAAGGCTATGGTCTTCTCCTTTCTGATGACTGGAGAAGTAGCCTTTTGTTCTTCTTCCCTATTCTTGATGAGCAGCTCATAAGATTTGAGCTTGCATAGAAGAGCCTTTGTGTTAATTTCACTTAGGCTTTTGGCATCTTTAATTGGCCAGATCCTTGAATCCCAAGTGCTGGGGAAGCACATTAGAATCTTGTCATTGAGTTCAATGAGTGTGATTTCCTTATCCAATGACTTTAACTAACTGAATATCAGACTGAGCCTGGTGTACATGTCTGCAACTGTTTCAGCTTCACCTTTCTTGAAGTTCTCATATTAGGATATGAGATGGGATCTCCTGTCTTTTCTTTCATCAGCAGATCCTAATACAATTTCTGAAAGCTTATCCCATATGTATTTAGCTGAGCAGCATTCAACAACCTTCTGTAATATCTCATCAGACATAGTCTGAGCAAGAATATTCATGGCCTTTGAATCTGCAGTTTTCCACTTCTTTATTTCAGCATCTGTTCCTGAGGGAGGTGGAACAACACTTGTGCTTGTGGTCTCTAGAGGTCTTGGACACACTGTCAAAACAGAATTGAAAATGTCCTCATCAATAGAATTCATGTATAATCTAATCGTTTCCTTCCAAAGTGCAAACTTGGAAAGATTGCACACTTGAGGTCTGGTGCTAGCATAGTCTTTGTTTTGTGCCATGGCTTTTGGAAAATAAATATAATACAGAAAATTATACCCCTCTATATAAGATTGATCTTTTCAGAGATCTTTTGGTTCAGGTGTTAGCCTGTAAGAACCAACCTGCCTCTGATACCAATTGAAAGTGAGAGAAAGATCTACCTGGACTCTAGAGGGGGGGTGAATAGAGTATTTTAAAATAATGTTTACAATTAAAAAATTGTAAGGCAGTGGAAGATTTAATTTAATTATATGTGTAAGGTGCTTGTAGAAAAATAAAGTTAAAGCAAGAAATAAGAATCACACAGCACACAGCAATAACAAACACACAGCAACTAGAAGACACAAGGATCTATAGTGGTTCCCCAAAAGCTTAGGTACATCCACTCTTCTACCACCCTTGGTAGGAATCCACTGCAGGGTGAGTTGATTAGGTGTCCTAGGCACCAATGAGCTTTTGATAAGATGCTCAAAAACCAGATCTAGATTTTTTGATAAGGTGTCTTGCCACCACTGAGTTTTGACAAGGCTCTTAGAACCAGATTCAAAACTTTTGACGGGAGTTTGGATAACCCTTTTACAGCAGGAAAAGAAAAAGAAAGAGATGATGATGTCTTCTCTGTCTCAAATAACTGAGAGAAGACTAGTGGATTGTTGATGTTGTCAAAGCTCCCCTGAGATGTAGAATGGTTAAGGAGTGAGAGCTTTGCTAGGGTGATAGGCCTTCAAGTGCTTCAGATCTCCAGCAGAAGATGATTCAAGCAGATGCTGAAATATTTGGTGTCTGGAGTCCTTGATGTTAAAGCCTTTGAACACTTGAAGATTCAGTAGATTTGTAAATCACAGAAGTTGGAATCTTGATCAGAGAAATTGTGTTGTTCAATCTTCTGTAATATAATCTAATTCTTCTATATCTCTTTGTATTGTCTGTGTTGATCACTGTATCTTGTGTATCTGTGCTATCCGAATGAAAACTGAAGGAGTATATCAGATATTCTCTTAGATGGCCATTTAATAAGTCATAAATGACTTCAATTATAGAAAACTGTGTCTGGGGAAAGTCCTAAGCAATATTCCATTTAGTCTTTCCTTAAAACTTGCATCAGATTGATTGAAACGGCTAGAAAATCCTTTGCAATCAATGCAGGAATTAATTTTGATTATAATCCATAACTGTCCTTGAATTTCAATTCTAAAGGCGTCGATCTCTCACAGAAATCGTCGATCTGAGCTCTACGATCGTTGAACTGAGCTCAAAGATTGGATTAACACAGCAGACAGAAAATGTCGAACTGAGCTCTACGATCGTCGAACTGAGTTCAGCGACTGGGAAAGTAGCTGAAAGAAGATCGTCGATCTGAGCTCGAAGATCGTCGACCGGAGTTCGACGACTCAGCAGAGTTGAGCTCAGAGAGCGTCGAACGGAGTTCGACGTTTCGTCGAACTGAGTTCGACGAAAATTGTCTTTGTCTAAGCTCTAAGTCTTGATCTTTGAATGGTCCTGGGGGCAGCTTCAAACCTAAGTTCTAAGCCCTCGACTCATTCTAATTTGACCTTTTCAACTATATATCTAGGTCAAACCAATTTTCCTAAAAACATAGTGATCCTTGCCCAAATTAGTAATAGGGTGTTCCAACAAGCCGGGATTAACTTATGAGGAGAAGGGCAAGGAGGTGGACTCCACCCATCGCACTATACTCCGGCCTACCCGAGAGTGTACATCCTTGGCCAGCAGGAGGCCATGAGGCCGACCGTCGAGATGACAAGTATGTTTTAATGGATAGCAGTTTAGATTTTTATACTGGTTACCTTATGCGAGTTAGCTTAGGACTGGAGGTACTAGGCATTGCTTTGATTTTCGATAATCTGGAGAGAGCACTCTTTGATATGGGAGCTTCGCACTCCTTTTGTCCGAAGGATTTATATCGCGCATCGGAGTACTCACTTCGATGGCAAAATACAAATTGGATGTGTTGTTGCCTAATGGGTGTTCAATGCGCGCGGGTAGAGTCTGTGGCGTAAAGATACGGATTGGGAGTCAAGAGTTCGACTTGCGAGAGTCGTTACCGCCGCTGGTGGAGTCTGACGTGATTTTTGGTATGGACTGGCTCTCAGAGCACCAGGCATACATCGATTGCAATAGTAAGGAGGTCAAGGTGGGAACTGGTTGTGAGACGACATTTGCAGGCTTAAAAGGGGTCGAGCAAGACGATGTCTTCCCTTCAGGTGGTTAAGGCAGTTCGTGCTGTTGCAGAGATGTTCTTCCCACTAGTGGAGGCTTCGAAGCCTAAGATCTATTTGGACAGTATCTCGGTTGTATCCGAGTATCCTGATGTGTTCCCTAACGATCTTCCTAGAGCCTCGCCATAGTGAGAGATTGACTTCACAATTAAGCTAGTGTCAGGTACCAAACTTGTGTTACTCTCTCTGTATCGGTTAGCGCCTAAGGAGATGGAGAAACTGAAGGTTCAACTTGAAGAACTGTTGGAACAGTGTTATGTGCGTCCAAGTTCGTCGCCTTGGAGCGTAACGGTCCTTTTTGTTAAGAAGAAGGACAGAAGCTTGCGACTCTGTATTGACTACAGAGAGCTGAACAAGTTAACGGAAAAGAATAAGTATCTGATCCCAAGGATTGATGATCTGTTCGATCAGTTAGTCGGGTCATCAGTGTACTCAAAATTTGGATCTTAAATCCGGATATTTTCAGCTAAGGATAAGAGAAAGTGATATCCCCAAGACAACTTCGTGATAGTCTTTATCGACAATATTTTGGTATTCTCGCAATATTAGGAGGATCACTCTAAGCATCTACATTTGGTGGTGGAGACGCTGAGGAGGAACCAACTGTACGCCAAGTTCTCTAAATGCGAGTTTTAGTTGTCCTCGGTAGCGTTCCTCGGTCATAGAGTTAGTGGAGAGGGAATTGTAGTGGATCCGGCGAAGATAGTTACGATGCGGGAGTGACCTGTGATGTCTACGATAGCGGAAGTATGGAGTTTTCAGGGGCTGGCCGGCTAATACAGGCGCTTCGTAGAGAACTTCTCGAGGATAGCGTTACCCCTCACGACTTTGATGAGGAAAGATCAGAAGTTTACTTTGATTCCTGAGTGCCTACAAGCTTTCGAAGAGCTTAAGAGTCGGTTGATCACGACGCCTGTTCTATGTTCGCTGAGTGGGACCGAAGGTTTTGAGATCTACAATAATACTTCGGGCAGTCGTTTGGGTTGCGTTCTACTGCAGCATGGGAGTGTGAAAGCTTATGGCTCGCATCAGCTAAAGGTGCACGAGAAGAATTATTCAGTCAACGACTTGGAGCTAGTGGCCGTGATATTTGCCCTGATGCTGTGGAGGCAGTACCTGTACGAGGTGAAGGTTGACATCTATACCAAACACAAGAGCCTAAAATACTTGTTGGATCAAAAGGATCTAAATATGCGGCAACAGAGATGGATGGAGTTCCCGGGGGACTACACATATAAGATTCATTCTATTCCTAGTAAAGGCGCAGATGCGTTGATTCGTAGGGCCCCTACACGGGCCAACTGGGTGTTGGTTCATGACGAGCGTTTAATTCATGATTTGGAGGCATTGGAGATCTCTTGTGTTGACAAGCAGAAGAGTGCCGAAGAATAATTGAACTGGACAGAGGTGCAGTTTGACCTTGCTGATAGGATTAGGAAGGCTCTAGATGGGGATGACAGCATGAAGCAGTTTATGGCTGAGGCTTTGGATGGGTCAAATTCTCAATTTAATGTTTAGGATGGACTGTTATGGAAGGGTAGTCGCCTGTGCATCCCAAGTATGGGTAAACTACGAGAAGAATTGATGAACGAGGCTCATCATACCAAGTACTCGATTCACCCTGGGAGTACAAAAATGTATCATGATATGAAAAAGTTGTGCTGGTGGCCAGGACTTAAGAAGGATGTGGAACTTTATGTGGCGAAGTGTAAGACGTGTGCCTTGGTAAAGACGGAGTGCCAGAAGCCCGGAGGTTTCTTGAAGTCCTTGCCTATCCTGTAGTGGAAGTTTGACGATATTTTTATGGATTTTGTGTATGGTTTGTCAAGATCGCAGAAGGGGAATGACGCCATCTTGGTGATCGTAGATCAATTGACGAAGGTGTCGCACTTCATTCCGAAGAGGAAGGATGATTCGGTGGATAAACTGGCGAAAATAAATGTGGATAACATTGTTCGACTGCACGGTGTGCCCCGCAGTATTGTGAGCGACCAAGATGGACGGTTCACGTCCAAAGACTGGAGGTTTGTGCAACAATTGTTGGGGACCAAGCTGAGTTTCATCATGGCCTTTGGATGGTCTGACCGAGAGAGTCAACAGGACGTTGGAGGACAAGCTTTGCATGTGCGTCCTGGATTACGGGAAGAAGTGGGTAGAGAATGTCGCACGCCATTGTTGTGGTTGGAAACGGGTTAGTCGAAGTTGTACAAACGACAAGAGGTGGAAAGCGCCACTTTGTTTGTATGAACAATTCAAGAACGACTGCTGATCGCTCAGGACAGGCAGGCTAAATACTATAATGCCAAACATCGAAACATTGAGTTCGCTGTCGGCCACTGGGAATACTTGAAGATTAAGCCGTTCAAGGGTGTTTCACGGGTGCGATGCTTGATGAAATTGAGCCTGAGGTACCTTGAACCGTTTGAGGTTCTCGAGCGTATAGGTGAAGCAACTTATCGACTGAAGCTATCAGTGGAATTGAGTGGCCCACACGACGTATTCCACATATCAGTATTATGAAAGGCAGTGCAAGAGCCCTCACAAGTTGCTGCGGGTGATCAAGAACCCGTCGATAATGGGTTGACGATGAAGATCAAACCCGTTCGCATTGAGGACTTTGAAGTCAAGCGATTTCGTATCAAGGACATAAGGAAGGTAAAAGTCCGATGGGAGAACTGCGGTCGGGAGGAGCTCTCGTGGGAGCGAGAGAAGACCATGCTAGAGGAGTATCCCGAGTTAATCCACTCAGGTACCATTTTGTTTTATGTATATTTTCCTCTCTGTAATTTCGGGACGAAATTTTTTTAAGAGGGAGAGAATTGTAATGCCCCAAAACTCAAAAGAGGAACGGGCAGCGTTTGAGCCAAGTTTGGGGCATTATAAGGTGAACACAGTATGTGACACGGGCATGTCACATGGCCGTGTCGTGCTCGGGTTGCACGATTTTTCGCATGGTCGATAAGTTGTGTTGACAATCGTTGAGGGCTGGGAACACGTCCTGGGACACGGGCGTGTCCAAGGACGTGTTAAGCATACGGCCTGTGACACGAGCATGTCACATGGCCGTGTCCTCTTTGGGTTATTCTGGTCCTGTCTCGATTGGGGAACACGACCAACTACACAGGCGTGTACTGTTTGACACGGGCGTGTTATGGTTGATACGGGCATGTCTAAGCCCGTGTTCTGTTTGGGACACGACGGTTTCAGTGTCGATTGGGGCACACGGCCCATGACACGGGTGTGCCGATGGCTGACACGGGCGTGTCCCAAGCCGTGTCAGAGGCCGTGTCCTATTCTGGATTTCCTAGTTTACGACGAGTGAGAAACACGGCCTTGGACACGGGCGTGTCACAAGCCGTGTTCGGCCAAAAAATTTTATTTTTGGGCAAATTGTGGCCGTTCATTTCTTTCAAAAGAAATCCAAGGGCCCTTGCTGGTCCTAGCTGGGTTTAACCCTCATTTCATTGGGAGCATTCTCTTTCTAAGCCTTAGAGAGAGAGGAGAGCAAGGAGGAAGGAGAAGGTCAACTCCGGCCGTCGGTGGAGCTTCGGAGCTCCGATTCTCGATCTGAGTTCAGATCTGCGAAGGCGAAGCCGATACGGTGCTTTCCATCTTACTAGATCTTTATGGCGTCAAAGAGAAATGCTAGGGTAACAATTCTCTTCTTGGACATGTGAAGTCCTCTTTCTTTTTGCATAGGAAGCCTGCTTTCGCGAGTATGCGGTGAGTGTGAGGTGTTCATTCGGGTAGACGTGAATAGTCCCCGCTATTTTGCATGTAGAGTCCGAAATCGAAGTACAGACATAGGCATGGTGTGTGAAGCCTAACCGGACAAGTTGGTCTTGATCGGTGATGTTTCATTATGCATGAATAGCCGGAGAAGACACCATGCCGAAGGTTGTTTTCGGGTTTTCTACGGGGTAGATTTCAGCAGGGAGTATTGGGGACTAACCCCAAGGTGCACCCGGTAATCTGGGTGGAAGCGAAGTTCTGTCATTTTGGTATCCTGGGAGCCAGCCTGGTACATAGCGGGGCTCTATATCGTTGTATGATCGATATTTTGGGACTGGGGGAAACTTGGCCCGCGTCGAAGGCCAAATGGCCACGGCGGGGTGAGCAACAGGCTGGTGGAACCCTACCCACTCCATCTGCTTCGGTTAAAGAGACCTAAGGTAAATGAGACTTACCAAAAATTTGGATAATGAGTCTCGGCTGCGGCTGAAAGGAATAATTGCTCACAAGGTTTGCCGTCCTTGGGGCGGTGGTGGAGTCATGGAACGGACCGGGTTCGGACCGGCTTCACAGAAAAATTTCACTGAGAGCTGTGGGTGTGTGGCTGTACGGTCCTGCACCTGTGGTGTATTGTGCAAATGTTGTACTTTCACTTTAATCGTTGGATTATACTAATGCAATGCAGGGAAGGAGCACCGCCGCCCCGAGCTAGGGGCGGGGTCATTATAATTTGGTCAGCTTTAGCTGATCGTTGCTTTTGTTTGCCACCATTGCGGTGGATTGTTGCTTGCAGGTGCTGCGAAGCCTAGTAGCAAGTAGCGGGCTTAAGCCCTGGTTGCTTAGCCAGCACTCGAAGGCCAAGCAAATGTTTACTTATTATATCCATGTGTGACCGGCCTGCATGCCGATGTTTGGAAAACACGGTTTATTTAAGTAAACCCTTGTAAGGTCATAAGACCAAGTACTTTGTGTATTTTGTACACTCATTCCTGATTTGGGTTGTTAGTGGACATTCATGTTGTTGGCTTGGGTTATTATCTTCGAAACTTATAAATTGCTTCCGCTATAATGTACTCTGCGTAGGATGTATATTATTGGAAGGATTGTTTTATTTAGTAACCAGCCAGTCTGTCTATGGTATATGGCGTCGGGCTCCAGCTGGACCTACTACTATATGCTATACGACGGATAGGGGTATTACAAATTGAAACTACCCGATTGATGATGTGTGATGATGTGTTATATTCATACTCTTAGGGTTCCTTGCGTGAAACCCAGGAGTGCATACATGCTTCACTGTAGGCCCCCCTTTTTCTTGTTCTCAACGTAGAAACATGTTTGTTGTATGAGTCATCCAAACTTGTTTTACTGCTTTACATGTTTCTGTATATTGTATATGAAGTGCTGACTTGCAGGGTGATGGAGTGCCACGGGGCCCGCTAGGGATGGCCGGGAGGAGATGTGTTGGTTACACAGTTGAGGTTAGCCTTTGCTAACTCACGTTACCACCAATTTTTAAAGGGCAGGGATCGCAAACAGGAGCTAGCTCCCCGGCTAAAAAGGCTTAAGCCTCATGAAGTGTTTCAAGTTGTGTAATAGCTCTATTTTGTGGAATTGTATGTTTGATGCACTATGTTTCCGACTTTCATGTCGAGGTAGTCTAGGAGTGCTTATGTACGTTGGTGTTTGTTGTTATCATTTGAGTTTTGCACTCTCTTTTGTTGTAAGGCCTTAAGGCCGTATTGATACTCTTATGTATGTGGATAACTTCTTGTCTTATTTTCTGTTTACGCTGTTGGTTTATTCTGAGTTTTAAGCTGGGTAGTAAATATCATCTTTTAACGCTAAAGCTGTGGCGTCTGTATGTTGTGGGGCCCCGATCGGACCAATATTTTATGGTCATTACAGGGGAGGTGTAACAGCCGTGCCCCGTTACATGTTATGCGTGCTGTCTGCCGGCGCCATTACACTCATATAAAATATACGATTATAAAAGAAATATTTATAATCATATATTTTAAAGCATTATTATTTTGAAGCATTTTTATTTTAAGCATTTATTTTCATGCAATTTAATTTTATTCATTTAATTTTTTATGAATTTTATAAATGTATTTTTATTTCATGTTGATGGGTGCTTATAACCATCTAATGTTCATTTAAATTTTGAATGGAGGAAATTGAGTGGTGTAGCCTATATAAGGCCTTGTTGTTGGAGATTTTAGTAAGTTTAATGAAAAATAAAAACCTAAATTGCTTTGCCTCCTAATTGCTCTCTCCCTCCTCTAGAAAATACGGCCTCCTCCCTCTCTCTTTCTTTTGGCAACCGAACACCCCCTTCTCCCTCTCCATTCTCGGCCTCCTCTCCTCCTCCTCCTCCTTCCTCCTACACTAGTTCTCTTACCAAACAGCCCTTCCTCTCTCCTCCCAAAACCAAGCCCCAGTTTCCCTCTTGGAAGTTCGGCCAATCCTAGCCGACCACCCTCAAGCCGGCCACCCTTCCCCCTCTTTTCATTCTCTCGGCCACCCACCTCCACCACCAACCCGAGCATTCTCCTCCCTTCCAACACAAAAACCGACCACCCTCCTTCTACCCAAAAGCCCAACCACCTCTCTCTCCTCCCTTGCAACTCTCGACCCCCTCCTTCCACCTTGGAATCTTGCAATACTACCACCACCTTTTCTCTCACCTCCTTGAAATATTTGGCCAACAAGGTTCACCCTCTCCTAGGGATTTGCAAAGTAAAACGTCTTGCGTCTTCATCGTCTGGTGCGGATCCGTGGATTATTACGTGGAAAATAGATCCAACCACCATCGTCGTGTGCTTCCCCCACTCTTCTTTGTGGATGGATTTCTTGGGATTGGGTAATGAATTCTAAACCTCTCTTATGTGATTTCCTTCCATAATATTTGTGAAATTTGGTGTATTAGAAGGCTAGTTTTTAGTCCGGATTTATATTGAAAATAGTGCTTAATAAAATTTGAATTTGCAAGCGTTTATTTATACGGATATTTTCGGTATAACTTGGATAGGGTAGACCTCGTGAACGCTAGTAGAAATCGGGTTCATTACCCTTATTGTTGGGTATTGTATCCACAATGTACCTTATTTGAAGAAGCCCCTGCACAAGCTAAGGTGAATTGACAATGTATTTGATCTCTTGTCTTCAAGTTGTGCTTGTAGTTATTCCTCGCTAGGTACACCCCAATGTCAGGGTGTAGTAGGTCAATATACATGGGTCTTTGCAACGTAATCCCTCGTTGAGCAGATCAGCGTGTTGGCTTACGTGTACTCTCTCTATTGGAGTGTACTTACTTTCAAGTATAGTGTTAAGAAAGATCAAGAGCAGACAAGGAGCAAGGATGGGTCAAAGCAACTCACGGGAAGAAAGACGAGAAATCGTCTAAGTACAAATCGTAGAGAATCACTAAGTGATTCTCGCCGATTCGACGAGAATCACTCGTAATTCTCGCCGAATCGTCGAGAATCACTGGCTGATTCCCGCCATTTGTAGCCGGCTGTCTTAACGCCGCCCTGAATTCTGCTAAGGCAGAATCGGCGAGAATCACTATGTGATTCTCGCCGAATCGTCGAGAATGACCTTGCCTTCTTGTCGATTTGGCGAGAATCAATTGTGATTCCCTCCGATCCTCTCCGGCTTGCTATAGCAATATAGCTAGAATTCGTCTAAGTGGAATTCGACGAGAATCGGAGGTGATTCTCGCCGATTCTTCGAGAATCACCTACGATTCTCGCCGAATTTGACTTGGGCAATTTTCTTCTGTTCTCTGGACTGGTCCAAGTTAACAGGGCTATTTCGAACCGGACTTAGGGTCTCCTTTTGGTGGGGCCCACAATGGTCATTTTGGATGAACTAATGTATAAATACATAGGTATTCTTGAACACCTGAGATAGAGACACACAGATTCAAAAATACGAGCCGCCACCGAGACCTAGATCGTGGATCTTGCACCGCCGCCATCGCCGCTCGTACCAGAGGATAGCCGTCATTGATCGTGGTTTCCTCCCGATCTCCCGACTGCAGAAGCTCAGCCAAGCACAGCGTCTCACGCGTCTAACCAAATATCCTTTGTTTCTTGATTCATAGATCGGGAAAACCTTTCCCGTCCGAGTCGATCGAGACGATCGATCCTAGTGTGACCATTGGAAGACCTTGCTAGCTTTGCTACGAAGGTTGAATCTCCAAAGAACAGCCGCAGCATTCCTTTGTCGCAGCCGATCCCGAGAGCCAAGTCGCCGCCCTTCTTGCCGGTGCCGGTCTCGGGGAGATTCTCTCCAAGTGAGATCTAGGGTTGTGGACTCTTCGACGACTTCAAGAACACGTCGTCGTTCGAAGAGGGACACCTTTATCTCCATAAGTAGTTTGTAATTTTTACATTCCATTTTCAATTTTGTTATAAAGGAACGTTGGTTCCTAGTTGTAAGGGTTGGGTGCAACCCGTGGTGTAGGAGTGGTGACTCCTTCGGAAGGGTTCCTTCTGTTAGTGTGAGGATTGGATTTCAATCCTATTGGAGAAGTGACCGAGTCGTCCTTGGTTGGGAGATAGGTCGAAGGGGGAGAGTGGACGTACCCAAATCGGGGAACCACTATAATTTGCATGTGTCTCTCTGTGCTGTTTGGTTTATTTGTGCAGGTACAATTCTAATTCCGCAAAAACGTAGCAAGACACCTATTCCCCCCCCCCCCATAGGTGAAGGTAGTTGGCACTTGGTGAACTTTCACTTATTTACCCTTGAGTTCATATGATTTGGCGTACCACATTAATTTATTTTGGGATTGATTTCAGACTTTTGTTGAATCGCTATTTTAGTCCAGATCTTCTCTTATTAGGTTTGTGTATGCTTGCGGATAATAATAATTTGAATAGCTAATTGTCTGGATCGTGCGGGTTCTATTCGCTTGAGTGAACATTATTCTATAGCCCTTGTTTAATCTATTAGAAGGGATTGCGACCCTTTGTATTGTATGTTGTAAAGTTTGTGCCCTACTATTTGAGATCAACGGTAGCATAATTAGAGAGATATCGCACACTACAGTTCTAGTTTAATTGTTCGAATCAAAGAGCGCATAGTAATTACCCCGTCAAAACCATTGGCCTGCATCAATTTGGTATCAGAGAGAGGTTTGTGTCAATTTCCTAATTGTCACCCTCCCCCCTTTTCTTAGAACGCCGACACGCACTTGCACTATTCGTTGTCCAAAATAATAAAATAAATTTTTAGTTTTTTGTATGCAAATAACAGCCTAAAACTTTTATTTTTCTGCAAAAAAATCAAACAAATTTTTTTAAATAATATTTTACTACCCGAGTTATTAAGAGGGAACAAATCCATCTGTTAAATATTTATTGGGTAAGAATCCTTATTTCATTGTATGCGCACTAGAACCGGGTTGATTATTCTTACTATCCCCAATCAAAATGGCCGATGATTTTTATGATTCCCGATTCGATTATTTATGGTCTAGAGATATGGCTACCCACAATCCTACATTGCCCTCTTGCCATACGAAAACCAACTGTCCACCCACTTTTCCTCCCACTAGGAACGAGGTACCCACTTAGGACGGTTATGGGAGTCCTCAAATTTTTAGGGACTGGCATAAGGGAATGGAAAATTATTTTTATTATCACGAATAGGACGACCACAAAAAGGTTGTCGTCGCCCGAGAGAGATTAGTAGGTCAAGCCCAATTGTTTTGGCTAAACGAAGAGCGTCAAATGAGTAATTATAAATATGCCTGGCCGCAAATGCGTAGCCTTCTTACTGTTAAATTTGACCCCGACTACCTTCGTACTAATAGCACCACAACCGTGAGTGCGAATAGTTATGGTACTTGACCCATAGCTGCTTATAGGAGTGACTATATGCCTCAGGCTGGATCCTCTCCCCACAAAGGTAGGACTACCCAAAGTGTGCATACTCCCACCTTTAGGGACAATAAGCAATTTAGGCCCTATATTTTGGACTCGAATGATATTAATACTAGGGAATTGCCTCTGGTAGATTCAATGTCTAAGCCTCCTGAGATTGTGTATGATACCCCTGAGGATTCTGATGTAGATGTGGTATCTCTTTACTCTGTGGATGACCAGTTAGATGAGAGTATTCCGTCATACACAATAGTGCACGACGATTCTGATGATTCTAACATTGTTGGGATACCTAGTGATTTGGAAGATGATGTACTATAGATCTGTGAGAGTATCCCATTGCTTATTACATGCCCTGCTAGCATTGTGTTTGATCACCCTAGTATTGAGTGCCCTCTTGAGGCTACGATCCCCATCATAATAGAGCCTATGATTATACTAACTGAGATTGTATTCGAGTCATCTGAGGAGCCTGAGAGTGAGGATGTCCCTATTGTTATTGAGGTTGAGTTACCATTGAGGGATGGGTACTTTTAGACGATTCTCTTGTTATATACCCGGATAAGAGTTCCTTGATGTTGTCACCGTTGGGTGAAATTCATACTGATTTGGATGTTATCCCAGGATTGATTTTATCGACCCTTCCTCCTGTTTATTTGCCTACATTAGTTGACTTTTTAGGAAGTGGATCTGGTAGTCCTAGTCTGAGTTTTGGTGCCACGTCCACTCTATTAGTTTCTACATTGGCGTTGTCTCAGCGTTTAGATATTTATGAGTTGAGTGCACTAGTATTTGGTCCTTTCATCGCACCTCGTATATTTGACTACGCGTCACCTTTGATTGTTCATTTTTCTGCCTTTCCATCTATGGTTCTACTTCAATTGTAATCGATTCTTATTCCATAGCGATTGCGCCCCTAGATTTGGTCTCAGCACGCCATAATTATTCTTTAAATCAAGTGGCACACACTTTTCCTATGCCTATTTTCGACCTCTGCTTACATGTATCTAGGATATTAGCAAGCAATTTTAATTTATGTTGCACGCACTTCCTCTCCCTTCTGAGACCATCCTACGATAGAGTTGGTGATTTGGGTTTAGTCTTGTCAGTCCCCGAGAGAAGTCCTACTGGCTCCGTCAATAATTTAATACATAGGAACGCCGACCCATCTATGGTTATGAAGAAATTCGGATTTCATGCTTTTCTTTTGGATTTTTATAATGCACAAGGTGTTTCACTTTATTTCAAGTTTCCGTACTTTTTACTCTACATCTCTTTTCCACTTGAGTGGCTTTCTTCGTCGTTTCTCTCTCCCATTAAAAGTTCTTTTGGGTTGGGGAGTGTTAGTTCTACCGTGTTTTTTTCCACGTGGATTCCTTGGTTCTTGAACCGAATGGTAAGATTAAAGTTATTTTGTTTGCTTGACACCCTTTCGAGTTTCCTCAAAAATTTTGCGGTTCTTTTGTCTGACAAGTTCTCATTGTTGATGGATGATCACACTACTATGACTTGGATTGTTGGGCCAGATTTGCCCCTTGTTGCTTCTATTTTCGACTATTTTCCCCTCACGGGCCACTCATCGGTGATGAGTAATTTTGAGTGGGGGAGGATTTTTGGCAACGCTGTCCTGCCACTGGTTCATGATGACGTTATTGAGGGTGCCTTTGATCCCCGACATAGAGAGTTTGTTGATTGCGACAATCATTGTCACAAGCTTGAAGATGGGATGCTACCGCGACATTCATCGCCAATGCCGCACCCCGTTACATGTTATGCACGCCGTCCGCTGGCACTATTACCCTCATATAAAATATTTGATTATAAAATAAATATTTATAATCATATATTTTAAAGGATTATTATTTTGAAGCATTATTATTTTAAGAATTTATTCTGATGCAATTTAATTTTATGCATTTAATTTTTTATGAATTTTATTAATGTATTTTTATTTTATTTTGATGGATGTTTATAACCATCTAAAGTTCATTTAAATTTTCAATGGAGGAGATTGAGGGGTGTAGCCTATATAAGGCCTTGTTGTTGGAGATTTTAGTAAGTTGAATGAAAAAGAAAAACCTAAATTGCTTTGCCTCCTAATTGCTCTCTCCCTCCTCTAGAAATTTAGGCCTCCTCCCTCTCTCTTTATTTTGGCAGCCGGCCACCCCTTCTCCCTCTCCATTCTCGACCTCCTCTCCTCCTCCTCCTCTAGTTCTCCTACCAAACATCCCTTCCTCTCTCCTCCCAAAAACCGAGCCCCTCATTCCCTCTTGGAAGTTCGGCCAACCCTAGCCGACCACCCTCAAGACGGCCACCCTTCCCTCTCTTTTAATTCTCTCGGCCACCCACCTACACCACCAACCGGAGCCCTCTCCTCCCTTCCAACACCAAAAATGACAACCCTCGTTCTACCCAAAAGCCTGACCACCTCTCTCCCCTCCCTTGCAACTCTCGGCCCCCTCATTCCACCTTAGAATCTTGCAATACTCCCACCACCTTTTCACTCTCCTACTTGAAATATTTGGCCAACAAGGTCCACCCTCTCATAGGGATTTATAAAGGAAAATGTCTCGCGTCTTCATCATCAGGTGCAGATCCATGGATTATTGCATGGAAAATAGATCTAACCACCGTGATCGTGTGCTTTCCCCCACTCATCTTTGTTGACGGATTCTTAGGATTGGGTAACGAATTCTAAACCTCTCTTGTGTGATTTCCTTCCAAAATATTTGTGAGATTTAGTGGATTAGAAGGCTAGTGTTTAGTATGGATTTATATTGAAAATAGTGCTTATTAAAATTCTAATTTGCAAGCGTTTATTTATCCGGTTACTTTTCATATAACTTGGATCGCGTAGTTCTCGTGAATGCTAATAGAAATCGGGTTCATTACCCTTGATTTCTCCTTGAGTTCAAGTGATTTGGCCTACCACATATTAATTAATTTTGGGAATGATTTCAGAATTTTGTTGAATCGCTATTTTAGTCCAGATCTTCTCTTATTGGGTTTGTGTATGCTTGCGAATAAAAATAATTTGAATAGCTAATTATCTGGATCATGTGGGTCCTATTTGCTTGAGCGAACATTGGCCAATAGCCCTTGTTTAATATATTAAAAGTAGTAGAGACCCTTTGCGTTGTACGTTGTTAAAGTTTGCTCCCTAGTGTTTGAGATCAATGGTAGCGTAATTAGAGAGATATCGCACACTATGTTTCTAGTTTAATTGTTCGAATCAAAGAGCACGTAGTAATTACCACTCCGAACCATTGGCCTGCATCAAGTGGGTTACCACAAAGCTGTACCAAACTAGCACCTTGCGGTAGTGCTATCTCAGTGCACTCAATTCCATGGGGGCATTGAGTGGGTTACCGCGGTACGGTACCAAGCTAGTGCCCAATGGTAGTGTTGTCTCAACGCTCTCAACGCCTTGGGGCATTGAGTGGGTTACCGCAGCACGGTACCTTGTTAGTGCCCGCGTTGTAGGATCCTGAGAGCTTTGTCAAAATTATTCATCGAGCTAGCGCGGGCGATAGAACTAGCCAGTGCGGTAGGTTCCCTGATAGCTCTTTCCAATTAATTCGCGGCTACCGCCCGAAGGTAACTTCTATCACTCAAAGTTAGCATCCATAGGAGACTTCTTTTCTTTGCATTAACCTTGAAAGTGAAGGGACATATCACACTAACTCTAGGGGGGGGGGGTGAATAGAGTATTAAAAATCTTTTGACTAATTTTTATAACGGATTAATAAAATAAGTGATATCCATATGTAAATAGGTTAAAATAAAACACAGAAAATCACAACACAAAAAATAACAAATAGAGCAACCAGACGACACAAAGAATTTATACTGGTTCCCCTAAAACTTGGGTATATCAACTCTTCTATCACCCTAGTAGGAATCAACTATAGGTTTTTGATCAGGTTCTCTACCACCACAAGATCTATTTTCAAGGGAGATCTAACAACCCTTTTAGCTTTTGACCAGGTGCTAAAAAACCAAACTAAGTCTTTTGATCAAGAGACTAAACAACCAAAGGATAACTTTTGAAGAGAGTTAAAACCCTGCACACAAGAAATGGAAAAAGAAATTTTAATATTATCTTTTCTTAATGTTCTAAGAAGACTAGTGGATTGCTGTTGTTGTCAAAGCTTCCCCTGAGATGTAGAATAGTTTAGAAGAAAGGAAGCTTTGCTCATGGTGTAGGCCTTCAGATTACTTGTTGATCTTCAGGAAGCTTTTAGACAGATGTTGATGTATTGTCTCTTGAAAGCCCTGAAGCAAAAACTGATGAAGAATTTGAGATGTATGAAAGCTATTCTTCTTTCACTTTTTCTGTATATTATTCTTTTGTCTCAGCTAACTAACTTGTTTCTATCATGAAGAATAATCCTTATATATCCCTTGTAGATTTCAGCCTTTGAATTTTAAAACCTTTCCTTGACTGGCTGCAAAAAATTTGGGAGATTGAACGGCTAGAATTTGTCTTTAATGAGTTTCCTTAACTATCTCATTGAATATGGTAGAGAAATAACTCTGTGAAGACCATAATTAATGTTGCCTTGAACGGCTATATTCTTGAGAATATTAGCATTAATCATCAGAGTATTACTGTCTTAATATAATCGAATTTGAAATCAAATTGATAGTCGATCTGAGAAACTGCGGAGAGGAAAAAGTCAAACAGAACCTGAAATGAAATAGTCAAACTCAAGAATAATTTCGTCGACCTGAACTCCAAGTTTGTCGAGCTAAGAATTCTCCTTCATCAAGATTAGCTCAGCGATCATCGATCTGAAAATGAACTGTGAATCTGAGCTCCAAGTTCGTCGACCAGAGATAGTCTTTCGTCGAGCTGAACTTCTGATATGAGATCAAAGTTCGTCGATCTCAGTTGGACTTTCGTCGAGCTCAACTCAGAGAAGTAACTCTGAGTTCGTCGATCTGAGACAACGATCATCGAGCTGAGTTCAGCTATCGTCAAGCTGAACTTCTGAAATCTTTTAGCTGCTTTTCCTTGAAGTCTTCTATCTCTAAAGCCTTGTGTCTCTGAAGTCTCCTGAAGGTAGGTTTAAATAATCTAACCTAATGAGACTGACCTTAACCCGAGAACTAACAAATGACCCTAGGCTATACATGTTGGGTCAACAAACCTAATAGTGAACCTAGCCTAAATCAACACTAGGGTTCCAACAATCTACCCCTATTTGGGTGAGGTCACTATACAAGACAAAAAATAGAAAATCACAAAAAAATAAAAATATCTGGCAGAATTTTAAAACATTCAGTAGATATGAACAAATGTGCCTTGTGAATACATACAACAATAATAAAGTTCAAAAAGAAAAAAATCAGAAGATTAAGAATTTCTCTTTGAAGCATCTGAAGAAGGAGCAAGTTTAGGAGAAGACCAAATATTCTCTTAGGATCCTCTGCTTCTTTTTGAGTCAACTTCATGTCTTCAGCACCAAGAATCTTGACTGAAGCAGCTCTATGCACTACATCCTCTAGGTGAAGACTCATATAAGAATCAACATTAAATAGATTTTTCTTTTCATACCTTTCTATCTCTTTCTTCCTGTAGGAAGACATGGTTGAGTATTGAGAAATATCTTCTCCTTCTTCCCTGGCTTTTCTGATCTGAGAGAGTGCTATAATTTCCTTGAATTCGACTATTCTAGAAATAGGGTCCATTTCTGGATCACATACTAGAGACATTGGCCTTTCTGGACTTGCTTTATCTTGCTGATTTCTTTCAGATGTCTTCTATTGACTGCTTTGCTTTTGATACTGTTGTTATTTGCTGCTATGGGAGTTGTGCTGCTGTCTACTATTGCTATAAGATGGTTTGGAATGACGAGAAGATGTAGACTTTTGAATTTGAGATACATTTCCTGCTGACCCTACTATAGGAGGAGGAGGAGGACCTCTCCTGAATATGGAGGTGGAGAGTATCTCCTACTCTTCTTACTTTCTTTCATCTCATTCTTTGAATATCTCATCCACTGTATTGGGTCTGACGTTCCTTCACTTGACCCATGACGCTTTGTTACTTATTTAAGAAATTAAGTAGAGCCCTCTCCAACAGTCCGGGCTTTTGGTGCAGTTGGGTATGCGCTTGATCCTTCAATTGGTTTCAGAGGGAGGTCATGGGTTCAAGACCGGGGGGGGGGGCGCTATTAAATCCCGAATTTTTCCCTTCTACCTATGTGGGTCCGGCGGGTCAGATAAACCGTAGACATGTGGTAACCCCACCTTTGAGCCATGTGGGCCATATAGTAACCCCTCCTCTGAGCCGACAGGTTGTGCTCGACGCCGGGGGGGGATTGTTGGGTCCGGCGTTCCTTCACTTGACCCGTGGCGCTTTGCTACTTATTTAAGAAATTAAGTAGCACCCTCTCCAATAGTCCGGGCTTTTGGTGCAGTTGGGTATGCGCTTGATCCTTCACACTAGGCATGTCTGGAGTGAGAGGAATGTTGTGTAGAATATTGTAGGGGGTGTCAGTTGTAGGAGAGGGTTTTGGAGCAGCCTTGGGTGGAAACTTCTTCTTGAATTTTCTCTTCTTAGAGATAGAATCTTCTGAGTCATCTGATTCTTCATCATCATAATCTGATTTATTGGCCAGATTATCATAAAGAGCATTAATCTGTTTAAGCATTTCATAAGAAAATATTGGATGAGCCTTTGGCTGTATGTCTATGCTTCCTTTTTCATCCTGAGGCTGTGCTTGAAATTCTGGCTCTGTAATATCTGTGTCCTTGTCTTGAAACAAAAGATCATCAAAATTGGGCATGGGGGATTTCTCCCAGCTAAAAGTTGGAGGAGAGAAATCCTTTGGCTCTGAGTTTTCGGTTTCTATAATATTCTCACAAACTGAAAAACTTGTCCTTAGTTATTCCAAAACTATAGGACTTATAGGTGTTGTGTAGCAGACTATAGCTTTAGAAAAATCATAAACTGTATAAACAACTGGTATATTTCTGCTATAAATTATATCAAACAAATGAAGCGAAGAATAAATGCCAACTGTGGGATTAATGATGAAATCACCAACAGTGACCATTTCTATATCAACTAATTCTTCTGCTAAACAAAACATATCTGAGTCATCATCAAGAATTTCAATAATTTCTGGAATTTCTGCTGTTGCTGTTGCTACTACTGCTGGAATTGTTGGAGGAGCTTCTTCATTGGACATCTCCCCATGCCTGGTTTCAGAGTGTCCTGAACCCAGGCCCCCAGAAGAATGAGGGATAGTGGAGGAAGCCAACTGAGCAGAAAGAAGAGAAATAAAAGCAGTAAGTGGGGAAATAGCCTCAACAATCAACTTCTTAAGAGGGATTAATTAATTGGATAAGATCAATGGAAATGTCAGAGAAATTTAGGTATAGTGGCTCCGGAGTAGAAGCGGTATATGTGGATTGATGACCATAGTTTGGACAGATGGAGAGTGCTTGAGGTAGGTCAGATTGTTGGAAGTTTAGGAATGTTGGTGGAAGATTTGATGTAGGGATGGTATCAGGAAGTTCATCTTGAGGAGGTGAATGATGTGGGGGATGGAGATGAGAATAGATTAAATGTAGGGGATGACAGAGGTTTATCTAGAAAACTAGAGGTGGATGGAATATCAGCAAAATGTGATGGTGTGGGTGATTGAAGAGGTGATGGTGTATCCTATGGAATATTGATTGGTGAGTGTGGTGGAGATGGTGAAACAGGAGGGATAGAGGTATAAGGTGTGTCAGTAATGATCATGGATGGTTGTTGAAGCGGAGGAGATGGTATATGATCAGGAGAGGGAGGAGCGTGAGATTATTCAAGGGTTTGGAGAGTGGCTGTTTCAGATGTGGTGTCCTCTAGAGCTAACTTGGAAGAGGAAGCCCTGGAGGGCTTTGGGATAACCCTCTCCCATCTGCCAAAAAGGGCAGAAGTAAGCCTCTTAGAGGCATTTATAAAAATGGTGTAAGAGACAAACTATAACATCCCATTTCCAGCTAGACTCCTAGGAGTGGTTTTGTCATGATTAGGTCATGACAAAACCCAAAGAAGCCCAAGAAGATCAAGTGAGCTTAGGCATGAAGGTGGAGATCACCATGGTCTGCAAATAGTAGAATTCTAAACACTAGTTTTGGATGACCATAGAGATTCACCATGACCCCATGACCCCACCACAACATCCCTAAACCATTGGAAGGTCCATTAGAGCCCTAAGGGTCCATTGGAATAACCCCAGGGTGGCCCAGTTGATCTAGGATCATCTTAGCCTAAAATGAGTAAGGTGCCCTAACTAAGGGAAATATGCCCCTAATGTGACCAACCAACCCTACCTAGGTCTTCCCAGAACTAGGGTGAAGTCAATGGGTCACCAAAGACCCATTGGAGTCATCTTTAAAGGCTGAGTTGACCCAAGTCAACCCTAACCCTAAAGTGGTCAAAGTGCCCTACCTAAGGGGCAAGTGACAACCAAGGTGCAATGTTAACCGTACCCAAGCTTTTCTAGACTTTAGGGGAGGCCAATGGGTCACCAAGGACCCATTGGGGTCAACCCAAATTGTCAAATAGTGCTCAGGATCGACGAAAGATCGTCCTTCCTATGGAGAGAGAGAGGGTCAAAATACACTAGGGTTCGATCTGGTATAACATAAAAAGGGATCGGGGAATGGGTAATAACCAATAATAGTAGTGCCTTGCGAAAGGAAACGGTGGGCTTCAGCTACCATCATAGTTCCTAGTGCCCTTTGAGAGGCCTTCACGGGGTATGCCGAGGGCAGTCCTGGGCTAACCTAAACTGTAGGAATAATAAACTTTAAGAGCAACTAATATAACTAGGGGTTCACTTTCACACACCCCGATGTCTCGGGAAGATAAGGTGACTAGGATTTCCGGGGAGCTTTTGCTCGATTGTTGGTTGTGACGGACAGGATAGGCAGGGGAGCTTTGGATCGTTGTTATTTATGACGGACGGGATGGTCCGGGGAGCTTTGGCTCGGTGGATAATACATTAATATTGCATGTGAATAAGATATAATGTGGTGGGTCTTCGGTATTGGAGAGTCATTGCACCGACACTAGTACGTTGACTCGGCGGGTGTGGTTTTACACTTAGCCAAATTAAGTCTGGTGGATCAGCTAGGAAAGAGTACGCAGGAGCTCCTCTTAGTGCACCAGCGTTGAGGCGTACCATAAGTATGACTGGTTGTGTTGATACCTGTTTAGAGGTGGGTAAGGCCCAACCCATCGTTTCCTTTTTATACTACGGAGGTATCCTGAGAGGTTAGGCACTAGAAAGGGGGAGCTAAAGGTCTGTGTGCATAGAGTCGGGTGGGTGTGTTGCTTTTGCGTTACTTACATCATAGCATACTTGATGACATAACATAATCATTGCATATAAACCTTGACACCTATTGTATAAATTAGTATGCGACTTTTTATACAATAGGCCCTACATAACGAACCCTTAGTTTATAGGCTTGAGTGAACATGCTTATAAGTTATGGTTATTTTCCTATGATAAATATTACTTGCTTGTAAACCGACCCCCAATCGTATAAATTGGTATGGGACTTTTTATACGATGGGAGCCTTGTAGAAGATCCCATAGCTTATAAGTCTGTATGGGCATTCTTATAAGTTAAGGTTACATGTTTCATATTGTCTTCGTATACTTATGCTTACTCTACATGCTTTTGTTACTACTACATGTTTACATAGAACTGCTTGATTAGTTTCTCCGCCACCTGCTATCTTTATTATTCTCCACCTTCATTACCTTTACTCTCCTTCTTCCCGCTCGGTGCCTAGGAGCCATGGAGGAGGGGTGGAGGATGATAGGACTTAGTCTTTTAGACTAACAGTTTTCAGACCAAATCATTTTAGGGGTTCGTGAAGCTGAACTTGGTGATGCAGCCCCGGAGGACGGCATGCTTGGAGATGGGACAGTCTAATACCGTAGTTCAGATTACTGGGACAGTGAGTCCCGTTCGCTAGTTGTAGTTATATATTTTCTTCCGCAATGAGTGACTTGTAGTAAAGACTCTGGTGTATCGGGCATGAGCCCTAATTCTAGTACTTCTTATATTGTTATTGTGGACTCTCCCTTCATGGAGATTTATTTTATATGCATGTGATTCTGGTGGACTAGTTTTGAGTTCATTCTTACTTTTATACTTTATTCTACACTTTTGCGATCGATATGGCCAGTAGAATTGGCATTTTGTAGTGACGACATTCCCAGGCATGTTGGTGTCACCGCAAAGCGACGGTTCTTGCCCTAAGACCTCAGTGGTTTAAAAAAATTTGGGTCTTACAAGTGGTATCAGAGCGAAACCTCGATCGAAAAAGTAGATGTCCACTAACCCTAGGTCACCCTCGCGCGTGCTTAGTTTGAGGACAAACAAGTAGCAGAAGAAGTGGTGTGCCCATAAGGGTAATCACATGTAAAAGTCCACTTCTTCATTAATTGGAATTCCTCTTTGTAGCCTATGACAAACCCTGCCCCAGCAGGGAGCACCTCCGACTCAAAGATCTCATTTTATAGTTCTCTAGCCAATGAGTTAGACTCAACCCACTAAGACTCATGACTAACCATAACAACTTATTGTATTCCCTAGTTAGAAATAAAACTTCGGTATGAACTTGGTAATGATAAGGAGATACCCAAAGAGAATAAAGAAGGAGTTTTACACGAGAATGGCAACCTAAGACATAAACTCAGGTTACCCTACGGTCCATTACTCAAACTGGTAGGACTGGTTTAAGGAGAATTGAGACCAATAACAATTAGTAGAATGGTAGAAGACACATAGTCTCAACCCTTGTACAAATAACAAGATTGCCTGGAGACAACCACCACGACAAACACCGAGGGTCGGATAGGAATTCAAGTTCGGAAGTGACCTATTTGGGATTTGGAACATGTTGACCCGGATAAGGTTATTGTAAATGTGACTCGGAGGGTTTAGAGTATGGAGCATATCAACAGGTTTTAGGTTGGAACCCCAAGTCGAAGATTGATGCCCTAGGGATTGTGCACCCAGCTGGGACGGATATAGCATGGTAATATCAAAGATACTTAGCCCAAGGTAGGTAGGGGCTCATCATTTGTTTATTTGGGGCTTACCTTTTGTTTATGGGGGACTTGTCCTTTGTTTATTGGGTGAATTAGTATTTACTTGGGTTTCCTTAAACCTAATTTAGAGAATGAGGCATAACAAACATAGTGAGATTGAAGTCGATATAATTCGACGTTATTTGGGCGAAGATAAGAATTTGTAGAAACATGTTTGGAATGATGACCTGTAGCAATACCAATATAATGACTTAGTGATAAGAAGAGGATTAAAAATGATCACGAAAAATTAGATGATGGGTAACAAGATTCAGGATATCTGAGAAGGAAAAAATTTAATTGCTATGATGTATCACTGGAAGTATGGTGTATCTCAGAACATGTATCTCCTCGGAGTGAAGAAAGAGGCACTATTATCATACACTGCCCGAGTTAGAGTGGAAGTTCGAGGGTATTATTAGGGATTTTCATACACAGGATTCCTCATCCCCACTCCGGGCACAATTATAAAGGGAACATTGAGGATAGACTGGCCGCGGTAGCTGGGGTCACCCCGACCCAGAACAAAACTCCTGTGGGTGTTTCATGAAGTTTGGGAGTAGAAGTCCGTTATCATGGTATGCTTAAGTTGATCGTGTGGAATCAGGATGGATAGTGTACGTCCAAGGAGAAAAGGTCAGTCCAGGCTTATCCGGACTCTCGGACGACATTACAACACAGCTCTCCACCCTCATACGAAAGTACAGGATTCCACTGTCATGTATCTAGGGCGAGGATCCAAAGGTACTCAACTCAGAATTTATGAAGAACCCATATACCTGGGCGTGACTAATTCAAGATAGGATGTTGGAGGCCCAGGACAGACCGACCAAATATTACAATGTGCAATAATGCTAAGTAGAGTCTCAAGATGGAGACCATAATTCCTGAAGATATATCTGGTGCATGAAGTCTGGCGGGGACGCGGACAAAAGAAGCTTATTCCATGTAATATGGGGTGTTACAGGATCCGGGAGCGGATCAGCCCTTTGGCTTACAGGCTGGAGCTACCAGCGGAGTTAGCGGGTTTGCAAGACGTCTTCCACGTCTCCTTTATTAGGAAGGCTCTAGTATGGCCGGAACAGTAGGTTCTTGGTATAGATGTCTCGGCAAATTTTGATCAATCAGTAACAAGATGAGCCGGTCAGGATAGATGACACAGCAGTGCGGGTCTTGCGCCGGATGAAGGTCCCACTGGTTAAGGTCCTGTAGAAGAACCATGGGCAGGAAGAGCATACCTAGGAGCCACCAGATCTAATGAAACAGAGGTACCCGGATCCCTCTGGGTAAAGTATACATTCAACCTCCTATGGGATGTTACAAGTATTTAGCCTCAGTAGAAACCCTACAGGCCTAACTTGAATTTCGAGGACGAAATTTTTATATTGGTTTATTGGGATTTGTAATATCCCAGTTCCAGCTAGACCCCAAGGAGTGGTTTTATCATGAATAGGTCATGACAAAACACTAAGAAGCCCAAGAAGACCAAGTGAGCTTAGGCATGAAGGTGAAGATCACCATGGTCTGTAAATAGTAGAATTCTAAACACAAGTTTAGGATGACAAAAGGGCTTCACCATGACCCCATGACCCCACCACAACATCCCTACACCATTGGAAGGTCCATTAGAGCCCCAAGGGTCCATTAGAATCAACCCAGGGTGGCTAAGTTGACCAAGGATCATCTTAGGCCTAAAATGGGCAAGGTGCCCTAACTAAGGAAAATGTACCCCTAATGTGCCCAACCAACACTACCTAGGTCTTCCCAGACCTAGGGTGAAGTCAATGGGTCACCAAAGACCCATTGGGGTCAACTTTAGAGGATGAGTTGACCCAAGTCAGCCCTAGCCCTAAAGTGGTCAAAGTTCCCTAACTAAGGGGCAAGTGACCACCAAGGTGCCATGTCAACCCTACCCAAGCCTTTCTTGACTTTAGGGGAGGCCAATAGGTCACCAAGGACCTATGTAGGTCAACCCAAATGGTCAATTTGACCAAGGTCTACTCAATCCTTAAAATAGTTCAAATTAGCCCAAATGGGCTAACCCAAGCTCAAACACATTTCCCCCACTTGGTCTAACCTCATTATTTTATTCATATGGGTTAGTGGGCAGCCAGTAGGCTGAAGGAGAGATCAAAATTCGGCCATGGTGAGTAGGAGAGTGAAAGCTCCATTTTTCCATTTAATAGAGGAGAGAGAAAGTGAGAAAAGGAGGCCATTCATGGCCAAGGGAGACCAAGGGCCTCTCCAATTGATTCCAATGGCTGAATAAATTCACCCTCATCGGTTTTGAGGAGTTGAATAGCCATGGCCGGCCACCCTAGGTGGCTGAAATTAATTTCTCCCATATAGAAGAGAGAGACAGAGGAGAGAGAAGTCCATTAATGGCCATAGGAGATCAAGAGCCCCTCTCCTCACCTCAATTTGCTGGATTCATCTTCCCTGGATAATTAAGAGGAGATCAATAGACATTATCATCCCTAAATGTCCGAGTTCAGTGAACCCATGGGTGGCCGAAATTTTCACCTTCATGGCCAATAATGGCCATTTGTGCTACACCCTTCCTCTCCCCCATTTAGCCCTCTTAAAAGAATCCCTGGACTCAGAAGAGGAGTTTCCACAATCCCAATGAATGAGCCGAGTCAGTTGGTAGTGTAGTTGCAAAGCACGGAAAGCTCCACCACCGGCCATGGCGCACCACCATTAAACCCGTAGGCAAGCATGGTTAAAGGTCCTCCTCTACTCCTCTCTTCGTGGGCTAGATCTTTAAATCTTTTAGGAGAGAAATCGAGCTCGATTGAGCTGGATTGGGTGAGAGAAATTTCATGGATTTTACACCTTCTGAGTTCGATGGAAACCGCCACTCTGGCGGCCGTGTCGCCGCCCGGTGATAACCCCCACCTCAATGAAGGTGGTGGCGGTGGTGGCCGGCCAGGGAGGTGGCCGGGTGGCCGGGTGGCCGGGAAACGGGCTTGGAATAAGCTCCAGGTTTTGCCAATCATGGCCCTTGGTTGGAGGAAGAAGATGACAAGGAGCCATTGGATATGCTTTAAGATTCGTGGTGGATCTGGATTTATTTAATTTCTGTTTATCAATTTTTGCCTGTTTACTAGGTTGTTTTAAATTAAATATTAAAAATACCTAGGGTACATTACAGAAAAGGTGAACAAAATGACAATTGTAGCCCTTGAAGTCTACTTTAATTGAAATTTCATTTCAACAAATTTGGGTAAGTGGTTAGAACACAACACTCATTTTGGTGTGGTCTATACCTAGGATAGATCAAACATTGTTTTGAGTGCCCATATCAATCCAGCAATCCAAATTACTTGAAATATTGCTGAGAGGTTATTGGGGTAAATATAGGTCACCTTATAAATTTTCATCCCATTTGGAGATTATTTAGTTTGGAAATAAGCAAACCCTAAGTTGGACCAAAAAGGTGTATTTGGGTCAAAGTGTCCCTTGTGGGTTTAAGTGGCCAAATCACCTCAACATAGTTTGAAAATTGTGCCACAGATTTTTTACGTCAATAAGCTCCCTCACATGGATTATGGGGTGGATTAGGGTGGATTTGCCCTAGGACCCAAGTTCAAACCTTAAGGTTGAACTTTGGGGGTTTGAGAATGGTATGGGGTCAAATGCCCTTGTATGGACTAAATTTGGTTGAGAGAACACTAGGGTAGCTAAGTTCCTCTTGTAAACATTTTAGTGGATTTGGAGATGGATAAACCCCTCAAAACCCTAACCCTAGTTTAGGACACAACCCTTATACATGTAAGACATGCCACCGAAACTTAATGAAAAGTCATGAAACTTGGGTAGTATAGTCATAGGGTTAATTATAGCCTCTGGTGATTTTATTGGTAATTTTGGAACAATACACTTAGTACCTCCTTTATAATACATGAAATTTCCCTTGATAGACTTTTGTTTATTATGATCACACTGTTTAATAGGAAGTTATGAAAATTGGGCAGAGGGTATTTTAGGTCAATACACTCATACTTGAATTTTATAATAATTTTTAGATGAATATTTTCAGTACTTTCTTAACAACCTTTCAAAAATGCAATTATATTCAAAATTAGATTCAGAGCTCAATGATTGATTGAAAATTGTAAAACTCATGAAAAGTGTACTTAGGTCAATATGCACATGAGGAAATTTTATTATAACTTTTGGATGAATATTTTCAGTAGTTGTTTCCTTAAATTAAGAAAGAGGATTATTATTCTAAATTAAAATTAGAGCTCATTATTCACTGAGAAGTTTGGAAATTTGGTCAGGAGTGTTTTTAGGGCATATTAGTCATGCCTTATTTTTCTTATAATTTTTTCAAGCTTAATTACAATCCTTACTTTTTTAGCTGTTAACTAAGTGATTATATTTAAAATTATAGATCAAAGGCTTAAACCTGGCAAAAAATTTGGGAGACTTGAATTTACTGTTAATTAGCTTCCTAATATTTATCATAATTTTTTGGAGCATTTTTCATGACTGTAAGGGCCACTTCATATTCAAACTCGGGTGTTTGGATTTTTAGGAGAAATAAATAGAATGTCAGATAAGTTAGAAAAATTCCAATTTTCTGGTTTTAGTCTATAAATGTTATGATAGGCCTCCATTAATTATCTTAGGGTGTTTGGATGAGGATTTAGTGTACCTCCTTTCATGCACGTCATATAGCATAAGATGGTCTGCATTTGGTAAAACTGCGGAAATAGTGTTAACATGGGGAATGGTTCTAGGGAGATGGAGTTGTGGTTTACTGATTTTAGTAAAGTGGATTGGAGTATACCATTGGAAGCTGGGATGAGTAGAATGTTTTGTTGACTAGGATCAGATAGTGCTCAGGATCAACGTAAGATTGTCCTTCCTATGGAGATAGAGAGGGGGTCAAAATACAATAGGGTTAGATCCGGTATATACTAAAAAGGGATCGGGGAATGGGTAATAACCAATAATAGTTAGTGCCTTGTGAAAGGTAATGGTTGGCTTCAGTTACCATCATAGTTCCTAGTGCCCTTTGAGAGCCCTTCACCAGGTATGCCGGTGGCAGTCCTGGGCTAACCTAAACCATAGGAATAACAAACTTCAAGAGAAACTAGTATAACTAGGGGTTCACTTTCACACACCTCGGTGTCTCGGGAAGATGGGGTGAATAGGATGTCCGGGGAGTTTGGCTCGGTTGTTGGTTGTGACGGACAGGATAGTATGGGTAGCTTTGGATCGGATGTTGTTTGTGACAGACGGGATGGTCTGGGGAGCTTTATCTCGGTGGATAATACATTAATATTGCATGTGCATAAGATATAAGGTGGTGGGTCTTCGGTATTAGAGAGTCGTCAAACCGACACCAGTACGTTAACTCGGCGGGTGTGGTTTTACACTTAGCCAAATTAAGTACGGTGGACCAGGAGGCAAAGAGTACACAGGAGCTCCTCTTAGTGCACCAGTGTTGAGGCATACGGTAGGTATGACTGGTAGTGCTGATATCAGTTTAGAGGTGGGCAAGGCCCAACCCACCACTTTCATTTGCCACTACGGAGGTATCCTGGGAGGTTAAGCTCCAGAAAGGGGGAACTAACGGTCTGTATACACAGAGTCGGGTGGGTGTGTTGCATTTGCATTACTCACATCATAGCAAACTTGAATGACATAGCATAATCATTGCATATAACCCTTGACACCTATTGTATAAATTGGTATTGGACTTTTTATACAATAGGCTCTGCAAAACGACCCCTTAGTTTATAGTCTTGTGTGAGCATGCTTATAAGTTATGGTTATATACCTATGATAAATATTGCTTGCTTGTAAACTGACACCCCATTGTATAAATTGGTATGGAACTTTTTATATGATGGGAGCCTTGCATAAGATCCCTTATCTTATAAGTATGTATGAGCATTCTTATAAGTTCAGGTTACATGTTTCATATTTTGCGTTCGTATACTTATGCTTACTCTATATGCTTTTGTTACTACTACATGTTTACATAGAACTACTAGATTAGTTCCACCACCACCTGCTACCTTTGTTATTCTCTACCTTCATTACCTTTCCTCTCCTTCTCCCCGCTCGGTGCCTAGGAGCCATGGAGGAGGGGTGGGGGACGATAGGACTTATTCCTTTAGATTAACGGTTTTCAGACAAAATCATTTTAGGGATCGTGAAGTCGAACTTGGAGATGCAGCCCCGGAGGACGACACGGTTGGAGACGGTAAGTCTAGTACTGAAGTTCAGACAGCTGGGACAGTGATTCCAGTTCACTAGTAGTTGTTATAGATTTTCTTCCGCGATGAGTGACTTGTAGTGAGGACTCTAGCGTATCGAGCATGAGCCCTAATTCTAGTACTTCTTATATTGTTGTCGTGGACTCTCCCTTCGTGGAGATTTATTTTATATGGATGTGATTCTAGTGGACTAGTTTTGAGTTCATTCTTACTCTTATACTTTATTCTACACTTCTGCGATCTATATGGCCGACAAAATTGGCATTTTGTAGTGACGACCTTCCCAGGCGTGTTGGTGTCACCGCAAAGAGGCGATTCTATGCCTAAGACCCCTGTGGTTTAAAAAAAAGGGTCTTACACCAACAATTCTTAAACCTTTGTCTGGAGGAAAATTCCCAGAATACTTCAAAAACTTACATCCTTCTTACTGATTTTCTTTTTGATTAAATCAAATATAATGCTACCCCAGTCCACTGATTTCTTATTTACCAAGGCACTCATCAAATTAAACTGATGCCTGGTAATATGGTCATGGGCAGAGTGCTTGCCCAAGATGACCTTTCCGACCACATCTGTTAGAAACTTGTATTCAACAAACAAGTTCTTCTTCGACAATTTATTAGGGTTTCCCTGGGAGTGACCCATTACCACTAGCATATCGTAAAACTCATTGCTAGTTAACTCAAAATCATCTTACCCATTCACAAAACCAAAAATCTCTGTTAAAGTATTAAGGGTAAGAAGAACCTAATGACCCGAAATCAATCCAGTAATGGTGGTTTTTCTGGAGAAGTTGTCGTGAAAACCCATTCCTTAAACTCTATTACTAGTAGTTTTAACTGTGTCGTCATGAAGAACTGCAGATTCGAACCTTAAAAAAGTTTCAGAATATCTTGGAATATTCGATCCGCTTGCGTCAAACTTCATCACTGCAAGGTTTGCTGGAGAGACTACCATGTCTCTGCAAAAAAATGAGAGAGATCAAGTTCAAGAGAACTGGAAAGCACGGGATGGAGTTTGATGAAAGCCTAATTATAGGTTTTCAGAAGATGAAGCGGAGAACTCTGTCCTACGAAAAAGAAAAGCTTCGAACACAGGTTGACGAAAAGAATTCCATGAAGAAATAATATCGTCGATCTCAGTTTGAAGAGGGGGAAAATAGTTCATCGTTCTTAGGTTGACGAAATATTTTACGAAGCAAGATCGTCGATCTCTATTCGACGAAAATGACTTCACAAAGAGTTTTCGTTGATCTCTGGTATATGAAAAATCTCAAGAAGTGTTCACAGATCGTAGATCTCTATTCGACGAAAGGTGACCAATTCTTCGACCTTGGACAAATATCAAATTAAGCCTTCTCCAGTAATCATACCTAAATGATTTAAGAAGAATACATATTTCTATTGATCCAATAGTTTGGTGAAGATGTCTGGTCTTTGTAAATCACTAGAGATAAAGACAAGATTAATTTTATTTTTGTCCATACAATCTCAAATGAAATGATGTCTAACCTCAATATGCTTGTTCCTACTATGCAGTACTGGATTTTGTGCAATATAAATAGCACTGGTATTATCACAAAATATAGTTGAATTATTTAAGTTGAGACAATAATCTAGGAGCTTATTTTGAATCCACAATATCTGTGAACAACAACTACCAGCTGCCAAATACTCAGCTTCAGCAGTTGATGTTGACATAGATGTTTATATTTTGCAAAACCATGACACAAGCCTATCACCAAGGAACTGGCATGTTCCTGATGTGCATTTAATGTCAACTCTACATCCAGCATAGTCAGAATCTGAGAATCCAATTAAGTCAAATTCTCACTCTGTTAGATACTAAAGTCCTAGATTTGGACAACTCTTTATATATCTCAAAATTCTTTTTAATAAAATTAGGTGAGATTCTTTGGGATTTACTTGGAACCTAGCACAAATACAGATAGCAAATATTATATCTGGCCTACTAGTTGTGAGATACAACAAGGACCCAACAATAGCCCTATATGTTTTCTGATCAACTGGCTTATTATGTTCATCAGAATCAATCACAACATTAGAAGCCATGGGTGTTTTTATAGCTGAGGCATCAGACATCCCAAATCTCTTAATTACCTCCTTATCATATTTTGATTGGGAGATGAAAATGCCATCAAGGGATTGCTTCACTTGAAGACCAAGAAAGTAGGAAAGCTCACCCATTCTACTCATTTCAAACTTAGAATGCATCAGGTCAGAAAACCTTTTGTATAGTTTGGAATCAGTAGAGCCAAATATGATGTCATTTATATATTTTTGTACTAGCAAAATTTTATTTTTATGATGCCTAATAAAAAAATTCCTATCTACAATGCCCCTAATGAACTTATGCTCTAAAAGAAAGCTAGCTAAGGTCTTATACAAAGCTCTTGGAGCTTGATTTAAACCATAGAGATCTTTATGCAACTTAAAAACAAAAGAGGGATGAGTTGACGAGATAAAACCTGGTGGTTGCTCCACAGAGGCTTCCTCTTTGAGTTCACCATTAAGGAATGAACTTTTGACATCCATTTGGTAGACTTTGAATTTCTTGTATGTTGTATATGCAAGAAATATTCTGATAGCCTCCAGCCTTGCAACAGGGGCAAAGGTCTGGTCATAATAAATTCCTTCCTCCTGTGAATAGCCTTGAGCTACCAATCTTGCTTTGTTCCTTATAATTGATCCTTGAGCATCCAACTTATTCCTGAAAACCCATTTAGTTTGAATGACTGGATAGTCTTTGGGTCTTGGAACTAAATCCCAAACTCTGCATCTCTTAAATTGATTGAGCTCCTCTTGCATTGAAATAATCTAGTGGGGATCTTGCTTTACATCTTTTATGGATTGAGGTTCAATCTGAGATATGAAGCAAGCATGCATCAAATCTTGGTTGAGTTGATGCCTTGTTTGCACACCAACTGATATGTCTCCAATCACTTGAGCTATGGGATGATCTCTAAGTGTGACAAGAACAGTAGGAGGAGTTGGTTCATCAACAGCTTGGGGAATTAATTCCTCTTGTGGAATTATGTTAGCTGTTGTAGGTCCAACTGTTCCAACAATTTCTTCTTCACTCTCTTCATCAACTTATGAAGAAGGATGCAATGTAACCTCTTCGGTGAGGTTTAAGTCATCCAATTTCTCATATAGAAGGGGTACCTGCAATGTATCTCTGGTAGAAGAATCCTTCTCCTTGTAACACATATTAGCATCATCAAAAGTTATATGTACAGACACTTCCATTTTTAAGGTTGATTTGTTAAATACCCTATAAGCCTTGCTGACTTTGGAATATCAAAGAAAAATTCCCTCTGCATCTTTGACTTCAAACTTTCTAAGATATTTCTTGTTATTATTGTGAATATAATATCTACAACCAAATACTTTAAAATAATCTATTTTAGGTTTCTTCACTTTAAGCAATTCATAGGGAGTCTTACCCTTAAGTTTATGTATTAAACTTCTATGAATGATTTGATTTAAATATCCTAAACACCTAGAGGGGGGGGGGTGAATAGGTTCAAATCCAATTTTAACTTAGGCAATTAAATGTTAATCTCAACATAGCTAATTAAGCTACAAATATCACAACACAGGATAAAACAAGCACAGAAAACACAGCACAGCACACAATATTTTATAGTGGTTCCCCAATTTGTGGGTACGTCTACTCTCCCCCTTCACCTATCCAGCTGAGAGCTGGATTTGGCCAAACTTCCTTCCACTAACTCAGATCATCAGATCTTACAACTCAAAACCCAACTGGTTCCTACAACTCAGACTTCTTCAAGTACTACAACTCAGATTCTTTCCAAGAATCCTACCTCAGGAAAACAGCCCTACCTCAGCCCATATCACAAGGCCTACAAATCATATCACAAAGATCCTACCTCAGGCACTCAGCCCTACCTCAACCTTTATAAATTTAGGCTTACAACTTAGTGAGATAACTCTCCTATACTCAGATCTATAAAAGATCTTACAGAAAAATTGATTATTAAAATGACAAATCCTTCACCCAGGTAGAGAGAGAAGGGGTGAAGTCTTCTTGATCAGATCTTGATTGATCTGACTTCTTAAGATCGAACCTGTCTTAGCTTCTTAAAAGCTTCTTAAATCTGAACAAAGTAAGGTTGATCTTCTTATGAAGTGGGAGATGATCCTCAATCAGGCTTTCTTCTTCTATTCAGAATTAGATTTGAATTCTTCTTGCACACTTGTTCAAGATTTTCCTTCTCTTGATGACTTGTAGATTTCAACTTGTTAGAAAAGAGTCAAGTCCTTTATTGATCGATCTCTGTCTTTTTACGATAGAACAAGTCTTTATATAGATCTCATCTGAGGTTACTGGTTGATCTGGTTCATAACTGCCTTTTTACAGCTCTAACAGATGTGCCAGCTTTGTTAGTTATGATAGCTGTCCAGTCTTCAGTCTTGACACCTGATACTTCATTGTACTCTATCTCAGCAGAAAAGCATCGAGATAATACTTCATATGTGTCAACACATATAGACCATGTGTCGACACATTTCTGTATGATGTCGACACAGCTCACACAATGTCGACACATCCCTTCTTTATCTTCTCGACACAGCTTCTGTAGAATGTGTCGACACAAGTCCTGTATGTTGACACAATGGCTTCTAGTCTC
Source organism: Platanthera zijinensis (assembly GCA_039513925.1). NCBI lineage: Eukaryota > Viridiplantae > Streptophyta > Magnoliopsida > Asparagales > Orchidaceae > Platanthera > Platanthera zijinensis. The sequence continues at coordinate 38,733,668 of CM077091.1, read as the reverse complement.
GACATAGTTATAGAAATCTTGTGTGTGTCGACACAATTGCTGCCGATAGAATTTCTGTGTATCGACACAAGTCCTGTGTGTCGATACAATCTAGCTTCTGGTGTCGACACATTTCCTTCACAAGTGTCGACACTTGTACTTAGAATATTTTTTTGCATTTTTAACTGCCCATTGAAACTCAACATCCCATCAAATACACTTTGATTTATATCATTGAGTTAAGCGAGGTTTCTTCCAAATCAAGTACACAATTTCCAATATACCCAACAATCTGCCTCTATTTGGAGAAGTCATAACCCTTAGTCATTGATATACACCACTTATAAAAAAATAATGATTATAAAGTATAAAATCATTACTCAGACAGGGTAACTCATAAGCAGAAATAGCATGTAATATCATCACAAAATATGATAAAATATAGGAAACAAGAATCAGTTTTGAATTACAAGGATTTTAAAACAAAAAAGAATTACATAGTTCTAAACCTAGTCAATCTATCCCTAGGATTGATCAGGCTCCTTGATGACAATTCCTTTTCTAGACTGAATCCTAGCTTGTACATTAGCTCCTGTATCATCATCTAGCTTCTTTCCTTTAAGATAATTCTTCTTGAGCTCTTCAGCCTTGATCTTTTGCCTTTCAAGGTAGTGAAAAGGCTTTGGGAAATACTTGCTAGGCTCCACAGAGTTAGCAGGTAACTTCCAAGCTCTAAGGTCTCTTCTGAACTGGTGTATGGCCTCTCGCCGCTGCTGATATTTGCTCCATTCCTGTTCAGAATACCACTTGCCTCTATCATGCATATTCTCTTTAGCAGCATGCCAAGCAGTCAGAATAATATTCCTAGAGGTTGGACTCCATTGTTCAAAATCAGGCTTTAATTCTGCCTGATCTCTGAACCTTTTCTTAGATAGCTGAGCTTCTTTCTGAGCATCCCTTGCTCTTTATGCTTCTTTTTCTCTTTGTAATGCAGCTGCAGACATTTCAACTTTTTCAAGAATAACATTATATGCCTCCTGTGGAGTGCTATACATTTGGTGTACTGCCTGTTGGATTTCTTCAAAATCAGGAGGGGGATAAATGACTTGGGATACTTCCTGCTGAACCCCTTCAATGTAAGCAGGTTGAATTCAAGATTCAGAAGTGTTGTAATCATCACAAAGGGGTGGATAACCAAGAGTTGATCTGATGCTATTGGATATCCATTTAGCATGTTCTGAGCTTGCTTTAACTATTACTCTCTCCCCCTTTATGACTTCTCATTCCACATGGTCTCTCAGATCATCCTTTTGAAACCTTACCTGATCATCCAGATAATTTATTCCTTATCTGTAGTAGGTCCTGAACTTCTTCAATTGATCAGAGATACCTTTTTGAGATGCCTGGATTGCTGTTTGGACAACTGCTAAATCTTCTTTGATTTGTTTGTCAAAATCAGACTTTACTATAACCAATTGTTCCTTGAGAGCAGTTGCCCTACTCCCGAGATCTGTTAGAATAGTATTATGTGAGTCTTGGAGATTGTCATTCATTCTGAATTGATTTTCAAGGACATAACCTTGTTTGACTGCAATGTGTTCTATTTCAGTCTTGACCTCCAAATGTTGCTTGGCCAAGTTGAGTACAACATTACCTCCCTTTTGGAAGAAATCTGTCATTTCCTTCTTGTGCAAATTTACTTCAAACCTTATGGATTTGATATCTTGGGCCAATTTGAACTGCAGATCCTTAATGTTTTCATCCACATATTTCTTAAGAGCTCTTCTTTGCTCATCCAATTTCATTTGTCATTGCACTAAAAGTGAACTGAAATCAACTATAGGAGCAGGTATTGATGGGGCAGATTTCAAGTCCTTCATATAGCCTGAGCTACTCTTCTTGAGCTCCATCAGTTTTCTTTTATTTTCCCTTGAGGCTTCTTCTTCATCAAAGGACTCAGATGAATTGGCTATGTTCACTGGTTCTTTTTGACTTGGGTCAAGGATTGGCTGCTCCCCCTCAGTCCTTGCTGCTAGTATATCAAACAAGATCTCCTCGAGTGGAACCCCTTGTTGCATTTGAATTTCAAGAAAAACTTCCTTATCTTCAGCAGTTTTCTCCCCTGGAAGTCAAATTCCTCTTCCAGGGTTTTCTTTATATTTGGAGAGTTTTGTTGCTCAGATTGATCAGGATCAGACATATGCACATTCTGTGATTCTTTCTCAATAGTGGTGACTGCAGCATTATTGATTTCTGAAACTATATTCTTGACTGTGTCAGTTGCATTTTCACTATCCAGTTCAACTTCATTTATACCTCCCCCTAGGGTTGATATCTGTGAATTTTCCTGTTCATGGACAATTGTAGTTTCAGAATTGCTCCGCCTGGAGTTGATACCACCTGGTTGTCTGGAACTTGTATGGTCTCCCCTTGGGCCTGAACCTCCTTGTTTAGTGATGGTGTAGGTGATTTCCTTTTCCTTGGTTGTTCTTCATCTGTGCTGAAGTCAACTTTCTCTTATAAATCACTAGAGGATTCAGGGAGCTTGGCTGGTGTGTTCTTTTCCTTAATTTTCTTCTATTGTTTTTGAGTTGTAGGAACATCTTTAGTAAATACTCTTTCCCATCTAGACAGGATTCGTAAGTCCATATTTCTCATGTGATTAATCTTAGAACCAGTAGTCTGATTCATCACTTCTGGAATATTTATAGCAAGATATAGGCTTAATATTCTGCCCAGATTAGGTTTCTTGAGACTTTCTTTGATCTTTTCAAACACAACATCAAAACAGTCATTTTTCACCTTTAATATGACTCTGGTCATGAGATTGAACATTTAGACTGAAATCCTATCAAGTCCTCCTGATTTTCACAAAATAACTTTATCGAGAATCTCAGATAGGAATTAGCCCTGGGAATTCATTCCCTTCCTATTCATTAATGATCTAATCTTGGTAGTGGGATCTAGTCCATAATATTGGAGAGCATCTTTTGTCATGGAAGACGCTATGTCATCTTCTTCCATAATCCTGGGAAGCTTAAGTGTTTTACTTAAACTCTTCAGTGTGAGTTTCACCTTAGTACCTTGGACAGATGATTTAATCTTCATGCCTTTTGAATCCATTGATGCTAATGAGTAGAATTCAAGAACCTCCTTCTTCCATATCCTGGTAGGTTTTGAGACTAGGTACTCCAATCCATTATCGGTGATTAGGGTAATCAAGACTTTGATTTCTTGTGCGGCAGTATCAAACGCATTGCGAACCAGTTCATATCCCTCAATTACTTTGTCTTCCATCTGTGGCGCCATGGATGGAAGAGAGAGAAGAGAGTAGACTGTAAAATTTCTTATCGACACAGGGTTTAAAGTCGAGAGTTCTGGATAGCACAGTCGACTAGATTTTGTTTTCTCCTATTTGTAGGATTCTTGTGAAGGAAAGGTCAAAAGATGGGCCCAAATAAGAATCTTATGAGCCGACATAATGTTGCATGTGTCGGCATAGACTACTTAGGTCTCGATAGAGAATTATAAGTGTCGTCATGTCTATGTATCGACATAGATTTTTGTGTGTCGATACAGAAATCTTCTAATACAAGGTCTCGATAGAGTTGTGTCGACACAAACCTTTTCTGTTTACACAGATTTTATTTCTGTGTCAACACAGTTTATTCCTTTTCGACACAACTCGCTGATAGTGTAGACACAGTGAGCTTGTGTCGACACAAACTTTCTAACTTAGCAATTTTTTGAGAAATTTTGTGCTGACCTAACATTTTATTCTAGGTTCAACATACCTAATTCAATCTTAAAATAATTGAATTTACTTTCATCCAGAGGTTTTGTAAATATGCAAGCAATTTGATTGTTAGTGTTGACAAATTCTAGACTTATGTCTTCTTTTTCAACATGTTCTCTAATGAAATGAATCCTGATTTCTATATGCTTAGTTCTGCTATGTGATACATGATTTCTAGCAATAGATATGGCACTAGTAGAATCACAATATAATGGTGTTCTACTTACCTTGATGTCATAGTCTTCAAGTTGATGTTGTATACATAACAGCTGAGCACAACAACAGCCTGCAGCTATATATTCTGACTCAGCTATAGATATGACAACACTTGTCTGTTTTTTGCTGCTCCATGACAACAATCTTACACCTAGGAACTGACATGAGCTAGTGGTACTTTTCCTGTCTTCTTTGTAACCTGCAAAGTCTTCATCCTAATAACCTGTTAGCAGAAAATCTCTATTCTTAGGGTACCAAAGACCAGAATTTGGTGTGCCCTTAAGATATCTTAAATTTCTCTTGACAGAAGAATAATGAGATTCCTTTGGAAAAGCTTGGTATCTAGCACAGACACATGTGGCATACATAATGTCAGGTTTACTAGCAGTCAAGTAAAGAAGCGAGCCAATTATCCCTCTATACAAAGACTCATCAATAGGTTTTCCTGCCTCATCTTTGCCTATAGGCATACTTGACCCCATAGGAGTTCTCATGGTGGAGGCTGACTCTATGCCATATTTCTTAATTAACTCCTTGGTGAACTTAGACTAGGATATGGATAATCCATCCTCAGTTTGTCTTACTTAGAGTCCCAAGAAGAACTTTAGTTCCCCCATACTGCTCATTTCAAACTTCCCTTGTATATTCATACACTTTTTACAAAGGTTGTTTTCAGTTGAACCAAAGATAATGTCATCAACATATATCTGGACTACTGTGATCTTTCCTTTTGATTCCTAGAGTTTCATACCAAGCCCTAGGGCTTGTTTCAATCCATATAGTGCTTTCTTAAGCCTATAAACATAATTAGAGGAAAGAGGATCTACAAAATCTGAAGGTTGTTCAACATATACTTCCTCTTTTAAGTCACCATTCAAAAATGCTTACTTTACAACCATCTGGAATACTTTGAATCCATGATAGACTGCATAGACAAGGAATAGCCTTATTTCCTCCAGCCTTGCCACTGTGGCAAACGTCTGGTAAAGTCTATTCCTTCTTCCCGCCTGTAGCCTTTTGCTACCAGTCTGGCTTTGTTCTTGACTATTATGCCATTTTCATCTAACTTGTTTCTTAAGATCCACTTAGTCCCAATGACATTATGATCCTTTGGTTTAGGAATGGACTTCTAGACTTTACATCTTTTTAATTGATTCAGCTCTTCCTGCATGGCATCAATCTAATTTGGGTCTTGTATAGCTTCTTCAAATTTCTTAGTTTCCATCTGGGACAGGAAGTTGAACATAGAACTGTGTTCATTCTCTTTCTTCTGGTCAAAACTCCATGTCTTGCATCACCAATGATTTGGTGTGTAGGATGATCCCTCAGATGTCTTATTGCTGGAGGAAATCTGTCCACCTCTTGATTTTGTTCATTCTCCACACCAAGCTGTACTTCATTGTCTTTATCATCAGCTTGTGTGTCTTGTACTCCCCCCGGATAGCATCCATCATTTTTCTCATCCTGTCGCATTGGTTGGTCTTCACTGATGATTAGCTTGTCCATCTTATCTTTTAACCCTATAGAGCTAGAAGAAGTGCTTGATAGCTCACAGTTAATTAACCTAGATTCATCAAAGACTACATGGACAGATTCTTCTACAACTTGAGTAGTCAAGTTGTAGACCCTGTATGCCTTACTACTATTATTATACCTAACAAATATCCCTTCTCGGGATTTGGCAGCAAACTTAGTTAAATAGTACTTGCCATTAATAAGAACATAACACTTGCTACCAAAGATTCGAAAGTAGGCTAAATTGGGTTTTCTGCCTTTCATAATCTCATAGAGTGTCTTCTTGTGGCTTTTGGTGATGGAAGCTCTGTATAGAACATGACAAGCAGTGTTTAATGCCTCAGCCCAGAAATATTCTCGGAGAGAAGTGTTACTGAGTAGTGTTCTACCAGCCTCAATAAGAGTCCTATTCTTTCTTTCAGCAATTCCATTTTGCTGGGGAGTTCTAGGTGAGGAGAACTCTTGATGAATCCCAAGTTCTTCACAGAACCTTGTCATGCATTCAGACTAAAATTCTATCCCATGGTCACTTCTGATTTTGACCACAGAATTATTAAGTTCTTTCTAAATTTGCCTAACAAAATTCTGGAAGACGGTAGGGGTTTCAGATTTCTGCCTCAGGAAGAAAACCCATGTAAATCTAGAATAGTCAACCACAACCACAAATGTGTAAGATTTCTTACCTAGACTATGATCTGGCATAGGACCAAATAGATCCATATGCAGGAGGTATAAACATCTCACAGAATCTTTAGTATCATGGCCATGGAAAGAGGTCTAGGTCTGTTTGCCCTTTTGGTAGGCTGAACATACACCCTCTTTAATGCACTTGACTTGAGTACCATTCCTCACTTACTCCATACTAAAGAGTTGGCTTATTGACTTGTTGATCAGGTGAGCTAGCCTCTTGTGCCATTGGACACGATGAGATGCTTTCTCATCTACAAAAGGACAAATAGGAGAGTTCTTACTCTCACAAACAAAATTAAGACAGTAGACATTTCCTTTCTTAGTTCCTGTCAGAATGATCTCTTAATCACTTGACCTTCTTATTTGGCACAAACCCTTGAGGAAAGAAGTGTTATAACCAAGATCACTTAGTTGGATTATGCTCATTAGGTTATGTTTCCGACCTTTCACATAAGCCACTTGGGTGATAGTGATAGAGCTATGAGAAATATTACCAAACCCTTTGATGACCCCTTTTTCTGATCCACCAAAGATCACTTTGGGTCAATTTTCTATGGGAGAGTAATCCTTCAGCATTTTTCTTATTCCAGTCATGTGCCTAGAACATCCACTGTCAAAGTACCATATTGGGATATGCCCACTTTTACTCACCTACATCAAATAAAATTACCTAACCTTAGAACCCCAATTGTTATTGGGTCTTTGGTTCAGGTTAGCTTGAAATTTGATATTCTTGACTGTAGCCTTTCTGAAAGGTAAGCTAGCATTTTTTTGGACACTAGCATTGTGCCAACAATCAATGGCATAGTGGCCCACTTTGCCACAACACCAGTACTCATATCTGTTGTATCTTCTGAAAGTTAGGTGATAAGATCTATCTACCTCTAGAGGGGGGGTGAATAGAGTAAGTTCAAATAGATTGATGTATTTAAAACTTTTGATTTACTTAGTGTAGAAAGTGAGTTATGCAATGGTTAAATATATGATAAAGCAAACAGCACACAACACACAGCAAGAAGTAAACATAAACCACAGAAGACACAAGGAAATTATAGTGGTTCCCCAAACTTGGGTAGTCCACTCTTCTATCACCCTTTGATAGGAATCCACTGCAGGATGGTTGATCAGGTGTCCTGGGCACCACTAGATTTTTTGATAAGGTGTCTTGCCACCACTGATTTTGACAAGGTCTCAGCTAACCAAAAGGGTAACTTTTGAAGGGAGTTAAAACCCTGTACAGATGGAATAAGGTAAAGAAAGGATGAGTATGCTTCTCTGTCAACTATCAGAGAGAAGCTTGTGGATTTTGATGTTGTCAGAGCTCCCCCTGAGATGTAGATGAGTTCAGGTAGAAGAAGCTTTGCACAAGGGTGACAGGCTCTTCACTGCTTGTCCTTCTTCAGCAATAGATAACTCAGAAACTGAGTGTTTGATGTCTGAAGGTAGAAGGCAGTCTGTAGAAGAGTTGATTGCAGAGCAGAAGAGAATTAGAGAGTATTGATGATGATATTTCTCTGAGTGATGTTCTTCTCTTTGAATTCTCTGCAGCAGATTCTGTGAGAGAGAGATGATGAAGAATGTTCTCTGTAACAAATCTGAATAACTGTGTTTTTGTCTCTCTCAAAAAAAATCTCTGAGTAATAGAATTACTACTGTCTGATAGATAGCCGTTGGCAGGGCATTCAATGCATTCCTTAACTGTCCATGCCTTGGAAGGAAGTGCCTTAATTGATTTCCAATGAAAATTCCTTGAGATATGGACCAATTAAGTCTTGAAACGGCCAGGGGATCTCTTGCAATAACTGCTTTGATGATCTTTAATTTGAATTTCAAATGTCAATAGACGGGAGAACTCAAAACATCGAACTCATCATAAATCGTCGATCTGAACTCGACTATCCGTCGATCAGAGAGTGATTAAGGATGCAGAGAGAATCACGCCAAAACGTCGAGTTGAAGTCGACATTACGTCGAACTGAGGACGACGCTGCGTCGAGCTGCGATCGACTATGCGTCGAGCAGCGGTCGACTACGCGTCGAGCTGAGGACGACGACACGTCAAGCTGGGGTCGACTATCCGTCGAGCTGAGCAGAACTAAATTCTCAAATATCCTAAGTTCTAAACTCACACTCATTGACCTATGCTATACAATGAGGTCATGAATCCTTAGCATAGTTATCCTGACCCAAATATAAAAAGGGTGTTCCAACAATCTCCCCCTATTTGGATTAGGATTACTATTCACATGATTATAAGGAAATAAAATGCATACAGAAGATTAAAACACAGACAAAACCATAAACCACAGATAGAAGCAGGAGCAGATATATAAATATCAAAAGTGTTGATGGCAGTTGTAGAGAGATAGAGCCATCTTACATTACTTCTTCTTTGGTTCTTCTTCAAAGCTTTTCTTGAACTTAATTTCTCTTTGAGGATAGGCAATATCTTTCCTGGATCTGTAATCCTCAGAAGTACCCAAGGAAGTTATGCTTTTTCCACTGGGAGGAACAACAACAGGATGCAATTCCATGTACCTATCAAATTCAAAGAATTTACTGGAGTTGTATTTGTCCAATTCTTGTCTTCTCTGCTTAGACATAGTACTGATATTTGATGTGTCCAGTCCTCATTTTTTATTCTTCTTAATCAGGTCTAGAGCAGCAAGCTCAGCCATTCTAGCTTTCCAAGCAGTAGGATTGTTGACTGGATCATCATAAGGGACAGGAGGTTCATATTTGTTGCTTTGATCTGAAGGAGGAGGTTTTTGCCTTACACCATCATTGAGCTTGAAGGGAAAAGGACCAGAGGCTGAAGCAATAGTCTTTCCTCCCCTTTGATATGGGTGGTGTCTAGCTTGACCTCTTGATTGGTTTCCTCTTGAAGATCCTCTTTGTTGATAACCTCTTGGTTGGCTACCTCTTTGTCCTCTCCTGGATTGATATGTCTTGCCTTGGAAGGAGGATGTGGGAGGTTTGCTGACAGGGTTAGCACTGCCTCCTGCACCTGGAGAAGATGGAGGAGGAGGAGGAAGAATAGATTTAGAGGGGCCTTTGAAATACTTCTTCTTCTGTTTCATAGCCTTGAGTTGGTTCTTGGAATATTGCATCCAGGGCTCTGTAATCTCACAGTTGTGAAGAATGTGATAGGGAGTATCATGGTCAGTGGCCCTTTCCATTGGAACTCTCTTTAGAGCTTTGCTTCTAGCTTTTCTCTTTTTAGCAATGGTGGCAGATGAATCATCTGAGCTAGTGGCAAACTCATCAGAGGAGCTGCTTTGCACATGATCATAAGGATCATAAAAATCTTTCTTGGAGACAATTCCTGAAACAGGAACAGAAGCAGCTGAGTCACTGATAACTTCAGATATTACAGCCTCAATTGAACTGGCTGGATAGATCTTATTAGCAGGAGCAGAAGCTACCACTGCATCAGAGACTTGAGAAATAATAGAACTGGCAGGAGCAACAGCTACCACTGCCTCTGGAACAACAGAACTAACAGGAGCATCAGCTACCACTGTTAAGAAAACAATATCAGAATCAACATCTTCAACTGATTTGGCAGGAGCTGAAGCTACCACTGCAACTGAAACAACAACTTCAGGAACAATTGCAGGAGCAAGGGCTTCCACTGCATCAGAAGTGTTGGGCAACTCATCAACAGTCATATCATCAACAGAATGATCAACAGTACTAATATCAACATTAGAACAAGTAGGAGCAGCAACAGCACTATGATCAAGAGAATCATTTGCAGGAGCATCAACTACCACTACATCATCATCAAGGATCATTTCATCAAAAATAACAGCAGCAGCAGCAGAAAAGGGAACAATAGCCCTGGACAGATCTTCAGGAAGCAATAATCTGTATGGGCTGAAAGACCTTTGGAAAAAGCATGCTGGCACTGCCACTATAAAGTCTTCAACTGGAGGCTGAACAAACTCTCTATCTGTAGGCTGAATTTCTGAAACTAACAGCTCTTCTCTATCAAAAGGAGGCAGCTCTTCTTCTACAAAAATCTCCCCCTGCCTAGAATCAGTAAGAACTGACTCTAGGCCCTAGAAGAAGGGCCAGCCACAAGAGGAGTAAGGGAAGAGAGTTTAGATGAGATGGAGTTCAAAGAGAGGATTATTGGAGCTAGGGAAGCATCCAATAGAGAAGAAAGCCTTGGTGCCAAGAGCTCATAGAGCTTGTTGGCCAAGGGAAGCAAATCTACTTGCTCAAGGGGATGTTGAGCAGAGGTAGAGGGAGGAGAAACAGATGCAACAGGAGATGATGTTGGGATAGATGGAATGGGGATGGTAGGTTCAATGATGGATGACATGATGAGGTCAAAAAATGATGGTGTCTCAGATATGGCATCAGGAGAACCATCCAAGAAAGAATCATCTGGATTGTTGATCTCAATATCCATTGGAGGGAAGAAGTGAAGAGGATGAAAATCTTCAGATGTGGTAATGGATGGAGGAATGGAAGAAGCAATTGTAGCAATTGATGATGTTGTTGGCATAGGGGATGAAAATTGAGATGTGGATGGAGTGAAGGTGGTTGGAAAGCTGAAGGAAGATGAAATGGTGATGGATGGCATGGCTTCTTCTACTAGATCAGAAGGCTGAGGTGAAGTGACCACAACAGTCCTTGTTTCTGTAGAAGTTTTCATAGCTGCAGCAGCTCTGGGATTGGTGATTTTCCTGTCCCACTTACCATGAGGGCACAGGTCAGTCTCTTAGAAGCATTGATATACTTAGAGGATACCAGAAGCTGAGGGCAGATATGATGAAGCAGCAAACCCAGCACTCTTCCAAAATGGACATAGGTCTTGTTGACCTTCTTCTTCACTAAATCAAACAGAATTTCTCCCCAATTCAAGTGCTTTTTGTCCAGGAGAGCAGCCATGATGCAAAATTGATGCCTGGAAATGGCATCATGTGTTGTTCTCTTAGCACAGATAACCTTGCCTACCACATCAGCTAGAAGTCTGAATTCTATGGCAAGGTCTACTTTCAACAATTTGGAGGCATTCTCAGAGGAATGACCCATCCTGTCTAACATTGCAGCATATTCTTCATTGGACAGCTCCATACTGTCATTGCCATTCTCCAATTCAAACACCTCAGTAAATATAGCAGAGGTTAAGGATACCTGAGTCCCTGAGATTGAACCAGTAATGGTGCTTTCATCTTGAGTGACTGCTGTATAAATCCATTCTTTGATTTCTGTTTCTGCTATTGGCATTCTGGTTGTCATGAACTTCTCCAATTTCTGTTCCTTGAACAGCTCTAGAATTTCCAGAAAATTCTGAGATGATCCTTCAAAGGAATCCAAATCAATGTCGAAACCGCAATCAAATTTCATTGCCGCCAAGATTGCTGCTGGAATCGCCATTTCCTGTAGAATACCTCTCGAAAACAAGTGTAAAATCTTTGGAGGGAGAAAATACTTGCAGAAAATATGAAGGCGTAAATGAAATCGACGCCGAGAAGATGATTTTATACTAGGTTCGACGCAGAAAAGGAAATAACGTCGAGCTTAGATCGACGCTAAGAAGCTCTAGGGGAAACGAAGAGACTCGGTGGCGTTCAGCTTAGATCGACGTTCGACATTTTGAAGGTCGACGGTCGACGCTATTTGGGATGCTGAACGACGAGCTCTGGTCGACGTCAATTAATGTCGTCGACCGAGACAGAAACTTAACAAACTCTAGACAGGGTCGATCTCTGGTCGACGCAAAGATGAGGTCGACGGTCGACGCTTTTTAGCGGTCGACGATCAGTCGATCTCCATCCGTCGACGTTTTCAAATGAAAAACGTCGAGCGTCGAGCAGAGTTCAGACAGAACCTCTAGACACTTAAGAAAGAGATACATTTGCCTAGACTTTGTCATTTTTATGGTTTCAAAATCTTGTAGATTAACTTATGCTATCTCCATCTATCATTCCAACTGATTAAGGAAGAAGAAGTGCTTCTTTTCATCCAAAGGTTTGGTGAAAATATCTCCCCTTTGTAAATCAGTAGAAATGTACTCTAGTGCTATTTTATTCTTTTCTACATTATCCCTTAAGAAGTGATGTCTGATCTCTATGTGCTTTGTCCTACTATGGAGAAACTAGATTTTTTGAGCAATGCAAATTGCACTAGTATTATCACAAAGAATTTTTGGCTTCTCTAAGTTGTAGCCATAGTCTAGGAGCTGGTTTTGGATACACAATATCTGTGAGCAGCAACTACCTGCAGCCATGTATTCAGCTTCAGCAGTTGATGTAGACACAGATGTTTGCTTTTTGCAAAACCAGGAGACAAGTCTATCACCAAGGAATTGACAAGTTCCACTGGTGCTTTTCCTGTCTACTCTACATCCAGCATAGTCAGCATCTGAAAATCCAGTGAGATCAAATCCTGAGTCATGTGGATACCAGAGACCTAGATTTGGACAGCTTTTTACATACCTAAGAATTCTCTTAACTAATGTGAGGTGTGACTCTCTAGGGCTCACTTGGAACCTAGCACATACACATGTAGCAAACATAATATCTGGTCTGCTAGCTGTAAGATATAAAAGAGAGCCAATGATTGCTCTATAATTAGTCTGATCAACTGGTTTACCAGATTCATCAGCATCTAAAACAGCATTAGTAGGCATGGGTGTTTTCATAGAAGATGCATCTGACATACCCAAATTTCTTAACCAATTCTTTTGCATACTTGGTTTGAGAAATAAATAATGCCATCAGCATGTTGTTTGATTTGCAATCCCAAGAAGAAGGAATGCTCACCCATGCTACTCATTTCAAACTTTGAGTGCATTAGTTGTGAGAACTTTTTGCACAAGCTTGAATCAGTAGACCCAAAAATTATGTCATCTACATATATCGGTACTAGTAGGATATGGGACTTATGGGTTCTAATAAAAAGAGTTTGGTCAACTCTACCCCCTTTTTTAAAATCATTTTCAAGCAGAAGGAGGCTAAGGTCTCATACCATGCTCTTGGAGCTTGCTTGAGACCATATAAAGCCTTATGTAATTTGAAAACACGTTCAGGAAAGGTTGGAGAGATAAAACCTGGAGTTTGCTTGACATAGACTTCTTCCTTGATGTCTCCATTGAGAAATGCACTTTTAACATCCATTTGGAATACCTTGAATTTCTTGTGTGCAGCATAAGCAAGGAAAATTCTTATGGCCTCCAACCTTGCAACTGGTGCAAAGGTTTGGTCATAATCAATCCCTTCTTCTTGACAATAGCCTTGAGCAACAAGCCTTGCCTTGTTTCTCACAATGATCCCTTGATCATCTAACTTGTTCCTGAATACCCATTTAGTTCCAACAATTTGCTGGTTTTCTTGGTTTTGGAACCAATTCCCATACTTTGTTTCTTTCAAACTGGTTTAGCTCCTCTTGCATTGCAATGATCCAGTTTGGATCTTGCTCTGCATCTTGAATTGTTTGAGGCTCTATTTGGGAGAGAAAAACAAGTGTGCATCAGATGTTGATTTATCTGATTTCTGGTTTGCACACCTTCTGAGATTTCTCCAATCACTTGAGAGATTGGATGATCTCTTATTGTTACTAAATCAACAATGGGTGTTGATTGTTCACCAACCTGTGTTGTTGTTTCCTCCTTGTGGAACAACAACTGGTTCTTCAAGTTCTTCATTGTTTCCTTCCAAAATCTGATCAGTATCTTCATTGTTACTAACATTTGGTTCTTGTTGTGTAGTGGAAGATAAAGAACCATTATCCATGATGGTTAACTGATTTATATTTTCAGCTAGAGATTGTACCTGCAAATGGTCTATGGTAGAAGAATTTTTCTCCTTATAAGACATATTAGACTCATCAAAGGTAATATGCATGGATTCTTCAATTTTATGGGATGACTTGTTATAAACCCTATAAGCTTTGCTGTTCAAAGAGTATCCCAGAAACACTCCTTCATCAGCCTTAGCTTCAAATTTTGCTAAATATCTCTTGTCATTATTATGAATGAAGCAAATGCAACCAAAAATCTTGAAAAAGCTAACTTTAGGTTTCTTCCCTTTGAGCAATTCATAGGGAGTCTTATCCTTTAGTTTATGTATCAGGCTTCTATTCAAAACATAATTGGAGGTATTTCCAGCCTCTGCCCAAAAGGTTAGAGGAAGATGAGCATCTGTCAATAATGTTGTGGCAGATTCAATTAAGGTTCTATTTTTCCTTTCAACTACCCCATTTTGTTGAGGAGTTCTAGGAGCTGAGAAAGGTGTGCCTGATCCCTTCATTCTGACAGAACTCTTGCATAAGAAGAGAATCAAACTCTGTCCCATGATCACTTCTGATCAGGGCTATATGAGTACTGAACTCAATCTGTATGCTCTTGAGAAAATCTGTCAAAATTTTTAAGTTATCAGACTTCTTTCTCAGGAAGAACACCCAAGTGAATCTTGAGAAGTCATCTACAATAACTAAGGCATAAGATTTCCCCCCTAGGCTTTGTACTGTAGTGGGTCCAAAAAAATCCATGTGCAACAGATACAAAATTCTAGGTGAATCACTCTTATTACTGTTTTTGGTTTGCTTTCCTAATTGACAAGCCTTGCAGAGTCCTTCCTTCTTATAGGAACCAGAAGGTAGTCCTCTAACAAGGTTGAGTTTAGACAGCCTAGCAATAGTTCTAAGGTTAACATGTCCTAATCTTTTATGCCAAAGCTCATTTGACTTACTAAGAGAATTGAAAAGGCATATAACTACTTTAGAAGAATTGAAATCAACTAAATATATATTATCTTGTCTATTTCCAATCAACACAATATTGTTATCTAAAGCAATATTACAGACCAGATCAGTGAACCAAACATGATAACCAGCATCACAAAGTTGACTGATGCTGATTAAGTTGTGCTTTAGTCCTTCCACATAAGCTACCTTCTTGAAGGTGATTGATCCAATTTTGACTTGACCATATCCTTTGGTTTGTCCAAAGTTGGAATCACCAAAGATTACTCTTGGTCCAAGCTTTGCCTTGAAGGATGTAAGATTGCTTTTGGTCCCTGTCATATGTTTGGAGCAACCACTATCCAGGTACCAATGCTGGTTCACCACTGGATAGCTCTTCATCTGCACATGTAACAGCTTAATTGTTTTTCACCCAGTTCACCTTGGGTTGAGGTTGATAACCAATGAAATCAGAAATGAAAGAAGTTTCAGGCTGACACTTATAGCCTTCAGGATGATATCTCCTAGGAGGAATCACCCATTCAGTATAAGGGTTAGGCTAAGATGTAGGATATTTATGATTTGATTTAGATTTATCCTGTGTAAATAAAATAAGGCTCTGAGCTCTGTTCGACGATCGTCGATCTAAGTTTGACGCTGATGTTTCAGGACGTCGAGCTCCATTCGACGTTCGAACAAGCCTACCTTCAGGGACAACAGCCAGTCGACCTGAGTTCGACGTGTTGTCGACCTGAGTTCGACGCTTCAGCATGGTGTTGCTGATTCTTGTTAGAATGGCGTCGAGCTCTGGTCGAAGATCGTCGAGCTCTGTTCGACGTTTTCTGTTGTACTTGAAATGGCTTAGGTAGATCAGAATTTTTTCTGGCTACCACCACCATAATTTCTTTACCCTTGTTACTGGTAAACTTTATGGGAGTTGTTAGCACTATAGGTTGGCTTGAAGAGGCACCCAAACCTAGTGAACCATTCATTCTTGAATTCACTGTGCTTGTGATGTCTATTAACTTGAGACTCCTCCCATTGAGAGTTTTCCTCAAGCTTTTTAGCCTTGGATAGCTCACTCTTTAGTGAAGCTATCTCCTCCCTACAGCATTCTAACTCATCAGAAAGCTTGAGATTATTTGCACTTAATGTGCTGTAATCAGACAACTGACTTCTAAGAGAATCAATTGTTTTCTCAGCAGTCAGCAAGTCTATGCACATAGATTTAAATCTAAATTTTAAATCATCAGAAGAAAAAATCAAAGGAGTCAAGTACCTGATCTTCACTTAATTCCTGATCAGTCACATATTCAGATTCATGCTCTGAATCTGAGCTGCTTTGTGATGCATTGATTGCCATCATGCAGAATCCTTTCTCAGTGGCATCATCCTCATCATCACTTGTGCTGGATGATTCTTCAGACTCTTCAGTATCACTCCATGTTTCAGCAACAAATCCTTTCCTTGTATGTTTGGTGTTGCTGGAGGAGGATTTATCATAGTATTTCTTGGAGTCTTTATCTCTTTTCTTGTCTCTTCTTTCTCTCTTGTCTTTCTTGTCTTTCTTGTCTTTGCCTTGATTTTCAGGACAGTTTGGGTGCAATGTGTCCTGGTTTCCTGCAGCCATAGCATATAATATCTTTATTATTGGATCTGTCATACCTTGGCTTATCTTGGTCTTTAGAAGACCATCTTCTGAAGTTCTTTCTAGCCATCTTGCTGAATCTTTTGGCTAGTAGGCTTAATAGTTCTTCATTGCCTATCTCCTTCTCTTCAGGTACTTCCTCTGAAGCTTTGAGAGCTATTGCTCTTCTCCACTTTGGGTGCAGAAGAAGTTATGTTTTGCTCCCCTTCTCTATTTTTGACAAATAGCTCATAGGACTTGAGTTTGCCTAAGAGAGCTTCAGTGGATGTCTCAGTTTGACTTCTGCTATCTTTAATTGGGCCAGATTCTTGAATCCCAAGTGCTAGGTAAGCACATGAGAATTTTATCATTTATCTCTGTGAGAGATATATCCTTGTCCAAAGTTTTCAGTTCACTGACAATCAGACTAAATCTGTTGTACATGTCAGCCACAGATTCAGCTTGAGCCATTTTGAAATTCTCATACTGTGTTATCAGCTGAGCTCTTCTATCTTTTCTTTCATCAGCTGAACCTGAGACTATTTCAGTTAGTTTGTCCCAGATTTCTTTGGCAGAGTTGTATTCAGCAACCTTCTGAAATATGTCATCTGACATTGTTTGGGCCAAGATGTTCATGGCCTTTGCATCAGCAACTTTCCATTTTCTTTATATCAGTGTCTGTTCCTGCAGGTGGTGGAACAGCTGAGGTACTTGTTGTAGTAGGAGGCCTTGGACAATCGGTTAAGACACAGTTAAAAAATGTCTTCATCAAAAGAGTTCATATATAATTTTATCCTTGCCTTCCAGAGTCCAAACTTAGATAGATTGCACACTGGAGGTCTTGTGCTTGCATAATCCTTGTTTTTGTGCCATGAGTTTTTTTATAAAAAACAATTTTTTATCAAAACAAACTAAACCCTCTGTAGAGTTTGATCTTATCAAAGATCTTTGTGGTCCAGGTGTTAGCCTGAAGGAAAGACCAACCTGCCCTCTGATACAAATTGAAAGTTAGGTGATAAGATCTATCTCATACCTCTAGAGGGGGGGGGGTGAATAGAGTAAGTTCAAATAGATTGATGTATTTAAAACTTTTGATTTACTTAGTGTAGAAAGTGAGTTATGCAATGGTTAAATATATGATAAAGCAAACAGCACACAGCACACAGCAAGAAGTAAACATAAACCACAGAAGACACAAGGAAATTATAGTGGTTCCCCAAACTTGGGTAGTCCACTCTTCTATCACCCTTTGATCGGAATCCACTGCAGGATGTGGTGTGATCAGGTGTCCTGGGCACCACCAGATTGATAAGGTGTCTTGCCACCACTGATTTTGACAAGGTCTCAGCTAACCAAAAAGGGTAACTTTTGAAGGGAGTTAAAACCCTGTACAGATGCAATAAGGTAAAGAAAAGGATGAGTATGCTTCTCTGTCAACTATCAGAGAGAAGCTTGTGGATTTTGATGTTGTCAGAGCTCCCCCTGAGATGTAGATGAGTTCAGGTAGAAGAAGCTTTGCACAAGGGTGACAGGCTCTTCACTGCTTGTCCTTCTTCAGCAATAGATAACTCAGAAATTGAGTGTTTGATGTCTGAAGATAGAAGGCAGTCTGTAGAAGAGTTGATTGCAGAGCAGAAGAGAATCAGAGAGTATTGATGATGATATTTCTCTGAGTGATGTTCTTCTCTTTGAATTCTCTGCAGCAGATTCTGTGAGAGAGAGATGATGAAGAATGTTCTCTGTAACAAATCTGAATAACTGTGTTTTTGTCTCTCTCAAAAAAAAATCTCTGAGTAATAGAATTACTACTGTCTGATAGATAGCCGTTGGCAGGGCATTCAATGCATTCCTTAACTGTCCATGCCTTGGAAGGAAGTGCCTTAATTGATTTCCAATGAAAATTCCTTGAGATATGGACCAATTAAGTCTTGAAACGGCTAGGGGATCTCTTGCAATAACTGCTTTGATGATCTTTAATTTGAATTTCAAATGTCAACAGACGGGAGAACTCAAAACATCGAACTCATCATAAATCGTCGATCTGAACTCGACTATCTGTCGATCAGAGAGTGATTAAGGATGCAGAGAGAATCACGCCAAAACGTTGAGCTGAAGTCGACGTTACGTCGAACTGAGGACGACGCTGCGTCGAGCTGCGATCGACTATGCATCGAGCAGCGGTCGACTACGCGTCGAGCTGAGGACGACGACACGTCGAGCTGGGGTCGACTATCCGTCGAGCTGAGCAGAATTAAATTCTCAAATATCCTAAGTTCTAAACTCACACTAAATGACCTATGCTATACAATGAGGTCATGAATCCTTAGCATAGTTATCCTGACCCAAATATAAAAAGGGTGTTCCAACATCTTCTTTTAAGTACATGCTTAACAACATTGCTGTCAGCAGTCCTTCTATTAAGTGCTTGGGATGGTGCATCAATCACTGATGAATCATGAAGAACATGGTGTGTTTGCACATAGGCTGCCCTATTGGCATTTGCACCCATGCCATCCTGATCACCATACTTATAGTGACCAGGAGTGATGTCATGGTCATACCTATTAGTAGGCTACATCACTTTCCTGAAAATAATAGGGGGTTTGGATGCTAGTGGCTGAACTCGGGCTTTGCCTTTTCTTTTGGAATTATCTACCCTTGTTCTTCCCTTGAAGCCTAATCCTGTCTTACCCTTTTAGGAAATTATTGGGTACATAAGAAAATGTGTACCGGATTTGAAGAAGCCTCACTTAGCTCAATGATATACATCAAGGTGTATTTGATGTTATTTTGAGTTTATATGTGCAGGTTAAGAATATGCTAAAATGCAGAAAATAAGTTTCTAAGTCCATGTGTCGACACTTATGAAAGCCTTTGTCGACACTTGGAAAAGCCGTGTCGACACCAGAAGCAACTGTGTCGACACACAGAAGTTTTAGTCTGAGTGTAGGAGAAATCAATCTCTGAGTTGTAGGCCTTGTGACAAGGCTGAGGTAGGACTGTTATCCTTAGCTGTAGGAGTGTGGATACATTCTGAGTTATAGGCCTTGTGATAAGGCTGAGGTCAGGCTGTTAGCCTAAGTTATAGGAGTGTGGATACATTCTGAGTTGTAGGAACTTGTCAGGGTTCTGAGATGTAAGATCTGTGGATCTAAGAATAAGGAAGAAGTTAGGCCTAATCTAGCACACTACTGGACAGGAGAAGGGGTAAAGTGGATGTACCCAGACCTTGGGGAACCACTATAAACCAGTGTGTAATCTGTGATGTGTGTGTGATTGTGAATTCTGTGCTGTGGTTGCTGTGATAGCTGTAAAATAGTTAGATTCTCTGTAAAGAACTGAATTCTTATTTTGCCTTAAGTAAAAAAAGGAAAGAATCTTGTTGGAACACCCTATTACTAATTTGGGTAAGGATCACTATGTTTGTCTTAGGAAACCAGGTTGACCTAGTTGTATAGTTGTAAAGGTCAACATTAGAATGAGTCTAGGGCTTAGAACTTTGGTTTGAAGCTGCCCCCAGGACCATTCCCAATGTCAAGGATATAGAGCCAGAGTCCTAAACGGCTCAATTTTCGTCGAGATCCCGGTCGACTGAAACCGATCTTGAACTCTGTTTCGACCGCTCTCTGAGCTCAAACTTGATAAATCATCGAACCTCTCGGTCCGACGATCTTCGAGCTCAGATCGAACGAATCTGCTTTCAGACAATTTTGGTTTTAGTCGTCGATCTTGCATTCTACGTTTTTCTAGCTCAGGTCGACGATCTCTCTTCAGCTATTCTTCAGGTCGCTGAGCTCGGTTCGATGATCTTCGAGCTCAGTTCGACATTTTCTGTCTGCTGTGATCTGTTTCCATCTCTGAGCTCAGTTCGACGATAGTAGAGCTCAGATTCGACGATTTTTATGAGAGATCAACGATTCTAAGGATTCAAATGCTACCAGTCTTTGGAATGTTTTTGAAATCCCTCAGCATTTATGTTAAGGAGATCTGCCAGCCGTTTGTCTTTATTCTGGAGCAAGTTTCAAGGAATTATTCAGGAAATGTTTTATTGGACCTTCCTCTAGAAGAGAAGACTCTTTATGGAAGACATTTATGACTGCCAACGGCTATCCTTGACAAAGATTTTTCAGAGAATAAGATCCTTCTTTTTTGTCTTCAGAAATATAGAGAGAATACACAACACTCAGAGAACAACAAGAAGAATTAAGCTGTGACAGATAACAAGTGATCATCTTCTGAAGAATCAGAATAACAGTCTTTTTGCTTACAGAAAAGTGATCACAGCCTCATCTCAAGAACTCCAAGACACCTCATCTTTCAGCCTTTTTGCTGAAACAATCCTTTGCTGGAGATCTAAAGTTCTGAAGGCCTATCACCCTAGAGCAAAGCTTCCATTCCTGAACCTGTCTACAATTCAAGGGGAACTTTGACAACAAAAGATCCACTAGTCTTCTCTCATTTGATTTGAGAACAGAGAAGACAACTACACCTCTTTATCTTTACTTTTTCTGCTGTAAAAGGGTTCTTGAACTTCCTTCAAAAGTTCTGTCTGGTTCTGAGAGCCTTGTCAAAACTCAGTGGTGGCAAGACACCTTATCAAAAAATCCACTTTTGGTTTTTGAGCACCTTATCAAAAGCTCATTGGTGTCAGGACACCTGATCAACTCATCCTGAGTGGATTCCTACCAAGGGTGGTAGAAGAGTGGATGTACCCAGGTTTTTGGGGAACCACTATATTTCCTTGTGTCTTCTGGGTTGTTTGTGTGATTGATTTGCTGTGTGCTGTGCTCTTTACTTCTTTATTTTTAACTCTTCATTAACACTCTACACTATACTATAAATTGAATTTTATATTTGCTGATCAATTTCAACTGTGAAATTAATTTAAATAAACTCTATTCACCCCCCCTCTAGAGTTGAGATAGATCTTACCCTCACTTTCAATTGGTAATCCAGAGGGAGGTGGTTTGCTCATACAGGCTAACACCTGAACCAAAAGATCCTTGATAAGATCAATCTCTTAAGAGGGTTATTTTCTTATATATCTTATATTATTCAAAGACATGGCACAGAACAAGGATTATGCAAGCACCAGACCTCCAGTGTGCCATCTATCTAAGTTTGCACTCTAGAAGGCAAGGATTAAATTATACATGAACTATATTGATGAAGATATTTTCAATTCTGTCTTGAAAGTTTGTCCAAGTCCACCAGCAAGCTCAAGCACAAATGCTGTTCCACCTCCCTCAAGAACAGATGCATACATAAAGAAATGGAAAACTGCAGATGCAAAGGCCATGAACACTTAGCTAAGACAATGTCTGATGAGATATTTCAGAAAGTAGCTGACTGCAACTCAGCCAAAGGAATTTGGGACAAGCTCTCTGAAATTTTCTCAGGGTCTGCCGATGAAAGGAAAGACAGGAGATCTCACCTCATAACCCAATATGAGAATTTCAAGAAAGGAGAGACTGAGTCAGTAGCAGATATGTACAACAGATTGAGTCTGATTGTCAATGAGCTAAAGACCTTGGATAAAGAAATCTCATTGACTGAGCTTAATGACAAGATCCTAATGTGCTTCCCCAGCACTTGGGATTCAAGAATCTGGACAATTAAAGATGCCAGAAGTCTAAATGAAATCACTACTGAAGCTCTCCTAGGCATGCTCAAATCTTATGAGCTGCTCATTAAGAACAGAGAAGAAGAACAGAAGGCTGCCTCACCAGCCTCAAAGAAAGAGAAGTCAATAGCTTTCAAAGCCATTGAGAATCAGCCTGAAGAAAAGCTCACAGGCAATGAGGAGTTGGTCAGCCTACTGGACAAAAGATTTTACAAACTGGCCAGAAAAGACTTCAGAAAAAGGCCATATAAAGGACATGATAAACCAAGGTATGATAAGTCAAATAATGATAAAGAAATTATATGCTTTGGCTGCAGGAAACCAGGCCACATTGTGCCTGACTATCCAGAAAACAAGAAAAGAACAGAAAGGATAGAAGAGAAAGAAGGAAAGAGAAAGACTTCAAAAAGAACAGCTCAGATAAAGCCTCCTCCAGCAAGAACAAACATACAAGGAAGGGCTTTGTTGCTGAGACATGGAGTGAGACAGAAGAGGATTCTGAAACTTCATCCAGCTCCAGTGATGATGAAGATGATGCAGATGAAAAAGAATTTTGCATGATGGCTATCAATGCCTCAGAGCAAAACTCTGATGCAGAATACGATTCAAGACTTCAGAAACTCAACCAGAAGAAGATCAAGTAATTGAGTCTTTTGAATTTTAACTCTGAGGACTTTAAAATTGAATTTAAGACATTGTGTTTGGACTTACTAAAATCCTGAGAAAGAGATAATCTCTCTCAGAAACAAATTATCTGAATACAGTGTCCTAAACTCAAATAACCTCAAACTCTCTGAGGAGTTAGAATGCTGTAGGGAGGAGATAGCTTCACTGAAAAGTGAACTATCAAAGGCCAAAAAGTTTGAAGAATCCCTAAATGGGAGAAGTATCAGACTAATTGACATTACAAGCACAGTGAACTCTAGATTCAACAGTACACTAGGCTTGGGTGCCTCATCCAGCCAAACCTATAATATTAACATCTCCAATCAAATTTGTCTCTGAACAAAGGAAAGGGAGTATAATAGAGGTAGCTAGGAAGAATGTAGATCTGCCAGAGAAAACTTCAGTTCAACAGATTACGTCGAGAAGAACTCGACGATCGTCGAATAGAGCTCGACGATCTAACCCAAGATCGTCGACCTCAGCTCGACGATATCCAAACTCTGAACTTCAGTATAATCGAACTTCGAACAGAGATCGATGATCTGACCCAAGATCGTCGACCTCAGTTCGACGATCGTCGAACAGAGATCAGGTCTGTGAACATTCCTTCAATGGCACATCTAGATTCAATCCTAGAAGTCCCACATCCCAAGGCTTTAATTTGAACCCCTATACTGAATGGATAATACCTCCTAAGGAGATATCATCCTGAAGGCTATAAGAGTCAACCGGAGATGTCTTTCATTTCTGAATTCAAAGGATATCAGCCTAGGCCCAGGTTAACTGGGTCAAAAACAAGTAAGCTGTTCATGTGCAGGTGAAGACCTATTCAGTATCTAACCAATAATGGTATCTGGATAGTGGGTGCTCAAAGCACATGACAGGGAACAGGGAGAACCTATCATACTTCATAACCAAACTTGGACCCAAAGTGATTTTTGGTGATTCAAATTTTGGCCAAACCAAAGGATATGGTGCTGCTCAGATAGGCTCAGTCACTTTCAAGAAAGTGGCATATGTAGAAGGACTGAAGCACAATCTGATAAGTATCAGTCAGCTATGTGATGAAGGATATAAGGTGACTTTCAAAAAATCCCTGTGCAAGATCAAGTCAGAGAATAACACAACTGTGTTAACAGGTAAAAGGACAGGTAACATTTACTTAGTAGATTTTCTTTCATCTAAAGTAGATATCTGTTTATTTAAGTCCATATCTATGCCAAATGTTTTATGGCATAAGAGATTAGGACATCTAAACCTTAGAACCATTACTAGGCTATCCAAGGACAACCTTATTAGAGGACTACCTTCTGGCCCCTACAAGAAGGAAGGACTTTGCAAGGCTTGTCAATTAGGCAAGCAAACTAAAAATAGCTTTAAGTCACTTACTAAGAGTGATTCACTTAGGATTTTGTATCTGTTGCACATGGATCTTTTTGGACCCATCACAGTACAAAGCTTAGGAGGGAAGTCCTATACTTTAGTGGTTGTAGATGACTTCTCAAGATTTCACTTGGGTATTCTTTCTGAGGAAGAAGTCTGATAACTTCAAGTGTTTGACAGATTTTCTCAAATGCATTCAGATTGAGTTCAACACTCACATTGCCCTGATCAGAAGTGATCATGGGACAGAGTTTGATTCTCTTCTCATGCAAGAGTTCTGTCAAAGTGAAGGGATCAGGCATACTTTCTCAGCTCCCAGAACTCCTCAACAAAATGGGGTAGCTGAAAGGAAAAATAGAACCCTAATTGAATCTGCTACTACATTATTAGCTGATGCTCACCTACCTCTATCCTTTTGGGCTGAGGCAGTGAACACCTCCAACTATGTGCTAAATAGAAGCCTGATACATAAACTAAAGGGCAAGACTCCCTATGAATTGCTCAAAGGGAAGAAACCTAAAATAGCTTATTTTAAAATTTTTGGCTGTACTTGTTATATTCATAATAATGACAAGAAGTATCTAGCAAAATTCCAAGCTAAAGCTGATGAAGGAGTGTTTTCTGGGATACTCTATGAACCAGCAAGGCATATAGGGTATATAATAAATCTTCTTGTAAAATTGAAGAATCTGTTCATGTTACTTTTGATGAGACTAACATGTGTTACAAGGAGAAGTCTACTTCTACCATAGAACCTTTGCAGGTACATTCTATTTTAGAAAATATGAACAGATTACAGGTTAAAGAAGAGAACACAACCTCTCAACGAAAGAATGAGAGCAGTGATGATGAAGAAGAAGTTCAACCTCTTGAAGAAAATCATCCTGAAGAGCCAGTTGTTATTCCACAAGAGGAAATAACAACACAGGCTGGTGAACAATCAACACCCCCTGTTGATTTAGTAACAACAAGAGATCATCCAATCACCCAAGTAATTGGAGAGATCTCAGTTGGTGTGCAAACCAGAAAATTCAGGTCAACCAGAACCTGATGCACACTTGCTTCCTATCTCAAGTTGAGCCTCAATCCATTCAAGATGCAGAGCAAGATCCACACTGGATCATTGCAATGCAAGAGGAGTTGCATCAATTTGAAAGGAATAAGGTTTGGGAACTAGTGCCTAAGCCAAAGGATCACTCCATTGTTGGAACAAAGTGGGTGTTCAGAAACAAGCTGGTTGACCAAGGAATTATTGTCAGAAACAAGGCAAGGCTAGTTGCCCAAGGCTATTCTCAGCAAGAAGGAATAGACTATGACCAGACCTTTGTACCAGTTGCAAGGTTAGAGGCCATTAGAATATACCTAGCTTTTGCTGCTCACAAGGGATTCAAGGTTTACCAGATGGATATGAAGAGTGCATTTCTCAATGGGGACATCAAAGAGGAAGTCTATGTTAGACAACCTCCAGGTTTTATCTCTCTAACTCACCCTGATTATGTTTTCAAATTGCATAAAGCATTATATGGTCTCAAGCAAGCTCCTAGAGCATGGTATGAGACCCTAGCATGCTTTCTTCTGGAAAATGATTTTGTTAGGGGGAGAGTAGACCAAACTCTTTTTATTAGAACCCATGAGTCCCACACCCTACTAGTACAAATTTATGTAGATGATATCATATTTGGATCTACTGATTCAAACTTGTGCAGAAAGTTTTCCAACCTAATGCATTCCAAATTTGAAATGAGTAGCATGGGTGAGCTCTCCTTCTTCTTAGGATTGCAAGTAAAACAGCATGCTGAGGGCATATTTATTTCCCAAACCAAGTATGCTGAAGAATTGGTTAAGAGATTTGGTATGTCTGAGGCATCTTGTATGAAAACACCCATGCCTACCAATGCTGTATTGGATGCTGATGAACATGGGAAACTAGTTGATCAGACAACATATAGAGCAATGATTGTCTCTCTATTGTACCTTACAGCAAGTAGGCCAGATATAATGTTTGCTACATGCATATGTGCTAGATTCCAAGTTAGCCCTAGAGAGTCGCACCTAACTCTAGTTAAAAGGATTCTTAGGTATGTAAAAAGTTGTCTAAATCTAGGACTCTGTTATCCAAAAGACTCGGGATTTGAATTAACTGGATTCTCAGATGCTGATTATGCTGGATGCAGAATAGACAGGAAAAGCACCAGTGGAACATGTCAGTTCCTTGGTGACAGACTTGTCTCCTGGTTTTGTAAGAAGCAAACATCTGTGTCAACCTCAACTGCTGAAGCTGAATATATGGCTGCAGGCAGTTGCTGTTCACAAATATTGTGGATACAAAATCAGCTCATAGACTATGGCTACAACTTAGAGAAGTCTAAATTTTTTTTGTGATAATACTAGTGCTATCTCTATAGCACAAAATCCAGTCCTCCATAGTAGGACAAAACATATAGAGATTAGGCATCACTTTCTAAGGGATAATGTAGAGAAAAACAAAATAGAACTTCAATATATCCCTACTGATTTGCAAAGGGGAGATATTTTCACCAAGCCCTTGGATGAAAAGAAACACAGTTTCTTCCTAAATCAGTTAGGCATGTTAGATGGAGGAAGCCTAAACTAACTTACAAGATTTTTGAAAAGATAAAACAGACCAAGACTAGGCTAAAAAATCAGTTCCTTTTGTGTCTGTAGAATAGGCTTTCTCTCTGAACTGCGCTCGACGTTTTCCCAAAAAATGTCGAACGTAGATCGACGTTTCTCTAAAAATCGTCGACCAGAGATCGACGTTTCCAAAATTGTCGATCTGAGTTCAGCGCCTCCGTTAGCTCCAGGTTTTCTCTCCTTCTGTTCAGAGGCCGTCG
Organism: Platanthera zijinensis; assembly: GCA_039513925.1. Taxonomy (NCBI): domain Eukaryota; kingdom Viridiplantae; phylum Streptophyta; class Magnoliopsida; order Asparagales; family Orchidaceae; genus Platanthera; species Platanthera zijinensis. The sequence goes on along the minus strand of CM077091.1, from coordinate 38,706,621 downwards.
AGCGGAGCTCGACGCTTTTCAACATCGTCGAACGGAGATCGATGATATTGACGTCTCTTCAGATTCCCTCTGTAGCCCAAATCGTCGAGCTGAGATCGACGTTCTGTCGAACCGAGCTCCACGATTCTCCGTTTCGCCGTCGAACCCTAATATAAAATCATTTCCGCGGCTGTCGCTCATCTTTGCGCTTTCATACTCTCTGCAACTTTCTTCGTTTTCCCTCCAAATCTTCTGCGCTTGGTTGTATTTGTTTCTTTGTTGCAGGTAAAAATGGCTGGCTCCAATGCTGCAATCTCCAAAATGAAATTTGACACCAGATTTGATATCGACATGAACTCGTTTGATGGAAGCGATCAGCGCTTCAAGGATATTCTTAATCTATTCAGAGATCAGCAGCTATCGTAAATAATGACTATCAGAATGAAGATTGCATCCGAAGAGATAAAGGAGTGGTGTTTTACAGCGACAGATGAGAACGAGAACTCTGTCGTCGGCTTCATAAAAGGGACTCAGGTACAATTGTCCCCTGCTCTTTTAACTGAAGTTTTTCATCTTAGTTCTGGAGAAGATTCCATTGAGTTATCTGGAGAGGAGTATGAATCCATGCTTGATAGAATGGGTCACAATGCTGTGAACCCTAGCAAACTGCTGAAGAAAAATCTGTCGATAGAATTCCAGTTTTTGGCTGATGTAGTTGGGAAAGTGCTTCTGGCCAAGCACTCAGCCCATGATACCATATCAAGGTATCAATTTTGTCTGATGGGAGCTCTGCTTGATAAGAAACATATAGACTGGGGATCAATTTTCTTCAACCTGATTAAGAAAAAGCTGAGTAAGACTGCTATCAGTTTTGGGAGAATTCTAGGGGTCTATCTGAATTCCAGATGCCCTGAGCTGCTAACCTCTTCTGGGATGTTCATTATTGCATCCAAGAGGCTCTCCTGTGCCCTTTTTAGCAAATGGGACAGGCAGATTGTAAACCCCTCCAGAGCTGCTGCACCACTATCTTCAGGAACCAGGACTGTCTCAGTCACTCCACCTCTGGTCTCTGCCCCAGTAGAAGTGTTGCCTGCTTCTCCTCCTCCTCCAGCTGTCTCTACCCCAGCCACATCATCCTCACCTCTAATCACCACCATATTGATATCTTCCCCCATTAACATTTCTTCACTAGTTTCAACCCCTCCAGCATCTACCTCAGAGGAATTCCATCCTCTTTTCTCTTATCCAAGCTTCACCTCTCCATCATTTTCCTTGGCAGATGATTCCTTTATGGATGATTCCCCCTCCTCTCCTCTAGAGCCTCCCTCTACCTCCTCATTCTAACAAATGCTCCAAGAAATTCTATCCCAATCATCCTTCACACCTTCTCTTGCCTCACCTATCTATACCTCAATATCTTCAATCCCCTCCTTTCCCCTTTCAGAGCCATCCATACCCTCATTCACCATTCCACCAGCTCCAGCAATCATCCTTCCAACAACCTTCTTTCATAACTCTGCTCAAGCCCCTCTTGAGCTTGTAGCTTTATCAGCCTTGGCTGACAGGTTATATGAGCTGCTAGCTCCTAAGCTAACCTCATTACTGGAGACCACTCTGGCTCCACTCCTGACCCATGTCAAGGAGCTGTCTTCCAAGCTCTCCTCCTTCAGTCCCTCTCAGGCAACTACCTCTTCTGGGTGCCTTGACTCAGTTATCCTAGAATCCAGGCAGGGGGAGATGCCTTCTGAAGTAGTGTTTGTGCCTGAGTATGCTCCAGCTCTGGCTCCTGCTCCTGCCTTTGCATTGGACCTCCAGAGCTTGCTCTCTGTGTTTGATATAGTTTACCTCAGATCTTTGCCAGTTCCTCATACTGAAGACTTGTCTAAGTCCATTGTGCCTATTTCTGTCTGTGATCCCACCCAAATTGAAGCATATGTAAATTCCTGGAAGGCTGTGGATGTTTGTGTTTCCATCTCTGATGCTGCTACTAAGGCCATTGTGCCTCTTGTTGTTGAAGCTGCTGCTGCTGTTACTGAGGATACTGAAATGGTTTTTGTAATAGAAGATACATCTACTGCTGAAGAAGTTGCTGCTTACCTAGAAGATCCTGCATCTGCTGTTATTACTGTGACTACTGCTGCTGTTGCTTCAAAAGTTCCCTCTGCTCAAATTTCTGATGCTGCTCCTGCCCTGACTGCTGATCAGTTGAAGTTACAAGAGAAATACATAAAAAGCATTGATGATTTGTATGACAATCCTCAAAGTTCAGAGAGTGATCAATTTCAAACTGATTCAGATGACTCTGCAAATGTTATTGCTAAGAAGAGGAAGGCCAGAAGCAAGGCCATGATGTCAGTCCCCCCAGCTAAGGCAAAGGATTCTAATGACATTCCCTACTATATTCTGCATGACTGCCCCATATCTGAGCCCTGGATGCAGTATTCCAAGAACCAATCAAAGGCTATGAAGAAGAGAAGGAAGCTGAATAAGTATGAAAAAGGATCTTCTCAGTATCAGCCTCCTCCTCCTCCTCCTCCAGATTCTGGTTCAGGCTCAGCCCCTCAAGCTCCAGCTTCCAGGCAAAGCTCCTCCCAGTCTTATCAGAAATATTATCAAAGGGGGCAACATCAAAGGGGATATCAATCTAGTAGGGGCCAATATAGAGGAAGCCAGAGAGGGCACAAATTTCATCAAAGGGAAGGACAAGGCCATACTGATTCTACTTCAGGTCCTTTCCCTTATAAGCTAAAAGATGTAGTTGTCTCCAGGACTCCTCCTACTGATTCTGAATCCATCAACAGATATGAACCTCCTGTTTCATTTGAGGATCCTGAGAACAACCCCTTGTCCTGGACAGCTAGAATGAAAGAGTTGGCTGCTCTTGATAAAATAAAAAAGGCCAGAGAGCAAGGCAAGGACACTTCCAACATAACAACTTTATCAGATCAGAGAAAGAAAGAACTGGAGAAATATACATCAAGAAAATTCTTTAATCCAGAAGATTATATGAAGCTGCACCCTGAGGCTGTAGTTCCATGGCCCAGATCTCAAACTTCCTTAGGTGCAGAAGATGATAGAAGATCCAAGAAAGAAGCCCTCAATCCCAACAGAGAAATTATGTTTAAAAAGGGAACTGAGAAGTAAATTGTGTAAGCTGAACAATCATCCTCCTTTGGATATTTGCTGACTTCTTATCTATGATCTGCATTGCTGCTATATCTTTTCTTCTGCATTGTTGATTTAGTTTCTGTCTTGAATGTATGCTTATTTATTTCCTAATTATGTCTGTAAATAGTAATCCTAACCCAAATAGGGAGGAGATTGTTGGAACACCCTATTACTAATTTTGGTAAGGATCACTATGTTTGTCTTAGAAAACCAGGTTGGCCTAGTTGTAGAGTTATAAAGGTCAACATTAGAATGAGTCTAGGGCTTAGAACTTAGGTTTGAAGCTGCCCCAGGACCATTCCAATGTCAAGGATATAGAGCCAAGTCTAAGGCAATTTTCGTCGAGCTCCGACCGACAAAATGTCGAAGTCGGTTCGACGCTCTCTGAGCTCAACTTGATAAATCGTCGAACTCCGGTCGACGATCTTCGAGCTCAGATCGACGATCTGCTTTCAGACAATTTTGGTTAGTCGTCGATCTTGCATTCTACGTTTTTCTAGCTCAGGTCGACGATCTCTCTTCAGCTATTCTTCAGGTCGCTGAGCTCGGTTCGACGATCTTCGAGCTCAGGTCGACGTTTTCTGTCTGCTTGATCTGTTTCCATCTCTGAGCTCCGTTCGACGATAGTAGAGCTCAGATCGACGATTTTTCTGAGAGATCAACGATTCTAAGGATTCAAATGCTGCCAGTCTTTGGAATGTTTTTGAAATCCCTCAGCATTTATGTTAAGGAGATCTGCCAGCCGTTTGTCTTTATTCTGGAGCAAGTTTCAAGGAATTATTCAGGAATTGTTTTATTGGACATTCCTCTAGAAAACAAGACTCTTTATGGAAGACATTTATGACTGCCAACGGCTATCCTTGACAAGAATTTTTCAGAGAATAAGATCCTTCCTTTTTGTCTTCAGAAATATAGAGAGAATACACAACACTCAGAGAACAATAAGAAGAATTAAGCTGTGATAGATAACAAGTGATCATCTTCTGAAGAATCAGAATAACAGTCTTTTTGCTTACAGAAAAGTGATCACAGCCTCATCTCAAGAACTCCAGACACCTCATCTTTCAGCCTTTTTGCTGAAACAATCCTTTGCTGGAGATCTAAAGTTCTGAAGGCCTATCACCCTAGAGCAAAGCTTCCATTCCTGAACCTGTCTACAACTCAGGGGGAGCTTTGACAACAAAATATCCACTAGTCTTCTCTCATTTGATTTGAGAACAGAGAAGACAACTTCACCTCTTTATCTTTTCTTTTTCTACGGTAAAAGGGTTCTTGAACTCCCTTCAAATGTTCTGTCTGGTTCTGAGAGCCTTGTCAAAACTCAGTGGTGGCAAGACACCTTATCAAAAAATCTAGTTTTGGTTTTTGAGCACCTTATCAAAAGCTCATTGGTGTCAGGACACCTGATTAACTCATCCTGAGTGGATTCCTACCAAGGGTGGTAGAAGAGTGGATGTACCCAGGTTTTTGGGGAACCACTATATTTCCTTGTGTCTTTTGGGTTGTTTGTGTGATTGATTTGTTGTGTGCTGTGCTCTTTACTTCTTTATTTTTAACTCTTCATTAACACTTTACACTATACTATAAATTAAATTTTATATTTGCTGATCAATTTCAACTGTGAAATTAATATAAATAAACTCTATTCACCCCCCTCTAGAGTTGAGATAGATCTTACCCTCACTTTCAAACCTATTCACCCCCCCCCCTCTAGGTGTTTGGGTTATCTTAAAATCGATTCTATCAAGTGGTATCAGAGGGAGGTTGCTCAAAGAAGGACTTAACAGTCTGAGTTAGATCCATACTGCAGATTCAAGATCAATAAAATGGGTTCAGGAGAAAATCATAAGGAACTAGGTTCTATGAAATTACCCATATGCAGGAAAGAGATATTTGGAATATGGAAAGAAAGGGCCAGGATTTTTATGGAGGCTTTAGATCCAAGGATCTACATTACAGTAAATGAAGGTCTTTATATTCCAATGAAGTTGTCAGTTCTAGATGCATATCAAAGAATTCCCAAGGATTTTTCAGAGATGACTAAGGAAGAGATCATCCTGGCAACTATGGATAAAAGAGCCCAGAATATCATAGTAAGTGCCATAGATAATTCAACCTTTCAAAATTTGATTCACTGCAAGACTTCCAAGGAAATGTAGGACACTTTGATTGTCTACATGGAGGGTTCTGAAGAAGTCAGACAAGATAGAAAATCTATGCTGAACCAGGAATATGAGAGTTTCAGACATGGAAAATCAGATGGTATAACTGGGTGTTATAAAAAGTTCTATATAATAGTAAATGAGTTGATGTCCTATGGAAGGATCTTCAGTACATATGAACTGAAAGATAAATTCCTAAGATCCTTTGTTGCCATTAGGGAAGTGGCCAAACTTGCAGATATCTCTCCTCAAACTTTGTTTGGAAAATTGCATTCATATGAGATGCAGCTGATGGCTAGGAAAGAGGAAGAGAAAAGTGAAAAAGGGGAGCATAGAGAAAAGTCTGTGGCCTTCAAGGTGGAAGCCACTAGGAAGAATAGGAGGATTTTTCCATCACCTCCTAAGATAGTCGCTGAAATTACTTCAAATAATTCAGAAAACTAAAGTTCAGACAGTAGTGACTCAGATAAAGACTTTGCTGCCTTCACAAGGCAGTTTCAGAGATTCCAAAAGAAGAAGCAGTGGAAGTCTAGGCCCTCCACATCTCAGCCTGTTGATGACTATTATCAAAAGAGGAAGTCATCTAGGAAGGACAGGACCAGGTCTAAGCCTAGCAAATCTACAACATCAAAGATAGTTTGCTACTACTGTAATAGGCCTTGACATGTTGTGGCTGAGTGTCCAGAAAAAAGAAAGGAGTTTGCTAATAAAAGGAAGACTCAACAAAAGAGCAAGAAGGAGAAATCCTTTGTTGCTAAGAAGGAGAAGAGCTTGACAGACCAATCATCTTCAGAGTCTAAATCTGAAGCTGAGGCATTCATTGGTCTATATGCAGCAGATGAAGAAGATGAGTTTATGCAAGTGCTGAAATCTATCTATGAACAAGAAGACCATCAGTGCTTGGGACTGATGGCTTTGTCAGAAGAAGACAAGTGCCAGGATCAGTCTGGTCCTAGTAAGGTACAATGTTTTTCTAGAAATTCAGATTGTAGTACTGGTTTTGAGTCAGCTACATCTGCATCAAGTGATGTGGATGGGTCTGAGTCTGAAGGTAAAATTCATCAGCTGATAGATGAATATGGGGACTTGTTACAGGGACTAAAGAAAAGCAAAAACTTGGCCAAAACTTAGGCTAAGGAAATTGCAGATCTTAAGATAGCTGCATCTGATTTAGTGAAAGAGTTGGATCAAAAAATGAATTAGATTGCCAAACTGAAAAACTATAATTGTTATTTAGATGGGCACAATCACATACAAAAATGATCTAATTAAAAGTCTGGAAGCCAGACTTCAAAAAGAAAAAGATTTGGTGGCTAGTTATTCCAAGCCAAAATTAGTTTTACCCTTAATAGATGAGTTTGTGGCTCAAAAGGGTAAGGCTGGAATAGGCTTTAAAGGTTACGCCAGGGCTATCCAATTTAAGAGAAAGGGCAAAGCATCAGTCCAGCCACTGAACTTTAAAGTCCCTGTAGTTTTTAGAAAGGTACAAGTGCCTTTTAAGAAGTTTGACTTTGAGAATACTCATGGTCATAGTAAGACTAAAGTTCTGAATGACAAGGGTGTTTATGTAAATAAGGCAGCCAATGTCAATAAACCCCATGTTCTTAAGAAAACAGTGGGTGTAGCTGCAGCAGTACCAGCACAAAACAAAAGATTTGCTGTCAACCAGACTGCCAAGAATGTATCTAAAAATAGATACAACAAGTATGAATGCTGGTGTTGTGGCAAGACAGGCCATTATGCCTTAGATTGCTGGCACAACATTAGTGTCAGGAAGAACAATAATCTACCTGTTAGAAGTGCAGCAGGTAGATTTGTTAAGTATGAAGCTAACTTGAACCAAGGACCCAAGACTTACTTGGGCTCTAAGGTTAGGTAATTCTTTATTGCAGGTGAGTCCAAGTTACCATGCCCCTATATGCTACTTGGACAGTGGATGTTCCAGGCACATGACTGGAACAAGGGGGTTGCTGAAGGAGTACTTACCTATCATAAATGGGTCTAAAGTAATCTTTGGTGGTTCTGAAAAAAGGAATCATCAAAGGATTTGGTAACATTTCTAATAACCAGATTACTATCACTCAAGTGGCCTATGTGAAGGGTTTGAAACACAACCTTATAAGCATAAGTCGGCTGAGTGATTTAGGATATGACATTTCATTTATTAAGAATGGATGTCATATCAAAAGGTCAAGTGATCAAAAGGTCATATTGACAGGTTATAGAAAAAGAAATGTGTACTGTCTTAACATTGAGTGTGAGAACAAAGTTTCTCCTATTTGTCTTATAGCTGATGAGAGAGCCTCAAATAATTGTCCAACTCTTTAGCAAAGAGTTAGTGGGGAATGGTCCTAAAGTTAAGTGTATAAAGGATGAGATATGATCAGCTAGTCAAAAAGGCAAGCAGACAAAATCCTCCTATCATAGCCTTGAAAACAAGGATTCTGTGAGGTGTCTATACCTCTTGCATATGGATCTATTTTGTCCTATGCCAGTTCATAGTCAAGGTAGTAAGGTCTACACTTTTGTGGTGGAAGATGACTATTCTAGATATTTCTAGGTGTTCTTTTTGAGACAAAAATCAGAAACCCCAAGTGTTTTATATAGTTTTGTCAAGCAAATTTAGAATGAACTTAGCAGTGCAGTGGTCAAAATCAGAAGTGACCATGGCACTGAATTTCAATCTGAGAGTATGACAAGACTGTGTGAAGAATTTGGGATTTTTCATGAATTCTCCTCACCTAGAACACCACAGCAAAATGGTATTGCTGAATGGAAGAATAGAACACTGATTGAGGCTAGTAGAACTCTATTGAGTGACACTTCTCTCCCAGAATATTTCTAGGCTGAGGTAGTAAATACTACATGTCATGTGATCAATAGGGCATCTATCACCAAAAGCCACAAAAAGACTCCATATGAGATCATGAAGGGTAGAAAACCAAACTTATCCTATTTTATGATCTTTGGTTGCAAGTGCTATGTCCTTAACAATGACAAGTCTTACTTAACAAAGTTTGCTGCCAAATCCCAAGATGGGATATTTGTTGGGTAAAACAACAATAGTAAGGCTTATAGGGTCTACAACTTGATTACTCAAGTTGTAGAAGAGTCTTTACATGTTGTCTTTGATGAAACAAGACTGATTAATAGTGAGTTGCCTTGTAGCTCATGCAGTTCTACAGGTATAAATTAGAGAATGGACAAGCTTACCATTACAGAAGAGTCAACTACAGAGCAGGAAGTGGAAAATGGTGGCTACTGTCCAAGGGGAGTACAGGACTCTCTAGATGTGATGAAAACCAAGAGGTGTAGCATGTTGAAGAGACTGGAGGTGTTTAACCTGAAGATAGTCTACCTCAAGCTGTTAGACACTTAAAGGATCATCCAGCAAATCAGATAATTGGTGATCCAAGACATGGAGTGCAAATAAGAAGAAGGAACTTGAACACAGTTCTGTGCTAAAGCTTCCTATCTCAACTGGAGCCAAAAAGATTTGAATAAGCTATTCTAGACCCATATTGGATTGATGCCATGCAAGAGGAGCTGAATCAGTTCAGAAGGTACAATGTCTGGGAGTTAGTTCCTAAACCAAAAGACCACAACATCATTGGAACAAAGTGGATCTTTAGGAACAAACTGGATGAGAGTGGGATCATTGTGAAGAACAAAGCAAGACTTGTTGCAAAAGGATACAAGCAGGAAGAGGGTATTGTCTTTGATCAAACCTTTGCCCCAGTAGCAAGACTGGAAGCAATTAGGATGTTCCTTGCCTATGCAGCATATCAAGGCTTCAAGGTATTCCAAATGGATGTAAAATCAACATTTTTAAATGGAAATCTAAAAGAAGAAGTCTATATAGAGCAGCCCTCAGGTTTTATTGATTCTCTCAAACCTGATTATGTTTATAGACTTAGGAAAGCTTTGTATGGGTTAAAGAAAGCCCCAAGGGCTTGGTATGAAACCCTGTCTACTTTCTTTATTGAGAACAAATTCTCAAAGGGGAAAATAGACAAAACTCTATTCCTAAGGGAGTCCAAAGAAAAGATAATCTTAGTCCAGATTTATGTAGATGAAATAATATTTGGGTCTACAAAAACAACCTTTGTAAGAAGTTTGCTGAACATATGCAAGGGAAGTTTGAGATGAGCAGCATGGGAGAACTTAAGTTCTTCTTGGGACTTCAAGTAAGACAGACTGATGATGGCTTGTCCATATCCCAGTCTAAGTTCACCAAGGAGTTAATTAAGAAGTATGGTATAGAATCATCCTCCACCATGAGAACTCCTATGGGAACAAGTATGCCTATATGCAAAGATGATGCAGGTAAGCCTGTAGATGAGTCTTTATATAGAGGAATAATTGGCTATCTTCTATATCTGACTGCTAGTAGACCAGACATTATTTATGCAACATGTGTCTGTGCTAGGTACCAATCTTGCCCTAAAGAATCTCATTACACTGCAGTAAAAAGGATTTTTAGATATCTAAAGGGCACACCTAATCTAGGCCTTTGGTACCATAGGAATGGAGATTTTCTACTGACAGGCTATTCAGATGCAGACTTTGCAGGTTGCAAAGAAGATAGAAAAAGCACAACATGCACCTGTCAATTTCTAGGAGGAAGATTGGTGTCTTGGAGCAGTAAGAAGCAGACTAGTGTGGCAATTTCCACAGCTGAGTCTGAATATGTGGTAGCAGGAAGTTGTTATGCACAGCTATTGTGGATTTATCACCAGCTAGAAGACTATGGTATTCAGGTTAGTAGAACACCTTTGTTTTGTGATTCTACTAGTGCTATTTCTATTGCTAATAATCCTGTTTCACATAGTAGGACTAAGCATATAGAAATTATATACCATTTTCTTAGAGAACATGTAGAGAAAAAGGACATCTCACTAGAATTTGTCAAAACAGATTATCAAATTGCAGATGTATTTACTAAGCTTCTAGATGAAACTAAATTCAATAAATTTAAAATTGAATTAGGAATGTAGAATATAGATAAGTTTAACAAAATTGGCTAAGTAAAACAGTGTCGACACATCCAGAGAAGTGATGTCAGTACTTTAGAAAGTGGTGTCGACACATCCAGAGTAGTGGTGTCGACACATCGAGAAATTGTGTCGACAGTTACAATAAGAGTCGACACAGAATTTCTGATTGAACTACTAAGTATGTCAACTTTCTACACAACATCAATTGGTGTCGACACATAGAAGTCAACACCGTTGTCGAGACATTAGAAGTATGTGTCGACACATTTCAACAGTGTCAACACATTTAGACAGTTTTTGCCCGCCTTTTGAACTTCTTTCTTTAGAAGGGTATAAATAGGTCAAGAACAAACTCTGTCGACAAACTCTCCAGGTTTTCGAGACCAAAACCTTGTGTCGACAAAATCTCTCCTCTAAATCCAAGCTTTCTCACCATCCCAATGGCGCCAAAGGTAGAAGATAACATCAACGAAGGATATGAGTTGGTTCACCATGCCTTTTATGATGCAGAATCTGAGATTAAAGGGGTAATTACCCTAATTGCTGAAAATGGTTTGGAGGTTTTGGTATCCGAAATAACCAAGATATGGAAGAAAGAGATACTTGAGTTTTATAGAGCAGCTACAGTAGATTCAACTAGCCTTAAGATTAAATCAACGGTTCATGGCGCTAGAGTCAAATTGACCTTGCAGGGTTTGAGGAAAATTCTTAATCTTCCAAGAACTCACGATGAAGAAGAAGTGCCCGTATATAAGAAAAGGGAAGCACTACAATGGTGTGGATTGGATCCCACCTTGAAGATTAGATCTGCTATAAACAGGAAAGGGATGAATCAGCAAGGGAAATTCCTCTCTGAAGTTGTTGGCAAGGTAATTCTATGTAAGCCAGGAGGACATGATAGGATTTCAGCCTATATGTTAAGCCTAATGACAAGGATTATTTTTAGACTAAACACAGATTGATCTATAGTAATTTTTGAGAAGATTAAGGAAGGACATAAAGAAGCCTAATTTGGCCAGACTGATGAGTTTATACTTGGCTGGAGTAATTCCAGAAGTAATGCACCAGATTCCTGGTTCTAAAATCAACCATATGAGAAAAATGGACATCAGGATTATCTCCAGATGGGATAGGGTCCTAATAAAGGACATACCTGATATAGAAAGAAAAGAAGCTAATGAGAAATCACTTGCACAGGACATTACTAATAATACACAGGTACAGGGGGAGACAGATAATGTACAGGCACAGGACATTACTGATAATACACAGGCACAGGACATTATTAATAATACACAGGTGCAGGGGGAAGAGACAACACACTTGGCAAGTGAAATGGCTTCACAAACAATTCTTGAGAGACCTCATGTCAACATTCCAGCACAAGATGTTATCATGGAGGATACATCTGTAGTTGCTGATGCTCCTGAGAAAGAAGTACCACCAGTTCACACTCAACAGGAGTTTACTCTTGAAGAGTTGTTTCCTGATATTGAGGGAGCAACAAAAAAAGGGGAGCAAATAAGGTTTGAGGGGGAGCAGGCTGACTTTGAGGGGAGTAGATTAGGACTGAAAAGGAGCTCCCTCCTAGTCCTAAGGAATGAGTAGACATTGCCAGTTCATCTGCTTTAGAAGATGAAGAAATCACAAGTGCCAAAAAGAGAAAACTGATTATTTTTAAGAGAAGGAGCCAAAGCTACAAGAAAGCATTGCAAACTGTTATTGCACAACCTGCCCCAGAGGATGATTATAGCTCATTATTGGTGGCCTTGTAAGTGAAATTAGATGAGAAGAGAGTGGCTCTAGAGAAGTATGTGGATGAAAGCCATAAGTCACTTTAATTTGATCTGGCTATGGATATCAAATCCATCAGGTTTGAAGTGAATCTACATAAGAAAGAGATGACAGATTGCTTCCACAAAGGGGGCAATGTTGTAGTATTTATGGCTAAGCAGCAAGTAGTAGTAAAGGCTCAAGTGGATGACATTGCTATTAAACAAGGCTATGTCTTTGAGAATCAGATTAGGATGAATGACAATCTGACTGAATCTCACAATGAGATAGTAACGTAAATAAAGAATACAGTCACTGCAATGACTGAAGCAAGGGATAAAGAGAAAGAGGAGTTTGATAAGAAGCTACAGGCTGCCTTAGACTCATTTCAGACAACCATTAATACTTCTCAGAAATAAATCTCTGATAAGCTTCTCAAGTTAAAATCATTTTATAAAGATGGTGTTAATTTTTTTGATGGACAAATAAGATTTCAGAAAGATGACTTACAAGACCATATTGAAAGAGAAGTCATAAAGGGGGAGAGAGTGTTAGTCAAAGAAGGCTCAGATCATGCCAAAGGGATATCCAATAGCATCAGAGCCACTCTAGGATATCCACCCCTTTGTGATGATGATAATGTTGCTGAGTCAGGTGTGCAGCCTGCTTATCTTGAAGGTGTTCAACCTTAAGTTGCTCAGGTCATCTACCCTCCAGCAGATTTTGATATGATTCAGCAACAGGTTCAGTCAATGTACAGTCCTCCACAGGAAGTTGATAATGTTATTATTGAGAAAGTAGAAATGCCTAGAAGCTGCCTTGAAAGCTCAGCAGGAAGCTCAACTGTCAAAGAAAAGGTTCAGAGAACAGGCTTAGTTAAAGCCTGATTTTGAGCAGTGGAGCCCCACTTCCAGGAATATCATTTTGAAAGCCTGGAAAGCTGTGAAAGAACAGATCCATGAAAGGGGCAAATGATATACTGAACAAGAATGGCAAAAATATGAAGCAAGGCAAGAAGCCATTCTGCAATATAGAAGAAAGGCTAAAATTGGGAAGCTACCTCCTAATGCTTAGGAGCCTAGCAAATACTTCCCTAAGCCTTTTCATTATTCTAAAAGGTAGATAATTAGGGATGAAGCACAGAAGAAGGCAGAGTTGAAAGGAGAGAAGCCCATTGATGATACAGAACCTACTATGCATGCTTAGATTAAGCTAGGAAAAGGCATAGTCATCAGGGAGCCTGATAAGCCTTGGTATAGATTTTCTAGATTTTACAAGAACAATGTAATCTTTAGTATAAAAGAAATCTATGTAAACAATTGTTAAGAAACTTTTTGATAGTATAAACAAAACATGTTTCATGTTCATTAAGTTTGCATCATTATTTTGTAATGTCATTTGGGTATATGTTTTGTTTATATGTTACCCTGTCATATAATGCTTATATACATCATAATGTTTGTTTATTATAAGTTGTGTATATCATTGACTAAAGGGTTATAACTTCTCCAAATAGGGGGATATTGTTGGGTACATAGGAAAATGTGTACCTGATTTGAATAAGCCTTACTTAGCTCAATGATATACATCAAGGTATATTTGATGTTAATTTGAGTTTATATGTGCAGGTTAAGAATATGCTAAAATGCAGAAAATAAGTTTCTAAGTCCATGTGTCGACACTTAAGAAAGCCTGTGTCGACACTTGGAAAAGCAGTGTCGACACCAGAAGCAACTGTGTCGACACACAATAGTTTTAGTCGACATCAACTGTGTTGACACCAGGAGGCAGTGTCGACACACAGAATTCTTAGAGTATATCAACTATGATGTAACACAGGACTTGTGTCGACACACAGCAGAGTTTCAACAAAGTTGATTGCTGTGAAGTGAAGAAGTGACTGTGTCGACACAAAGAAGAAGTATCGACATATTCTACAAATGCAGTGTCAAGAAGCAGTATCGACACCAAAGGAGCTGTGTTGACATCACCAAAGCTTCTGTCGACACTTAATCAACTTGTGTCGACACGTAATGAAGATCAGTCTCGACACTTTGCTGACAAAGACAAAGGTTCAAGAAATGACTGAAGACTTGATAGCTGTGAATTCCAACAAGTTTGCTGAAGCTATGGGAATTGTCAGAAGTTGGTTAGAAACCAAATCAGCCGGTTACCATGGATGAAGTCTATATAAAGACGGATTCTGTCAAATCCAAACAAAACGAACAACTAATGAAGAATTGATCATTGATCAAGAAAGAGCACGTCACACAGAAGAAGATTTTCGTGAGAAGATCTAAGAAGATAGTCTGAAGTGGCAATCTACTCAGAATTTGTCTAAGGAGAATTCAAATAAGAATTCAGAAGAAACTTCAAAAGGTTTGGAGATTTAAGGAGAGCTCCAGCAGTTTGAAGTAAAGAAGGAGACATTTATAAGTCTCTTAAGAAGCAGACCCTGAACAAATCTGCTAAGAAGAATTCAGATCTATTTCTGAAATCTAAGAAGGAAGCTGCCAGCCAGTCAACTTTAAAGAAGATCAAACCTACTAAGTTCAGATTTAAGAAGCTTTGAAGAAAGCTAAGAACAGGTTGATCTCAGCAATCAGTTTTATCAAGAGTTGATCAAGAAACCTTTTATCCCTTCTCTCTCACCAAGGGTAAGAGTCAATCTATAAGATTTTTCAAATTCTGTAGGATCTTTCAAGATCTGAGTTGTAAGCCTATAATATAAAGGCTGAGTGTAGGAGATATAGATCTCTGAGTGGTAATGCATTTGAGTCTGAGTGTAGGAGAAATTAATCTCTGAGTTGTAGGCCTTATGATAAGGCTGAGGTAAGGCTGTTAGCCTGAGCTGTAAGAGTGTGGATACATTCTGAGTTGTAGGCCTTGTGACAAGGATGAGGTAGGGCTGTTAGCCTGAGTTGTAGGAGTGTGGATACATTCTGAGTTGTAGGAACCTTTAAGGGTTCTGAGCTGTAAGATCTGTGGATCTGAGAAGAAGGAAGAAGTTAGGCCAAATCTAGTACACTGCTGGATAGGCGAAGGGGGAAAGTGGATGTACCCATACCTTGGGGAACCACTATAAACCAGTGTGCAATCTATGATGTGTGTGTGATTGTTAATTCTGTGCGGTGGTTGCTGTGATAGCTGTAGAATAGTTAGATTCTCTTTAAAGAACTGAATTCTTATTCTGCCTTAAGTAAAAAAGGAAAGAACCTATTAACCCCCCTCTAGGTGTTTGGGTTATCTGGAAATCGATTCAATCAGAAATGAAGTTATAGAAAGATCCCTTTCTCTTTAAAGTCTGACTTCCAGACTATTAATGTGATCATTTTTGAAGGTAATTGTAGCCATCTAAATAACAATTATTTTTTTCAATTTGGTAACTTCTTTCATCTTCAGATCAAACAGTTTTGTTGAATCTGATGCAGCCAATTTGAGAGATACAATTTCCTTAGCCTTCTTTTTGATAAGGATTCTTCTTCTCTTAAGAGCTTGCAACAGATCACCATACCCATCAATTAGTTGGTGAACATTAAATTCAGATTCATAACCATCCACATCTCTTGATGTAGATGCTTCTGATTCTGATCCAGTATAATACTTAGAAGGTGATGATATAGTGTATACCTTACTAGGACCAGGCCATTCCTGGCAATGATCTTCCTCAGATAAGGCCATCAGCCCTCTACATTGATGTTCTTCTATTCCATTTATAAAATACAACATTTACAAGAATTCAGTTTCCACTGAATCTTCTTCAGTTGTGAACAACCCAATGTAGGCTTCAGCTTCATCTTCTCTTTCATATTCTAATGAAGATGAATCAGTACAAGTTTTCTATTTCTTGGCAATAAAGGATTTCTCCTTCTTGGCCTTCTACTGATGCTTCTTTTTTTCACTAGATTCCTTTTTTTTATTAGGACAGTCAGCTATGACATGTCCTGGCCTTTTGCAACAATAACAAAAAATTTTAGAAGAAGTTTGTTTATTGGGATTAGAGTCATATCTGTCATCCTTTGAAGTTTTCTTCTTCTTGTAGTAGTCATCCTTGAAGGAAGATGAAGATTGCTTTATTCTCCATTTCTTCTTCTTAATGAACTTTTGAAACTTCCTTGTGAAGGCAGCAAAGTCTTCATCAGATTTGTGGCTGTCTAAAGTGTTGATGTCAGTATTTTCTGATTCAACTTCAGCAATTCTCCTGGGAGGAGAAGGAGACTTTCTCCCGCCCTTTCTTGTGGCTTCAGCCTTGAAGGCTACTGACTTCTGCTTGTATTCAGACCTATTGCTTTTCTCCTCCTCCTTTCTGGCAGTGAGCTGCTTCTTATATGATAACAGTTTTCCAAATAAGGTTGGTGGAGGTTTATCAGAAGGCCTGGCCACCTCTCTGATGGCACATATTTTATTATCCCAGTCATTGGTTAGTGATCTAAAAAACTTGTCATTTAGTTCATATGTGATAAAGACTCTTCCATAGGTCATTAGCTCATTTATAATTCTAAAGAATTTCTTATAGCATTCAGCTATGCTAACTGTGTTGGCTTGTCTAAAACACTCATATTCTTCATTTAGCTTAGACTTTATATCCTCTTTTACTTCTTCTGTTCCCTCCATATTGACAATCAAAGTGTCCCACATATCCTTGGAGGTTTTGTAATGGACCAAATTCTGGAATGTAGAATCATTTATGACACTCACAATTAGGTTCTGTGCCCTCTTGTCTAAGGTTGCTAGGATGATCTTTTCCTTAATCATTTCAGAATAATTTTTTGGAGTCTTGAGGTTGGCATCAAGAACTGAAATGTTTATAGGAATAAATGGTCATTCTAGAACTATGAAGTAAATTCTTGGATCAAATGCTTCCATGAACAATCTGACCCAATCTTTCCATATGCCAAAATTTTCTTTCCTACAGATAGGAAGTTTCATGGATCCAAGTTCCTTCTGATTTTCACCTGAACCCATTCTGGCTAATAGATAACTGCCTTGGAGATCAACTCAGACTGTTAAGTCTATGTTTGAGGAACCTCCCTCTGATACCCCTTGAAAGATTTGGTTTAAAGATCCTAAACACCTAGAGGGGGGGGGGGGGTGATGAGTCCTCTTTATATACCTATTTTCGGACTCATCTAGGCTTATTTTCTTGTCTTTGCACACCGTTTAGCGTCATTTGCACTCCTTTTGGTTCGCTACGGTTTTCCACGTCTTGTGCACTCTTTTAGCCTATTTCTGTGCGTGTGTGTATTTCCCTTTTGCTGTGCATTATATTTATGTCTGTGACTGCCATGATCGACATCCCGTCCAGTTTTCCTGCAGGTTCTGGGATTGTGTGGGCGTCCGGCATCGGACTTTCACCATTTTTGGCAAAGGAGTCAATGGTCGTGCGTTTTTACCCACGCACGACCATCGACCTCTTTGGCGCACGATCATCAGTCGTGCGCAGTCATGACCTCTCCTGTGAAAGTTCTGTCCCGGCATATCGCACGATCACCAGCCATACCGTGCACGATCACTGCTCGTGCGCTGCCGGTCGTGCGCAGTCATTACATCCTTTTCCACTTTTCTGCCTCCATATCGCACGATCACTGACCATATCGCGCACGACCACTGGTCGTGCGCCAGTGATCGTGCGCGCTGTTTAATTCTGCTTTCTATAAATACGCAGGTTTCGCCCTATTCCGGATCGCTCGACACTTTCCGCCGTATTTCGTCCCCGACGAGTTTTTCCGTCGTCCTCCTTCATTCTCCACCTTAGGGAGGGTCTCCGGGCAAGCTTTCAACGCCAAATCAACGCCGGAGCATCCTCTCGGCCTCCTCCTTCATCCTAGAGCTTCAAGCGGAGTTTTGACCTAGCTTTCTTCATCAAGCTAGGAGGAGCTGGAGACGCAATCTACGGGTCATTTCAACGAAGAAGACGGGTCCATTGGGAGTGAGTGACAGCCTCCTCTACCCGGACGCAGTTGAGGACCAAGCTTGGACTCGGATTGACAACCCGGGATTCCAACCGTGAACCCTCAATAAGGCTTCGGATTCGGTCGATTCGCACACCTCTTCTCTTGTTGTTGTTAGCTTAGTTAATTTCCATGTATTGATGAAGAATGCTTATTTGTAGTTAACAATTACTCTTATTCATGTCTATGTGAGTTAGTGTTTTTGTTATATTTACTTGAGGTGCGCCATATTCCATCCTCCATCCATCCACCCTTGCCGCACTAGCAATTGCTAGTGGCGTGCGTTGCGAAGAGGTGCTCATGACCCTCATTCCGCCATTCTAACCACCTCATCCGCTAGCCTACTCGTCCATCCGCCATGCGATTCGGTGCATAGCGGCCCGTGTAGTTTCCATCTCGCCTGGCGAAGCAGTGCATAGCGGCCTGCATAGTAGGATTTCCGCCGTTCTCTCCACCTCATACGCTTGCCTACTCGCCCATCCGCCTAGCGATTCGGTGCATTGCGGCCCGACTAGTCTTCCATCCCGCCTGGCGAAGCTTTGCATAGCGGCATTGCATAGGAGTAGCTTGTAGATTTTACTTTCTGTTTCCGCCACCATCAAAACCCTCTATCATTACCGCCAACCCGAGGACTTCAATCTCAAGTCCTCCTCGACATTAACTCATCCCTTACTATGTTCCTCAAGAGACCGACACTCGGGGATTTATTCCCAAACTTTATTACTTGTGCGACCGGTGTGCTTGTCGTATTCTACACGCATCAGGGGGGTGAATAGGTTCAAATCCAATTTTAACTTAGACAATTAAAGGTTAATCTCAGCATTGCTAATTAAGCTACAAATATCACAACATAGGATAAAACAAGCAAAAGAAAACACAGCACATAGTGTTTTATAGTGGTTCCCCAATTCATTGGTACGTCCACTCTCCCCCTTCACTTATCCAGCTGAGAGCTGGATTTGGCCAAACTTCCTCCACTAACTCAGATCCATAGATCTTACAACTCAGAACCCAACTGGTTCCTACAGCTCAGACTTCTTCAAGTCCTACAACTCAGATTCTTCCCAAGAATCCTACCTCAAGCAAACAACCCTACCTCAGTCCTTATCACCAAGCCTACAACTCAGATCACAAAGATCCTACCTCAGGCACTCGGCCCTACCTCAACCTTTATAAATTTAGACATACAACTCAGAGAGATAACTCTCCTACACTCAGATCAATAAAAGATCTTACAAAAAAATTGATTATTAAGATGATAAATCCTTCACCCAGGTAGAGAAAGAAAGGGGTGAAGGCTTCTTGATCAGATCTTTATTGATCAGACTTCTTAAGATCCAACCTATCTTAGCTTCTTCAATGCCTCTTGAATCTTAACAAAGTAAGGTTGATCTTCTTATGAAGTTGGAGATGATCCTCAATCCAGCTTCCTTCTTCTATTCAGATCTAGATCTAAATTCTTCTTGCAGACTTGTTCAGGATCTGCCTTCTCTTGATGACTTGTAGATTTCAACTTGTTAGAAAAGTGTCAAGTCCTTCCTTGATTGATTTCTGTCTTATTACGATAGAACATGTATTTATATAGATCCCATCTGAGGTTACCGGTTTCGGTTCATAACCGTCTTCTGACAGCTCTAACAGATGTGACAACTTTGCTAGTTATGACAGCTGTCAAGTCTTCAGTCTTGACACCTGATACTTCATTGTACTCTATCTCAGCAGAAAAGCATTGAGACAATACTTCATATGTGTCAACACAAATAGACCATGTGTCGACACATTTCTTGATGATGTCGACACAGCTCACACAATGTCAACACAATCCTTCTTTATCTTCTCGACATAGCTTCTATAGAATGTGTCAACACAAGTCCTGTGTGTCGACACAATGGCTTCTAGTCTCGATATAGTTGGTGTTGACAGAATTCTTGTGTGTGTCGACACAAGTCCTGGGTGTCGACATAAATGCTGCCAATATAATTTCTATGTGTCGACACAAGTCCTGTGTGTCGACACAATCTGTCTTCTGATGTCGACACATTTCCTTCACAAGTGTCGACACTTGTACTTAGAATATTTTTCTGCATTTCTTTAACCTGCACCTTGAAACTCAACATCCCATCAAATACACATTGATGTATATCATTGAGTTAAGTGAGGCTTCTTCCAAATCAGGTACATCATTTCCAATGTACCCAATATTATATTCAGAACATAATATGTTGTGCTTATAGCCTCTGCCCAAAAGGATAGGGGCAAGTAAGCATCTGCAAGCGATGTCCTTATAACTTCAATAAGAGTTCTATTTTTCCTTTCTGCTACCCAATTTTGTTGAGGAGTTCTAGGAGCAGAGATGCAATGCATGATTCCTTCCTTCTTACAGAATTCTTACATATGAAGAGATTCAAACTCAGTACCATGATCACTTCTGATCAATGCAACTAGAGTAGAGTACTCAATCTTTATTCTCCTAAGAAAGTCTGTAAGAACTTTAAAGTTATCTGACTTATTTCTTAGAAAGAATACCCAAGTGAATTTAGAGAAGTCATCTACAATAACTAGAGTGTAAGATTTTCCTCCCAAACTCTGTACAACAATGGGTCCAAAAAGATCCATGTGTAGCAAATACAAGATTCTGGGTGAATCACTCTTATTGATTGATTTAAAAATATTTTTAGTTTGCTTGCCTAATTGACAAGCCCTATAGAGACTTTCCTTCTTGTAGGAGCCATAAGGCAATCCTCTAACAAGGTTTTCCCTAGATAGTTTAGCAATATTTCTTAAGTTTACATATCCTTTTTTTATGTCATATGTCTTTAGAATTACTAATCTGATTAAATAAACAAATTTCTGAAATAACATACTTAAAATTTACTACATATATGTTGCCTTGTCTAAGTCCAGTTAAAACAGTTTTGTTGTTATCAGAAGTAATAATATAACAGGATTGATTAAATTATACCTGATAACCTTCCTCACATAATTGGATTATGTATATCAAGTTGTGCTTGAGACCACTCACATAGGATACCTTCCTGAAGGTGATAACTCCAACTTTGACAATCCTATATCCTTTTGTTTGGCCACAGTTGGAATCTCCAAAGATCACGTTTGGTCCAAGCTTTGACTTGTAATCAGTAAGATTTCCCTTGCTGCCTGTCATATGTTTTTAATATCCACTATCCAAGTACAACTGTTGCTCTATAGTAGGATAGTCCATCACCTGCATGAAAATAGATTATGTATTCTTGACCCAGGTAACCTTGGGTCCTTGATTCTTCTAAAATTTATAATTTGAAATGAAAGTGAATTCAAGTTTGTCTTTATATCCTAAAGGGTGAATTCTTCTGGGTTGAATTATCAACTTGGTAAAGGGATTAACAAAAGATCTAGGTTGATTAAAATTTCTAAAAGAATTTATGTTTCTGTTATAAATTTTTGGGTTCGACAAATTGCTGTAAGTTTGTCAATCTGCTTCGACGAATATGGATGAGTTCGTCGAACTCCGCTCAGAGAATGAAAATATTCATTTTCTGCACCACAATTTCGTCGATCATGGTTCGACGAACCATATTGATTTCTTCGATCGCAGTTAGAATAATAGTTATATAGAAAGTCTGCGTTCATAGTTCGTCAATCTGAGTTCGACGAAACATATACATTTCATCGATCTTGGTTCGACGAAAAATGTTGAACATTGTTTTTATTAAAAGTTTCCTTTTTCTTTTTCTTTTGTTTAGGTTTTTGAAACACATCATTTTGTTGGTTGTTATCTTCGATTTTTTCTTTGCTTTTTTCAGATATGAATTTATGTTTTTCTTAAGAAGAGGAGGCTGACTTGATGAAGCTCCCAAGCCTAGTTTGCCATTAAGCCTGTCATTGACCGTGCTTGTGATATTCATCAATTTGATGCTTCTCCCATTAAGGGATTCTTCAAATTCTTTGGCCTCATTTAATTTAGTTTTTAATGAAATTTTTTTTTCAGAAGCTAAGTCTAATTCATTTTTAAGTTTGATGTTTTCAGAAAAAAGATTATCATATTCAAATTGTTTTCTCTGAGAAGTTTGATTTCCTTCTCAGATTTAATTAAATCAGTGCATAGGAGTTTGAATTCAGTTTTAAATTAATCAGAAATGAAATCAAAAGAAGCTATTACCTGGTCCTCTTTTGATTCAAATTCTATAACTGATTCTTCAGCTACTGAGTGGCTGCATGATGCATCAATTGTCATCAAGTAGATCTCTCTGGCTTTTGCCTCTTCTTCATCCTCACTAGAATTGGAAGGAGTTTCTTCTTTTGATTCACTCCAGGTCTTAGCCACAAATCCCTTCTCATTCTTCTTCTTGTATTTGTTAGAGGAGGGCTTGATGGAGTACTTCTTATACTCTTTCTCTTTTCTCTTGTCCTTCTTTTGAGCCTCCGGACATTTTGGGAGTATGTGTCCTGGCTTCTTGCATTCATAGCAAACAATTTCCTTAGTAAGAGTCTTGTCATACTTTGGCCTTTCCTCATTTCTGATTGACCTTCTTCTGAAGTCATTCTTAGACATTTTGTAAAATCTTTTTACTAATAGACTCATTAGCTCTTTATTGGTAGGTAGTGCTTATAATTCCTCAAATGCCTTGAGGGCAATACTTTGCTCCTTCCTTCCTGAGGTAGAAATCTTTTGTTCAACTATTTTCTAGTTTTGATATACTGCTCATAAGACTTGAGCTTGCCTAATAATGACTCAGTAGAAATCTCATTTAGGCTTCTTGCCTCCTTGATTGGCCAGATCCTAGAATCCCATGTGCTAGGGAAGCAAATAAGAATCTTATCATTAATTTCTGTTAATAAGATGTTCTTGTCCAAGTTCTTTAGCTCATTGATAATCAGGTTGAGTCCGTTATACATATCTGCATTTTACTCTGACTCTTCCTTCTTGAAATTCTCATATTGTGAAATGAGAAGGGATCTCCTATCTTTCCTTTCATCAGCAAATCCTGCTATCATTTGGTTGAGGGAATCGCAAATGGCTTTTGTTGATGTGCATTCAGTCACTTCTTGGAATATGTCATCATACATAGTTTGAGCCAGAATGTTCATGGCCTTGGCATCATCAAACCTTAGCTTTCTTCTGAGCATCAGTACACTCAGGTGGTGGAACAACACGTGTGCTTGTTGTTGTAGTTTAAGTAGGGGGACCTGTCAAGATAGAATTATAAATGTCTTCATCAATTGAATTCATATAAACCCAAATCCTTGACTTCCAAAGTGCAAACGTTTTAAGATTGCCCACTAAAGGTTTGGTGCTTGAGTACTCCTTATTTTGTGCCATGATATAAAAGACAGACTAGAGAGAATAGGATCTATCAAAGATCTTTTGGTTCAGGTGTTAGCCTATGAAACAAAACCACCTTACCCTCTAATGATAAATAAAAGTGAAGGGATAGATCACACTAACTCTATAGGGGGGTGGGGGTGGGTTAATAGAGTATTAAAAATCTTTTGATTAATTTTTATAGTGGATTAATAAAATAAGTGATATCTATATATAAATAGGCAGAAATAAAACATAGAAAATCACAGCACAAAAAATATCAAATAGAGCAACCAGACGACACAAAAATTTTATAGTGGTTCCCCTAAAACTTGGGTACATCCACTCTTCTATAACCCTGGTAGGAATCCACTAATGATTTTTGATCAGGTGCTGATGTTTTTAGTTGTCTACCTAAATCAACTAGAGGGGGGTAAAAAGGTGAGGTCTGCGTCTTTTTGCGGAATAAAAATTTGTACAAATGAAGCGCAGAAAATAAATAAACAAGCCACAGAAGACACAAGATATATAGTGGTTCCCAACCTTGGGTACGTCCACTCTCCACCTCACCGATCTAGCAACACGCTAGACTCGGTTACTTCACTATTCTCTCAGATTGAAGACAATCCTACTACTCGGAACGAAGTTCCAACAACTCGGAGCAAAAACACTCCTATAACAACTCTGAGAATATCTCCTACAACTCGGAGTGAAACTCCTACAAGACTCGGAGAATAACTCCTACAATAATATAATGGATTTACAATCAAAAAAACTATCTTATCTTCACAGATTTATTTGAACTCGGCTTCTTCCTTCTCGAAAATATTCAACAGCCCTAATCAGAAAAGTTGAGGAAGAAATCTGAGAAACCATCGATCTGAGAACTTTAGAATCAGCACGATCAAGGAATAGATCTGGATATTTCAAAAAGCTTGATTTGTTGAAACTTATTGTTCTAAATCTTTGGATCGAGAGAGAAGATCGGCGAAGACGACCGAGCGGCGGCACTAGCGCTTCTTGATTTGGAAATTAAGAAAGATTGAGAAACTTAAAATTCTTCTGGTTAGGGTTAAACAATTTTATAAGGCCTTTTATAGGATTTGCCTAACCGTCAAAAACAGATTAAATGCATGCCACGTGGACTAATCAAGTGCTAATCATATTTAAAATTACGTCTGTCGGGACTTAAGAAAAATTCAGAAATCGGTACTTCATTTCTCGAGAGAGTCAATTATACTCGAGAAGATGTTTTCTGTTTCTTGAGAAGAATTGTGAAGTTCTCAAGAAAGGCACTTGGGAAAAATGTAGAGGTGGAATGAAACTATCTCGAGAATGAGAATATGTACTCGAGAAGAATAAATTTTTGTTCTCGAGAACAAGTATTCTTGTACTCGAGAACAAGGAAGTTTATCTAGAAAAGATATCCGACTCTCCAGAAAAAAATTCGAGGTCTCGAGAAAATGTTTCTGGTTCTCGAGAACTATACATGTCCTTCTCGAGAAGAAATCTTTGGCTTCTCGAGAAAAAGACTTGGAGAAGTTTTGACTTGAATTAAAGAAACTCGAGAAGAAAAGTTATGATATACTCGAGTACACATGGATTTCTCGAGAACTGCACTAGGCTTTCTCGAGAACTGCTTCTGCTACTCGAGTACATGACTGATATCACTTGAGTACAAACTATAGTTCTACTCAAGTACAAAAGGTCCTACTTGAGAAAAATACTTAGAAAATTTCTGTAAGTCTGAAAACTTCTTTTCTTCAAGAAATTCAGCAACCAACTTTTCTCCCATGGCTTTAGTGCTTGAAAAAGAAGTGTGTCCCAATAGAGAGGCTATACATGAGTCAACCCATGGATAACACAATGAGGGGTTACATTGTATGGTACTTTGTTTGGTGACTCATTATAGACTGACATTGGTCTACACTTGACAGTTATATCATGCAAACACTCAACTAGAAAAGACATCTAATACAAACTTAATTCATCTTAGTTCAAGTGTGACTTCATACAAATCTTGGTTATTGTTGATGCAATATCCAACAATCTCCCCCTATTTATAGAAGTCAGAACCCTCTACACTAAGGTGAATTTTAACAAGATGAACAAACAAAGTGACTAACATGTAATATAATAATGTGAAATGCTAAATTATAAAAGATATAAATCATCAAAATTTAAATATGTATATATATTTATAAATATTGTCCAAGAAAAAGTCCTTTCCACATAATTTCCCATAGATAAAACTTTTAGTCATCTTCTATCCCATCTTGGTCTGTTATTGTTGCTACTTCTGAAGTTTGTCCTCTTGTCTTTGAAAATACATTTATGGCTTTGGAAAGTATTTGGTTGGTCTTGGAGGAGCAGTTGGATCATTTCGACTATACTTTCTATCATGCAGTCTTTTTAGAGTCATTGCCTTTTTATATTTTATCCAATCAGTATGAGAGTAGTAGTTATCCTTGTGTCCACTGAATTCCACAACAAGCCTCAAAGTATCAAGAATAATGGATTTTAATGTTGGGCTCCAAACTTCAGCAAACTCTCTTTCAACATGCTTTGGCATGGGAATGGACCTACTAGCAGTGGAACCATCACCATATTTTATTCTTTTAGATTTTGTATCTCAAGAAGTACTTGAGAAGGCACATTTGCCTGTTCAGGATCCCATGCTTGTTCATATGTCTCAGGAGGAAGTGGAGCTTCAGAATATTTAGGCCCTGAAGAGAATGTTGGCCTATATACATCCAGGCATGTAGGAGGGGTGTAGAAGGGTAAAGTGATAGGTAAGGGAAGAGATGATTGTGCAACCATACTACATTATCATATGTGTAAAGCTTTGTGCTCTTAACTTCCTTTAACACTGATGCTTGAATTTCTTTGAATTGATCATCCCATTATTCTTTCATAGTTTGTACTTTCTTCTCTAGCTATTCTTTCCCTAAATCCTCCCCCTTTCCGACTTCTACAAAGTGGGTGTTGATGACTTCTTCTTTGAACTGCCCAACTTCTTCACAAGTCTTGAAGTTGCGTTCTTTAGCTTTCTTTTCTAATTCAATCTGATTATTAGCAAGAGTGACAGATTGTTCCATTACCATACTAATGCTGGTAATGGTGTGATCTATAGCTTTCCTCCAATTTGTAAAAGCCTTTTGAATTGATCAGTGTTTGTTTGGAATTCAGCAAATCCTCGGCTCATTTCTTTCTCTAAGGAAGTTACCTTATTACTTACAGCTTTAATAGAAGTATCAAAAAATTTCCTTTGCTCAGCCATCATGACTTCAATCTTACTCAAGATAGTGTTTTCAGAGAGGACTTCAGTTTGAAGAGGTGCAGTAGGTAGATTTGGAGAAGTCTAGGGGACAATTCCTTCAATGAGGACATGGAGGTAGAAGTTGGTTTTCTTCTGACTGTACTATCTTCATCTTCAGTATCTTTGGCTAATAGAGTGGGAATGTTGAAATGGAGACTGGGAAAGAGGAAGTTCAACAGCTTCTGGATGTATTTCTTCTTCACTATCAGAAGGAAGAACTGCATTTTCATCTTTCTCTTCCTAAAAAGGAGACTGGGGGTGTGGATATGGTTCAGGAGAATGTTCTGGATGGGATTATTCTGTTTGATGTTCTGAATGTTCTAGATGAGGAGATTGCGCGGGTGTAGAAGGATGATCTTCAGGTACAATGAATAGAGGCTCTTTAGAAGAGAGTTCCTCTATCATCTTGTTGATATCATCATATAAAGACAAAATATGTTCAGTTACTTGAGCATCAGTCAGGGTTTCTGCATCAGGTAGATCTGTAGCAATGAATTCTGAATTTTTTGCTTTGAGAGAGCTGGCCTGGGCAGCAACTGATGGAGTTGAAATATCTTCTAAAACAACATTTGCAGTAGCAGGAGAAGAGGTAGAAGAAACTGAATGTACAAAAGCAGCAGGTGAAGTGACTTGGGCTGAAAAATCTGTATAAGCTGGGGCAGGAGTTGGAGTTTGAGAGAGCTGAAATTGAATTGATGGAGCAGGCTCCCCCTCAATAACTGGATCAGTTATTTGATGAGAAGTAGGAGATGGAGTCCTGACTGCATCTAATTCTATTCTTGGTGCTTGGTCATATTTCTTAAGCTTAATCTCCCATCTTTGGATGGAGGAGATGGTGACTTTCTTCATGTGATGAATGTCCATACCCTTATTCAAGAGGAAAATATCTGGCATCATCTGGTTTAGGTAAAGTGTGTAACACCTCTACCCGTCAAGAAGAATATAATAGAGGGTCCGGCCGAGGCCCCACACCATATTCCACAAACAGGCGGAGCCGCTACGAAATAATATCATAACCACGCATCCTAATACAGAGCATTCTAGCGGAAGTTTCACGGTTGAATAATTGAACTCAAGATAATGAACATTGTCCACTAAAACTTAGGAATATATATAAACATCACAAGAGTCTGGCATTAAGGCCTTACAACAGTTTCTCTTAACAAAAGTGTGGATTACAGACATCGGCACACAGGCCGGCCACACATGATCAAAAGAAACAAAACAATGCCTTCGAGGGCAGCAGCGCAGCTTTGGGCTTCAGCCCGCTAAGTCCCGCTCGGACCAGCACCTCCAGTACCTGTAATAACCAATCCACCAAGCGGTGGCAAACAGGGCAACGGTCAGCATTCAGCTGACCAATTATAATGACCCTGCCCCTGGCACGGGGCAACGGAATTCCATCCCTGCATAACAATCTTCCAATATGATATATATAGCAATTTAAGCAAGACGTGCACGCCTACACAGTCACATATCACAAACGCCGGCACGACGGCCCGACGCTCCGTACACTCAGGGCACATTATCGGTGTTCCGTATTTCCACGGCCACACCACCGTTCAGAGGTCCCAGACATAACGGTTCAATATGAGCATTCTAATCTGATCGGCTCACAGGCCGTCGACTCTCGCTATGTGATCCTAACAGGGCCTTAAGCACCCAAGGTTAGACAATCATAACGCGGGTACAGATCCACCTTTCCCATTGCTCAAATCGTCAGACTCACGCCTGGACTGACTCGGGTACAGCTTCACCTTGCCCGTTCAACCATTTCCTAGTTGCAGCCCCACGACTCAACCTCATACAAAGTAGCAACTCACGGCTACAAGAGAGTCCAACTATCATAATTTCCTGGACTTCCTCCAGTACTTTATCCATCATGCCTACAAGCAAGAATCACGGAGTCTTCTCCGATATACAAACAAGCATCACCAATCCAGACAATGTCCATATGGGCTTCACACAGCATGCCTATATCCGTACTCCAATTCCGGACTCTAACAAGGGGGACTTCACATATCTACCCCAAGGGACGCCACAACCCACCGCACACTCGAGGGGAAGGGTTTTCCCTATGCAATGCAGGAATTAAGGACTTCACATGTCCAAGCAGGAAATCGTTACCCTAGGAGTTCGCTTCGGAGCCATGGAGAGAAATTTGAGACGGATGAAAGCCTTCGCAGCAGCGTTGCATTCGCAATTCCGAACTCGGCTCGCGATTTGGACCACCGTAGCTCCACCGGCAGCCGGACTCCACTTCTTCTTCCTCACCTTGCTCTCACCTCTCTCTTAAAAGTTAGAAAGAGAGTAGAACTTTAGAAATGAGCCCTTTTCTCCTCCTTTCCCGGCCTTATCAGCCCAGGAATGATCCCCAGCCACAGGATCTCCTTTAAGGAAAATGAACGGCCACGATCTGCCAAAAATATTATACTTTTTGGCCGACACGGCCTGTGACACGCCCGTGTCACAGGCCGTGTACCCTTAAGTGGCACACGCGGCGCTCGCACCGACTATAAATTACCAGAACATGGGCATCGACACGCCCGTGTCGAACCTGACACGCCCGTGTCGGTCATGTGACACGCCCGTGTCACACCTATTACACGGTACTCAACGAGCGTTAAATCCAGTCAGAGCAGTACACGGGTAGGCACACGCCCTTAGACACGCCCGTGTCAAAACTGACACGGCCGTGTTCAAGGCTTGGTTCCTAGCCGGGTACATTTCTGACTCGATACGGCATTTTATTGAGTGACACGCCCTGGGATACGCCCGTGTCGAAGGCCGTGTCCCAGGCTCGACTATCGTCGACCTCCGATCGTCGACTAACCTGAACACGCCCTGGGACACGCCCGTGCCCCAGGCCGTGTACCCCGACACGCCCTGGGACACGCCCATGTCCCAGGCCGTGTTAAGCAACATGCACCTCAAATCCAATTTTGAGTCTTTTTGGGGTGTTACAACCCTCCCCCCCTTAATAAAATTTCGTCCCGAAATTTGAAGACAGTAGGGAGAAAAATAACAAAACATTTATATGTTTCTATTACATATATAACGAGCAAACAAGTTACGAAAATAACTCGTAAAACTCGGCTTACATGGTCTGCTCGCGCTCCCATGTTAGCTCTTCTCGGCCACAATTGTCCCACCGGACTTTGACCATCCCGATCACTTTGTTCCGCAACTGTTTCTCGGCTCGATCCTCGATCCGTATAGGCTTCACCTTTGTTGTTAGCCCATACTCAACCGGTACTCCATCACTGTCAATTACTTGAGCTGGATCCTTGACTGCTTTGCGTAGCACCGAGATGTGAAACACATCATGCAATCCACTCAATTCCGATGAAAGAGCTAGCCGATAGGCGGCTTCCCTAACTCGCTCCACCACTTCAAACGGACCAAGGTATTGCGGACTTAGCTTTTTCAACCGCCGAATCCGAGATACGCCTTTGAAGGGCTTAATCTTTAAATAGACCCAGTCACCCACCGCGAACTCCACGTTCCGGTGTTTAGCATTGTAATATTTGGCTTGCCGATCCTGGGCAATTAGGAGCCTCTCTCGAATAGAGCGTATTGTTGAGGTAGCATCCTCGACTTCCTTTTTGCCTAAAAGTTTAGACTCGCCAGTTTCTGCCCAAGCTAGCGGTGTACGACACTTCCGACCATACAACGCTTCAAACGGGGCCATGCCTATACTCTCTTGATGGCTATTATTCTAGGCAAACTCCACCATAACAAGATGTTCTTCCCAATTCTTACCGAAGTCCAGGGCGCACATACAGAGCATATCCTCCATCGTTCTGTTGGTTCGTTTAGTTTGGCCATCCGTTTGCGGGTGAAAGGCCGAACGGAATGCTAACTTTGTGCCCAACATCTGATGAACTAATCTCCAATCTTTCGAGGTAAAGCGCCCATCTCGGTCACTTACGATGCTCCGGGGAACACCATGCAATCGAACAATCTGCTCCACATAGAGCTTTGCCAACGTTTCCACTGAATCGTCCCGCTTGTTCGTTATAAAGTGAGCCACCTTTGTCAACCGGTCTACAATCACCAAGATTGAGTCATGGCCACGCTGAGATCTCGGCAATCCGTGCACGAAATCCATAGAAATATCCTCAAACTTCCATTGCGGAACTGGCAACGACTCCAGGAAACCACTCGGCCGTTGGCATTCTGCCTTTACCAAAGCACAAGTGCGACATTTAGCCACATACGCGGCTATGTCCTTCTTTAAACCAGGCCACCAGAACAGTTTCTTCATGTCCTTGTACATTTTTGTGCTCCCAGGGTGAATTGAGTACTTTGTAAAGTGTGCTTCATATAGCAATCCTTCTCGCAATTTACCCGCACTAGGGACGCACAATCAGCCATCTTTTCGTAATAACCCGTCATCCCAGGATAATCGATCACCAGACCCCTCCTTTGCATAGCGTTAGAGACTTTCATCCAACTCCATTGCCCGCCGAACCCTGTCAGCATGGTCATATTGAACCTCCAACCAATTCACGCATGCAACAGTCGAAGAATCTCTTTCCACACAAGATATCTCCAAAGCTTCTAACTCCTGGATTAACCGCTCATCATGTATCCGCAACCAATTTGCCCGTACCGGAGTCCAACGACTCAAGGCATCAGCGACCACATTTCCCTTTCCGGGAACATAGTGAATGTCGAAGGTATAATCCCCAAGGAATTCCATCCACCTCCTTTGTCGCATATTCAATTCTTTTTGATCAAGCAGATACTTTAAGATTTTATGATCTGTATAAATATCCACTTTCACTCCATAAAGATAATGTCGCCACAACTTTAGCGAAAAGATCATCGCCGCCAACTCCAAGTCATGGACGGGGTAATTACGCTCATGCATTTTCAATTGACGTGAACCATAAGCGATCACCTTGCCAAACTGCAGGAGAACGCAGCCTAAGCAGCTTCCTGACGCATCGCTGTATATTTCAAATCCATCTGTACCACATGGCGACGTCAAAACGGGCACCGTGGTCAAACGATTCTTCAGCTCATCAAAAGCTCGTGCGCACTCCGGCGTCCAAACGAACTTCTGGTCCTTTCTCGTCAACGTAGTCAGAGGCAAAGCAATCCGGGAGAAGTTCTCAATGAACCGTCTATAGTAGCCCGCCAGTCCAAGGAAACTCCTGACTTCGGCCACCGAAGACAACACTGGCCAATCACGAATGGCACTTATCTTTGCCGGATCCACCGCTATGCCCTCTCCACTTACTACATGGCCTAGAAAAGCCACCGACGAGAGCCAGAACTCACACTTCGAGAACTTGGCATACAGCTTATTCCTTCGTAAGGTATGCAATACTAATCGCAAGTGGTTTGCATGATCTTCCTTCGATTGTGAATATACAAGGATATCATCAATAAACACAATCACAAACAGATCCAGGTATTCGCGGAACGTTCGATGCATGAGATCCATGAATACCGAAGGCGCATTACACAAGCCGAACGACATCACTGTGAACTCATAATGACCATAGCGTGTGCCAAACGCTGTCTTGGGAATGTCACCTTCCCTAATCCGCAACTGGTAATACCCAGACTTCAAATCCAACTTCGAATAGACGGTTGAGCCTGCTAGCTGATCGAACAAGTCATCGATCCGTGGAATTGGATACTTGTTTTTCTCCGTCAGCTTGTTCAGTTCGCGATAATCAATACATAGTCGCAAACCACCGTCTTTCTTTTTCACAAAAAGAACAGGCACGCTCCAAGGTGACATACTTGGGCGTATATATCCCTGCTCCAACAACTCTTGCAACTGAACTTTCAGTTCGGCCATTTCTTTTGGCGCTACCCGATACGGCGAACGGGCCACAGGTTTCGCACCCGGCACCAGCTCGATAGCGATGTCGATTTCCCTTTGGGGAGGTAACCCCGATAGGTCCTTTGGAAACACATCCGCATATTCCGACACAATCGGCACTTCACTCACACTGGCCTTCGGCGCCACCGCCTCTATGAGTGTGAAGAACAACTCCGCACCCTTCCGAACTGCCTTAACAACTTGGAGAGCGGATAACAACATCCCACTCATCCCTTGCATACCAACGAACTTGGTCTCTTGTTCGGTATTTTGCCCAAGTATGACCTCTTTTGAAGTGCAATCTATACAGGCACGCTGCTCTGAAAGCCAGTCCATACCAAAGATTATATCAAACTCTTTGATCGGCAATACTAATGTTTCCACCTTGAACTCCCGACTTCCTATCTTGACCTCAATACCGCAAGATCGATCCGCGCACATCAAACATCCGTTAGGCAACAACACCTTTACACTGTCTGTCGTGGTCCGGATAGGCACCCCGATACGAAAGACAAAGTCCTCAGACAGAAACGAATGTGAAGCACCTGTGTCAAACAGTGCTCGTGTCGGATACTCTCGTATAAGGACAAACCCTATAACATTATAATTAAAACAAGCACAGCACATCAAAACAAGAACAATAAAATCTACGCGCACCTGTGACGACCTCCGCCTGCTTAATGGCCTCCTGTTGTCCAAGGTTGAAGACCCTGGGCTACGCGTGCGAGGCAGAAGACTCCACCACAACCTTCCCCTTCTCCGCATAAGACGCTCCCGTCTTCTTATCACCCTTTGGAGGACCAAATCGGCATTCACGTGCGAAGTGTCCAACCTTCCCGCACGTAAAACAAGTACGAGATCCATACCTAGATGTATCCGTCACAGTCGTAGAAGGAGCTTGTCCAGAAGACTTAGACTTGTTATTCAATCTCTTTCGGTAGCCAAACTTGTCCGGACGTGGCGGCTTAAACTCCGGCTTCACAACTGCCAAGTTTCCCTTTGCTTGCCCCCGTTTCATGTCCAGCTCCAAAGAACGAGCCGTACAGACTAAGGCTTGGAATCCCTGACTCACAGAACTCGAGAGCAAATACCACAGCTCATCTACAGTCCCGCATAAAACCGACTAGTCTTACACTCTTCTTCGGCGAAGATCGTGCCCGCATATCTTCCCAACCGGGTGAACTCATGCAGGTAGTCATCCACACTTCGATCTCCCTGCGCTAACCGTTGAATTTCCATTTCCATCGATATCCTTTGCTGCACCGGCAGATGTTGTGCTAAGAACAATCGAGAAAATTCGTCCATTGTAATCTCTGCCAATTGCCTGCCAGCCAAGTGATGCATTTAAATCTCATCCCACCACAATCGCGCCTCCCTTTCCAGTAGGAAAGTGGCTAACATAACTTTCTGTTCCTCCTCAACCCTGATAGCTCTCATAATCCTCTTGATTCTTGCAAGCCAATCCTCTGCTTGGGCCGGTGTACCCGCCCATGAAACTGCGGAGGGTTAAAGCTCAAGAATTGCTTCCATTGTTGATCTGCTACCCGCGGATCAACTTCGGCTTCTACCGGTTCTTGCCGTACCCCAGCTTGCGTTGGCACCACTGCAGGACGTGCCTGCCCCGCCTGCTGAGCATTCATCACCGCAAGTACCGTTTCCGTGATGAGACGGACTGTTTCAGCGGATGGAGGAGTTGTGGGCACCTCGGCTGGTGCCGCACTCTCAACAGAACGTTGTGGTTCGGATTGACCTGCAACACTTCTGGTCACCTATATGTGTAAAATACACAGGTTAACGAACAATGAAAATGGCAACCATACGAAAAAGAATACACAAGTTCAACAAACAAGTGTATTTGCATTCCTAAGTGGACAATCTTGAGTTCAAATTAAGTGTTATAACGACGGTCGACCAACAAGCTGATACCAAATTGTAACACCTCTACCCGTCAAGAAGAATATAATAGAGGGTCCGGCTGGGGCCCCACACCATATTCCACAAACAGGCGGAGCCGCTACGAAATAATATCATAACCACACATCCTAACACAGAGCATTCTAGCGGAAGTTTCACGGTTGAATAATTGAACTCAAGATAATGAACATTGTCCACTAAAACTTAGGAATATATATAAACATCACAAGAGTCTGGCCTTAAGGCCTTACAACAGTTTCTCTTAACAAGAGTGTGGATTACAGACATCGGCACGCAGGCCGGCCACACATGAACAAAAGAAACAAAACAATGCCTTCGAGGGCAGCAGCGCAGCTTTGGGCTTCAGCCCGCTAAGTCCCGCTCGGACCAGCACCTCCAGTACCTGTAATAACCAATCCACCAAGCGGTGGCAAACAGGGCAACGGTCAGCATTCAGCTGACCAATTATAACGACCCTGCCCCTGGCACGGGGCAGCGGAATTCCATCCCTGCATAGCAATCTTCCAATATGATATATATAGCAATTTAAGCAAGACGTGCACACTCGCACAGTCACATATCACAAACGCCGGCACGACGGCCTGACGCTCTGTGCACTCAGGGCACATTATCGGTGTTCCGTATTTCCACGGCCACACCACCGTTCAGAGGTCCCAGACATAACGGTTCAATATGAGCATTCTAGTCTGATCGGCTCACAGGCCGTCGACTCTCGCTATGTGATCCTAATAGGGCCTTAAGAACCCAAGGTTAGACAACCATAACGCGGGTACAGATCCACCTTTCCCGTTGCTCAAATCGTCAGACTCACGCCTGGACTGACGCGGGTATAGCTTCACCTTGCCCGCTCCACCATTTCCTAGTTGCAGCCCCACGGCTCAACCTCATACAAAGTAGCAACTCACGGCTACAAGAGAGTCCAACTCTCATAATTTCCTGAACTTCCTCCAGTACTTTATCCATCATGCCTACAAGCAAGAATCACGGAGTCTTCTCCGATATACAAACAAGCATCACCAATCCAGACCATGTCCAGATGGGCTTCACACAGCATGCCTAGATCCGTACTCCAATTCCGGACTCTAACAAGGGGGACTTCACATATCTACCCCAAGGGACGCCACAACCCACCGCACACTCGCGGGGAAGGGTTTTCCCTATGCAATGCAGGAATTAAGTACTTCACATGTCCAAGCAGGAAATCGTTACCCTAGGAGTTCGCTTCGGAGTCATGGAGAGAAATTTGAGACGGATGAAAGCCTTCGCAGCAGCGTTGCCTTCGCAATTCCGAACTCGGCTCGCGATTTGGACCACCGTAGCTCCACCGGCAGCCGGACTCCACTTCTTCTTCCTCACCTTGCTCTCACCTCTCTCTTAAAAGTTAGAAAGAGAGTAGAACTTTAGAAATGAGCCCTTTTCTCCTCCTTTCCCGCCTTATCAGCCCAGGAATGAGCCCCAGCCACAGGATCTCCTTTAAGGAAAATGAACGGCCAAGATCTGCCCAAAATATTATACTTTTTGGCCGACACAGCCTGTGACACGCCCGTGTCACAGGCCGTGTACCCTTAAGCGGCACACGCGGCGCTCGCACCGACTACAAATTACCAGAACACGGGCATCGACACGCCCGTGTCGAACCTGACACGCCCGTGTCAGTCATGTGACACGCCCGTGTCACACCTGTTACACGGTACTCAACGAGCGTTAAATCCAGTCAGAGCAGTACACGGGTAGGCAGACGCCCTTAGACACGCTCGTGTCAAAACTGACATGGCCGTGTTCAAGGCTTAGTTCCGGGCCGTGTACATTTCTGACTCGATACGGCATTTTATTGAGTGACACGCCCTGGGACACGCCCGTGTCGAAGGCCGTTTCCCAGGCTCGACTATCTTCGACCTCCGATCGTCGACTAACCTGAACATGCCCTGGGACACGCCCGTGTCCCAGGCCGTGTACCCCGACATGCCCTGGGACACGCCCGTGTCCCACGCCGTGTTAAGCAACATGCACCTCAAATCAAATTTTGAGTCTTTTTGGGGTGTTACAAAGAGATTGGATTCTACCATAGTTAGGGCTCTTGATACTTGCCTTAATCTTATCAAAGATCATCATGCCCCATTGAAATTCTTTCTGCAGATAATAATAGTCATCATATCAAAGAAGTCTGGGGTGATGTTGCTGATAGAACTGGTCCTTCCGAGGAGGACTTTGCAAAGAATGCCTACAAGCAATTTTCTTTATGCATTCATATGTTGTTTGCGAATTGTGTGAGTAGACTGGAGAATACCACAAAAACTGTAATCCCTTTCATAATCAGTCGCTTCTAGGTTGTCTTCTTTGTCGATCATTGTTTGCCGCAAGAATTGCGAAACAAAATTAGAAGTCATCTTGATTTTCAAGTCACGAACCTTAGATATCACCCTTTTCCCATTTCGCTTGATCTTGGCATGTTGGAAGAATTCCTCTACATCAAAAATTAAGACTCAGCAAGGGTGTTCCAAAACAAAGGATAATCTGGCGGTATCGAGCAAGATGAGAACATTTCTGAAATCGTCAGAAATGTCGCCAATTCCGGTGGAGATGAGTTCGCTGCCAATGCCTAGCTTTGATGAGGATTCTATTGATTTGAAG
Organism: Platanthera zijinensis; assembly: GCA_039513925.1. Lineage (NCBI taxonomy): Eukaryota > Viridiplantae > Streptophyta > Magnoliopsida > Asparagales > Orchidaceae > Platanthera > Platanthera zijinensis. The sequence continues at coordinate 38,669,565 of CM077091.1, read as the reverse complement.
AACAAAGCATATACTAGCTGGCAAGAAGAGAAATAGGCTTGTTTGTGGCAATTCGACGGAGATGGAGAAGTTGAAGAGTTTTCCTCGAGAGAGGGATTTTGTAATTTTGGGAATGGGAAATTTCGGGACAATATATATATTTACCCTAAATCTTAATGGTTAAAGAGATAAATAATGCTAGATTACCTGGAGTATGGCGGTGAAGAGCCTAGATGACAATATTAAAAATTGAACTTGAGATTTGAATTTCTTATCTGATTTCTCGAGAGATATAATGGTTCTCGAGAACAAGAAAATCAGTACTCAAGTAGAAGCTGTCTTGTTCTCGAGTAGAACTTTCTAAGATCTCGAGTAGAGCTTTTATTCTCGAGAAGAAGTCCATTGTTCTCGAGTACAAATGATGTACTCGAGAAATGTAGTCCACACTTTGATTTTTCTTGATTTTTAAAAATTATCCTAATCTTGAACTTTGCTTGAGGTCTTTTTCTACATTCTTCCTTCTTGAGCATGCCAAGTTATATTTTGCAAAACGAGAACTTTGTCTCGTCCAGTGGCTTCGCACAAATGTCTGTAACCTTCCTATCAGTTGGAACATACTGGAGATTGATGTCTCCATGCTCTACATGCTCCCTGATGAAGTGGTACCGCAGCTCTATATGCTTTGTCCGGCTGTGAGAGACCGAGTTGTTGCCTATTGCAATTGCACTGGAGGAGTCGCAAAACATCGGAATGTTGTTGTAATTAATGTTGTAGTCTTCAAGTTGGTTCTTTATCAATAACAATTATGCACAACAACTGTCTGCAGAGATATACTCTGACTCGGCTGTTGAAATTGAGACACAATTCTGCTTTTTGCGGCACCAGGAGATAAGCCTTCTTCCTAGGAATTGACAAGTCCCGGATGTGCTTTTCCTGTCATCTTTGCTTCCTGCAAAGTCTGCATCTGAAAAACCAATTAGTTCTCTATCATTACTTCTTGGGTTTTATAATCCAAGATTTGGTGTACCTTTAAGGTATCTCAAAATCCGCTTTGCAGCAGCGTAGTGAGATTCCTTAGAGTTCACTTGAAATCTAGCACACACACATGTTGAGAACATTATATCCGGTCTACTGGCAGTAAGGCAGAGCAAGGATCCAATTATGCTTCTGTATATAGTTTCATAAAAGGTTTCACTTTCTCATCCTTGTCCAAATACATAGCTAAACCCATTAGAGTCCTCACAGAGGTTGCGTTCTCCATTCTGAATTTCTTAATTAACTCCTTGGTGAATTTTGTCTGAGATGAAAATTCCATCTTCAGATTATTTCACTTGAAGTCCTAAGAAATACTTCAGCTCTCCCATACTGCTCATTTCAAACTTCCCTTACATAAGTTTGGAAAACTTTTTGCAAAGGTTATCGTTAGTAAGGCCAAATATGATGTCATCGATATATATTTGCACTAGCAAAATCTTGTCTTTTATTTCCCTAAGAAATAATGTCTTATATATCATTCCTCTTGTGAACTTGTTCTCAAGAAGAAATCTAGACAGCATCTCATACCAAGCTCGAGGAGCTTGTTTCAAACCATATAAAGCTTTAAATAAAAAATAAACATAATCAGGATGATTAAAATAACACAAAACCTGGAGGTTGTTCCACATACACTTCTTCGTTTATGTCACCATTAAGGAATGTCGACTTTACATCAATCTGATAGACAGTGAAGCACTTAAGTGCTACATATGCTAGGAATAACCTGATTGCCTCCAGCCTTCCCACTGGAGCATACATCTGATCGAAGTCGATTCCTTCTTCTTGTTGGTATCCCTTGGCGGCAAGTCTGGCCTTGTTCTTTATAATTGTTCCTTCTTCATCCATCTAGTTCCTGTAGACCCACTTTGTTCTGATAACGTTCTTGTCTTTGGGTCTTGGAACAAGCTTCCAGACTTGGCAACTCTTGAACTGATTTAGTTCTTCTTCCATTGCCATTATCCAAGATGTGTCTAAGTTTGCTTCTTCAAACTTCTTTGGTTCAACCTGCGAGAGGAAACTTAAATATAAATTTTCATTAGTTTTACCTCTACGAGTTCTGACACCATCACAGGGATCTCCTACTATTTGATCAATTGGTTGATCCTTCAAGTGTCTGAGCTCCAGGGTTCTTGCTGGAGTTTCCTATATCACTGGAGTGACTTCATCAACTTGGATGACATCTTAATCATCCTCTCCAATAGAGGTTGGAGTGGTGATTGTGATGAACTCTTGATCTTTTTCTTTAACTTACTCATCCAAGTTCAATTCCTTTAGCCTTGAACCTGCATCTTCAATAAACACATTAGAAGAACTGCTTTGCAGGAAGCTCGTCTCATCAAATACAACATTGATAGATTCTTCTACAACCAGGGTTTTCTTGTTGAAAATCCTATATGCCTTATTATGGATACTATAAACTACAAAAATACCTTCAAAACTTTTTTCACTAAACTTAGTAGTGTGATACTTTCCATTGTTAAGTATGAAGCATTTACTACCAAAGATTTTAAAATATGAAATAGTCAGTTTCCTTCCCTTTGGTAGTTCGTAAGGTGTCTTATTATAGTTCTTGTTTATGAGTGCTCTATTTTGCACGTGACATGCAGTGTTGACAGCTTCAGCCCAAAAATATTCCGGTAGTGAGGCATCACTCAACATGGTTCTGCAAGCATCTATGAGTGTTCTGTTCCTTCTCTCAGCGACTCCGTTCTATTGAGGAGTGCGAGGAGAGGAAAACTCATGGAAGATACCTAAGCTTTCATAGAATTCTGTCATGGCCCATGATTTGAACGCTGTTCCATTATCACTTCTGATTTTTTACAACGAAGCAGCTGTATTCATTCTTAACTTGCCTGACAAAAATCGTAAAGATATCAAAAGTATCTGAATTGTGTTTTAGAAATAACACCCACGCAAAGCGAGAGTAATCATCAACAATAACCAATGTATAATCCTTACATCCCAAACTTCTAATTTACAGTGGACCGAACATGTCCATATGAAGTAGGTGTAAACACCAATTAGAATCTTTGCTAATAATGCTTTTAAAGGTAGCCCTTGTTTTCTTGTCTTTTACACATGCGTGACAAGGTCTATCTTTAACGCATTTGATGTTGGGGGCATCACGTACTAAATTAAGAGAAAATAATTTATTAATAGTTTTGTAATTTATATATGCTAATCTCTTGTGCAATTGGTCAGCAAGAGACGCACTATCTTTTTCCAAAAAAGCACACTAGTGTAGAAGAGTCTATTCAAATAAAATTTAAACACAAAATATTCCTACTACGAGTGCATGATAAAATCATTTCTAAACTATCAACCGGTTTTATCAAACACTTATCTACATGAAATTATACTATGTATCCTTTATCATAGAGTTGACTTATGCTTATAAGATTGAGTTCCAATCCTTCAACATATGCCACATCGGAAAAAGATACACTACCATTAGTGATCATACCGTATCCTTTTGTAATTCCTCAGTCAGAACCTCAAAAGATGACCTTTGTCCCATTCATGACAGGAGAATAATTCTAGAGAAGGCTTCTAGTCCCAGTCATATGCCGAGATCATCCACTGTCCAAATACCAAATAGGATTTTTGGAGGTCTTTGGACATTCCTACAAAAGTAGAATAAAGTTGCCTTAAGAACCCAAACTTGTTTGGGTCCTTCGTATCAAGTTAGCATACTCCCTCTACGAGTGTTTACCTTGTGAGTAGTCTTTCTCATATTATTAGCTTGAGAAGTTTCATAATACCTGGGGTTAAACCAGCAATCTATGACAAAGTGACCAATCTTGCCACAACACCAACACTCAAACCTATTGTATCTTTGCCTGATGTTCTCCTGCTTGACCTTTTGAGAGTGTGGTCTAGCAGGGCCAGTAGAATTGGAGGTAAAAGATTCTTGGTGATGGCACTCACATGACTTCTTCTCCATAAAAGGCTTTTCCATAACTGGTTTGGCTTTTAGAGCTTTCTTGATGTTATGACCATGATTATAAGGGTCGTAGCTCTGAAGAGTGATCTCCTCATTAGGTGCTTTGAAGAGACTCTCACCAATGTTCTTGGGACGAGTCCATTCTTGGTACCGAGACTTGGGCTCTACAAAAGGACGGCCTAGCAAGGTGACTATAGGATGAATCAATAATAAACTTATTTTTTGGAAAGATAACCTTCCTAAACGAAGTTTGGTCTAGAGGAGATTTCCCCTTCTCCTTGGCTAGAGTTTTCTTGGTAGCCTTATTTCTCCTTTGGTCTTTATTTCTTGTAGAAGATTTACTAGGATCAGCACCAAGGCCTAAGGCAGCTCTTTTTGCCTAAGTAGAGAACTCAGCAATAAGTGGAAGAACTGGCCTGGGATTCGAGAAACTTTCAACAAGTTTCTTTTCAGTGGCAAGTTATTTTTCCAACTCCTTGATGATTTGATCTTTCAGGTTTAGGTGATTGAGAGCCTTTTTGTATTCATCGATCGCTAAATGGGCTTGTTCTTTGAGTGAGTCCATCTTTCCTACTTCCTCCCTCAAAGTGTTCTCCTCAGACTTAAGATATTTAATATCCATTGCTTGAGCTCTTGCGACTCTTCGACATTTGTCATAAGCCTTGATCAACTCTTTGTACTAAATCATGAGTTCAGATTCATCATCAGATGAACAGTCCTCATGATCATGGTCATAAACATATGATTACGAGAGAGGGCTATGAGTGTTTACCTTCCTAGTGAATTGGGGATCTTCTTCTTCATCGGTGTGTGCCATTAGCCCAAAATAGGGTTCCTCCTCATCACAAGACTCAGATGAGTCTGTGTCACTGAGGGTATTGCCCTTCTTCGCTACTAGGCTTCTTTCAGTCTTCTTCTTATTAGAAGAAGTTTTCTTCTCCTCTCTTCTTCCACCCTCCTTCTACTTGTGAGGGAAGTCAGCTATGATGTGTCCTAGCTTATTGCAGCAATAACAAACAATGTTAGTAGAAATATGTTTGTTCTGTTTAGAGTAATACTTGTCTTGGCTACTTGAGCCTTTCTTGCGACGATCAACATCATGACGTGATCTTCTAAACGAGGCATCCTTTCCTCTCCACTGTTTCTTCTTATTAAGGAATTTCTTGAACTGCCTTGAAAGAAGAGAAAACTCTCCTTCAGATAATTCTGAGCCTGAGGTACTTGGCTATGAAGTTTCTTCTTCAAACTCTTCGTGTGCGGGGGCAGGAGATGCAGCTTTTGAATTCCTTGAGATGTATGCCTTTTGAGCGATAGACTTCTCCTTGGATGAAGACCAGCTGTTCTCTTCTTCAGCTTTACTGGAGTCAATTTGTAGCTCATATGACATAAGCTTTCCGAAGAGATATTGAGGGTCAGTCTCTGCCAGCTTACCAAATTCCCGGATTGCACATACGTTGTTATCCCATACCTTAGTCTGTGATCTCAGGAATTTATCATTCAGTTCTCCTTTGGTGAAGACCCGGTCATAAACTTTTAGGCCGTTGACAATCTTGAAGAAACTTTCAAAGGTATTTTCAATAGAGTATAGGGACTTAGTCAGAATGCTTCATATTTCTGGTTTAGTAGGGATCTTCTGTCATCTCTTACTTCTTCAGTACCTTCCATCAGGACAATAAGAGACTGCCACATTTCCTTGGTGGATTGGCAGTGAATCAGATTCTGCATCATAGAATCATCAACTGTACTTGCGATGATATTCTTGGCTTTCTTGTCTAAGGAGACAAGTGCAATCTCATCTTTATTAAGATCCATAAGCTTCTTTTTAACTTTATTTGTATGATCAATGGTGGAGGGTATCATTGGGACATGGGTTCCTTCTTCCACTATCATGAATATTCTAGGATCCACATCTTCCATGAAGAACTTTATCCTTTCCTTCCACATAGCAATATTATTCTTTGTACACAAAGGAAGCTTGGAAAAATCCTTGGCTCTGTCCATGCTTGTATCCTCTAAAGACAACTAGGAGGAGATATGTTTAAGGCATTAACCTTTTTGATGAACAACGCCCCTCTGATACCAATTGATGTTTTTAGTTGTCTACCAAAATCACCTAGAGGGGGGTGAATAGGTGAGGTCTGTGTCTTTTTACAGAATAAAAATTTGTACAAACGATGCGGAGAAAATAAATCAACAAACCACAGATGACACAAGATATATAGTTATTACCCAACCTTGGATATGTCCACTCTCCACCTCACCGATAATGCAACACACTAGACTCTGCTAATTCACTATTCTATCAGATTGAAAACAATCCTACAACTCGGAATAAAGTTCCTACAACTTGGAGCAAAAACACACCTACAATAACTGGGAGAATATCTCCTACAACTCGGAGTAAAACTCCTACAAGACTCGGAGAATAACTCCTATAATAATATAATGAATTTACTAACAGAAAAACTAACTTATTTTCACAGATCTGGTTGAACTCGGCTTCTTCCTTCTCGAAAATATTGAATAGCCCTTATCAGAAAAGTTGAGGAAGAAATCTGAGAAACCATGGATCTGAGAACTTTAGAATTAGCACAATCAGGGAATAGATGTGGAGATTTCGAAAAGCTTGATCTGTTTAAACTTCTTGTTCTGAATCTCTGGATCGAGAGAGAAGATCGGCGAAGATGACAGAGCTGCGGCAGCGCGCTTCTCGATTTAGAAATTAAGAAAGGTTCAAAAACATAAAATTCTTCTTGTTAGGGTTAAATGATTTTGATAAGACCCTTTATAGGACTTGCTTAATAGTCAAAAACACATTAAATGCATGCCATGTGGACCAAACAAGTACTAATAATATTTGAAATTATGTTTGTCGGGACTTAAGAAAAAATTAAGAAATCTGTACTACATTTCTCGAGAGAGTCAATTATACTCGAGAAGAATTGTTCTGTTTCTCGAGAAGAATTATGAAGTTCTTGAGAAAGGAACTTGGGAAAAATATAGAGGTTGAATGCAGCTATCTCGAGAATGAGAAAACGTACTCGAGAAGAATAATTTTTTGTTCTCAAGAACAAGTATTATGGTACTCGAGAATAAGGAAGTTTCTCGAGAAAAGATTTCTGACTCTCGAGAAGAAAATTCAAGGTCTCGAGAAAAGGTTTCTGGTTCTCAAGAACTATACATGGCCTTCTCGATAAGAAATCTTTGGCTTCTCGAGAAAAAGACTTGGAGAAAGTTTTGACTTGAATTAAAGTAACTCGAGAAGAAAAGTTATGATATACTCGAGTACACATGGATTTCTCGAGAACTGCACTAGGCTTTCTCAAGAACAGCTTCTACTACTCGAGTACATGACTGATCTCACTTGAGTACAAACTATAGTTATACTCGAGTACAAAAGGTCCTACTGGAGAAAAATACTTAGAAATTTTCTGTAAGTCTGAAACTTATTTTCTTCAAGAAATTCAGCAACCAACTTTTCTCCCATGGCTTTAGAGCTTGAAAAAGAAGTGTGTCACAATAGAGAGGCTACATATGAGTTAACACCATGGATCACACAATAAGGGATTACATTGTATGGTCCTATGTTTGGTGACTCATTGTAGACTGACATTGGTCTACACTTGACAATTATATCCTGCAAACACTTAACTAGAAAAGTCATCGAATACAAACTTAATTCATCTTAGCTCAAGGGTGACTTCATGCAAATCTGAGTTATTTTGGATGTAATACCCAACAGGTGCCCTATCAGCACAAGATCTATTTTCAAGGGAGATCTAATAACCCTTTGAGCTTTTGACCAGGTGCTCAAAAACCGAACTAAATCTTTTGATCAGGAGACTTAACAACCAAAGGCTAACTTTTGAAGAGAGTTAAAACACAGTACACAAGAAATGAATAAAGAAATTTTGATAATGTCTTCTCTTTCAAATTGTTCTGATAAGACTAGTGGATTACTGTTGTTGTCAAAACTCCCCTGAGATGTAGAATAGTTCAGGAGAAAGGAAGATTTGCTCAGGGTGTAGGCCTTTAGATTGCTTGTTGATCTTCAGGAAGCTTTTAGACAGATATTGATGGATTATCTCTTGAAAGCCCTGAAGCAAAAAATTGATGAAGAACTTGAGTTGTATGATAGATATTCTTCTTTCAGTTTTTCTGTAGATTATTCTTTTTTTCTCAGCTAACTAACTTATTTCAATCATGAAGAATAATCCTTATATATCTCTTATAGATTTAAGCCTTTGAATTTTGAATACCTTTCCTTAACTAACTGTAGAAATTTTGGGAGATTGAACGGCTAGAAATTGTCTTTAATGAGTTTCCATAACTGTCTTATTGAATATGGTAGAGAAATAACTCTGTGAAGACCATAATTAATGTTGCCTCGAACGGCTATATTCTTGAGAATATGAGTATTAATTATCAGAGTATTACTGTCTTAATATAATCGAATTTGAAATCAAATTGATAGTCGATCTGAGAAACTGCAGAGAGGAAAAAGTAGAACAGAACCTGGATGGAAATAGTCGAACTCAGGAATAATTTCGTCGACCTGAACTCCAAGTTCGTCAAGATAAGAATTCTCCTTCGTCGAGCTGAGCTCGGCAATCATCGATATGAAAATGAACTGCCAATCGTAGCTCCAAGTTTGTCGAATAGAGGTAGTCTTTTGTCGAGCTGAACTTTTGATTTGAGATAAAAGTTTGTCAATCTCAGCTGGACTTCTGTTGAGCACAACTCAGAGAAGTAGCTCTGCCTTTGTCAATCTAAGATCGACGATCGTCGAGTTGAGTTCAACTATCGTCGAGCTTAACTTCTGAAATCTTTTAGCTGCTTTTCCTTAAAGTTTTCTGTCTCTAAAGTCTTGTATCTATGAAGTCTCCTGAAGGTAGGTTTCAATAATCTAACCTAATGAGACTGACCTTAACCCTAGAACTAACAAATGACCCTAGGCTATACATGTTGGGTCAACAAACCTAATAGTGAACGTAGCCCAAATCCAAACTAGGGTTGTAACAAAACCTATCAACCTGCACACTCTATCAACACAAGACGTGATCAAATCAACCTAGGATTTGATATTCTCAAACATAGGGAATGTGAAACAACGGTTCCAAAAAAATCACCCTTTTGATAATATCAAATCCCATTCATGAGAAATAACAAAGTACATGATAAAGTGAATATATATAAAAAAGCTTATCTTGAACGTTCAGGTTTCAAGTTCTCTATATATCTCCCCTACACACACGCTACCCCTACCTATGTGTTCTACACGCTCCCCCTATCTATGTGCACGCATTGAAACAAGCACCCCCTACATGAGATCATACCCATGAATAATTCTCATGAACAATCTCTTCTCCCCCTTTGATAGTATCAAAAGGGGTGGACCAGACCATACAGTCATGCATGAGTAAGAAAAAGTATATATGATGAGCGTGAAAGAAATAGCAGACAATGCACAAAATTAGTAAAGCAAACATTGAGAGCTAGAGGGGTGACTCAAAAAATGCAAATTAGAGAATAAGAAGCACATGGGAAAACATAAGAGCGGAGAACACAAACATAAAATAAGTCATTTTGCAGAGTTTATATGGATTGGACAGTACAAAGTAGACTAAGCACACAATGTGGAACAATACAATGCTATGAGGGTTATAGAGTTAATCACATTTAAACATTATAAACATTAAAAGTATAAATTGTGTGCTTGTACCTATGCGCAAAAAACATATAGTGTACTTTCAGTAAGATTCTTATGCTTAGAAGTGTTAAATGAGTCAATGACGTGTACATGTAGCATCAACAAGAGAGAAAACACCTAGTAGAAATAGCATATATTACATGTTTTATCTCGATCTTTTAAAATGCTAACACAAGATAAATAGAGTGAATGATCTCGTCACATATCTATGTCATACCAAGACTTGAACTAGGGGCACTAAGCTGAAGTTAGAGTCTGTGCACAAGATTGAAATGAATCGTTGAACCAAGGTGCTCATCCTCATAATGCTAATAAAGACTTATCAGGAGGAATGAGTAGTGCTTGGGGGGTCCATGACATGACATTTGATATCTTGCATAGTTTTCTTTTTAGTTTGCTTTGAGCTATCACTTATATATATATATATATATATATATATATATATATATATATATATATTGAGTTCAAGGAGCCCCGATTCAATCAAAATCTATCCACCTATATAGATACACATTAACTTGTATATATAAGACTTTAGCACTATAGATTTGTCCCAATGTTTTGATCTTCATATACACACATATATATCATGACAATGATTATTCAAAGTATTTTTAACGTATTAAGATGCAATGTCACGAGTTATAGCATATAAGCCTAGTATTTGTACATGAATGCTTTGTCTAGGGATGTGTGAAATGTGTGAAGTCATTCCCCTATTTAAATCCTCACGCATACCTAGAGGCATAGTCAACAGACACTAACATGTAATGTCGCACTCAGTGTCCAAGAAGCTATAGATTCGACACACCATGACCGGGGACAATGTTCACACGGATTAGCACTTCTTAACTCAAACATTGTATGTACTTGTGATAGCCTATGTTTAGGTAATGTGTGCCCGTAAAACATGATCAATCAAAAGTTTTTTGTTTTTGGTTTTTTTTATATTTTTTGTGGTTTTATTTAATCGGAGTTATCACATAAGAAAAAAAGGCGAAAACAATCAACACAGTAAGAAACAAAGACAAAAAATATGCACAAAGAAATAGAGACAGCACGATAGACTATTATGCATGTGGAATAGTCATGAGGTATGAAACATCGTTCGTGCTATGAAGGAATAGTCTTGAGAATACTCACGATACACTTGACCCAAATACCATGTCATCACCCTAGCCTAGTACTAAGTAACGTATAGGAATGAGGAGATGCACTGTGTCGTAGGGTGGGGTATTAATCCCATATGCCCGCACAAGAACCCTTTCTACCTAACACTTGTTCCCCAAGGGTCACACAAGTACGCACTAGAACCCTTCCCCAGTCAAGGAAACGACGTGGATTAAAGGTTAGCGATCCTAATGACGACACACCTACACCCCCGCTAATGTGTGACACATTATAATGAGTTGTGTTGATGTTTATACAAGCACCATAATGACGTTACTAGGGAAGATATGCAATAGTAAAGTGCTACAGCCGACGTTATAGTTATCGCTCCATGATAGCTTCAGAATATATATACTCCGGATCAGATCCAATTCTGCATGCCCTCCTTCCTTGCTTTCTAGCTTCTGTAGACACAACCATTTCCTGTAGCTCTCACCTTCATCTTAAGGTACTCTCTTCCTCTCTCTCTCTCCCTAATTTCTATTATTTTGTACATTAGAGGTATAGGTTTTAGATGTCACGTGTTTTTGGGTGCGATTCGTGGCGGTTTTAAGATGGTTTTAAGTTTTATTTTTGAGTTTTTGCTACGGATCATCGTCGTTTTATCTCGATCTAGCTTATATAAGCTCGGATCATGCATCTTTGATGTTTTTCAAATGACCGATTCATATAAAAATCAAGTTTTTGGTGAGTTCCGGAGACGGAATTTCATCTGTATAGCTTTCCATGATTTTCCATGTTGGATGTATTTTTTTTTTTGATTTTGGTTAATCTCTCTGATCTACTCTTCATAAGCATAAATCTATGTTTTCTACCGTGTTTGAGAGGAGATTTTAACACAAGATTGGGTTTTTTAAAAGTGTCCGGTAGAGGAAGATGATTACAGTCTATGATGCTACCACTCTATGATTCTAAATTATCGCCCGACGGTAGGATCCAGAGGTCGGTTTCAACATTTTGTTTTGTTTTTTTTGGCTATCCCCCTTTTTATATATTTAACTAAAGAGTTTCATGGTTTATATTCAGGATATGGCTTCGTCGAGTTCCCAGTCTGCTCGCCGCAGCTTTTCTAAGATGTCCCGGGTACCGGTCTCCACCTAAATTGCTATAGTTGACGCAATTGTAAGCATTCTGATAAACGTAGATATTGATGATCGATATAATCATATCAATGAGTACTTTGAGAAATCGGGTGTGATTGCAGTGATCTCATTCGGTGTCCATTCTTCTCAGCCCTTACCAGAGAGTTTTACAATAATCTTCGGGATCTCGCTCAGACGCACCTAAGTGGGGGTGTGCAGTCCTATATCCGGACTGGCATAGTGACTATTCAACACTTGAATCTCGAGAGGAGGTATGTCTGGTTTCCCAATGTAACACAACAAATTTGACAGCAGACCTTCTGGTCGATATCGCTGGGCAACAGTGGGTATTCACCGACGGCTATAGCAATAACATTCAATGCCTTGAAGCATTGAGTGAGCTAAACACACTCGATGCTTTTCAACGAATAATTATGTAAGTGGCTATCACGTGGAGATAGTGGGTATCGTGCGGCGATAGCCCAGCTCTCAACGCTCTCAACTCCTTGAAGCATTGAATGAGCTTAACACACTCAATACGATGAAGCATTGAATGAACTCAACGCACTCGACACCATAAAGTGTTCAGTGAGCTATTAGAATGATGAAAGTGGATATCCTTAGGCGATAGTGCCACGTAATGTTATACATGTGTCGTATAGGCGGTAGGCGGCCGATGAGTGGTGGTTGAATGGGGTTAAAGCGGTTGTCGACGCTATCGCCCAAGAGGGAAGTGAAATCGTGGCCTTTGCTCCCTTTTGATGAAATGATCCAGTGGCTGGGATTAAATCCCAAAGCCACTTATGTAGAGGAGTAGAGGAATTAGAATTCATTCTCTTCTTCTCACTCTCTCTCCTTCTTTCATCCATGTTCTTGAGAGAAAGAGCTAAGGGTTTGAGGTAAGGGCTGGAGCTGAGCTTCAATAGCTTGGTGAAGGAGATTCTAAAATCGGAAGTCAGAGCCGAGGATAGATCTCCGAAGAGGTAAGTGAGGTGCTCATTTTCATCCGTGTAGAAATGCTTCGTCATGGCTCCGAAGAAAATTACGAGGGTAACGATCTTCCTTCTTGGACAAGTGAAGTACTTCTTTTGTCATATGCATAGAATCCCCCACCAAAAGATGGAAAAGAAATGGGAATTCCTTTGGGTTGATTCGTGAAATTCCCAGTTAGTCTTGTATATAGATCCAAAAATGTGTAGTACAGAATAGGCATGCTGCGTGAAGCCCATCTTGACAGGTTGGTTTGGATTGTTGATGTTTATTTTGCATGTCGGAGAAGACTCCAGAGTATAAACGAGTAGTTTATGGGGTCTGCGGGGTTGTACCTGTGAACTAAAAGTAGCAGGAAGTACTGGAGTTGCACTCCAGAAAAATACCCATGAAATAACACAGTTTGAATGACTATTGGATATTGTTGGGCGACATTGAGTATTGCAAACAAAGATAGCTCTTATTAAGCTATTTGTGAAGTTTTCTGTAAAAGTCTAGTGTTTCAGGCACTTCAGGATACTGTAGGGTATTGGGTTGAGTTTGGGCACAGAAAGAGAACTTATGTTGGTCCCACAAATAGATCATGATAAATGCTCGTGATAACTCCCTTTTGATTGTAAAGCATGTCTTGGAGACTGTGAGGCTAATCTGTGAGGTGCGAGCTCCTAAAGGCCAGTGAGCCGAATAGAAAAGGGGAAGTCGTCCCGCGTCAGACTAGACATTGAATTGACAATTTGAGCAACATGTAATGGCTAAACTGTATCCGCGTTATGGTTGTCTAACTCGAGTGACTAAGTTATTGAAATTCATTAGGATTGCATAATGAGAGTCTTCGGCTGTACGCCTTCAAGACTAAAGTCTCAAGTCGGGGGCCGTAGAGACTATAAATGCTCAATGTTAACCGTTTTGTCTGGGACCTCTGAACGGTGGATGGGACCCTGACAACATGTATACTAAAAATGTGCTCTGAGTGCATGAAATGTTTGGCCGTTTAGGAATTTGTTTGTGATATATTGAACTGTGCGTGTTAGTGCACGTTCTTGTGATATATCTGCTCGTGAAAATTATATGCCTGCAGGGAAGGAATACCTCTGCCCCAGAAAAGGGGTAGGGTCTGTATAAATTGGTCAGCTGAATGATGATCATTGCATTGTTTGCCACCCTTATGGTGGATTGTCCTTGTGTAGGTGCTGGAGAGCCGAGCGGAAAATAGCGGGCTAAATCCCTTGCTACTATGCTGGCCATCGAATGCCGAGCAAAGAAGTTTTACTGGTTTCATGTGTGGTCGGCCTGCACGCCGATGTTTGTAAACCACACTTATGAAGTATAACTGTAAGGCCTTAAGGCCATAACTTTTATGTATTTGTAATTGGCATTCCTGTTATATATTTAAATTGAATGGTTTATATATAGTGGACATTCAATTGGTATGAGTTCATGCAACCTTAAAGCTTCTGCTAGAATGCTCTTAGTTAGTGCGCAAGTAGTCTTTTGATATTAACATGTAATTCCGCTTCCTGTTTATGGAATATGGTTCTTGGCCCCGTCCAGACCCTCTATTGTATTTCATGTGACGGATGGAGGTGTTAAAATTTGGTATTATCTTATCTTGGTCTTCCTCCTGCGAATTCGTGGTCGAATTCTTTTGAGGGGTGGCGAGCACGTGTATGTGCTGACCGTTGTAACATAAATGAACTCAAGAATGTCCACTTAGGAAAGAAAATACACCTTGAAAGTGAGGGTAAGATCTACCTTTACTCTTGGGGGGGGGGGGTGAATACAGTATATTAAAATAATTTTCAATTTAAAAATTATTTAGCAGTGGAAGACTTGATTTATATATATGTGTATTGTGCTTGCAGTAAGTAAAAACTAAGTAACCATGAAATAAATCACAGCACACAGCAAATCAAACACAGCAACCAGAAGACACAAAGATCTATAGTGGTTCCCCAATCAACCTGGGTACATCCACTCTTCTACCACCCTTGGTAGGAATCCACTGTAGGAATTGTTGATCAGGTGTCCTGGGCACCAATGAGCTTTTGATATGGTGCTCAAAAACCAAACCAGATTTTTTGATCAGGTGTCTTGCCACCACTGAGTTTTGACAAGGTCTCAGAAACCAACCACAAAACTTTTGAAGGGAGTTTTGAGTAACCCTTTTACAGTAGAAAAATAAAAGAGGTGAAGTTGTTCTTCTCTGTTCAACAGTCAAAGAGAAGACTAGTGGATTGTTGTTGTCAAAGCTCCCCCTGAGATTTGTAGTTGTTAAGGAAGAGAAGCTTTGTATAGGGTGATAGGCCTTCAGTCTAAATGAGATCTCCAGTAAAGAATTATTTCAGCAAAGGCTGAAATTAGATGTGTCTTGAGTCCTTGACTGATGAAGCCTTTAACACTTGAATCAGAAGAGATCTTGAAAGAATAGAGGAATTCTTTTCTGTGTGGTGATCTTCTTCAATGTTGTATTCCTTGTGTTCTGTATGAATTCTAACTTGTAATTCTGTATACTTGTGTCTCAAAATCTATTCCTTAGAAAATAATGAATGATCTTCCTGTCTCAATTACTCTGAGATGATATATTGAATTTCAATCTTCTAGATAGCTATTAGCCAGTCATAAATGACTTCCTTAAATGATATTTGTCTCTAGAGGAAAGTCTTAAGAGACATTCCATTTAGTCTTCCTTGAAACTTGCTCAAGAATGAATGAAACGGCTACAAAATCCTTCGAAATAAATGCTAGATATGAATCAGATTGAATTCCATAAATAATTGAATTTGAATTCTGAAATCGTCGATCTCTCAAGAAAGTCGTCGATCTGAGCTCCACTATCGTCGATCTGAGCTCAGAGACTAGAATTAGACTTGAGACAAAAATTATCGATCTGAGCTCGACTATCGTCGACCTGAGCTCAGAGATCTGGATTTTGGCTAGAGACAGAAATGTCGATCTGAGCTCGGAGATCGTCAAACCGAGTTAGACGACTTGGTTAACTGAGCTATGAGATAGTCGAACTGAGTTCGATGCCTCGTCAATCTGAACTCGATGAGAATTGCCTTAAACTTCTGTACTTGTATTCTGAACTACAAGGTCTTGGGGGCAGCTTTCAAACCTATGTTCTATGCTGAAGACCTATTCTAGTTGACCTTTAAAACTATACAAAGAGGTCAAGACAAATTCCTAAGGACATAGTTATCCTTACCCAAATCAATAATAGGGTGTTCCAACAATCTCCCCCTATTTGGGTTAGGATTACTATTTACATGACATAGGAATTAAAAAGCATATAAGCAGAAACAAAATCAAATACAACATAGCAGAATAATGAAGTGCAGCATTGCAGAAGTAGAAATAAAGTCACAGCAGATAGTCAGAAATAGATATATACTGTCAGCTTACATAATTACTCCTTTTGTTCTTCTCTCTTTTTGAATAAGATTTCTCTATTTGGATTTAGAGCTTCCTTCTTTGATCTTCTGTCATCAGCAGCACCTAGAGAGGTTTGAGATTTAGGTCTGGGAACAATAGCCTCTGGGTGCAACTTCATATAACTCTCTGAATCAAAGAATTTTCTGGAGGAGTATCTTTCAAGTTCTTTCTTCCTTTGCTCAGATAGAGTAGTGATGTTTGAAGTATCTTCTCCCTGTTCTCTTGCCTTCTTTATTTGATCTAAGGCAGCCAATTCTTTCATCCTTGTTGTCTAAGAAAGGGGATAGTTTTCTGGATCTTCAAAGGGGACAGAAGGTTCATATCTGTTGATTGTATCAGCAGGAGGAGCTCTTGAAGTAACAATTTCTTTAAGCTTGTAAGGGAAAGGACCTGAAGTTGAATCAATTGGGCCTTGTCCTTCCCTGTGATAAGGATGTTTCCTAGGTTGTCCTCATGAATAAACTTTGTGTCCTCTTTGGTTTCCTCTGTACTGGCCTCTCCTGGATTGGTAGCCTCTTTGTTGATACCCTCTTGATTGTGATCTGTCTTAAAACTGAGAGGAGCTTTGAGTTTTAGCATATGAGCTCTGTAAAGCAGAACCTCCACCAGTTCCTGCATCTTGTGAAGGAGGAGGAGGATGATGATGATGGTGAGATGATCCTTTATCAAACTTCCTCTTCTTCTTCATGGCCTTCAATTGGTTCTTTTAGAATTGCATCCAAGGTTCAGTTATTGGGCAGTCATGCAGAATATAATAGGGAATGTCATTATCATCCTTTACTTTCTCTGGAGGAACTCTCTTTAAAGCTTTGCTTTTAGCTTTCCTCTTCCTTGCAATGGTTGCAGATGGGTCATCAAAATCTGTTCTGAACTTGTCACTATCTGATCTCTGAGGATTGTCATACAATTCATCAATCCTTTTAATGTATTCTTTCTGATGTTTGGATTGTTCAGTTGAAGCAGCAGCAGCAGCAGTAGTGATAGAAGCAGAACTAACATACAAAGTGGTAGAAGCAACAGTAGCAATAAAAATAACTGGGGAAGTAGGAGCATCAGATACAGAAACAATATCATCAGTAACAGCAGGCTCATAAACATGAACAGCAGGCTCTGAATCATTTGCCTCTGTCATCAGCAAATCATCAGCATTCACAATATCAGCAGAAATAACACTTTCCACAGCCTTGAGAGAATTGATATATAAGGATATTAGGCTAGGATCACAACTGAAAATAAGCACAATGGCCTTAGTAAGGTCTTCAACTTCCTGAGCTGGAGGACAACTGAAATAAAGTGTATAGAATTCTTATAACAGTGACCTGAGGTCAACTATTAGAACTAGAACTGGAGATAGAATCTCTGGTACTTCTTAATCTGAAGCAGGCAACATCTCTTCTTCATGTGGCATCTCCCCCTGCCTAGATTCAGTATGCACTGGTTCAAGGCACCCCACAGAAGGGATTTCCTGAGGAGGACAGAAGGAGGAGAGCCTAGCAGATAAGTCCTGTATTGACTTAAGGAGTGGAGCTATGGTAGGTCTACAGCAAGATTGTTTGCCTGGGAGATAACATCTCATAGAGCTTATCTGCTAAAGCTGGAAGATCTACTTTCTCAAGGGATACTTGAGTAGAGGTAGAGGATAGGGTTACAGAAGTAGATGGTGTTGGAGGAGCTGCTGAGATGTGGAGAAATGATGTGGATGGCATTGAAATGGATGGTTCTGATATTGGGATGGTTGTGATGGAAGTAACTAGGATGGAAATGGATGGAGTGAAGGATGGTTGAGCTAGAATGTATTGAAGTAATTGTTGGTAAGAGGTAGATGATGATGGGGGCTCAAGGGGTGAGGAATGAGAATAATCCATGAAGGAGTCATCTAAGAGATTGAAGGATGGAAGATGAATGGATGAATCAATCTCAAGGTGTTGATAATAGTGTAGAGGATGGAAATGGTCTCCAGTAGTTGCTGGTGGTGGTGAAGGAGTTGAGATTGGAGATGAAATGGTGATGGGGAATGAAATTGAAGTGGTGAGGGTGAATGTAGGGATGGTAGAATAAACAATGGGTGAAGATGGTGGAGATGAGGAGGAGGCAAGCAATTCTTCCAAGGGGGCAGTTGCCCGAGGGGAAGTGACCTGTACAGTCCTTATGCCTGAAGTTGAGACAATTGTAGGAGCTCTGCTTGGTTTGGCAATTTGCCTGTCCCACTTTCCAAAGAGGGCATAGGATAGCCTCTTGGAGGCATTGATGTGCATGCCACTGGAGACAAGCAGCTGAGGGCATCTATTATGCAGAAACAGACCTAGAATCCTCCCAAAACTCACAAAATTCTTGTTCGCCTTTTTCTTAATTAAATCAAAGAATATCTCCCCCCAAATCAAATGTTTCTTATCTACTAAAGCACCCATTAAACAAAATTGATACCTGGAGATGGTATCATGAGCAGAATGCTTTGCTAACAACACTTTTCCCACAACATCTGCTAGGAATCTATATTCTACTGACAAATTTTTCTTAAGCAGCTTATTAGGGTTTGCTACTGAGTGACCCATTCTATCCAGCATACTAGAAAATTCCTCTATAACTCGACTAAATCATGTCCAGTACTTAATTGAAAGACTTCTGTTTCGAGAGCAGGAGTTAGGGATACCTGTGTGCCCGATATTGTTCCAATTACTGTGTTCTGATCCAGGTTATGTGCAGTATATACCCACTCCTTGATTTCATCTGCCGCCAGTTTCATTCTTGTGAACATGAGATAAACCAACTATTGTTCCTTGAACAATTCCAGAATGTCTTTAAAGATTTGATCACTGCCCTCAAAATAATCCATGTTGATGTCGAAACCAGTATCATACTTCATCATTGTTAGGACTGCAATAGAGACGACCATTGTTACCTACAAAATCAAACAAACGAGACCAAGTGCAGAGATATTTGGAGGGAAAGAAAAGTTCTGCAGAGAGTATGAATGCGCAAAAGTAGAACGACGGCCGAAAATGAATTTTATATTAGGGTTCGACGCCGAAAAGGAAAGATCGTTGAACTTCGTTCGACGATCTAGGCTTCTAAAGGAATCTGAAGGGTCTTCAACATCGTCGATCTTCGTTCGACGATATTGGAGAGCGTCGAGCTTCGCTCGACGATCTCTGACCGGAGGAGATAGCCTAGCACTATCTAGAAAATGCTGAACTCTGGTCAACGCTTTCATGAAAACGTCGATCTCCGTTCGACGATCTTTGGGAAAAACGTCGATCGCAGTTCAGAAAATAGAAATAACCTATAAACACTAGAAAAATCAAGTTTTTAGCCTAGTTTTGGTCAATTTTAAGGTTTTAAAATCTTGGATCTTAATTTAAGCTTCCTCAATCTAACATTCCTAATTGATTCAGGAAGAAAGTGTGTTTCTTTTTATCCAATAGTTTGGTGAAAATATCTCCCCTTTGAAAATCAGTTGGGATATATTGAAGTTCAATTTTATTCTTCTCAACATTATCCCTTAAAAAGTGATGCCTAATTTCTATAAGTTTTGTCCTACTATGGATGACTGGATTTTGTCCTATAGAAATAGCACTGGTGTTATCATAAAATATTTTTGACTTTTCTAAGTTGTAACCATAGTCTAGGAGCTAATTTTGAATCCACAAAATCTGTGAGCAACAACTACCTACTGCCATATATTCAGCTTCAGTAGTTGATGTGGACACAGATGTTTGTTTCTTACAAAACCAGGAGACAAGTCTGTCACCAAGAAACTGAAATGTTCTACTAGTGCTTTTCCTGTCTACTCTAAATCCAGCATAATCAGCATCTGAAAATCTAGTTAATTCAAATCCTGAGCCTTTTGGATACCAGAGACCTAGATTTGGACAACTTTTCACATACCTAAGAATCCTTTTTACTAATGTCAGGTGTGACTCTCTAGGGCTTACTTGGAATCTAGCACATATGCATGTAGCAAACATTATGTCAGGTCTACTAGCTGTAAGGTACAATAAAGAGCCAATCATTGCTCTATATGTTGTCTGATCAACAGGTTTCCCATGTTCATCAGCATCTAGTAAAGCATTAGTAGGCATAGGTGTTTTCATGCAGGATGCTTCAGACATACCAAATTTCTTAACCAACTCTTTTTATACTTGGTTTGAGAAATGAATATGCCATCAACATGCTGTTTGACTTGCAATCCTAGAAAAAGGAAAGCTCACCGATGCTACTCATTTCAAATTTAGAATGCATTAGGTTGGAAAACCTTTTGCACAAATTTGAATCAGTAGATCCAAATATAATATCATCTACATAAATTTGCACTAGTAGGATATTGGACTTATGGGTTCTAATAAAAAGAGTTTGGTCTACTCTACCCCTTATAAAATCATTTTTCAAAAGAAAGCATGCTAAGGTCTCATACCATGCTCTAGGAGCTTGCTTAAGACCATATAATTCTTTGTGCAATTTAAAAAAATAATCAGGATGAGTTGGAGAGATAAAACCTTGGGGTTGTCAAACATAGACTTCTTCCTTGATATCTCTATTGAGAAATGCGCGCTTTACATCAATTTGATAGACCTTGAATCCTTTGTGTGCTGCATAAGCTAGAAATATTCTTATGGCCTCCAACCTTGCAACTGGGGCAAAGGTCTGGTCATAATCTATGCCTTCTTCTTGTGAGTATCCTCGTGCAACTAGTCTTGCCTTATTCCTTACAATGATTCCTTGATCATCCAGCTTGTTTCTGAACACCCATTTTCTTCAAACAATGGAATGATCCTTTGGTCTTGGCACTAGTTCCCAAGCTTTGTTCCTTTCAAATTGATGTAGTTCCTCTTGCATTGCAATGATCCAGTGTGGATCTTGTTCTGCATCTTGTATGGATTGAGGCTCATTTTGAGATAAAAGCAGGTGTGCATCAGGTTTTGGTTGACCTGATTTTTGGTTTGCACACCGGTTGAGATGTCTCCAATCACTTGGGAGATTTGATGATCTCTTGATGTTAATAAATCAACAGGGGGTGTTGATTGTTCACTAACCTGTGTTGTTGTTTCCTCTTATGGAACAATAACTGGCTCCTCAATGTGGTTCTCATCAAGATTTTTAGTACCAAGATGTTGAGTATCCTCTTCATCTTCATTATTTTCAACTCTTTGTTGGATAGGTGAATGTGTTGTATCCTTTTCTATAATGTGTAACCTGTCCAAATTTTCTGAAAGAGAATGTACCTGCAAAGGTTCTATGGTAGAAGTATTTTTCTCCTTATAAGACATGTTAGTTTCATCAAAAGATACATGTACTGATTCTTCAATTTTAAAAGAAGATTTGTTATACAACCTATAAGCTTTACTAATCATGGAGTATCCTAGAAACACTCCTTCATCAGCTTTGTCTTGAAACTTTGCTATGTTCTTCTTGTCATTATTGTGTATGTAACAAATACAATAAAAAGTTTTGAAATAATCTACTTTAGGTTTCTTCCCTTTTAGTAATTCATAGGGAGTCTTGCCCTTCAGCTCATGTATCAAATTTCTATTCAACACATAGTTTGAGGTGTTCACTGCCTCTATCCAAAAAGATAGAGGAATGTGAGCATCTGTCAACAATATAGTAGCAGATTCAATAAGGGTTCTATTTTTCCTTTCAGCTACCCCATTTTGTTGAGGAGTTCTAGGAGCTGAGAAAGTGTTCATGATCCCTTCAATCTGATAGAACTCTTACATAAGAAGAGAATCAAACTCTGTCCCATGATCACTCCTGATCAGGGCAATGTGAGTATTGAAATCAATCTATAGGCATTTGAGAAACTCTGTCAAACACTTAAAGTTATCAGACTTTTTCCTCAGAAAGAACACCATGTGAATCTAGGGAAGTCATCTACAACTACTAAAGTGTAAGATTTCCCTCCTAGGATTTGTACTGTAATGGGTCCAAAAAGATCAATGTGTAACAGATACAAAATCCTAGGTGAATAACTCTTATTAAGTGACTTAAAGCTATTTTTAGTTTGCTTGCCTAATTGACAAGCCCTACAAAGTCCTTCTTTCTTGTAAAGGCCAGAAGGTAGTCCTCTAACAAAGTTTTCTTAGATAGCCTAGCAATGGTTCTAAGGTTTATGTATACTAATCTCTTATGCCAAAGTTTATTTGGTTTACTAACAGAGTTGAACAGGCAAATAACTACCTTAGTTGAATGAAAATCTACAAGATAAATATTACCTTTCCTTTTACCTGTCAACACAGTTGTGTTGTCCTCTGATTTTATTTTGCATAAGGATTTGTTGAATGTCACCTGGTAGCCTTCATCATACATTTGACTGATGCTGATTAAATTATGCTTCAGTCCTTACACATAGGCCACCTTCTTGAATGTGACTGACCCTATTTGGACTGCACCATATCCCTTGGTCTTTCCAAAGTTTGAATATCCAAATATGACTTTGGGTCCAAGCTTGGCTTTGAAGGATGTTAGATTATCCTTGCTTCCTGTCATGTGATTTGAGCACCCACTATCCAGGATACCATTGCTGGTTTACTGTTGGATAGGTCTTCACCTGCATACATAATAATTTACTAGTTTTTGACCCAAGTTTATCTTGGGCCTAGGTTGATAACCTTTAAATTCTGAAATAAAAGACATCCCTGGCTGACTCTTATAACCTTCAGGATGATATCTCCTAGGAGGTATTATCCATTCAGTATAAGGATTAAATCTTTGGGATGTGGGACCACTAGGATTAAAGTTTGATTTACCCTTAAAACCTTGCTCAAAACTCTGATCTTTGTTCGACGATCTCTGAGCTGAGTTCGACGATCTTGGGTCAGATCGTCAAGCTCTGTTCGAAGATCGACTTTGCCAGAGTTCAGAGTTCAACGATCGTTGACCTGAGTTCGACAATTCAGCTTGAGATCGCTGAGCTCTGTTCGACGATCGTTGTCACAACCCGCATTTTCTCCGAATTTAAGAATTATCGTAGTATGAGAAAACACGCATCATGATGCCATGTCAAGCAGGGGATAACTGCTGATGCTCAGGCAAAACTATCTACTATACTTATGAAAGAAATTCATGAGTTTAATGATTTGAAAATCAGTTATATTTAGAGGCCGTATCCCTCGGCTCGGTGGATCACCTAGTCCACAGTTAAAAACTATACTTAAGCGCTGCGGAAAAATACTTTATTCAGGTTTGACATCCTAAGAAGTGCATAGAAGCCCTAAGAGGACCACTTATGTTATGCAAGACTCTACATTTAATTTATATTATATATAGGAAAACGATCTTTATACGCTGCTTGGAAAATAGTGATTTACTTTTATAAATCATGTTGATCATGCAATATATTTACAATATTAGTTGTAGTTTCAAAATAACTAGCAACCTAGCATAAATCCTCCCCAGAGCAAGTAGACTATCTCCAGAAAATGGTAGTAGCAAAAGTAATATACCTAGTACAAAGGTAAAAACTACCAGTGGGCGCCAACAACCTGACACGAACCCACTGGCAAATATGTATGTCTGTAAGAAGAGTACAAAAAAAACTACCTTACTAACAAGCAACAAAACCTCCAAGGTCAAAGAGACCACCAGCAACACCACCGCAACCTAGCCACCAAACTGGCTACTACTCAAAACCTGAGGCATTCAAAAGAAGAAAGAATACCCCAGCAAGAAAAACAAGAACGAACTGCATGAAAGTGTAAACCAGGGGGGAGGTAAGTGAAAGAGGAAAACACACAGCAGTAAAAGTCACAACTGCCCCAAGGAAAGACAACAAGGAATGCAATACTTGCGAGGAAACAACATCAACCCTACCCAAAAACTACATCCTCCAGGGTCTACTAGGCTTCTAAGAGCCCAAAATGCTGCAATCTACCAAGGAAGAAACACCTAACACCCTAAGCTGTGGGAGATGGTAGTAGCAAAAACAAATAACATGGATCCGGGTTGGAGGAAAACTCAGTCTCCCAACCTCCATTTCCAAGAAAACAAGCTCAAGGGTCTACATGTGAAAGCATAAGGGACCTTCCAACCCCTTCCCCAGCCCGTACCTGGAGCAAGATAGAAGAATAAGGGTGGCCTTGGCTAAATTACACAACACCTCCCCCATGAAGAGCTTCAAACCACCACTACTAACCACGACCCACGATTCGGCCTTTTGGAAAGAAAGTCATGGCCGACAAAGAAACTAGAAATATAATCAAGGAATTCACTCGGGAACGAAAATCGAGGTAAGGAAAACAGTGTTGAAATCACTCAACACGGCTTGGCTTTTAGTGGGACCCACTCAACATCTAACCAGACCTTGGCGTTGAGTGAGTTAGCCTCACTCACCGCCAGAACAGCCATGGCATTGAGTGAGAATAACTCACTCAACGCCCTCCGCAAGAACAGCTCTGGCGTTGAGTGAGCTATCCTCACTCAACGCCAAAACAGCCATAGCGTTGAGTGAGGTCCACTCCCTCAACACCTTCAGCAAAAGAGGCAGTGGCGTTGAGTGAGCTAACCTCACTCAACGCCAAAACAGCTATGTCGTTGAGTGAGGTCCACTCCCTCAACGCCTTTAGCAAAACCATAAAACCCAATAGTGGTGTTGAGTGAGTCCACCTCCCTCAATGCCAAAACAGCTTTGGTGTTAAGTGAGGTCAACTCACTCTACGCCAAAGTTCATTCCCGCAGGAAAACCCTAAACCATCGCCAATAAGAGGAGGTAGGCTAGAATGCCGATTGATTCTCGCCGAATCGGCGGGAATGCTGGATGATTCTCGCCGAATCAGCGAGAATCCAAGATGATTCTCGCCGAATCAGCGAGAATCCAAGATGATTCTCGCCGATCGGCGGGAATCCAGAATGATTCTCGCCGAATCGGCGGGAATCAAGGATGATTCTCGCCGATCGGTGGGAATCACTGACGCTACACGTCGAAATCGGCGGGAATCACTTGGTGATTCCCGTCGATTTTGACTTAGACGAAAATTCTCACTCAATCACCCCACCACTCAGCCGCAAAGAACAAACCAAACTATGGCTTTGAGTGTGTCCACCACACTCAACGCCAAGTCCGGGTGGCTTTTGGCTTTGAGTGTGTGCACCACACTCAACACCAAAACTCGAGAGTCTACCAAGACTAGTTCTTACCAGAGCCCTACCACAACAAACTTACTCACTCTCTCTCTCGGATCCACCCGCCAAAGCACCGAACTAGAACTACAAATCTGGAGTCTAAATAATGAACACAACTAGCAGGTTGAGCAAACAGCGCAAGGAGGGGGATCATAGGAGAATCTAAGCCCAAAATTTTGCAAGATAAAAGAGAACATGCTTGGTTTCTACCCTAAGGCTAACCGGGAAATATTCAGGAATTCAAAAGAACAACAATGGACAGGGCAATAATACCACTTGCCTCGATTTCCGGCTAAGCTTGGACGACTTTCCCTCCTCTTCACTCGACACTAGCAGGAGCAGCACCTAACAAGCAAACCCGCACTTTAATGGCGGAAAACCACAAGAAATCGAAAATCCAAGTCTCCTAAAACTCCACGAAAAACAAACCTCTTACCGTCGAAACGTAGAACTGAGCGAGAGCAAGACAACGCCGCTTTCAGAATCGAAATCAATCCACGAAAACTCCCGGAATCACCGTCCGAAAGCTAGGGCAGCCCGTCGTTTCCGCCTCTGCTTTCCGCGAAAAGGAGCAGCGGTTTCGGTCTTGGGAAGAAAGAAGAGAGTGGGCCCGCCACTTCTCCTTAAAGCTTTTAGATAAGCTTTAAACCTCGGTTCAGCATAATTGAAGCCTAACCGCTGGCTCTCTTATTAAAATAAGAGGTTTTTCTAATTAGGTTTTACTAATGGCACACCCAAAACGACGCGAAAATTGAACTACCTCGGAATTTGACAAAATTCGCACCGTAGCTAAATACCCATGCTACGAACACAACGCCGAAGTCGAAATTAACTTTCGATGAACAGAACTCGAGTTATACCCTCCCGAAGCCAAAACACAAGCATCCCCCGAGAGGCCACACCGGGTCACCAAAAACGACTAGGCTTGCTAGGGAGACTTGCCAACAGGCTACAAAATAGGGCACCCAGTTCTAAGAAGTTAAGACCATACTCCACAGATGGCACAATCCAAGAAAATGCGTCGATGTAACGCCAAACGAGAATTAAATAATCGTAAAAAAATCAGGGGCGTTACAGTCACTCCCCCTGAACGAATGTTTCGTCCCGAAACTTTACGCACAACACTTCTACTATAGAAGGAAAGTAATAATCCAAACATTACCAGAAGGAAACAACCAAACCAATCAGGGAAATAGCTGAGGGTGAGCCTCCCTCATAGCCGACTCTAGCTCCCAAGTCACGCTCTCCAAATCCTTATTCTTCCATAGAACTTTCACCATCGGAATGGACTTCCTTCGCAGCATCCGTTCCTGAGTATCCAATATACGAACCAGCACTTCAACAAAAGAGAGGTTGGGCTCCAACTGGGGCACAATGTCCAAAACTTGCCCACTGCTGCGCACACACTTTCGCAATTGACTAACATGGAAAACATTATGAACACCTGGGAAGTTTGCTGGCAAATCCAACCTGTAAGCTGACACGCTAATCCTCTCCAAAATCTTAAACGGGCCCACATACCTCGGGTCCAATTTCCGATTCTTACCAAACCTCTTTACACCCACCATCGGGGAAACCTTAAGAAATACAAGGTCCCCTACAGAAAACTCCAAGGTAGACCTACGCCAATTGGCATTCTTCTCGTACCTCTCCTGAGCTATACGAAGCTTCTCTCGAACAAGCTTCACTGCGACTTCCATTTCCTCGAGCGCATCAGGACCCAACAAAGGCCTCTCACCAGCCTCAGCCCAAAACAACGGAGTTCTGCAGCGCCTCCCATACAAGGCTTCGAACAGAGCCATCTGCAAGCTCTCCTGATAACTATTGTTGTATGCAAATTCCATAAGTCACAGCCGCTCATCCCACGCTCCACCGTGGTCTAAAATGTAGCATCGGATCATATCCTAACATATCTGGTTCACCCACTCCATCTACCCTTTGGTCTGTGGGTGGTAAGCAGTTGAATACCTCAGATTGGTACCCAAACCCTCCTGCAGACTCTGCTAAAAGCGAGAAGTAAACCGGGAATCTCGATCAGAAATGATGCTAACCGACACACCGTGCAGTCGGATGACTTCATTCAAGTACAACTCCGCAATCTTCTTCATCGGGTAATCAATCTTATATGACACGAAGTGAGCACACTTTGTCTGTCTATCCACTATGACCCAAATAGAATCAAACCCCCTTGGGGATTTCGGTAAGCCCGTGATGAAATCCATAGATATACTTTCCCACTTCCAAGTCGGGATCTCTAACGAAGTCAATTTGCCGCCAGGCCTTTCATGATCGGACTTCACATGCTTGCAAGTGTGGCACTCTGCAACAAATCGGGCTATATCGCCTTTCATGCCATACCACCAGGCAATTTGCTTTAGGTCACAATACATCTTTGTAGATCCTGGATGGTAGATAACACTGGATCCATGAGCCTCTCTGCAAACCATACCCCTAATGTCCCCAATCGCGGGGATGCAAAATCTTCCGCGGTACTTCAAAGTTCCCGCATCATCGATGGAATAATTCGGCAACTCTCCTCTCTCAGTTCTGGAGAATAAGTGTAGAAGATCCGGGTCGTCCTTCTGGTGCAGTCTGGTCAAAGAAATCCAAGGACGGCTCTGCCACTGACAAACTACTCTGCAAGCCACAACATCCCACTGATATATCCATAAGGAGGAACTCCTCCACTAAACGATCGACGGTGAGATTAAAGATCTTTCCCGTCTTACGGCTCAGGGCGTCGGCCACCACATTGGCCTTGCCTGGATGATACTGGATCTCTACGTCATAATCGGCCACATACTCTAGCCACCGACGCTGGCGCAGATTTAACTCCTTCTGCATGAACACGTACTTCAGGCTCTTATGGTCGGTGAAGATCTTGCACTGAGCCCCATAAAGTAGGTGTCTCCACAGCTTCAACGCATAAATAACCGCTGCGAACTCGAGGTCATGCGTAGAATAATTCTTCTCATGAGTCTTCAGTTGGCTTGACCCATAGGCAATCACCTTACCAACCTGCATTAATACGCATCCCAGATCTACATGCGAAGCATCCACGTATACATCATAATCCACACCCTCAGTAGGAAGGGTCAGAACGGGAGCAGTGCACAATCTCCTCTTTAACTCTAGGAAGGC
The DNA here is from genome assembly GCA_039513925.1 of Platanthera zijinensis. NCBI lineage: Eukaryota > Viridiplantae > Streptophyta > Magnoliopsida > Asparagales > Orchidaceae > Platanthera > Platanthera zijinensis. The sequence continues at coordinate 38,640,968 of CM077091.1, read as the reverse complement.
TTCTTCGTACTTATAGCTCCAAACCAAAACCATGTTCTTCTGAGTCAGCTTGGTCAAAGGTGCAGCTAGGGTAGAGAAATCCTCCACGAACACCCTGTAGTAGCCGACAAATCCTAGAAAGCTCCTGATCTCCTTGGGCGTGCCCGGCCTACTCCAATCTATCACTGCTATGATCTTTTCCGTGTCAACCGAGATCCCATCCTTATTCACCACATGGCCAAGAAATGAGACCTGAGGCAACCAAAATTCGCACTTGCTCAACTTGGAGAATAACTTGTGGTTCCTCAACTCTGATAGAACCAAGCGCAGATGCTTCTCATGCTCCTCAGCACTACGAGAATAAACCAACACGTCATCGATGAAGACCACCACGAACTTATCTATGAAATCCTTGAACACCCGGTTCATCATATCCCTGAATGCTGATGGTGCGTTGGTCAATCCAAATGACATCACTAAGAACTCAAAATGTCCATGCCTCGATCTAAATGCAGTCCGTGGAATATCTGCCTCACGGATCCTAAGCTGATGATAGCCTGAACGAAGATCAATCATAGAGAAGATCGTGCTACCGCGCAACTGGTCAAATAAGTCATCGATCCTCGACAGAGGGTACCTGTTATTAATTGTGACTTTGTTCAGCTCCCTATAGTCGATGCAAAGCCGCATTGACCCATCTTTCTTCTTCATAAATAGAACAGGAGCACCCCAAGGCAACAAACTCTGCCTGATAAACCCTTTCACCAACAACTCATCTAACTGGACTCACAACTCCTCTAGCTCTCGAGGTGCCATCCGGTACGGCGCCTTAGCAATAGGACGCGTACCCGGCTCCAAATCGATCACAAACTCAACATCCCGCTAGGGAGGAAGACCAGGAAGGTCATCAGGAAAAACATCGGCGAAATCACGAACAACTGGAATCTTCTCTAAGCGCGGTACACTAACAGCGGTCCCAACCACCGAGACCAAACAAGCTAAATAATCCGAAAGAAAAAGCTTCTGAGCACATACCGCAGAGATGACAGGAGAATCCTGGCTCAGATCTGAATGCACGCTTCCGGGATGACCGTCGTCCCTGATGAAGTCCAAGCGCTTCTCTTTGCACTGAATGACTGCATCATACCTAGACAGCCAATCCATGCCCAAAATAACATCGAAGTCCTCCAGATAAATCATCTTCAGGTCTGCCTTCGCAAGGAAGTCCCCCAACAAAACAGGGCAATCTTACATGCCCAAATCTGACAACACAGATTCACCAGAGGGGAACTTGACATGAAGGGTATCCCGAACTCAATCTAAAGTCAACTGATGTCGCTCTACAATGGCTCTAGCCATGAACGAGTGGGTAGCGCCGGAGTCAAACAGAACACGCGCCCAGTGGTTCTTCACCTTAAACTTCCCTATAAGAACATATATAACTAAGGAAATACCACAATAATACTATAAACATTCTAGCAAGACAAGAACAAAACATTCAGGCTAGAAAAACAACTAACCTGAGATGACCTGAGTCGAAGCTTGAGCCTCCTCGGAAGAGATCACGTTCAGCTTTCCCTTTCCTTTTTCCACACGCTGAGGTTGAGGTAATGCCTGCAGAGGAACTACAGGAAGAGCAGGCTAGACCTGGGGACACCTAGACTTGATGTGTCCCTTCTGCCCACACTCAAAACAGACCTTATCCTTGGACCAGCACTTGGCAGCATCATGCCCGGGTCGCTTGCAAACGGAACAGGAGACATCTCTCCTAGGAGCACTCTGAATCGCATGAACCTGCTCCTTCCTATGAGCTGGTGCCCTCTTGAAACATCTCTCGACAGGGTAGCCTGACCGGCCACAGAAACTGCACACCACTTTGCTCTTCTTTCCCGAAGCTGTATCAGGTACCTGGGGTTTCTTTTCCTCCACAGTCTTCCTCTTGTCCTTCCTCATTTGCTGGCATCTGGTCTTCGTGGTCTCAATAGCCTCCACCTTGAGAGCAGCCTCCACTACTCCTGCATAAGTCTCTAATCCATAAGCACTGGTCAATTGCTGCACCTCGCTCCTCAAACAACCGAGAAATTGCTTAACTCGATCAGCCTCAATGCTGACCAATCTAGGGGCAAAACAGCTCAACTTGCTGAACTCTATCTCATACTCACCCACTGTGAGTTGCCTTTGATTCAGATGGAGGAAGTCGTTCTTGAGGCGGTCACGCTCGACCGAGGGTAAGAACTTCCTCAACAGCATCTCCTTGAACACCTCCCAAGAGCATCCAGCTACCAAGCTCTCCTTCTCTCTCAGCCACCAATTCTTAGCCATACCTTTAAGCTGATAGGAGGCTAATATCAACCTATGATCATCTGCAATCCCTTAGTACGAGAACATCTCCTACATGGAGATCACCCAGTCATCTATCACCATGAAATCTGCCTTCCCGTCATAAGTGGGAGGGCTCAGCCTCTGAAACTGCGAGATGAAGGCCATCTCCGCTGGCACCACCACATGAGGTCTTAAGGGTGTAGGAGGGGGAGGAACAACAATCCCCCCTGCAGGGCGTTGCACTCCCTAAGTCTGTCCTGCCACAACTGCTACCAAAGACTGGATCTTGGCTCGCACCTCCACCAACTGCCTGCTCAAGGAATCGCTACTCTGCCGCAAGCTTTCGATCACAACATCATTTTGCGCTCCCGATGACTCACCCTCAGACAGGGGAGTCGATCTAGTCGAAGGACGTCTCGCCATCCTAAAGCCATAGCAACACTAGTTAGTTCCTAGTACAACGGCTAGACCCAACTACAAGTAAAGACAATACATATATAGATATGAATTTAAAGCTAATAAACTTGATCTGGGAGTTTATCTTTTTACAAAAATTGATGTTATGTCCTAACATAGGATGGTTAACCACCACCATACTAATTCTGGTGCCTAGGTCGGGAATGCATGACTTTATATTATTTTTGACTCGAAAAATTATGTGTGTACATATGTCATCCTGCCAGTCTTTAGCTTGGCACATTGTGCTTATGCAATGTTATGCTATGCATGTTTGTGCTATGCATTCTAAAAAAGCACTAATGAATGTTATGAGCGACGTACGCATGAAAATGTTATGCATCCCATACTACATAACATTCGCATGCAACGAAAAAGAAAACGTGCTAGTCGCAGCCATGTGGTGAGGTTATGCATCCCATACTACATAACCCTCACATGTTGCCCCTATGGTGAATCCATATACGAACACATATTATGCATCCCATACAACATAATATGCCCCGTATACTTTATGTTATGCTATGAGTGTAGTGTTCGTGCTTTTGCCAAGACGTGCTGATGATATATCGGTGTGTGAATGACATGATGTTGAACTACTAATACAATCAAAAGGGAAGGTTTCCCGTCAAACTTGTCAGGCAACCTCCATCTGATACCAACTTTCACAACCCGCATTTTCTTCGAATTAAAGAATTATCAGAGTATGAGAAAACACATGTCATGATGCCACGTTAAGCAGGGGATAACTGCTGACGCTCAGGCAAAACCATCTACTATACTTATGAAAGAAATTCATGAGATTAATGATTTGAAAATCATTTATATTTAGATGTCGTATCCCTCGGCTCAGTGGATCACCTAGTCTACAGTTAAAAACTAAACTTAAGCGCTGCGGAAAAATTCTTTATTCAGGTTTGACATCCTAAGAAGTGCAAAAGAGCCCTAAGAGGACCACTTATGCTATGCAAGACTCTACATTTAATTTATATTATATATAGGAAAACGATCTTTATATGCTGCTTGGAAAATAGTGATTTACTTTTATAAATCATGCTGATCATGCAATATATTTACAATATTAGTTGTAGTTTCAAAATAACTAGCAACCTAGCATAAATCCTCCCCAGAGCAAGTAGACTATCTCCAGAAAATGGTAGCAGCAAAAGTAATATATCTAGTACAAAGGTAAAAACTACCAGTGGGCGCCAACAACCTGTCACGAACCCACTGACAAATATGTATGTCTGTAAGAAGAGTACAAAAAAAACAACCTCACTAACAAGCAACAGAACCTCCAAGGTCAAAGAGACCACCAGCAACACCACCGCAACCTAGCCACCAAACTGGCTACTGCTCAGAACCTGAGGCATTAAAAAGAACAAAGAATACCTTAGCAAGCAAAACAAGAAAGAACTGCATGAAAGTGTCAACCAAGGGGAGGGCAGTAAGTGAAAGAGGAAAACACACAGTAGTAAAAGTCATAACTGCCCCAAGGCAAGACAACAAAGAATGCACTACTTGCGAGGAAACAGCATCAACCCTGCCCAGAAACTACATCCTGCAGGGTCTACTAGGCTTCCAAGAGCCCAAAATGCTGCAATCTACCAAGGAAGAAACACCTAACACCCTAAGCTGTGGGAGATGGTAGTAGAAAAAACAAATAACATGGATCCGGGTTGGAGGCAAACTCAGTCCCCCAACCTCCATTTCCAAGCCAATAAGCTCAAGGGTCTACATGTGAAAGCACAAGGGACCTTCAACCCCTTTGCCCAGCCCGTGCTTGGAGCAAGATAGAAGAATAAGGGTGGCCATGGCAAAATTACACAACACCTCCCCCATGAAGAGATTCAAACCACCACTACTAACCACGACCCAAGATTCGGCCTTTAGGAAAGAAAAATAAGTCCGACGAAGAAACTACAAATATAATCAAGGAATTCACTCAGGAACGAAAATCGAGGTAAGGGAAACAGTGTTGAAATCACTCAACACGGATTGGCATTGAGTGGGACCCACTCAACGCCTAACAAGACCTTGGCGTTGAGTGAGTTAGCCTCACTCAGCGCCAGAACAGCCATGGCTTTGAGTGAGAATCACTCACTCAACGCCCTCCGCAAGAATAGCTCTGGCGTTGAGTGAGCTATCCTCACTCAACGCCAAAACAGCCATGGCGTTGAGTGAGGTACACTCCCTCAACGCCTTCAGCAAAAGAGGCAGTGGCGTTGAGTGAGCTAACCTCACTCAATGCCAAAACAGCTATGGCGTTGAGTGAGGTCCACTCCCTCAACGCCTTTAGCAAAACCACAAAACCCAACAGTGGCGTTGAGTGAGTCCACCTCCCTCAACGCCAAAACAGCTTTGGCGTTGAGTGAGGTCAACTCACTCTACGCCAAAGTTCATTCCCGCAGGAAAACCCTAAACCATCGCCAACAAGAGGAGGTCGGCGGGAATGCCGACTGATTCTCGCTGAATCGGCGGGAATGCAGGATGATTCTTGCCAAATCGGCGAGAATCATGGATGATTCTCGCCAATCGGCGGGAATCCAGAATGATTCTTGCCGAATCGGCGGGAATCAAGGATGATTCTCGCCGATCGGTGGGAATCACTGACGCTACACGTCGAAATCGGCGGGAATCACTTTGTTATTCCCGTCGATTTTGACTTAGACGAAAATTCTCACTCAATCACCCCACCACTCAGCCGCAAAGAACAAACCAAACTATGGCTTTGATTGTGTCCACCACACTCAACGCCAAGTCCGGGCTGCTTTTGGCTTTGAGTGTGTGCACCACACTCAACACCAAAACCCGAGAGTCTACCAAGACTGGTTTTAACCAGAGCCCTACCACAACTAACTTCCTCACTCTCTCTCTCGGCTCCACCCGCCAAAGCACCAACTAGAACTACAAATCTGGAGTCTAAATAATGAACACAACTAGTAGGTTGAGCAAACAGCACAAGGAGGGGGCTCACAGGAGAATCTAAGCCCTAAATTTTGCAAGATAAAGGAGAACATGCTTGGTTTTACCCTAAGGCTAACCGGGAAATATTCCAGAATTCAAAAGAACAATAATGGCAAGGGCAAGAATACCACTTGCCTCGATTTCCGACGAAGCTTGGACGACTTACCCTCCTCTTCACTCGGCACTAGCAGGAGCAGCACCTAACAAGCAAACCCGCACTTTATGGCGGAAAACCACAAGAAACCTAAAATCCAAGTCTCCTAAAACTCAACGAAAAACAAATCTCTTACCGTCGAAACGTAGAACTGATCGATATCAAGACAATGCCGCTTTCGGAATCGAAATCCGTCCACGAAAACTCCCAGAATCACCGTCCGAAAGCTAGGGCAGCCCGTCGTTTCCGCCTCTGCTTTCCGCGAACAGGAGCAACGGTTTCGGTTTTGGGAAGAAAGAAGAGAGTGGGCCTGCCACTTCTACTTAAAGCTTTTATATAAGATTTAAACCGTCGGTTCAGCATAACTGAAGCCTAACCGCCGGCTCTCTTATTAAAATAAGAGGATTTTCTAATTAGGTTTTACTAATGGCACACCCAAAATGACGCGAAAACTGAACTACCTCGGAATTTTACAAAATTCGCACCGTAGCTAAATACCCACGCTACGAACACAACGGCGAAGTCAAAATTAACTTTCGATTAACAAAACTCGAGTTATACCCTCCCGAAGCCAAAACACAAGCATCCCCCGAGAGGCCACACCGGGTCACCCAAAACGACTCGGCTTGCTAGGGAGATCTTGCCAACAGGCTACAAAATAGGGCACCAAGTTCTAAGGAGTTAAGACCATACTCCACAGATGGCACAAACCAAGAAAACACGTCGACGTAATGCCAAACGAGAATTAAATAATCGCAGAAAAATTGGGGGCGTTACAATCGTTGAGATCTGTTCGATGTTTTCCATTAAACTTTGTTTTTATTAGGTAAATCAGGATTCTTCCTAGCTACCTCAATAACTCCCTTTCCTTTATCTGAGATAAACTTAATTGGGGTTGTTAACACTATAGGTTGGCTAGATGAAGCACCAAAGCCCAGTGTACTGTTAGTTCTTGAGTTCACTGTACTTGTGATGTCCATCAGTCTGATGCTTCTCTAATTAATGGGATTCTTCAAACTTCTTTGACTGAGATAGTTCACTTTTCAGAGAAGCTATCTCCTCCCTACAACATTCCAACTCCTCAGAGAGTTTGAGGTTATCTTATTTTAAAGTGCTATGTTCAGACAATTGATTTCTGAGAGAGATAATCTCTTTCTCAGACTTTAGCAGGTCTAAACAAAGTGCTTTAAATTCAGATCTAAAGTCCTCTGAATTGAAATCAAAAGGATCTATTACCTGATCTTCTTCAGCTTTATGTTCAGATTCAGATTCTGACTCTTGTTCTTCATCAGAATTATATTGAGAGGCATTGATAGCCATCATGAAGAACTCCTTCTCTTGAGCATCATCTTCATCATCACTTGAGCTTGATGATGCCTCTGATTCTTCTTCAGTTTCACTCCAGGTTTGAGCTACAAATCCCTTCCTGGTGTGTTTGTTCTTGCTGGAGTAGGATTTGTCATTGTTGTTTCTCCTGGAGTCTTTGTCTCTTCTCATATCTTTCTTATCCTTATTTTGATTCTCTGGATAGTCAGGCACAATGTGGCTTGGTTTCCTGCATCCAAAACAAATAATTTCTTTATTATTTGATTTATCATACCTTTGCTTTTCATGGCCTCTGGATGACCTTTTCCTGAAGTCTTTTCTAGCCATCTTGTAAAATCTTTTGGCTAGTAGACTCATTAATTCTTAATTGCCTGTGACTTTGTCTTAAGGCTATTCTTCTGTTGCTTTGAATGTTATTGTCTTCTCCTTCCTGATTGCTGGAGAAGCAACCTTTTGTTATTCCTCTCTATTCTTAATGAGCAGCTCATAGGACTTGAGCTTGCCCAACAAAGCTTCAGTGGTGATCTCATTTAAGCTTTTGGCATCCTTGATTGGCCAGATCCTTGAATCCTAAGTGCTGGGGAAGCACATTAGGATCTTATCATTGAGTTCAGTCAATGAGATCTCCTTGTCCAAGGTCTTCAGTTCACTAACAATTAGAATGAGTCTGTTGTACATGTCAGCCACTGGCTCAGTTTATCCTTTCTTGAAATTCTCATACTGGGTTATGAGATGGGATCTTCTATCCTTTCTTTCATCAGCTGATCCTGACACAAGCTCAGATAGCTTGTCCCAAATTTCTTCTGCTGAGTTGCATTCAGCCACTTTTTTAAATATGTTATCAGACATAGTCTGAGCCAATATGTTCATTTCCTTGGCATCAGCAACTTTCCACTTTTTGATTTCTGCATCTGTTCCTAAGGGGGTGGAACACCACTTGTACATATAGTTGTTGGAGGTCTTGGACACACTGTCAAAACAGAATTAAAGATGTCCTCGTCAATAGAATTCATGTATAATTTATTCCTTGCTTTCCAAAGTGCAAACTTAGAAAGATTGAACACTGGAGGTCTGGTGCTAGCATAATCTTTGTTCTGTGCTATGGTTTTATATGAAAATAAATATAATAAAAGTAATAACCCTCTATTAAAGATTGATCTTATAAGAGATCTTTTGGTTTAGGTGTTAGCCTGTAAAACAACCAACCTAGTGAAGATCTAGTTGTTGAATAACAAACCTCCCTCTGATACCAATTGAAAGTGAGCGTAAGATCTACCTTTACTCTAGAGGGGGGGGTGAATAGAGTATATTAAAATAATTTTCAATTTAAAAATTATTTAGCAGTGGAAGACTTGATTTATATATGTGTGTATTGTTCTTGTAGTAAGTAAAAACTAAGTAAGCAAGAAATAAATCACAGCATACTGAAAATCAAACACAGCAACCCGAAGACACAAGGATCTATAGTGGTTCCCTAATCAACCTGGGTACATCCACTCTTCTACCACCCTAGGGAGGAATCCACTGTAGTAATAGTTGATCAGGTGTCCTGGGCACCAATGAGCTTTTGATAAGGTGCTCAAAACCAAACTAGATTTTTTGATTCAGGTGTCTTGCCACCACTCAGTTTTGACAAGGTCTCAGAAACCAACCACAAAACTTTTGAATGGAGTTTTGAGTAACCCTTTTACAGCAGAAAAATAAAAGAGGTGAAGTTGTTCTTCTCTGTTCAATAATCAAAGAGAAGACTAGTGGATTGTTGTTGTCAAAGCTCCCCCTGAGATTTGTAGTTGTTAAGGAAGAGAAGCTTTGCACAGGGTGATAGGCCTTCAGTCTGAATGAGATCTCTAGTAAAGAATGATTTCAGAAAGACTGAAATGAGATGTGTCTGGATTCCTTGATTAATGAAGCCTTAAACACTTGAATCGGAAGAGATCTTGAAAGAATAGAGGAATTCTTTTCTGTGTGGTTATCTTTTTCACTGTTGTATTCCTTGTATTCTATGTGAATTCTAACTTGTAATTCTGTAGACTTGGGTCTCAAAATCTATTCCTTAGAAAATAATGAATGATCTTCTTGTCTCAATTACTCTGAGATGATATATTAATTTCAGTCTTCTAGATAGCCGTTAGCCAGTCATAAATGACTTCCTTAAATGATATTTGTCTCTGGATAAAAGTCCTAAGAGACATTCCATTTAGTCTTCCTTGAAACTTGCTGCAGAATGAATGAAATGGCTACAAAATCCTTTGAAATAAATGCTGGATATGAATCAGATTGAATTCCATAACTGATTGAATTTGAATTCTGAAATCGTCGATCTCTCAAGAAAGTCATCGATCTGAGCTCGACTATAGTCGACCTGAGCTTAGAGACTGGAATTAGACATGAGACAGAAATCGTCGATCTGAGCTCGACTATCGTCGACCTGAGCTCAGAGATCTGGATTTTGACTAGAGACAGAAACGTCGATCTGAACTCGGAGATCGTCGAACTGAGTTAGACGACTTGTTGAACTGAGCTCAAAGATAGTCGAACTGAGTTCGACGCCTCGTTGATCTGAGCTCGACGAGAATTGCCTTAAACTTCTGTACTTGTATTCTGAACTACAAGGTCTTGGGGGCAGCTTTCAAACCTAAGTTCTAAGCCTAAGACCGATTCTAGTTGACCTTTAAAACTATACAAAGAGGTCAAGACAAATTCCTAAAGACATAGTTATCCTTACCCAAATCAGTAATAGGGTGTTCCAACATACCTGTTTGAGGAACCTGCACATTCCGACTCATCGTTGTGACTTTTGATAAGTCGCTAAAGTGTGTCTTTTACATATATAGGTGACTCAAAGTGGTGCAGGGCATTCTCAGCCCTAGTTTTTTGTTGAATGTGCGGCACCAGCTGAGGTGCCCACACCTCCTCCTTCTGCGGAGACAGTGCGCTTAGTTTCTAAGGAATTATTTGCGATGATACACGCACAGCCTACTAGCCAGGCTCAACCTGCAATGGTGCCAGTACAGGTTGGTCTGACTCCAGAAATTGTGGAGGCTAGGTAGATATACGATTAGTGGAACGACAACTTAAGCAGTTCATGAGTTTCAATCCTCCTACATTTGTGGGGGCAGGGTCCCTAACGAAGACAGAGGACTAGCTTGTGTGAGTCAAAAAATTTTTGACAAAAATAAGTACTGAGGAGGAACAAAAATTAACCTTGGCCACTTTCCTGTTAGAAAGAGAGGATCGACTTTGGTGGGATGAAATGGAGCTGTACCACTAAGCAGGCTGACAACTAATGGAGATCTCGATAGAGGAGTTTTCGAGACTATTCTTCGTAAAGCACCTGCCGTCGTCGCAGTACATAACAATGGAGAATGTGTTTTAGCATCTGACGTAGGGCGAAAGTAGTGTTGAAACATATTTACACGAGTTTACTAGATTGGGACGCTATGTGGGTGGGTCTACCTTTGCTAAAGAAGCGTGTTGAAACAACCCGACCCGTTAAATAACATATAATAGAAGGTCCGGCTGGGGCCCCACATTATATGCGATAAAAAGACGGCGAGGTCACGGGTTAATACCAAACTACCATCACACCCTAACCCAGAGCATTCGAGCAGAAGTTGAAAGCTTGCAAGAACTCAGCCAATGAATGTCCACTACTAATATATAAACAACTCATTTATATATAGATAACACATGGAATGTTTACAACTCAAACGCTCATGGCCTTAAGGCCTTATAAGTTGCTCTTTACAAAATATGATTTCATACATCAGCACGCAGGCCAGCAAAACATGAAATCCAAAGCTTCGCATGGCCTTCAAGGGCCTACCAGCAACAGCAGCACAAAGGGCTTTAGCCCGCTCAATCCATTTCAGCATCAACCATGATAGCACCTGCATATGGACATCCACCCCATGGGTGATAAACAAGGCAACGGTCAGCATTCAGCTGACCAATTATAATGACCCTACCCTTTACCCGGGGTAGTGGTTCCTTCCCTACATGCAATACAATCACAACATGTATATATATCAATACACAATATCATCACAAACGCCAGCCTTCATGCCAGACGCTCCGTGCACTCAGGGCATGCTTACGGTGTATCCGAACATTCTTCGTACACCACCGACTAGAGGTTCTTAACTTATTGGCGATGGAGCATAGTTTACTACAGCGCGCATACGAGAGACCCTCTCTACCATCCCATTCAGAGGTAGTAACATCATGGCAACCATGAGCAAAATTAGTCGACCTACCCAAGTAGTGTAACAAGCTTAGGGAAATCACCCCACTGCATTGCTACCAATCGACCGCTCACTTGATCCAACCACAGAACTTATTGGGTGGCCCACCCACTCAGAGGTTCTTAACTTGGTTACCATGGGCATTCGCCGCCAAATCCTTATTTGAGAGCTCTCGCACCCAGCCACTAAGAGGTGCTCGCTTACAATAATCCGATCATTGAACTTGGTGGGTGGCCTACCAACTCAGAGGTTCTCGCATCCCTCTCTAAACACTGACACATAGTGCCGCTCTTCAGTCCATCATACGTCTCGTACCGAGCATACAACCAAAGGAGCTATGCAAATCTTCCTTACCACACTTCACAAGCATCCTCACACGCTCCGCAAGCTATTTGTTGTATACACAGAGTCTTCTCTGGATCGCAGCATCACCAATTCAGACTTTACGTCCAGATGGGCTTCACACAACATGCTTATTCCGTACTACACACTTCCGGATCTAAATGAAGACTAAACCACTGGAATCACTTACGCTCTTCCATCTTTTGATGGAGGATTCCATAGATATACATGCATAAACAAAGGGCTTCACCTGCCCAAGGAAGAAAGATCGTTACCCTTGACAATCGCTTCAGCGCCATGAAAGAACTAGCCGGATCGAATAACCGCAGCGGCCTTGCCTCCGCAAGGCTGAACTCGGCTATCGATTCGGACCGCTGACGCTCCACCGGCGGTCGGAAAGATTCTCCTTCTTCCTTCCTTGCTATCCTCTCTCTCTTCTCTTTAGAAAGAGAATGGCCAACATAAGAATGAGATATTCATCTCCATTCTCGGCATTATAATTGCAGGGAGGAACTTGGACCATAGGATCCAAATATAAGGGAACGAGCGGTCTAGATCTGCTTTGAAAAGCATCTATACAGAGCTGACACGGCCTGTGACACGCCCGTGCCACAGGCCGTGTTCCTTGAGCGGCTATAGAACCGACTCAATCTAGATCAGAACACGGGCTAAGATATGCCCGTGTCACTTCTTGATACGCCCGTTTCATCCAGTACACGGTCGTGTGACTGGCTGTGTCACCCCATCAACATAGGGCCAAAATACCCGGGAAGAACACGGCTAAGGACACGCCCGTGTCCTTGGCCGTGTGCCAAACAATCTCCTGTGACATGCCCGTGTCACAGGCCGTGTACCACACTCAACTCCACTCCACTCAATGCCACTCAACACCACCCAGTTGTCACCCCGAGCAGGACAGGCCTTGGGACACGCCCGTGTCCCAGGCCGTGTCGCCTTTCAACGATCGTCGATCGTGCTATCTCGAGAACTTGACTCGACACACACCGCAAAGGACACGACCTGGTATACGCCCGTGTCCCAGGCCGTGTGCACTGGACATGCCCTGGGACATGCCCGTGTTTCAGGCCGTGTCACCCAGTCTGACCCCATTTTGGGACTTAGGGTTTTTGGGGTGTTACAACCCTCCCCTCCTTATAGAAATTTCGTCCCGAAATTTAGCGCAACGTAGATACCAACACAACCACTTCTTTGTTGCAAATATACAAGACGATCCGAGGTTACTCTCCCCACGGCCTCGCATCAACACAAGTGTTTTCACATACACACATACATATAATATAAAATATACCTATTATAACACAAAAAAATAAAGTACACCATTTACTTTACTTCCGCTCCTTCGCATCTTGTCTAAATCGCTTTACAGCCTCGTGCAATTCCAAATTATGCACGCGATTAGGATGCTCTTCACGGTTTGAACTTTGCGGCTCCTGTAACTCGAGAGTGTACACTTGAGGCTGCGCCCGAGATGTAGACGATTCCGCCACAGCTTTGCCCTTTTCTTCATAGGTCACACCGAACTTTTTCTCACACTTCGAGGCGCCACTCCATCAATCTCGGGCGATATGCCTCGACCTCCCACAGTTAAAACACGTACATGTCCCCACACGTCCTTTCCCGTATGTTGCTCCCGAAGTAATATTCGACTGATCTTGTTCAGCAGGCTTGAACCGCTTCTTATCACTTTTCCTAAACTCCGATTGATCGGACTGCTGAACTTTGAATTCCGACTTTTCCGCCGCAAAGTTTTTATTGTCCGGCACCCGTTTCAAATTTTTCTCCAGCGCACAAGCTGTATCTACTAAGGCTTGGAAGCCTTGGTTCACTGAACTCGGAAGCGCCAATCTCAACTCATCTCGGAGTCCCTCATAGAATCTATTCATCTTCCGTGCTTCTTCCGCAAAAGTCGACCCCGCATAATGCCCCAACCTGGTAAATTCATGCAGGTAATCATCCACAAACTTCTCCCCCTGCACTAGACATTGGAATTCATTCTCCATAGCAATTCTCCGTGATACAGACAAATACTTTGTTCAAAATAATCTGGAGAATTCGTTCATCGAAATCGCTCTCAGGCCTCTGCATGCCAACTGGTGCATCTCGACTTCATCCCACAATAGTCTCGCCTCTCGTTCCAGTAGGAAAGTGGCTAACGTCACTCTCTACCACTCATCAATCCTGAGCGCTATCAGGATCCTCTTCACTCTTGAAATCCAATCTTCCGCCTGCGTTGGGAAATTTGCCTCGACAAATGTAGGTGGATGAAAATCCATAAACCGCTTCAGTTGCTCGTCAATCGCTCGCTCGTCCACCTGAGCTTCAACACGCTCTTTCCTCGCACCAACCCGAACTGGCTCCACTAAAGGCCTTGTCTGCCCAACAGGTTGTGCTTGAATCATGAAAAATACCGCCTCCGCAACGAGGCATACGATTTCCGCAGAAGGAGGAGGCTTGGGCACATCGGCTGGTACCGCACTCTCATCCGAACGCTGGGGCTCAAACTGCCCTGCATCACTCCTTGTCACCTATATATGAACAAGATATCAATAATCAACCGCCAATCTAAAAGGCAAACATACCGAATACACTCGCGCACATTCCTAGTGGACATTCATGAGTTCAATTATGTTAAAATGGTTCGCATGTACATGAGCTTGCCACCCGACAAAAGAATTCGGCCTCAAATTCGAAAGTTGAAAACCGAGGGGCCTTTGATACCAAAATGTAACAAACCTACCCATTAAATAACATATAATAGAAGGTCCGGCCGGGGACACACATTATATGCCACAAACAGATGCTGAGGTCAAAGGTTAATACCAAACTACCATCGCACCCTAACCCAGAGCATTCTAGCGGAAGTTGAAAGCTTGCAAGAACTCAGCCAATGAATGCCCACTACTAATATATAAACAACTCATTTATATATAGATAACACCAGGAATGTTTACAACTCAAACGCTCACGGCCTTAAGGCCTTTCAAATTGCTCTTTACAAAATATGATTTCATACATCGGCACGTTGGTCGGCCACACATGAAATCCAAAGCTTTGCACGACCTTCAAGGGCCTACCAGCAACAGCAGCACAAAGGGCTTCAGCCCGCTCAATCCATTTCAGCATCAACCAGGGCAGCACCTGCATATGGACATCCACACCATGGGTTATAAATAAAGCAACGGTCAGCATTCAGCTAACCAATTATAATGACCCTACTTCTTACCCGGGGCAGTGGTTCCTTCTCTACATGCAATACAATCACAACATGTATATATATCAATACACAATATAATCACAAATGCAGGCCTTCGTGCCAGACGCTCCGTGCACTCAGGGCATGCTAACGGTGTATCGGAACATCCTTCGTACACCACTGACTAGATGTTCTTAACTTGTTGGCAATGGAGAATAGTCTACTACAGCGCGCAGACTAGAGACCCTCTCTCCCATACCATTCAGAGGTAGTAACCTCACGGTAACCATGAGCACTATCAGTCGACCTACCGACGTAGTGTAATAAGCCTAGGGAAATCGCCCCGCTGCATTGCTACCAATCGACTGCTCACCCCATCCTACCACTGCACTTGTTGGGTTGCCCACCCACTCAGAGGTTCTTAACTTGTTGGCCTTGGGCATCAGCCACCAAATCCCTATTAGAGACCTCTCGCACCCAGCCACTCAGAGGATCTCGCTTACAACAATCCGATCATTGAACTTGGTGGGTGGCCTACCCACTCAGAGGTTCTCATATCCCTCTCTCAACACCGACACATAGTGCCGCTTTCCAGTCCATCATACGGCTCGTACCGAGCATACAACCAAAGGAGCTATGCAAAGCTTCCTTACCACACTATACAAGCGTCCTCACATGCTCCACAAGTTATTCGTTGTATACACGGAGTCTTCTCCGGATCGCAGCATCACCAATAAAGACTATACGTCCAGATGGGCTTCACATAACATGCATTTTATGTACTACACACTTCTGTATCTAAATGCAAAATAAACAACTGGAATCACTTACGCTCTTCCATCTTTTGATGTAGGATTCCATAGATATACATGCATAAACAAAGGGCTTCACCTGCCCAAGGAAGAAAGATCATTACCCTTAACGATTGCTTCGGCGCCATGAAAGAACTAACCGAATGGAAATCACCGCAGTGGCCATGCCTCCGCAATGCTGAACTCGGCTCTTAATTCGGACCGCTGACGCTCCACCGGCGGTCGGAAAGCTTCTCCTTCTTCCTTCCTTGCTCTCCTCTCTCTCTTCTATTTAGAATGAGAATGGCAAACATAAGAATGAGATATTCATCTCCATTCTCGGCCTTAAAAAAGTAGGGAGTAACTTGGACCACAGGATCCAAATAGAAGGCAACAAATGACCTCGATTGCTTTGAAAAGAATCTATATAGAGTTAACACGGCCTGTGACACACTCGTGTCACAGGCCGTGTTCTTTGAGCAGCTACAGAACCGACTCAATCTGGATCAGAACACGGGCTTCGACACGCCTGTGTCACTTCCTGACATGCCTGTGTCAATTAGTACACGGCCGCGTGACTGGCCGTGTCACCCCATCAACATAGGGCCAAAACACCAGAGAAGAACACGGCTAAGGACACGCTCGTGTCCTTGGTCATGTACCAAACACGCCCTTGTGACACGCCCGTGTCCCAGGCCGTGTTCCACACTCAATTCCACTCCAGTAATGCCACTCAACGCTGTCCTAGTTGCCATCCTGAGCAGGACACGCCCTGGGACACGCCCGTGTCCAAGGATGTGTCTCCTCTTGACGATCGTCGACCGTGCTATCTTGAGAACTCGACTCGACGCAAACCGCAAAGTACACGACCTGGAACAAGCCCGGGTCCCAGGCTGTGTGCACTGGACACGCCCTGGGACATGCCCGTGTCCCAGGCCGTGTCACCCAGCCTGACCCCATTTTGGGACTTAGGGTTTTTCGGGTGTTACACGCGTAAGACTAATCAGTTCTACAGGGGGCTGTAGGATGAGCTGAGGATGATGCTCTCGAGTTCGGTGAATCAAGGGTTTCAAGCATTGGTGGATACAGTCCGTGCGTTGGAGAAAGATATGAAAAGTGTGCAGGGCAAGAGGGACTTGGCAGTGACAAAGTCGAAGTTTAAAGTGCCGCATCCTGGGAAATATGGTTACTTCAAGAGATTGACTAAGAAATCCGAGTCTTCTGGACAGGCTCCCTCTACTATTGTTTCTGGAGAAACTTCTGGGCATAACCTGCGTAAATGTTATACCTTTGTCAAGCCAGGACACTTTGCCCGTTATTGTAGGAGTGGTCCTCCAAAGGTTGAGAAGTAGGTAGGAGCCACCTATGTTGAACAGGGAAAGGAAGTGGAGTCCACTGCGTCCCACTATGCTCCAGCCCAACCGAGGGGGTACAACCTTGGCCAACAGGATGCCATAAATAAGAGTGATGTCGTCATAGGTACGAGTTAAGATACTATTTTACTGCTTTTTATACTTCATACCTTGTGTGTTGCTTGTGTATGATTTGTTTATATTAGGCTTTGTCCTTATTCTGGACTATCCGGTGAGAGCACTGTTTGGTACGGGTGTTTCACATTCTTTTCTATCTGAGGACTTCGTGTCTTGGATTGGAGTGCCAATTTGTGTGCCGACAGATTACCTATCGATACTTTTGCCTAATAAATGCGTGATGCGGGCAAATATGTCTTGTTGTATTAAGGTGCGGATAGGAAGTTTGGATTTTGGATTGGAAGCATCTGTGCTGCCGATATAGGACTTTGATGTAATCTTTGGTTTGGACTGGCTCTCGGAGCAGCGTGCTTTTTTAGATGGCAACTCAAAGGAGATCACACTAGGACAAAATACCAAGCTAGAGACTAAATTTGCTGGTATGCGAGGATCAAGAAAAATGTTGATGTCTGCTCTCCAAGTCATCAAAGCTGTTTGGAAGGGCATAGAGTTATTCTTCACAGTTATAAAGGTTATTGAGCCAAAATCCAGTGTAACTGACGTTTCGATTATATCTGAGTATGCGAATGTGTTCCCAAAAGTTCTCTAGGGACTACCTCCCTAAAGAGAAATTGACTTCTCTATCGAGTTGGTTCCAGGTGCGAAACCTGTGGCCCACTCAACCTACCGTGTAGTGCAAAAGGAAATGGTGGAACTGAAAGTCCAGCTGCAAGAGCTACTAGAGCAAGGATATATACGCCCAAGTATGTAACCTTGGAGTGCACATGTCCTTTTTTGTGAAAAAGAAGGATGGTAGCCTGCATTTCTGCATCAAATATAGAGAACTGAACAAGATGACAGATTAGAGCAAGTATCTGATATCACAGATTGATGACTTGTTCGATCAGCTGGTTGGATCAATGATATACTCAAAGCTAGACCTGAAGTCTGGCTACTACCAGTTGAGAATTCAGGAATGTGACATTCCCAAGACAGCATTTGGAATACATTATGGTCATTATGAGTTCACTGTAATGCCATTTGGGTTAACAAATTCGCTATCGGTTTTATTGGACCTAATGCACCGAACGTTTCGAGAGTACTTAGACTTATTTATAATCATCTTTATTGATGACATTTTAGTGTACTCTGAGTTTGAAGAAGATCATGCAAACCATTTGTTGATGGTGTTACACACACTGAGGAGAAATAAGCTCTATGCCAAGTTCTCAAAATGTGAGTTCTAGCCGTCGTCATTAGCCTTTCTGAGCCATGTGGTTAGTGGAGATGGTATAGCGGTGGATCCAGTGAAGATAGTTGCAATTCAAGAGTGGCTTGTTCTGTCTACTGTAGTTGAAGTACGAATTTTCCTTGAACTTGCGGGCTACTATAGGCGCTTCATGGGAAACTTTTCACAAATAGCCTTACCTCTCACCATACTGATGAGAAAATATCAGAAGTTCGTTTGGACGCCGGAGTGCTCGTGAGCTTTTGAAGAGTTGAAGAGTTGTTTGACAACGACGCTTGTTTTGATGTCGCCTTGTTGTTCAGACGGCTATGAAATTTGTAGTGATGCATTAGGGAGCGACCTAGGCTGCGTTTTTCTTCAGTTCGGAAAGGTGATCGCTTATGGCTCATGCCAGTTGAAAGTGCATGAGCGAAACTATCTTGTGCATGACTTGGAGTTGTTGACGGTGATATTTGCACTTAAACTGTTGCGTCATTACTTATATGGCGTGAAAGTTGACATCTTCACGGACCATAAGATCTTAAGTACCTCTTGGATCAAAAAGATCTAAACATGTGATAGCAGAGGTGGATGGAGTTCCTCGGTGACTACACATTCCAGATTCATTACACTCCCGGGAAGGGAAATGTAGTCGCAGATGCCTTGAGTCGGCGGACTCCGACAAGGGCAAATTGGATGTAGATGCATGATGAGCGTCTGATCCAAGATTTGGAGAACATAGACATTTCTTGTGTTGACTAGAATGTCATTGCAAATGCGTTCCTGAACTGGACAGAGGTTTAATAGGACCTCATGGATAAGGTTTGGTGAGCAACAAAACACGATGAGAGTCTACAATGCTATGCATCGGATGGGTCAAATGCCCAATTCTACCTGGATGATGGCCTTTTGTGGAAAGGTGGCCTTTTGCGGAAAGATGGTCATTTGTGCATCCCGGATGTTGGTAAACTACGTGAGGAGTGAAGGAAATTTTGGGAGAATTTCGATTCAAATTGGAAACTTTCCCAATAACGGAAACGGTTCAAAGGCTATGTTACAGTTATAGTAGGGCAAGTGCAATACAGTAAGAACTATCATCATATAGAAAGATCATAGCAAAAACATATAAAGAAACCATCGCATTCGATAGATTGTTATACCTTCGCGGTGCTTTTATCAATGGTCGTCATGAACGCCTTCAAGCTCTGATGTTTCTCCGGTTTAAGATCATTTGATGAGATATGGACGGAGCTCCACAAATGCTAGAGCTGCTAAATTAGACACACCACCAACGAGGTAGTCAACCTTTGCCAACAATGTACTATGCTAGAACACTTCCTTTCTCTAATGAGTGAGAAAGAGATAAGAGGGATGAAGGAGAAACTTTCTTCCACTTCCTTGGCCCAAAAAATCATCTCATCAAGTGATGAGATGGTCAAGTCTTTATCCAAAAAGATATCTCTTTCTCTCTTCAAATTTCCCTCCAAAAAGATCTCATTTGACATAAAGCAAAAGACAACTTCTAAAGTGCTTTTTCCATATAAGCAAAAAAGCATAAAGCATAAAGCATTTGCTTTATACTTTATACTTTTTCCTTTATGATTAAATGGACATCATCCATTTAATTAACCAAGCATGGCTTGACAAATTGATCTCATCAATTAATTATGTCATGACCAAGATTAAAATTATTCAAATTAATTAATGATATTAATCAACTTTACAAAAGTAAAGTAAAAAATTATATTAATTAATAGACTTTATTTTGTCTTGCAAAATACTGAAGAGATATATTCCTTATTACATCTTTGTTTAGTTTAACGGGCCTTAAGGAACTAATGAGGGATGCTAGTCCCTCCCATAGTCCTACAACTCATTAGTGTCTAACACTTAGACATAGAACATGACTACTAATCCTTAGTAGTTGATATAGTCCAATTGCAATTCTCATATATAGGTATAGGTGTGTAACCTATTTAGGTCCCCACTAAATTGGCAGCAAAGAGGATGACTACACTAATCATTCAGTGATGGATAACAACTTAGCACATCAGATGACATTGATGTCCCCATCAATGATCACTTATGCAGACCATGGTTGATATATAACAATGTATCATGGCCCCCAGATAGTGGTGAATGACACTCAAAAATTCTCATCATCTAATAAAACCTAATTCAGTATGTGATAAAGAATATAGTATGATCCTAACATCCTTACATGTCCTGGTCAAGTAAAAGGTCATGGAAAGAGTCAATACCCTCACGCTTGATAACTATGTCAATCTAGTAAAAAATAAGCGTTAAGAAGATGAAACCCTTTTCATCTCTATTATCTACCTTGGCCAAGGTTTGTATGTTTATCTCAATTTGGATCTCATAGGACATCAAATCTGTTACATAGACAGACGGATGTATTCCCATATCTGGCATACATCTCACTCCATAACTTAATGACTATGACCATTTGAACTGGATCCTCCTCATGGCTAGAGAAAGTACCATATGGTCTTTTGAGTACATAGTAATTCAGTCATGAGTAATGATTGTGCTTCAGATAATATGGATCAATCTATATAGTCACAACAAGGTAATCCATTGATTGATAACAAGATGCTTCCATGATGATGATCACCAAAAAGGTTACTTCCAGTGAACTTGTCCAACAAGCACATGTGCCCTTTGTTTAAACATCTCATATCATTGACTTGTGACTTGTCATCCCTAAGAAGGGAAAAAAGGACACACTAGTATTTACTACACTATTGATGTCCCATCAATAGTCCATTTACTTGGGATATTTAAGAAACATAGTATAATCAAAAGCTCATCACAATATACTTGACTTCTCAATAATAGGTTATAAGCACCATTCTTCCTATGGACCCAATCATGCATTATCTTACAATAATGTCAGGATATAATAAATTCATAAACAAATAAGTCTTGCCTTTAGAAAATAAATTATTTCTACAAAATAATCATAATACAAAAGATTGCTTTAAGGGCACATATCTAACAATCTCCCACTTGTACTAAAGCCACTCAGGTTTAATTTGCAACCCCATCTCTTGGAGATGTCTTTCAAAAGGCTCCAACTTTAATGGCTTCGTCATTGGATCTGCTATGTTCTCTAATATAGGTACATTCTGCACAAGAATGTCACCACACTTGATGATCTCTCTGATGATATGGAAGCGCCTTTCAATGTGCTTCGACTTCTGATTAGACCTATGTTCCTTAGCCTGAGCTATAGCCCCAGTGTTATCACATAACAAGTCAATGGATTGTTCATTACTAAGAACCACTCAATGCTCTGAGATGATTTTCTTCATCTATGCAGCTTCCTTTGCAACATCACATGCAGCAACGAATGTTTCCTCACAGGTTTATGCAGTAGTGATCTCTTACTTGGAACTCTTCCAATGCATTGCTCCTCCATTCATAATGAAAATATACCTCATAGATTTTCTGTCATCTATATCAGTGGAAAAATCTGAATTGATATAACCTTTTATACCAAGTTATCCTCCTCCATATACCAAAAACATATATTTAGTCCTTATTAAGTACTTGAGTATGTTCTTTACAGTTGTCCAATGAGTTTCTCTTGGATTTTCCCTATATCTACTTGTTACGCTTATAAGCATGGGCAATATCCGGTCTAGTACAATACATATCATACATTATGCTACCTACTGCAGAAGCATAAGGAACGTTTTCCATATACTTAATCTCGTCAAGTGTGGAAGGACACATTTTATTAGAGAGATTTACTCCATGAGAGAATGGTAACAATCCTCTCTTAGAGTTATGCATCCTAAACCTATTTAACACTTTGTCTATATAAAATGATTGACAGAGGGATATAAGCCTTCTAGATCTATCTCTATAAATCTTGATTCCTAAAATATAGGAAGCCTCTACCAAATACTTCATAGAGTATTACTCAAAAAAAATGACTTAATAGAAGAGAGAAAATTCAAATCATTACAAAAAATTAGAATGTCATCTATATAAAGTATAAGGAAAGCGATAGCACTCCCATTAGTTTTCTTATACACACATGGTTCATCAGGATGTTGAATGAAACCAAATATTTTTATAATTTGATCAAATCACATGTTCCATGTTTTGGAAGATTGCTTTAGTCCATAAATGGACTTATCCAATTTGCATACCTTTGGAGTGTCACTAGGAATAAAAAATCCCTCAGGTTGTTCCACATAGATATCCTCAGAGAGGATCCCATTTAAAAAGGAAGTCTTGACATCCATTTGAATTATCTCATAATTCAGGTATGCTGCAATAACAAGTATAATTTTAATGGACTTAAGCATAGCTACAGGTGAAAAGGTTTCATCATAGTCAACACCTTGTCTTTGACGACAACCTTTTGCCACAAGTCTTGCTTTGTATATTGTAATGTGGCCATCAACATCCAATTTTCTCTTATAGATCCATTTGCATCCTAATAGGTATTATACCTTTTGGAGGATCTACAAGAGTCCAAACCTTGTTCAAATACATAGAGTCCATTTCTAATTTCATGGCTTCAAGCCATTTTATAGAATCAACATCACATGTTGCTTCCTCAAAGTTTTTAGGGTCCTTAAGATCACTATCCTCAATAAGGAATAGTGACTCCATTGCATCATGCATGAGACCATAATGTTTTGGAGCATGAGACTCTATAGTGCTCCTTCTAAGAGGACATGTATTAAAAGAACCTCCCACTTGAATAGGGGTCTTTTTAAATATAGGATCAGTGGTTATTTATTTGACTTGTTCATACAAGTCAATTTTTCTCCCAGCACTGCCTTCTTGGATAAACTATTTTTCCAAAAATATAGCATGCCTACTAACAGAAGTAGTTTGATTAGTGGGATGGAAGAAACAATATCACATAGTTTCTTTGGGATAACCAATGAATCTACATAAAGAATATCTTCCTTTTAACTTGTCCACCTTGAGTTTCTTAACATAGTCGAGACATCCACAAATTCTTTAAAAATTAAGATTTGGCTTTCTACCATTCCACATCTCATATGGGGTAGTAGAAACAGATATAGAAGGTACACTATTTAAGATGAAGGTAGTCTTATCCAGGGCGTGACTCCATAAGAAAATAGGTAGATCAGTATAACCAATCATGGATTAGACCATATATAATAAGGTTTGATTTCTTCTTTCAGAGACTCCATTATGCTCAGGAGTGCCAGGTGGTGTCCATTCGGATAATATTCCATTATCTTTAAGATAACTAAGAAAATCAGAGCTAAGATATTCACCTCCTCGATCTGATCGAAGAGACTTAATGATCATACCTTTCTGTTTCTCTACTTCTAATCTAAACTCCTTGAACACTTCAAAGACTTCAAACTTGTGCTTTAGAAGATACACAAAGCCATACCATGAAAGATCATCGGTAAAGGTCACAAAGTATTTATACCCTCTCCGAGATAACTCTGGAAAAGGACTACACATAGTAGTATGTATGAGTCCTAATAATTGATCAACCCGGATACTTTGACCCATAAAAGGTACTTTAGTCATTTTCCTATGGATACATGCTTCACAAGTTAAGTAAGGTTCAAAACCTGATGGATCAAAAAACCTTCTTTTCCTAACTTTGTAATGTGATATTTTCCAATATGACCAAGCCTTAAATGCAAGAGATAAAAGGGATTAAGGTCATCTCTGAGTCTCTTAGTCATTATTAGATTTGATTTGTGCTCAATATTAGTAATCTCATTACTAGGTCTTATCATAAATAGATTGTCAATCATATTTCCATAACCTACACGTTTAGATTTGAAATAAATGCAACAACAATTGTCTTTAAAAGAAAATTCATAATTCTCCTTCAAAAGTTTTGGAATGGAAATGAGATTCTTAAAGACATTCTTAAAGACTAAACAATCTCGCAAAATGATAACATGCCCAGATGCTAAATGAAGATGATAGTCTCCTATAGCGATAGCAGTAACCCTTGCTTTATTTCTTACAGTGAGGAATACTTCGTTTGGCTCCAGAATCTGACTTCTCTCTAGATACTGCGCATTCATACAAATATGAGTAGTTGTACAATAATCTAGAACCCAAGTGTCAGATTCTAATATAACATTTAGATCAATATGAGAGAGCATAAGTACTGTACATTCAGAAGGTGCAGTCTTAGGTTTATCCTTCAAACTAGCAAGGTACTTTCTGCAGTTTCTTTTCTAGTGTCCAGGGACATCCCAGAAAAATACTTTTCTTTTTCATCTTTCTTACTGTCCAATTTCTTTTTACCTGGCTTTTTCATCATTCTTTTTACAACTTTCTTGCCCTTGAAAGATGATTTCCCTCCTTTCACTACTAGTGCAGTTGCACCACCATTCTTCTTCAGATCCTTTTCGGCAACAACAAGCATGTTGAGTAACTCAGGAAGAGTTCCCTCCAACTTGTTCATGTGGAAGTTTAGGACAAAGTGATAAAGAGAATCTGGTCGTGATTGTAGCACAAGATCTATACTCAATAAGTGATCCATCGCTAGACCCAATCTACCTAGTTCTTTAATATGCCCAATCTTCTTTATGACATGATCATGGACAGATGCCCCATCTGTCATTCTGCAAGAAAATAGTGAGTTGGACAAATCATATTTGATGGCCCTACCACTCTTGTCATACATTCTTGCAAATGCAAGATGATGGTTCTAACATTTTCTATCTTATGGTGTTGCCTTTGAAGGTCCACATTCATAGAAGCGAGCATGTATGATATAACTTTTAAATCATCATCTTTCCACTTCTCATATGTTTCCTTCTCGCCTTCTATTGATTCAGAGGGCAGTGATGCAGGGGGTTGCTCATTAAGAACATAGGTCAATTTTTCATAATTGAGAACTATCATTATGTTCATTAACCAGTCTAGAAATTTAGGCCCATTAAGAGTGTGCTTCTCAAGCATAGAAGACAGGGGATTTTTACTACCCATTTTGAAAAAGCTTTTAATAAATCTGTGCAGAAGTAGAAATTTGTATTAGGTTTTGCAAGAAAGAATCAAAACCTTATCATTAAGGGCTTAAAAAAATAAGGTGACCTTCCACTAAAAAGTCTTTAAATCCCATACTCCTAAAATGTGAGACCGAGAATATATAATTCCCTTAGTGGGGATGGATGTCTCATAAACTTATGCAATCACCTCACCTAACAGTTATTGATGATAAAAAATTTTGGTGACTGAATCTCATTCATTACATCTTATGCAAATATCCATCAAATTATGGCCTCTAGAACATATTTCCTCACCTAATAGTTATTGGAAATATATTGAAAGTTAAGTGACAAACCTTTACCATCAAGTAGGATTAAGCGATTGAACATCCCCTCACCTAACAGTTATTGGAAATGAACAATTCTCAACCCACAACATCTTATGTATGTCATCCTCATATCACCACCACAATGATCAAACCCCAATTAACCATGAAGGTATGTCAAAAGTGTGTAGATGGACTCTATCAGGGTAAAGGAAGGCCACGGGTCGGAAAACCCATTTCCACTTAATAATAAAATAAATAGGATATTTCAAATTTCATTTAAAGTATACACATATATCATATATATACATATACAAAATCATAAAATATGTTTTATATTAAGAAATGTATCTAATACATAAGAAGAGTTTTATAAGAAATCATTAAACATTATATCTAATATAAAAATAAATGACTTGGATAAAATAAGAAAAACTCACAACATTCTTCCCATGAATAATGCACAAAAATATGAAGCTAATGGACAAGGTGCAATTAAGAGATTTTATTGGCCAAAAAAATTCTCTTAATTGCTCTAAGAAAAGTGAAAAACCATGAAGAATATAATATGCAACCATCTTATGGATCAAGCACTGATCAAAAATGCCATCAACAATGGTCCTCCATGTCCATCTTCACGCCTCTCCAAATTGAAGATACCGAGAATGTAGTCTTCAAGGGCTCCATCAAAAAAAAATCTTAGAACTTAAATACCCTTATGGGTGATTACAAATGATAACAAATAAAACTAGTGTATACATTCTCACATTTATTAAATCATACATATCTCAGATACAACATTAAAATGAGAAAACCTAATGACCATTAACTTATACAAAACTAATCATCACAATGAAACAAAAATATTGTATTTACTTAAAGAGAACATTTCTCTAAATAGAACAATTCTCAAAGAAATACAACATAGCCAAACAACCTCCCTATAGGATCAAGCGTATACCCAACTGAACCAAAAGCCTGAACCATTGGAAAAGGCACTACTTAATTTCTTAAATAAGTAGCAGAGCGCCACGGGTCAAGTGAAGGAACGCCGGACCAAACAATCCCCCCACCGCGTCCAGCACAACCGTTGGCTCAGCGGTTCGGTTACCACATGGCCTACATGGCTCAAATGTGGGGTTACCACATGTACACAGTTTCCTGACCCGCCAGGCCCACACAGGTAGAAGGAAAAAATTTGGATTTAATAGCGTCCCCCGGTCTTGAACCCGTGACCTCCTCTGATACCAAATGTTAGATCAAGCGCATAACCAACTGTTCTAAAAGCCCAAACCATTGGACATGGCGTTACTTAATTTCTTAAATAAGTACCAGAGCGCCACGGGTCAAGTGAAGGAATGCCGGACCCAACACTCCCTCTGATACCAAAATGAAGGAAATTTTGCGAGAATTTTGATTCAAATCGGAAACTTTCCCAATAACTAAAATAGTTCGAAGGCTATGTTACAATTATAATAGGGCAAGTGCAATACAATAAGAACTATGATATCAACAGATCATAGCAAAAACATAAAAAGAAACCACCACATTCAATAGAATGTTATACCTTGACGATTCTTTTATCAATGGTCGTCGTGAACGGCTTCAAGCTCCAATGTTTCTCCGGTTCAAGATCATTTGATGAGATATGGACAGAGCTTCACAAATGGTAGAGCTACTAAATAAGACACACCACAAACGAGGTATGCAACCTTTTCCAACAATAGACTATGTTAGCACACTTTCTTTCTCAAATGAGTGAGAAGGAGACAAGAGGGATGAAGGAGAAAATTTCTTCCACTTCCTTGGCCGAAAAAATCATCTCATCAGGTACTGAGATGGTCAAGTCTTTATCCAAAAAGACCTCTCATTATCTCTTCAAATTTCCCTTCAAAAAGATCTCATTTGGCATAAAGCAAAAGACAACTTCTAAAGTGCTTTTTCCATATAAGCAAAAAAGCATAAAGCATAAAGCATTTCCTTTATACTTTATACTTTATGCTTTATGATTAAATGGACATCATCCATTTAATTAACCAAGCATGGCATGACAAAATGATCTCATCAATTAATTATGTCATGACCAAGATTAAAATTACTCAACATAATTAATGATATTAATCAACTTTCATAAAGTAAATTAAATAATCATATTAATTAATATACTTTATTTAGTATTGCCAAATACTGAAGAGATATAATCCTTATTACATCTTTGTTTAGTTTAATTGGCCTTAAGGAACTAATGAGGGATGCTAGTCCCTCCCATAGTCCTACAGCTCATTAGTGTCTAACACTTAGACATAGAACATGACTATTAATCCTTAGTAGTTGATATAGTCCTATTGCAATTCTTGTATATAGTGTTGGAACCCCATGTTTGATTTGGGATAGGTTCACTCCTAGGTTATTTAACCCACTTATATAGCTAGGGTCAACACTTACGTCTAAGTTAGTCTTAGTAGAGTATACCTCATAAAGACCAGCATTGGACTTCATTTCAAAGACCAAGACTCAAGAAGTAATTTGTGGATCTGATATCAGTTCAACCTTCGTCGAACTCAGCTCGAAGATCGTCGATCTCCGATCGATGATCACAGAGGTAAAATCTCTGAGCTGAGCCAAACGATCTCAGAACTCAGATCGATGATTTCCAATCTCAGCTCGACGATCTTCTATCTCAGCTCTGCGATTATTTATCTGTGTTCGACTACCTTAATTCGTAGCTGTCTTGAAGATTTCATTCTTATTTTGTCAAGGCTATTTATGGAATCAAATATCTGGTAGTTAATGCTGATGTTATCAAGGCTTATAGCCATTTCTATTGCATCATTAACTACAGGTTTTCACAGAGTTATTATATTGTCTTATATTCCAAAGACAGTTGAGGAAATCATTTATTGCAGATATTGTAGCCATTTTCTCTCCTCGATTCCTGCAGAATAATTAAAGGAAATTTTTTTAAATTCAAGTCAGGAATTTATTTATCCTACAAAAAAAGGCTGTCGATTCCATCAAAGAAGAAAAGAGACACAAAGAAAGTCATAAAATCGTTCCTACTAACATCCTAAAAACATTTTGAAGCAGATCTTCATCAGTTTTCTCATTTTGTCAGTGCTCTGAAGAAGAAGCAAGAAGAACAACTTTTATAAATCAAGAGTCATTTTGTTCTTCTCTTCCAGGACCTTGATAAGACATTCCAGCACCATCTGTCTAAAGCTCCTTGACCAAGTCTCTCAGTTGAAGACCTAATCACCCTGTACAATGCTTCCCAGCCTGAACCCTTCTACATCTCTGGGGGAGCTTTGACAATATCTCTGAATCCACAGTCTTCTCATTGTTTTGAGAAAAGAAGACTTTCATCACTCTCTCATCCCCACTTTTGTACAGGGTTTTAATTCCCTTCAAAATAATTCTGGTTCACAAGTCTCCTTCCAAAATAATTAGGTTGGTTTTTGGGCACCTGATCAAAAGCTCATTAGTGGCAGACACCTGATCAAAACCTACAGTGGATTCCTACCAAGGGTGGTAGAAGAGTGGATGTACCCAGTTGGGGAACCACTATAAAATTCATATGTTGTCTTGTTATGCTTTCTGTGTTCTTGTGTGCTTGTGATGTGGTTAGATTAGCTTAGTTTATGTGCTTTTATCTTTACTGTAAAAATAATTTTTTATAACTCTATTCCCCACCATAGAGTTATTAAGAGTTTATCACCCGCTTTTTTCTTTCAATTGATATTATAGGAAGGTTGTCTATTCTTATACAGGCTAACACCTGAACTAACCAAGACCTCCAGATAAGCTCTGAATAATTATTTTTGTGTTTTTAGTTTATCTGATACTATGGCACAAATAAGGAATACACTAGCACCAAACCTCCAATGTATAACTTATATAAGTTCACTATCTAGAAGGCAAGAATGAAATTGTATCTGAACTCTATTGATGAGGATATCTTCGACTCAATTTTGACAGGTCCACCAGCTCCAGTGGTAACTACCTCAATAACATCTACAAGCTTAAATGATGTTCCACCTCCAGACTACAATGATGCTCAAAAAAGGGCTAAGGTTGCTGATGCTAAAGCCATGAACATCTTGGCTCAAACTATGTCTGATGACATCTTTCAAGAAGGTTGTTGAATGCACTTCAGCAAAAGCCATTTGTGACACACTAAACCAAATAGTTGCTTGCTCAACAGATGAGAGAAAAGATAGAAGATCAACTCTCATCTCACAATATGAGAATTTCAAGAAAGATGAAGCTGAATCTATTGGTGACATGTACAACATACTTAGCTCCATCATCAGTGAGCTGAAGACATTGGATAAAGACATCTCTCTCACAGAGGTAAATGACAAGATCCTAATGTACTTCCCAAGCTCATGGGACACCGGGATCTGGCAATCAAAGAGGTCAGAAGCTTGAATGAGATTTCAACTGAATCTC
The DNA here is from genome assembly GCA_039513925.1 of Platanthera zijinensis. Taxonomy (NCBI): domain Eukaryota; kingdom Viridiplantae; phylum Streptophyta; class Magnoliopsida; order Asparagales; family Orchidaceae; genus Platanthera; species Platanthera zijinensis. Next base: position 38,610,721 of record CM077091.1, on the reverse strand, counting down.
TCCTAGGAAAGCTCAAATCTTATGAGTAGTTAATCAAGTCCAGAGAAGCTGTTGAATAAAGGACACTTCCTCCAGCAAGGAAAGAATAATCCATTTCATTCAAGACTGTTGAAGATACTGAAGCTCTAATAGTGAATGAAGAACTAATGAGTCTCTTTGCCAAGAGATTCTTTAAAATGACAAGGAAGGACTTCAGGAGGAAGTCATCCATAAATGATAGCAAGCCTGGGTATGACAAAACCCCCACTAAATAAGTAGTGTGTTTTGGATGCAGGAAACAAGGGCACTTCATGTCTGAATGTCCTTAAAATCAAAATAACGAAAGAAGAAGAGAGAAGGAATGTATAAGCAAGCATTACAGCAAGCCCTTTCCAGCAAGCACAAAAAGAAGGACAAAGGATTTATGGCTCACACATGGAGTGACACAGAAGGAATCCACATCTTCCAGCTCCAGTGAAGAAGAAGAGGAGGCAAAGGCAAAGTAAGTTTGCCTCATGGAAATTGATGCTAGTAGTAGCAGATCAGATATAGATGAATCTGATAATGAAGAAAACCTGTCAGCTGAAGATCAGGTATTAGCATCTTATGATTTTGAATCTGATGAATTTAAATTTGAATTTAAAAATTTATGCTTAGATTTGAAAAGCTATGAGAAGGAAATCAAACTTCTTAGAGAAAAATTAAATGAAATAGAAAAAAATCACTTCTGAAAATGCTAATCTATCTAATGAACTAAATTCTACAAATTAACAAATTATCTTTCTGAAATCTGAACTTAACAAAGCTAAGATATTAGAAGAATAATTGAATGGCAGAAGTTTAAAATTGCTAGATATAACCAGTAAATTAAATGCTAGAACTAATAACTGAGACTAGAATTAGGATCTTCATTCAGTGAACCAACCCTAATCCAAAAGATTCATCTTTCTAAACCTGTAAATTTTGTTTCTGATAAAGAAAAGAAAAATACTGAACAAGTTAATAAGGTTAATGAATTTCTTGAAAAAATTTAAACTAAGAACAAACTTAAAAACCAGAAGAATAATAAAAGTAATAATGTTCAGCAGTTATCGTCGAACTCAGATCGATGATATATAAACAAATCGTCGAACTCAGAACGACGATCTCTAAACGCAAATTTCAGTAATAATCATTCTTCAATCTACGATCGACGATACCAGTATGGTTTGTCGACTAGAGATCGTCGATTTTTGTGCCCCAAGAATGAATTTCTTCATTCTTCGAGCAGAGATCGAAGATCTCATCCAACATCGTCGAGCTCAGGTCGACGATCCAACCAGAAATCATCGATCCCAGATCCTAACAACAGAAACCTAAATTCTAATAGCAACATTAATCCTTTTAATCAATGTATAATACCACCAAGAAGATATCATCCCAAAGGTTACATAAATCAACCTGAATGTTCTTACATTTCAAGATACAGTTATGTAAATCAACAAGGACCCAAGGTTACCTGGGTCAAGAACAACTAACTATTATCCTTGCAGGTAAAGAGCTGTCCAGCATTTAATCAACAATGGTATCTGGACAGTGGTTGCTCCAATTATATGACAGGCAGCAAGGACAATATAAGTGATTACAAGTCCAAGCTGGGACCAAAGGTTATCTTTGGAGATTCAAACTGTGGCCAGACCAAAGGTTATGGTAAAGTCAAGATTGGAGCAGTGAATTTCAAGAAGGTTGCTTATGTAAGTGGTTTTAAGCATAACCTCATCTCAATAAGTCAACTTTGTGATGAAGGTTATCAGGTAACTTTTAACTCTAGCTCTTGTATTATTTCATCTAAAGAAAACAAACCTGTTTTAATTGGCAAAAGACAAGGAAACATTTACTTAGTAATTTTTCAATCTGCATCTTCTGACATATTCCTGCTTAATATAGTTAGTAATTAAAGTATTTTATGGCATAAGAGACTAGGTCATGTTAATCTGAAAAATATTGCTAGGTTATCTAAATACAACCTTATTAGAGGCTTACCTTCTGGTTCCTACAAGACGGAAGGCCTATACAGGGCTTGTCAATTAGGCAAGCAAACTAAATCTAGTTTTAAGTCAATTAATAAGAGTGATTGACCTAGGATCTTGTACCTGCTACACATGGACCTTTTTGGTCTTATTGTTGTACAAAGCCTAGGAGGGAAATCTTATACTCTAGTAGTTGTAGATGACTTCTCTAGATTCACCTGGGTGTTCTTTCTGAGATTCTAAGTAAGATACCTTTAAGGTTCTTACAAATTTTCTCAAGACCATACTGATTGAGTACTCTACACAAGTTGCATTGATTAGAAGTGATCCTTGCACTGAGTTTGACTCTCTTCTTTTGCATGAGTTCTGTGAGAAGGAAGGTATCAAGAATTATTTCTCAGCTCCTAGAACTCCTCAACAAAATGGGGTAGCTGAAAGGAAAAATATAACACTCATTGAAGCTGTAGGAACATTACTTGCAAATGCTTACATGTCTCTATCCTATTGGGCAGAGGCAGTGAGCACAACAAACTATGTCCTGAATTGAAGTTTGATACATAAACATAAGTATAAGACTCCCTATAAATTACTCAAAGGAAAGAAACCTATAATCACCTATTTTTAAATATTTGGTTGCATATGCTATATTCATAATAATGATAAGAAATACACTAGAAAATTTGAAGCAAAGGATGCAGTGGGAATCTTTCTAGGATATTCCCAAGTCAGCAAAGCTTATAGGGTGTTTAATAAATCTACCTTAAAAATTGAAGAATCTATGCATGTTTCATTTGATGAAACGAACATGTTTTATCAGGAGAAAGAGATTTCTACCAATAACTCTTTGCAGGTACCTCACTTGTGTGAGAAATTGGATGACTTAAACCTTACTCCAAAGGTTGTATAATGTCCTTCTCCACTAGCTAATGAAGACAGTGATGAAGAAACTATGGATCAGTTGAACTTCCCCCAGCATCATAAGTAATTCCACAAGAAGAATTCACTCCAATTGCCGTTGTTGAACCAACTCCACCATCATATTTTGTCACACTTAGGGATCACCCTAGATCCCATGTAATTGGAGACATGTCAGTATGTGTACAAACAAGGCATCAACTCAACCATGATGTGATGCATGCCTGTTTCGTCTCTCAAATTGAGCCTCAATCCATAACTGATGCTTAGCAAGATCCCCATTGGATCATTGCAATGCAAGAGAAACTAAATCAATTTGAGAGATGTAGAGTTTGGGAATTGGTTCCAAGGCCTAAAGGCTATCCACTAAATGGAACTAAGTGTGTTTTTAGGAATAAGCTTGATTCCCAAGGTGTGATTGTGAGGAACAAGGCTAGGCTTGTTGCTCAAGGATATAGGCAAGAGGAAGTCATTTACTATGATCAAACATTTGCCCCTGTTGTCAGGCTAGAAGCTATAAGGATAATTCTGGCTTATGCTGCATTCAAGAAGTTCAAGGTCTACCGAATGGATGTCAAGAGTGCATTCTTAAATGGAGAACTTAAAGAAGAGGTATATGTTGAACAAACACCAGGTTTTGTTTCACTAACTCATCCCTCCTTTGTTTTCAAATTGTATAAGGCTCTCTATTGTTTAAATCAAGCTCCAAGAGCTTAGTATGAGACCTTAGCCAGCTTTCTTTTAGAGCATGGTTTTTCAAGAGGCATGGTAGATAGAAATCTTTTCACAAAATTGCATCATGATAAAATTTAATAGTATAAATATATGTAGATGACATTATATTTGGTTCTACTGATCCCAAATTGTGCAAAAAAATTTCTGGTCTAATGCATTCCAAATTTGAGATGTGTAGCATGGGAGAGCTATCTTATTTCCTTGATCTCCAAGTGAAACAATCTCCTGATGGAATCTTTATTTCCCAATCTAAATATGTTAATGAGCTAATTAAGAAGTTTGAGATGGCTGATGCCTCCCCTATAAAGACTCCCATGGCTGCCAATGTTTTATTAGACTCTGATGAACTTGGAAAACTTGTTGATCAGACAAGGTATAGGGCCATTATTGGATCCCTACTATATCTAACAGCAAGCAGACCAGATATCATGTTTGCTACATGTTTATGTCCTAGGTTCCAAGTGAACCCTAAAGAATCTCGTCTTATTTTTATAAAAAGGATTTTAAGATATATAAAGGGTTGTCCTAATCTAGGACTTTGTTATCCAACAGAGTCACAGTTTGAGTTGATTGGATTTTCAGATGCTTACTATGTTGGATGTAGAGTGGACAGAAAGAGCACTTCAGGAACTTTCCAGTTCCTAGGTGACAGACTTGTGTCCTGGTTTTGCAAGAAGCAAACTTCTGTATCAACATCAACTTCTAAAGCTGAATATATGGCTGCTGGCAGTTATTGTTAACAAATTTTTTGGATACAAAACCAACTCTTAGATTATGGTTTCAATCTAAATAATTCAACCATTTTCTGTGATAGTACAAGTGCTATATCTATAGTACATAATCCAGTTAATCATTCTAGTACAAAACATATAGATATAAGACATCATTTCATTAGAGATAATGTAGACAAAAAGAAAATTAATCTTGACTTTATCTCCACTAATTTTCAAAGAGCAGACAGTTTCACCAAATCCCTGGATGAAAAGAAGCACCTGTTCTTCCTAAATCAGCTTGGAATGATCAATGGGAAGGATTAATTCAATTTTTCTGTCTTAGGTTTTGGATCTTTTCCTAAATCGTCGAACGGAGATCGACAATCTTCGAACTGATCTTGAGCTAAATCGTCGACCTGAGATCGACGATAGCTCTGTGAAGTAAAAATCGTCGACCAGAGATCGATGCCTTTACTTTAAAAGATAAATCGTCGACCTAAGATCGACGATCTATTTTACCTCTTCAATCTGAGACCGACGATAATATTTAATTAAAAATTTATCGTCGACTTGAAATCGAAGTTTTTCTTTATTTATCGTAGGACAGAGCCCGACTCTTCACATTCTGAAAAACCTATATTAAGGGTTTATCATCATGCTATATCCCGCGCTCTCCAATTTCCCCTCCTACACTTGATCTAATGTTTTCCCTTGCAGGTTTCTAATGGCGATTCCGGCAGCTATCCTGTCAGCAATGAAATTTTACGCAGGGTTCGACATCGATTTCGATTCCTTCAGTCATTGAGATCAGATATTCAAGGATATGCTACAGCTCTGTGAAGTTCAAGGTTTGAGGAAGTTTATGTCAAAGAGAATAGAGTTACCAACCGGTGAAATTAAAGAATGGGTTTACTCTTCAACATGTCCAGATGAATCAACCATGGTTGGAACTATTTCTAGAAATTAGGTTATTCTTAATCCAGTCATTAGTTCATAATTATTTGACTTGGTTAATGGAGATGATAGATTGGATAACGATAGTTCTGAATATAGAACTATGCTGGGAAGGATGGATCATCCTGATGAAGTGACAACAAAGCTGCTGAAGAAGAACTTATTTGTTCAATATAGGTTCTTGGCTGATATTGTCGGGAAAGTGCAGTTGGGAAAGCACTCTGCCCATGATAACATTAACAGGCAGCAGTTTGCTATTATGTCTGCTCTGGTTAATGGTAAATCAGTCAACTGGGTTGATTGATTCTTTGAATTGATTAGAAGGAAAAACTCTATGAAAGAGGTTTGTTTTGGGAGAATTTTGGGGATATTTCTCCAGGCAAAAGCACCTGAATTGATGGTCTCCCAGACCCAATTCATCAACGCTAGTAAGAGGTTGGACTCCGTTTTGTTTGGAAAGTGGGAGAGGACTATTACCAGCCATTCCAGTGCCTCCAGGAATTCTGAGGATACCAAGAGTTGATGCAGCTACTTCCCCAGCCCCAAAAGGTAATCCTCTCTCTATCTCCTCCTCAGTTCCCTCCCAAATCCAATCCTCTCTAGTTCTTTCACCTTCACCTCCTACTTCACTTATTCAAATTCAGATCTCCCCAGATCATCCTGCTTCTCCTCATGCAGATCATCCTGTTTCTCCTCTCATTTATCCATCCTTGTCCTCTCAGATTCCCTCTGACCCAAATCAATAGGATGTTCCATCAACATCTTTTCCCTCTGCTGTCCCTCCATCCTCATCCTTTCCTGAATTCACTCATAATGATATTCCTTCTGTATTCTCAGTTTTCTCAAATTATGGTAATCAAACTCCTTACACAGCCTCTGAGCCTGAACCCCTATACCTCAACTTCTCATATATTGCTTCAGATGGCTCTAGATACAGAAATTATTTATATTGATACTGATACAAAAAAACGGTTCTTCTAGAAGTTTTGACTGTTGGTGATTGTTGCATCAATCCTACAGTGGATATCTTTGAGTTGTCGAGTTCCTTCTGCACCCTCTTTCTAGATTTTCTTCCAAATTTTAAGCCATCCTCTTTGGCTATTGTGTGTTGTACTCCCTATCTAAGTCCTGAAGTTGTTAGACAACTAAAGTCAAGTTTTGTAGTTCCTCTGGCAAAACAAGTCTGATGATCATATGTCAAGATCTCCTAGCCATCCAATGTTTTGGATGATAGCCCCATTCCAAGTCTTGATGATCTCATTGCTCAAGATATTCCTTTGGAAACTGAAGCAGTTCCTGCTGAAGTTATCCTTCCTCCAGCTGATTAAGGAAGTTCTAAAGGAAGTAATTAGAGAGATTGTTGCTCTTTATGATAATCCCCAAGGATCATCTGATGATGATCAAGATGATAATTCTGATTCTAATAACAGCAAGAAGAAAGTGTCTAAGAAAAGAAAAGCTACTCCTAAGGCAGTTCCAAAGCTAAATCCTCATAATGACTCTCCATACTACATTCTCTAGAAGATTACTCCTTATCAAGGAATGCCACAGTGGATCTTGTTGTCTAAGAATGAGTAAAAGGCTAGGAAGAAAAGTATAAGGTACTCTCCTCCTCCTCCTCAAAGGTCCAGGAGAGGTCCTCCTCCTCCTCCCCCTCCAGCAGTAGGAGCCTCTGGTTTAGCAGCTCAAAGGTCTACTTCTTTTACCCAGACCTATCCGAGGCAAGATATATCTTCAAATCCTCCACCTCCAGCTGGATCTTCAGACAAATATTCTTCTTCAGAAAGGCCAATATCTTCTAGAGAGCCTAAAGGAAAACTTAGTGAAGTTCCTCCTCCCAAATCATTGTACTCAAGTCAGAAGCAGCAGAATCTAGTGTCTACAAATTTCAAGGCTCAATCTACTCAGTTCAAAACTTCATCTCAGAAGTCAGTTCAGGAAGTTAGTTCAGAGAGACCCTCCTCTCCTCCTCTTGATCCTGAGCTTGACCTTAACTTCAGAATGGCAAGGTTGAATGAATTAGTTGGGCTATCTCAAATGAATAAAGCCAGGAAAGAAGGCCAGGATCCCTCTCAATTCACAACTATGTCATCATATAGAGAGAAAGAGCTTGACAGATTGCAGGTTAGTAAGAAAGTATTCAATCCATCAGAGTATATATCTCTTCATCCTGAGGCAGTTGTGGCTAGAACAACATCTCAGAGGACTCTAGGAGATCATGATATGAAGATGTCAAAGAAAGAAGCATAAGATCCTTCCAGGAAGATAATATTTTCTAAACCCTCTTCTGCTCCTCCTTTTGATAAACCTTATGTTCTCTGAACTCTTTATTTTTTATCTGTTGTTATTGCTCTATCTTGATTATATATGAATTACATGATATACTATATCTGTTGATTATTTCAATACCATATCAGATATCTATAGCACTGTATTGATTTTTGTTATTTCCTTCATGTTGAGTGACCTCACCCAAATAGGGGGAGATTGTTGGAACCCCATGCTAGATTTGGGCTAGGTTCACTCCTAGGTTGTTTGACCCACTTGTATATCAAGGGTCAAATTCTAGGTCTAAGTTAGTCTTAGTAGAGCAGACCTCATAAAGACAAGCATTGGACTTCATTTCAAAGACCAAGACTCAGAAGGAATCTGTGGATCTGATATCAGTTCGACCTTCGTCAAACTCAGCTCGAAGATCGTCGATCTCATATCGATGATCACAGAGGTAAAATCTCTAAGCTAAGCTCGATGATCTAAGAACTTAGATCAACGATTTCTAGTCTCAGATCGACGATCTTATATCTCAGCTCTGTGATTATTTATCTGTGTTCGACTACCTTATTGCACAGCTGTCTTGAAGATTTCATTCTTATTTTGTCAAGGCTATTTATGGAATCAAATCTCTGGTAGTTAATGCTGATGTTATCAAGTCTTATAGCCATTTTCTATTGCAGCATTAACTACAGGTTTTCACAGAGTTATTATATTGTCTTATATGCCAAAAACAGTTGAGGAAATCTTTTATTGCAGATATTATAGTCGTTTTCTCTCCTTGATTCCTGCAGAATAATTAAAGGAAAGTTTTTGAAATTACATTCAAGAGTTTCTTTATCCTACAAAAAAGAAGAAGGTTATCGATTCCATCAAAGAAGAAAAGAGACACACAAAGAAAGACAGAAAATCTTTCCTACTAACATCCTAAAAACATTCTGAAGCAGACTTCATCAGTTTTCTCATTCTTTAAGTGCTCTGAAGAAGAAGCAAGAAGAACAACTTTTACCAATCAAGAGTCTTTTTGTTCTTCTCTTCCAGGAACTTGCTAAGACATTCAAGCACCATCTATCTAAAGCTCCTAGACCAAGTCTCTCAGTTGAAGAACTACTCACCCTGTGCAAAGCTTCCCAGCCTGAACCCTTCTACATCTCAGGGGGGGCTTTGAAAACATATCTGAATCCACAGTCTTCTCATTGTTTTGAGAAAAAAAGACTTTCATCACTCTCTCATCCCCACTTATGTACATGGTTTTAATTCCCTTCAAAATTATTCTGGTTCATAAGTCTCCTTCCAAAAGACTTTGGTTTGTTTTTTTGGCACCTGATCAAAAGCTCATTGGTGGCAGTGACCTGATCAAAACCTATAGTGGATTCCTACCAAGGGTGGTAGAAGAGTGGATGTACTAGTTGGGGAACCACTATAAAATTCTTGTGTTGTCTGGTTGTGCTTTCTATTTTCTTTGTGTGCTTGTGCTGTGGTTAGATTAGCTTAGTTTGTTTTCTTTTATCTTTACTGTAAAAATAATTTTTTATAACTCTATTCCCCCCCCATAGAGTTATTCAGAGTTTATCACCCCCATTTTTCTTTCAATTGGTATCATGAGTGATGATTGTTCTTCAGGTAATAAGGATCAATCTATATAGTCACAACTAGGTAATCATTGACAACAAGAAGCTTCCATGGTGATGATCACCAAAAAGGTTAATTCCAGTGAACTATCCAACAAGAACCTATGCCCTTTGTTTAGACATCTCATGTCACTGACTTGTGACTCATCATCCCTAAGAAGGGAAAGAAAGGACACACTAGTGTTTACTAGACTATTGATGTCCCATCAATACTCCATTTACTAGGGATATTTAAGAAACATGGTATAATCAAAAGCTCATCACAATATACTTGACTTCTCAAGAATAGGTTATAATCACCAATGTTCCTATGGACACAATTATGCATTATCTTATAATAATGTCTCGATATAATAAATGCATAATCAAATAAGTCTTGCCTTTAGAAGATAAATTGTTTCTACAAAATAATCATAATACAAAAGATGGCTTTAAGGGCACATATCTAACAAGGAATTGATGTACGAAGCACATTTTACAAAGTACTCAATTCACCCAGGGAGCACAAAAATGTACAAAGACATGAGAAAGGTGTTCTGGTGGCCAGGTTTGAAGAAATACATAGCCCATTATGTGGCAAAATGTCAAACTTGTTCCTTAGTGAAAGCTGGGTGCCAGAAACCTGGAGGTTTCCTGCAGTCGTTACCAATTCTGGTATGGAAGTTTGATGTCATTTATTTGGATTTCGTGCACGGACTACTGAGATCTCAGAGCGGAAACGATGTCGTGTGGGTGATCGTCCACCTGTTAACCTAAGTGTCGCACTTCAAACCTTATAGGAAGGACGATTCAATGGAAAAATTGGCTAAGCTCTACGTGTATCGCATCGAACGAATGCACGACGTGCCCCGTAGTATCGTTAGTGACCGAGATGGGCATTTTACTTCAGGTTAGTGAATATTAATCCATTAGTGGTTGGGAACTAGACTAAAGTTTGGTACGGCCTTTCATCCTTAAATGGATGGTTAGACCGAAATGACCAACATAACTATGGAGGATACGCTCCTTATATGTGCCCTGGATTTTGGAAGAGGTGGGAAAACCATCTCTATAAAATTTAGTTTGTCTACAATAATAGCTATCAAGCTAGCATGTAGATGTCGCCCTTTATATCTAATATGGTTGGAAGTGTCGTAGACCTTTAGCTAGGGCAAAAATTGGCGAGTCTAAGCTATATAAGTGTAAGGAGGTCGAAAATGCAAATTCGACCATACATACTATATGAGCGCGGCTATTGGTAGCCCAAGATAAGCAAGCAAAGTACTATAATTCTAAGCTTCGAAACATGGATTTTGTGGCTGGCGAGTGAGAATACTTGACGATTAAGCTATTTAAAGGCGTGTCCAGGATTCAACGTGTGAAAAAGTTGAGTTTGAGGTATATTGGTCTGTCTAAAGTGGTTCAAAGAATTGGATAAGCGCCTATCAATTAGCTCTTTTTATGGAGCTAAGTGGCTTGCCCAATGCGTTGCACATATCGGTGATGTGTAAAGCGATGAATGAGCCAACGCAAGTGATTGTGTATGATTGAGTACCGGTCGAATAAAGGCTGACGATAAAGCCCATTTGAATCAACGGTATGGAGAGTGAGTAGCTCCAAAAAAGGGCAATCAGGACGGTCGAAATCCGTTGAGACAATGGTGACCGTGGAGAATGAACATTGGAGCATAAGCAAACCATGTGTGATATGTTTACCGAATTGTTATAACATTTTGTGCATATTGCAACGTAATAGTTGTTGTTTTCCCTTATAGATGAATACAATTTTGGGACGAAATTTCTGTAAGGATGGGATGGTTGAAACACCTGAAATTTGACAGCAGACCTTCTAGTCGTTATCGCCAGGTGATAGTGGGTATCGTCAATGACGATAGAGATAAAGCTCAATGCCTTGAAGATTTGAGTGAGCTAAACACACTCATCACTATTTGACGAATCGTTTAGTAAGAGTATATTGCGTGGTGATAGTGGGTATCGTGCGGTGATATCCCAGCTCTCAACGCTCTCAACGCATTGAAGCGTTGAATGAGCTTAACACACTCAATGCCATGAAGCATTAAATGAACTCAATTCACTCGACTCCATAAAGCATTAAGTGAGCTATAGGAATGGCGATAGTGGATATCGCTAGGCAATAGTGCCACATAACGTTAGACACATGTCGGATGGACAGTAGGCAGCCGATGAGCGATTATTGACTAAAGTCAAAGAGGCAATCGTTGCTATCACCCAGGCGATATCAGATATCGCCAGGAGATAGCGGATATCTCCAGGCGATAGCGTTAATGTTGACTATTCAACTGAAATCATGGCCTTTTCTCCCTTTTGATTAAATGATCCTGTGGCTGGGATTAAATCCCAAGACCACTTATATAGAGGAGTAGAGGAATGATAATTCATTCTCTTCTTCTCACTCTCTCTCCTTCTTTCATCCATGTTCTTAATAGAAAGAGCTAAGGGTTGGTTCTAATGGCTGGAGCTGAGCTTCAATAGCTTGGTGAAGGAGATTCTGAAATCGGAAGTCAGAGCCGAGGCTAGATCTGCGAAGAGTGAAGTGAGGTGCTCCTTTCCGTCCGGGTAGAAAAGCTTCGCCATGGCTCCGAAGAAAAGTATGAGGGTAACGATCTTCCTTCTTAGACAAGTGAAGTCCTTCTTTTGGCATATGCATAGAATCCCCCACCAAAAAGTGGAAAAGCAAAGGGAATTCCTTTGGGTCGATTCGTGAAATCCCTAGTGAGTCTTGCATATAGATCCCAAAATGTGTAGTACAAAATAGGTATGTTGTGTGAAACCCATCTTGACAGGTTGGTCTGGATTGTTGATGTTTATTTTGCGTGCCAGAGAAGACTCCGAGTATAAATAAGTAGTTTATGGGGTATGCGGTGTTGTACCTTGTGAACTGAAAGTAGCAGGAAGTATTAGAGTTGCACTTCGGGAAAATACCCATGAAATACCACAATTTGAATGATTGTTGGATATCACAGGGCAACAATGAGTATTGCAATCAATGATAGCTCTTGGTGAGCTATTTGTGAAGTGTGCTGTAAATGTCCAATGTTTCTGGCACTTCAGGATGATATGGGGTTTTGGGTTGAGTTTGGGCGCAGAAAGAGAACTTATGTTAGTCCCACAAAGCAATCATGATGAACGCTGGCGATAACTCCCTTTTGATTGTAAAGCATGTCTCTAGGAGACTGTAACTCCCCCGATTTTCTTGCGATTATTTTTATTCTCGTTTGGCGTTACGTTGACGCGTTTCCGTGACTTGTGCCATTTTTGGAGTGTGGTTTGGCTCCTTAGAACTGAGTGCCCTGTTTGGTAGCCGGTGACAAGATCTCCCTAGCAAGCTGAGTCGTTTTGGGTGACCCGGTGTGGCCACTCAGGGGGATGTTTGTGTTTGGCTTTGTATGGGTATAACTCGAGTTCTGTTCGTCGAAAGTTAATTTCGACTTCGCCGTTGTGTTCGTAGCGTGGGTATTTAGCTACGGTGCGAATTTCGTCGAATTCCGAGGTGATTCGGTTTTCGCGACGTTTGGTGTGTTAATAGTTTATGTAATTAATTACTTGATTTGGAGAGAAGATCATGCGGCTGAATTTATTCAGCAGTTAATTCCCTGCTTAGGTGGCAGCCTTGTATTGGCTTGCCTTTTTGGAATTCTCTTAAGGTAATTAAGGGATTAGGCATTTTTAGGGTTCGGTTATGGCTGAACCGGCGTTTAGCTTTAGTATAAAAGCTCTTCTTAAGAAGTGGCGACCCACTTCTTCCTTTTTCCTGAGAGAGAAACCGCCCCTGCTTGTTCGCGGAAAAACAGAGGAAAAACCGCCCTTCCGGTACCTCCTTCGAACGGCGATTCCGGGCTTGATCGTGGACGGAATTCGATTTCGAAAGCGGCGTTGTCTTGCTCTCTCTTAGATCTTCGTTTCGACGGTAAGATATTCGTTTTTCGTGGAGTTTTGTTGAGATTGGGATTTCGGTTTTGGAGGTTTTCCGCCATTAATGTCCGGGAGTATATTTTTAGGTGCTGCTCCTTCTAGTGCAGAGTGAAGAGGAGGGAAAGCCGTCCAAAGCTTCGCCAGAAATTGAGGCAAGTGGTATTCTTGCCCTTGCCAAGTTTCTTTTTGAATATTCTTACTGAATTTGAGATCCCTGTTAGCCCAAGTTAGAGGCCTTGTTGTTCTCATTTTCTTGCTAACTTTAGGACTTAGTTCTTCCTATTGAATCCCCCACCTACTTTGTGATGTTGGAATCCAATTTGCCGGCGTGATGCCGTTTATCTTTGCTCAGATTTTGCTCTAGTTTGGGTGCAGCCGAGAGGGAGTGTTAGGAGGGGAGGGGGGGGTGATTACCGAAGTTGTTAAGTGTATCACTCGAGTAGTAGGTAACTACTCGAGTAGGGGACTTGAGTTACTCGAGTAGTGGATTTGAGATACTCGAGTGAGTGTTTTGGTTTACTCGAGTAGTAGGTAACTACTCGAGTAGGGGACTTGAGTTACTCGAGTAGTGGATTCGAGATACTCGAGTGAGTGTTTTGGTTTACTCGAGTAGTAGGTAACTACTCGAGTAGGGGACTTGAGTTACTCGAGTAGTGGATTCGAGATACTCGAGTGAGTGATTTGGTTTACTCGAGTAGTAGGTAACTACTCGAGTAGGGGACTTGAGTTACGCGAGTAGTGGATTTGAGATACTCGAGTGAGTGTTTTGGTTTACTCAAGTAGTAGGTAACTACTCGAGTAGGGGACTTGGGTTACTCGAGTAGTGGATTCGAGATACTCGAGTGAGTGGTTTGGTTACTCGAGTAGTAGGCATCTACTCGAGTGCTGGAGTTGGTTTACTCGAGTAGTATGCATCTACTCGAGTGCTGGAGTTGGTTTACTCGAGTAGTAGGTAACTACTCGAGTGTTGGAATTTGAATACACGAGTAGTAGGCAACTACTCGAGTACTGGAATTTCCCTGCTCCAGTCTGCCATAAGTCGTTCGACTATCGTCGATATCCTGATGAAGATCGTCGAGATCTGAATAGACTTAGCGGTTTTGTCATGCCCGTGACCCCCCTTTTCCATCGATAGTCGATCCCTGGAGACGATTGTCATGTTGATTCATTTCAACACTCTTCCTTTACCTTGTTTTTTTTGTTCCCGAGTGGTTTTCTTGTTATATTTCTGGTTTTTCTTTGTCGGCCATTTTCTTTACTTTCTTAAAGGCCGAATCGTGGGTTGTGGTTAGTAGTGGTGGTTTATAGCTCTTTGTGGGGGTAGAGTTGTGTGATTTAGCCAAGGCCACTCTTGTTTTTTCTTTTCTTGCTCCAGGTACGGGCTGGTCATGTGTGGGTGGAAGGTCCCTTGTGCTTTCACGTGTAGACCCTCGAGCTTGTTGACTTGGACATGGTGGATAGGGGACTGAGTTTACCTCCGATCCGGTTCCTCGTTGTTTATTTTTGCTACTACCACTTTCCACAGTTTAGGGTGTTAGAAGTTTCTTCCTTGGTGGTTTGCAGCACTTTTGGCTCTTGGTAGCCTAGTAGGCCCTGCAGGATGTTGTTCCTGGTTTGAGTTGTTGTTGTTTCTCTACACGTTGTGCTTTTTTTGTTGTCCTGTTTTGGACAGTTGTGACTCTTTCTACTGCATGTTTTTTCTGTTACTTTGTCCCTTGGTTGACTCTTTCATGCAGTTTTTACCTTGTTTTGCTTGCTGAGGTATTCCGTTTTCTTTTGGAATGCCCCAGGTTCTGAGCTGTAGCCAGTTGGGTGGCTAGTTTTTGGTGGTGCTGTTGGTGGTCATTTGGACTTTGGAGTTACGTTTGCCTTGTTGGTGAGGTAGTTTTTCAATACTTTCTTACAGACAGACATGTATGCCAGTGGGTTCGTGTCAGGTTGTTGGCGCCCACTGGTACTTTTTCTTACCTTGTACTAGATATATTACTTATGCTGCTATCTTTTTCTGGAGACAGTCTACTTGCTTGAGAAGGATTTATGCTAGGTTGCTAGTTACTTTTAAACTATAAATATGATTATAAATAAAGCTCATGATCAGCATGTTTTATAAACCTAATCACTATTTTCCAAATCTGATAGAATAGGTATGTTGTGTGAAACCTTACGCGCTATTTAGGAGGTCAAACCTGATAGAATATTTTTTTTCGCAGCGTATATATATAGTTTTCTTTTGTGGACTAGGTGATCCACTGAGCTGAGGGATACAGTCTCTAAAATATAACTGAATTTCTGATCATTTAATCTCATGATTTTCTCTCATTAAGTAAGTAGATGGTTTTGCCTAAGCGTCAGCAGTTATCCCCTGCTCGACGTGGAATCATGACGCGTATTTTCTCATACTCTGATAATTCTAAATTCAGAGAAAATGTGGGTTGTGACAGAGACTGTGAGGCTAATCTGTGAGATTCGAGCGCCTAAAGGCCAGTGAGCTGAATTGACAAGGGGAAGCTGACCCGCATTAGACTAGACATTGAATTGAAGATTTGAGCAATGGGCAATGGCTGAACTCTATCCGCGTTATGGTTTTCTAACTCGAGTGCCTAAGTTATTTGTGTTAGATAGGATCGCATAATGAGAGTCTTAGGCTGTACGTCATCAAGACTAAAGTCTCAGGTCGGGGTCGTAGACACTATAAATGCTCAAAGTTAATAGTTATGTTTGGGACCTCTGAATGGTTGTGGGACCATGGCAATAGGTACACTGAAAATGTGCCCTGAGTGCACGGAATGTTTGGCCATTAAGGTATTCGTTTGTGATATATTGAACTGTTCATGAGTGCACATTTTTGTGATATATCTACTTGTGAAAATGCTATGCCTGCAGGGAAGGAATACCTCTGCCCAAAAAATTTGTTGGGTAGTTACAAATTGGTCAGTTGAATGCTGACCGTTGCCTTATTTGCGACCCTTGTGGTGAATTGTCCTTGTGTAGGTGCTAGAGAGTTGAGCGGTAAATAGCGGGCTGAAGCCCTTACTGCTATACTGGTCCTTGAAGGCCAAGCGATATAGTTTTACTCTTTTCATGTGTGGCCGTCCTGTCCGCCGATGTTTGTAAATCACACTTGAGAAGTATAACTACAAGGCCTTAAATCCATAACTTTTCTGTATTTGTAATGTACATTCCTGTTATATATATAAATGGTTTGGTTTATATATAGTAGACATTCAATTGGTATGAGTCCATGCAACCTAAAAGCTTCTGCTAGAATGCTTTGAGTTAGGGCACGAGTAGTCTTTTGATATTAACATGTAACTCCGCTGCTTATTTGTGGAATATGGTGTGGGGCCCCGGCCGGACCCTTTATTATATTTCATGTGACGGACAGAGGTATTACACCAAACTTATTGACCATAGACATCGTGGAGTCCTTTCAGACAAGCCGATACTGGAGAGAGATCAATGAGGTTCTCAATGGTGTGGAGAACCTCCGAGATCTTATTACGTCTGTGGACACGCTTACCTCAGACGCCCGCATAATTCAGGATACTCTCCATCACTCCCTTATTTTTAAGGCTGGGGACACTAAGAAAGTCACTGCCCAGCTATCGTTGGTGACTTACTCCTTCCTTGATGGAAAGCTATTCAGTGTCGCAGATCTTATCCTCTCTATGATGCGGTACACTTTTCGCCTCAAGTACCTTAATCATCTGCAGATAAACATGCTGCCTTTGGTCGGTGTCATCCAAAGCGTGCTCTTGGAGAAGTATACTACCATCGATTGGCAGGCATATCTGATTGATAGCTTCCCTCTTGTCTACAAGGTGGGTGAGATCCCTATCACTTTGCGTGCACGGCCATCTGTAGCGCAACCACCATTTCCCCATGTGGGATCCCTTCAGGAGACTAGTCAGGACATCTATGGCATAGTGGAGACCCAGAGCGAGGAGATAAGGATGATCGTGAGAGAAGTAAAGGGGGTTAAGAAAATGTTAAAGAAAAATCAAGAGCAAACTGAACATTTCCCCCCATCTTCCGAGGAGTAATTTTTATTTTTCATATTTTATCATTTATATTTTGTGATGTAATAAACAGGTGAACTTCAGACTCTGGTAATAGTTATTTGTGAAGTGATGTGTTCTGTGCTACCCCCCATTCTCGTCGTGATTTTATGTTGATCAAATATATTTGATAAAATCATCTTATTGTTTTAACTTATAACCATCAAGAAGAGATTCACCATGTCTTAAACAAAAGCATATTTACACAACAAAATTACAATAACCTTGTTAACATATCGTGAAGGAAGATATAGTGTAGTCTATTTGGATCTTACTTCACGTAGATCATGAGTATTAATTAATAAGAGATTTAGGGACCCAACATGAACAAGTGTTCACGGTTCCCTTGGGTACCCAAACACATCGTGATTTACCTTGAGGAGATGACGATGATAGACCGCTTTTGAGCAGGCAAGGCATGCTCTTCTTAACTTTGGGCCTCCATTCGTACTTTGGCTTGATAGTGTTTTTATGTTGCAAATTTCCTTTTAGGTTTCTACGAGCCCTTATGTGATGCACTTCAATTAAGTAATACTGCATTGGAGGTTTAAATTTATTGACGTTATTCTTTAGGTTAGGATTATTTCGCTTAACATAGGGACTTAAAGAGTAGTAATTTTTAAAAGAAAATTTATATTCATTCAATTGTAAGCAGGGGTAATTTGTTTTTGCACGTGAATGTGATTTGTATGTTTTGGAGTTTCACCGGCTTGAGCTTGGGGTTTTCTACAACCTTTGATTGACTAGTTATTATATGACAGTTAATATTGAACATGCTTTCAGGATTTTCTTGAAATTATAAGGTTAAGTTTTGCGAATTTTTCTTAAGTACTTCTTTAAGCAAGTTGATTTTCATTTCCAAGTCCTTATTCTTACTTTTGAGATTCATTCTAGCTTTATTGTAAGCATTTGTTCTATTCTTAAGAATGGTGACTATAGAGTTAATATGAGCTACATACTTGTTTCTATATTCTTAAAAAATATCATTCATCTCCTTAGTTTCGATTTTAAGATCAAGGCATCCAGCACAACTTCCTTTTAAAGATGCATTTTCTAGGTATAGTCTTTCAGTTTGTTCTTTTTCCGAGAGAGACTCCTTTTCAGCCACATCATGTTTTTCTTTTCATATCTTACAGTCTATACAAGCGGTAGAGGTGTTTTCTCAGGAGCCGATGGGAGAGCTAGACAAAACACAAGTAGATTATACATTGGCGTTTGCTTTCAACCTTTTATTTTCTAAACGTAACTTTGAGTTATTGCTCATCAACTTCCTAAAACTAGGTCTAGCATTTTTTAGCACACACAATGTATAAATAGAATAAGAGAAGCGAGAGTACGACTTCCTTGAAGTGCTCGTAGATGAGGCAAGATTGGAGCATATGGTTTATTTAAATCCTTCATGTGTCTTCTCATCCAATATTAAGATCTAATGTTCCCTTCCCTGTGATGTGGTTGTCATGTACTTTTCAAAGAGCAAGTCTCCATTTTGTTCTTTGCTCGGATCCATGAGAAATAGCTCAGTCTCATCAACTGAAAAAATAGGACTATAAGTAGACTCAAGAAATTTTCAAATGTCATAGGCAGTGTGAAAAATATAAATAAGTTTAAAAATTTCTTGACCAAGCCTGCAGAATAAACTATTCATCTCTTTAGCATTTAAATGGGACTCGTGATTTGTTAAGTTACTTGGTGGATTTATACACGTCATGTTCCACACCTCTATGTCTAGACTTATAAGGAAATTTCTCAACAACACTTTCCATCCTTCGTAGTTTTTACCTAAGAATAGTGTTGGTGCAAGTGATTTTTCAGTGTACCAAATTTCATCCCCATTAGTCGATTCAAGATCAGGGTTGTCCATTATTCCCGATGCTGAAACCATTTTGGAATAACCTACCTTTGATACCACTTCTTGAATCTCTGTTCTAACCTTAGAGGGAGGGGGGGGTGCATAAGGTTTTTCGCATTAAATATTATTTAAATTATTTTGTCTCAGAAATCAAGTTCTGGAAGCTACAGCGGGTCATTAGGTAGCTAACACGCAGCGGTAAGTCTGTGAACTCATTTTCCTGTGTAGATTCGTTTGTATACCCCACAAAAGAATGAAAACAAAATAATCTCCAAGACAATAGAGATGATAAAGCAGAAGTAATGTAATTCCATTGCAAGAATTAAAAACAACCAATGTTTAGATAATTACAAAATTGTGATCCCCATGACACCGTAGATCGAAGATGATAAGAAAGAAGAACTCTTTTGTTTTCTATACTGACCCACTCCATGGACTGGCTGGCTCTCTCCCTTTCCATCCAAGAAAGGTCTTCGAGCCAGCTCTTCACCTCCACGCACGGAAGGTTCATATAGACCCCTAGATCCTCCGATCTAGAAGTCCCAACCCTGGGACGATTTTCTGCGAAATCCTACCCGGATTCCGATGACTCTCACCGGTTGATTTTCTTCACCATAATATTAAGAAATAAGAGAAGATTAAAAAATAAAGATGTAAGGAATCTAAAAGATAAAGTTCTCCCTCTAGATGATTTCTCCGTCGAGCGGTCCGTGACCGGTGCTTGAGATCTTTGTATGGTAGCAACCAGTCGAATCTTTGTAGTCGATGTAGATCTTGGATCGTCGGCGTTCTTTGTGTGCAAACTGGAGGGAGATAGCCTCCTTTTCCTTTGACGAAAATGTTTGGAATGGAGAGTAGAGAGGCGGCAGAACCCTATAATCCACGAACTTGGTCTCTTTTCATCTTCAGTTATTGAGCACAGAAAATGTGGCCGCTTTATATATGTCTTCGTGAAAATACGCTACCGCCAACAGGAAGACTAACGCCAGGCAGTAAGTTCGCGTTCTTGATGTGCCAGCTGTCCTCCAAATTAGGAAAAATATTCACAAAAAATATTTTCCTTTTTCCAATGCTAGCGCGGCGCGGTAACAGATAATGCCCGGCGGTAGGTTTGACTCAACGCACTCAATGCCTGGAGCATTGAGTGGGTTACATCGGAGAGGTACCAAGCTAGCGCCCGACGGTAGTGTTGTCTCAACGCACTCAACGCCTTGGGGCATTGAGTTGGTTATCTCAGTGCGGTACCAAGCTAGCGCCCTAAGGTAGTGTTGTCTCAATGCTATCAACGCTTTGGGGCGTTGAGTGGGTTACCATAGAGCAGTACCATGCTAGCGCCTGCACGGTAGGATCCTGAAAGCTTTGTCAAATTAATTCATCGAGCTAGTGCGGGCGGTAAAACTAGCGCACAGCGGTAGGTTCCCGAGAGCTCTATCCAATTAATTTACCGCTACCCCCCGGCGATAACTTCTATCGCTCGGCATTAGCATCCATAGGAGACTTCTTTCCTTTGTGTGAACCTGTCAACCTACACACTCTATCAACACAAGACATGATCAAATACAACTTGTGATTTGATATTCTCAAACAACCAGAATGTGAAACAATGGTTCCAACATTGGCGACTCAGAGTATCATGGGAAGGTAAACTCGCACACGATATTCTCAGAATCAGAAACGTCAACTAATAGTCATGAAGAATATTCTTTTAAGGAAGAGGATTCTGAATTAATTGTTCAACATGAGAACCGGTTGAAAGCGTTTGACAAATGCCACAAGGTAACAAAAATGCAGTTGAAAGAGATTGCCTCCCTCAAGGCAGTGGAAACTAATCTGAAGGAGGTAATTGCAAAATTACTTCCTCTCAGAGAGGAAGTCCACTCCTTGAAAGAGGAACTCAAATGCTCTACTGAAACATTGAGTCTGAAGGAGAAATACCTTGATGAGCTAGACGAGAAGCTCTTGGTGGAGAGAAAACATGTGGAAAGTTACTCTAAGCCGAATACTATTCTTCCACTCATCGATGACTTTTCAACTCCGAAGAAGGGTAGTGGTCTTAGCCACATAGCTGGTGAAGGTATGGCTGCTAAGAAATCAAGTGCCAAATAAAAGGGGAAGGCACTGCTAGGTCAACCCTCATTTAAGATGGTAATCTTCCAGACGAACAAGTTTGACCTTAGGTTATCCTTTGGTCATCTTGCTAGGCCTACTTATGTAGAGCCAAAGAAGCATTACTAGGGATGTACCCATCCCCTAGACTATAGTGCCAGTGTTGTCTAGGCACCTTATGAAGAGATTCAACTTCAAAATTATTGTCCATATATTAATGGACATAACTATAAGAAGGCACCAAGAGCAAGGACTTTTGTACCTAAGGTAAAGGAGATGGAGAAGCCCTGTGTCTATTGCAATCATGAGCCTTACACCTACAAGTATGTTTCCCCGGCTAGACATCATATTCAAAGGGTAAAGTAGGAGTACAAGAGAAGGTACAACATGTTTGACTGTTGGTTGATGCAGATGTGACTGCAAGTGTACCGATCACACAAGTAATATAAAATAGGAGAATTTCCCCAAGTATCGATCTCTGAAGGAACACAGTAAGGTGAAGTTAATTTCGAGGAGGACTTGAGATTGAAATCCTTAGGTCGGCATTTACGATGGGGGTTTTTGGTTGTTGCGGAAAAGGAAAATAAAATACTATCGACTACTCCTATGCAATGTTGTTATGCATCACTTCGCCAGGCGGGAAGAAAGACTACGCGAGCCATTATGCACCGAATCGCTAGGTGGATGGACGAGTAGCCAAGCGTAAAAACCAAAATTTGAGGGTCGTAAGCACCTCTTCGCTACGCACGCTGCTAGCAATTGCTAGTATGGCAAGAACAAATCGATGGTGGATGGACAAATAGGCGCAACTCAAGCAACTTAAGCGGTAAAATGAAATAGGAATCAAATAGACATGAAACACATAACATATACAACCAAAGTACAAATCATCTACATAGAAATATTTAACAGCACATATACACCAATAAAGGAAGAACAAGGCAAGATATCGACCGAATCCGAAGTCTTGTTGAGGATTCGCGGAAGGAATCGCCGGGTTGTCATTCCGGGTCAAAGCTCGGTCCTCAACTGCGTCCGGGGTAGAGAAGGCTGTCACGACCCTCTTGTAGACCCGTCTTCTTCGTGTCATGATCCGGAAGATGGTTGCAATCTTCCCTTTTCTTGATGGCTATGATGTCAAAACTTGATGCAAAGCTAGTAGATGAAGGAGAAGGCCGAGAGCAAGCGCCGACAAGACGTAGGCTTTGTGAGCATGGCCGAAGCTTCTCCCCTTGGTGGAAGATGAAGGGCGGAGGTGGAAGGGCGGAACATTGCCCTAAAATGCGGCTGGATCGGCTAAAATGAAGCTGTCCCTCAATGGCTGAAAATCTGCGCTTTAAATAGAAAAAGTCAGAAAATTGGTCACGCACGGTCCCGCACACGACCGTGCGCTAACCGTGCGTTGTTAACTTTCAGATCTTGATCGCAAAAGAAGATGCGTTGACCCTTGCATTTTACTCGCGCACGGGCGATTCCACCCGTGTGTGAAGGAAATCTCACGGGTAAACACAGAGCGCAGAAAACAGAGGAAAATAGTGGAACCGTGCGTTTTACTCGCGCATGGGCGCTGCCGCCCGTGGGTGAACAAATCACACGATTAACCACAGAATGGTGCCAAAATGAAAGGTACAGGACAACCGTGTGTTTTCTTCTCGCACGGTTTGGCAGAAACCGTGCGTTTTAAATCTTCGAGCTCATCTCGACGAAATGTGTCGAGATCCTATCGACCAAGCAAAAAACACGATTACGAAGAAACCGTGCGTTAGGGAAATGCATGACCGTGCGTTTTCCACAAATCAGAATTCTTGCATCGGGGAAAACGCACCACCTGCACAGCAAAAACCAAAACTGGAGCACAAGCTCCCAGCACCAATACACGGCATAAAATGAACAAAAAGAACCATGGGGAGCACCATGTTCTTACCCCCAACAAAAGAATGCACAATTGCACACCCACGGGCCAAAATAGAGCACTTAGCGTGATAAGCAGAATAAATGAAATATCAACGATAATATACTAAAAGTGAAGTGCAAGTGCGTTAAAACTAGCCCAGATGAGTCCGAAAAACTCTATATAAATCAGACTCATCACACCCCTAGACTTACCTGTTTGAGCGTCCCGAGCAAACACAATCTATGCTGATAGGGAAAATAATCTAGCTAACATAGAAATTGAAATACAGAGTACCATGCAAAGTTGCATGCTCGCGCACATAAAAATATAATAGAAGAAATTTTTAAGCATACAAAATAGTTTATACTTTTCACAATGCGTATCAAAATTTTATTACTACTCAAAAATGGAATCACGGTGAATCTTCCGGTCACGCATAGAAGAAAGTAGGCAAGCCACTAAGGTGATCTTTGCCAAAGACCGGGGCTCAGGATCACCTCCAAAGGAATCCACCAGTGTCCGGGACCATACGCTTACCCGTTCACACTCTCTCCATGGGACTAGTTTGACTCAAGCGTGAATCCGTAGGACTTTCGGATAAAATGGGTCTTAGGTGAAGGCGGGGTATACAAAGGGTAAATAAGAAGGACACGCACATCCAAAATGAAACCGCCAGATAATAATCACAGCTAGAAACAATGGAAAACACGTACAACGCACCACCAGACTTGAATTTTTTTACGTTGCGTGCATGCCCACCACGATCACAAAACCAAAAACAATCACAACTTAATAACCACATTTGTATTCTTTTTATTCCAACTGGGCAATTCCTTTTTTTTTTTTTTCTTCTTTTCTCTCTTTTTTTTTAAAAAAAACAACTAGTCGCAACTAAATACAAAAACATGGCAACACCACACGCTTTTCTAACACCACATGACAGCCACAAAGAATGGATACAAGTGACAATAAAACAAACTAACTGAGCGATCACATCCAGATGTGCGAGAAGGTGCGACTATAAGGCTTTGGTAGCGAGGCGTAGGGTTGACAAAGAAAGGGATAGGCTCAACGGGGATAGAAGCGGATTGACGTCGGGAATGGTATAAGGCTCAAACTAAACAAATGACGTCCTACATCACACTCACGCTTGTCTAACCATACGCCAATGCTTAGAGAGTAGCTTAGGGAAAGTTCTTAGCCACCGAGAAAGATAATACTTCATCCAGACTCGAGCAAAATGATTCTAGTGACGGCTACGCACATCCCTACACTACCGTTTGATTCACACCGGATTCACCAACTATTGATTAGAATAAAAAGATATTTACGCAAATAGAAAAATATAAAACTATAAGCATACAGAAAAATTAAATCTACTCAAATTTCTACATGAGACGAGAGCAGTTGACTAGAAGCACAGTAAGGTCAACATTTTACTCTGTCTCACAATCCTATGTCAGCACAATAATTTTCCCAAATCTAACAAAGACACGAGTTTAACTCGAAGCACTCAAAAAGCTAATCACGTGCTCATGTGGGTGCAGTGGTGTGCAATGCAATGAGCTAATCAAAATAATAATATAAAAGCTTCTATTATGCACATGAAATGCGCGCGTGTAAAGGTAACAATACTGACTCTCCCCCAGACTTAAACAAAACTACATAACATATGATATAGACATTTAAATCAAAATGAGACAAGGGAAGAGTTTACCCAATGCTCAGCCAGTGAGCATACAACAATACGCTTGAATAATAGAAGCATGCCATCCATACGAAGAATCACAACCTCGCTAATACGAATATGCCATGAATACCTATAGGGGTGAGCTCCGCAAAAACAAAAGAAATGCTAAAACTAAAATAGATAGGAAAATAAAAGCACAGAAAATGAAACATTAGTATTGGGGTTATTGTCATCCCAGCACGACTTATTAAATTCTATATAGTTCTACCTAATGGGCCTATGAATGGAAAAGTGCACAGGTAACTGTTCAATTATCCGTTACGGTAATGAGTACCAATACGGAGATAAAACAGTTACCCCTCTGCCCAAATAATCATACCTTCTCCTCACAGGCAGAGGAAATAAGAAGTAAGATCAGGAGGAGCACTGTTTCTCGCTCATCTCACCACAAAATAAATCCTTGCCCAGCAAGGTATCATCTACAGCAGGTACGCAGGAGGAGAAGACAATGAATGAGGCTTCCTCAATCGAGGAGGGATAAACCTCCTCATATATAAGGATGCTGTGATCATTGACTTGAGCAGAGTGCTCCAAGTTCTCCTGAAGTACTTGTGGAGACTCAACCTGCACAGGCTCAGATAAAGAAGGGGGATAAGGAAATAAAAAAGACGAAGAACATAATGAACTAATCGAGGGAGTGATCCCGGTCTCACTCCCAGCAGGATCCAAACAATGATCACTATCGGTGTCATATGAGTCATGATGAGGTGAATCTGAGAGCAGGAGATCGTCGGTGGTGGTTTGGACCTCCTCATCCATCAAGGAAGTTGAAACTTCCTCAGCAGGGAGGATCTCCTCATCAACACACCTCGGTGCGTCATCATGTTCCAAGACGTAATACTCTCCTTTGATGAGAATAATGTCCTCATCACACCATGAAGCAACCTTAGACTCAGAATCACAATCAGGCATAACATTATCAACTAACTCACTAAAAATAGGGATAGATAATTCTTGCAAAGAAGGCGGAGGAACAACAACATCAGAGAAAATATGTGCTGGTTCCTCCAGGGGTGAATAAATAAGAGGGGAAGAGTGCATGGGGAGAGATGACGCCACAATGTTATCACACCGATCCGTAGAAAGTCACATGGGCATATCCGCCGCAGTCCCCCATAGACAAGGTGGTACTGCGAAATACATCATCAGAAGCAGAAGGAGAAGCCATTTAGAGGGTGATAGAGTGAATCAGATACCCGGTTCATCATCCTACTCCAACTGGCGATGAAATTCTGCGCAATCTTTCAACACGTGGTAGGTGCTATGACAACACAAACGTCATTTTCCATTACCCCTCGGTGCAGGTGGAACCGGATAGGAATAAGAAAAGATGAAGGTGTAGAAGAGAAGTGACCATAAGACCTGTGTATAGTGTATGAAGTACCATAAGAAGACGGTGCTCCATACACAGAACCACGAGAATTATGCTCCCAATCTTCAGTGGGGCACTCATCACTACCATGCCTATAATCCCCACACCATCGGTAACGAATATTTGTATAAGAATACATGGTGCAACCAGAAATAATGCACCAACAAAATTTTCTAAGCAAAGAATTAACTACACACCAGCAGATAAAAGAAAATGAATGTCTGCTACAGAAAAATCAAAACTAGAAAAGGAACAAGGAAAAATAAGAAACAAAATTTAAAAACTAAAGCAAAGATTAAACATGAAATGTACAAATAGAAAAGGGCTTTTATCTCCTATCTCCCTCTCAAAAAGCTCACACGACTGTGTTCCCCGGCAACGACACCAAAAACTTGATGCAGATGTGATGGCAAGTGTACCGGTCGCACAAGTAATATAAAATGGGAAAATTTCCCCAAGTATCGATCTCTCAAGGAACACAGTAAGGTGGAGTTTATTTCGTGGAGGACTTGAGATTGAAGTCCTTAGATCGGCATTTATGATGGGAGGTTTTGGTTGTTGCGGAAAAGGAAAATAAAACATTATCAACTACTCCTATGCAATGCCGCTATGCATCACTTCGCCAGGTGGGATGGAAGACTACACGGGCCGCTATGCACCGAATCTCTAGGAAAATGGACGAGTAGGCAAGCGTAAGAACCAGAATTTGAGGGTCATAAGCACCTCTTCGCTACGCACGCAACTAGCAATTGCTAGTGCGGCAAGAACAAATGGATGGTGGATGGACAAATAGGCACAACTCAAGAAACTTAAGCGGTAAAATGAAATAGGAATCTCATAGACATGAAACACATAACATATACAACCAAAGTGCAAATCATCTACATAGAAATATTTAACAACACATATACACAAATAAAGCAAGAACAAGGCAAGAGATCTACCGAATCCGAAGTCTTGTTGAGGATTCGCGGAAGGAATCACCTGGTTATCAATCCGGGTCCAAGCTCGGTCCACAACTGCGTACGGGGTAGAGAAGGTTGTCACGACCATCCAGTGGACCCATCTTCTTCGTGTCACGATCCGGAAGATGGTTGCAATCTTCCCTTTGCTTGATGGCTATGGAGTCAAAACTTGATACAAAGCTAGTAGATGAAGGAGAAGGCCGAGAGCAATCGCCGGCAAGATGTAGGCTTCGTAAGCATGGTCGGAGCTTCTCCCCTTGGTGGAAGATGAAGGGAGGAGGTGGAAGGGCGGAACTTTTCCCTTAAATGCGGCTGGATCATCTGGAATGAAGCTGTCCCTCAATGGCTAAAAATCTGTGCTTTAAATAGAAAAAGTCAGAAAATTGGTCACGCACGGTCCCGCACACGACTGTGCGCTCACCATGTGTTATTAACTTTCAGATCTTGATCGCGAAATAAGATGCGTTGACCTTTGCATTTTACTCGCACACGGGCGATTCCGCCCGTGCGTGAAGGAAATCGCACGGGTAAACACAGAGCACAGAAAATAGGGGAAAATAGTGGAACCGTGCATTTTACTCGCACACGGGCGCTGCTGCCCGTGCATGAACAAATCACACGATTAACCACAGAATGGTGCCAAAACGAAAGGTACAAGACAACCGTGTATTTTTCTTCTCGCATGGTTTGGATGAAAATGTGCGTTAACCGTGTGTTTCAAATCTTCGAGCTCATCTCAACGAAATGTGTCGAGATCCACTCGACCAAGTAAAACACACGATTACAAAGAAACCGTGCGCTAAGGAAATGCACGACCGTGCGTTTTCCACAAATCACAATTCCTGCCTTGGGGAAAACGCACCACCTGCACATCAAAAACTAAAACTGGAACACAAGCTCCCAGCACCAATACACAACATAAAATGAACAAAAAAAACCATTGGGAGCACCATGTGCTTACCCCCAACAAAAGAATGCACAATAGCACACCCACGAGCCAAAATAGTGCACTTATCGTGATAAGCAGAATAAATGAAATATCAACGATAATATACTAAAAGTGAAGTGCAAGTGCGTTAAAACTAGCCCTGATGAGCCCTATAGAAATCGGACTCATCATTGGTGTTGTAGCAAAATTGGTCATTTTGGCACAGATTGTTGGTTTAACCCTGCAAATTTTGAAACTCCACGAGTTAACCGTGTGAGACTGACCACTTGTCAGGTTAATGTTCCTAGTGGTGGTAAGCTTACAAGGAACTAAGGAACCAAATATATTTGGGTTCCTAAGATAAAATGATTTATGGTTGCAGGTATGTCCAAATGCCAACAAAATTACGATATAGGATTTGGACAGTGGATGCTCTCAGCCTATGAACGGGACAAGAAACCTATTGCTTTATTATACCTTAGTCAAAGATGAACCAAAATTCATCTTTGGAGGGTCAGACAGAGGAACTACTAAAGGCTACAGTATGATTTCCAATACATAGTTTCTTTCACAGACATAGCTTATGTTGAAGGATTACAACTTATACTGATAAGCATAAGTCAACTATGTGACAAAGGCTATATCGTTGAATTCTACAAGGAATAGTGTTTGATAAAGTCGTGTGCTAATTTGGAGACGATCTTAACAGGCAATTAGAGTAGAAACATATTTTGTTTAAATTTTTTATGTTTAGACAATTCTACACCAATGTGCTTTTTGGCTTAAAGTAGTGCGTCTCTTTGTGACCAATGACACAAGAGGTTAGCACATATTAATTTCAAAACAATATATATGTATTTTGTCACAACTTAGTGGGTGGTGCCCCATCATTAAGTATAACGCCCCAGATTTTCCGATGATATTATTTGATTTGGTATCGTCATATTTATGACATCATGGCATTACCTTTTTACGTCATGGTTGATGGTGTTGCACCGTTAGTGCGTTTTCGCGTCCGTTGGGTCTATTTGACCAGATTTTGGGGTTATTGATGAGATTGAATGTCTTCGTGTTGGAAGAATTAAATTTGTGGCATGTATTGATGTTTTTAGTTGTCTACCTAAATCACCTAGAGGGGGTGAATAGGTGAGGTCTGCATCTTTTTGCGTAATAAAAACTTGTAACGACGGAGTGCAGAAAATAAACGAGCAAGCAACAGAAAATAAGAGATTTATAGTGGTTCCCCAAACTTGGGTACGTGCACTCTCCACCTCACCGATCTAGCTCTACGCTAGACTCGGCTACTTCACTATTATCTCAGATTGGAAATCAATCCTACAACTCGGAGCGACGCCCCTACAACTCGGAGTCAAAACACTCTTACAAAAATCTCGGAGAACAAAGCTCCTACAACTCGGAGAAAAATCTCCAACAAGAATAAAATGTTTTACAGAAAATATACAAACAATAATATTTTAGATCTGAGTCTTCAGCCCTTCTTCCTTCTTAAACTTTGAAGCTTTGTTAGAAACGGATCGAAGAAGACAAAGGCGAGATCTCTGGATCTAAAAGCTTAGGATCAACACAATCAAGGAATAGATCTGTCTATTCGTTAAGGTTAGTCGATTATGATAAGACCTTTTATAGGACTTGCCTAACGGTCATAATAATTAAAGACTTAACACATGGACCAATAAGAAACGAGATTAATTTGAAATCACTTTCGTCGGGACTTAATAAAAAATTCAAGAAATGAACTTCATTTCTCGAGTGAAGAACAGACTACTCGAGAACAACATCTGCTTCTCGAGAAGAGGATATAAGGTTCTCCAGAATAGGTACTTAAGGAAAATCCTAGAAATCAGTTCTGGCTTCTTGAAAAATAGATAATGACTTCTCGAGAGAAGACTGGACTTCTCGAGAACATATTATACTTCTCGAGAAATAACTTCGGCTTCTCTAGTACTAGACTTATGCTTTTTCGAGATAAGGCTAGGCCTTCTTGAGTAATGACTTTTGCTTCTCAAGTACTAGACTTGGAAAAAAATTGTACTGAGTTTTTAGTAAACTCGAGGAAGAGATGAGTCTTACCCGAGTACTGCATAGCTTCTCGAGAACATAACTAAACCTTCTCGACTACAAAATCTGCTACTCAAAAACTTGTCTGAGCAGACTCGAGAAATTACTTCAATATTACTCAAGTACAAAGAGGTCCTTCTAGAGAAAAACACTTAGAAAATTTTACTTTCTGAAAAATGATTTTTCTTCAAGGTATTCAGCAACTAGTATTTCTCCAATAACTTTAGTACTTGAAAAAGAAGTGTGTCCCAATAGATAGGCTACACATGAGTAAACACCATGGATAACACAATGAGAGATTACATTGTATGATCCTGTGTTTGGTGACTCATTGTAGATTGACATTGGCTTACACTTGACAATTATAACCTGCAAGTACTCAACTTGAAAAGAGTATCAAATAAAAACTTAATTTATCTTAGTTCAAGGGTGACTTAATACAAATCTAGGTTATTGTGGATACAATACCCAACATGTATGCTTATAGTAAGCATTTGATGTTAGTGTCTCAAGAATGGTGCGTTGGATTGTAGTTTTTGTCATCACCATTAGATTCGTAATGCTAGCATTTGTCTATGGTGCAAATTTCATTCAAATCAGAGGAAATTTAGTTTGTATCGTTGACTGTTTGCTGTATAAATAGATAAATCTAAAATTCTGCTAATGACTGATGCGTTGAACGGCAAGTGTACCGGTCGCACAAGTAATATAAAATGGGCGAATTTCCCTAAGTATCGATCTCGAGGGAACACAGTAAGTAGGGATTTAATAACAAGGAGGACTTGAGATTCAAGTCCTTAGGTCGGAGTTAACTAAGGGGGGTTTAGATTATTGCGGAAAAATAAAGTAAAATGAAAACAACAACACCTATACAATGTCACTATGCATCATTTCGCCAGGCGGGATGGAAGACTATACGGGCCGCTATGCACCGAATCGCTCGGCGGATGGACGAGTAGGCTTGCGGAATGAGGGTTGAGAGCACCTCTTCGCTACACACGATTTTAGCAATTGCTAGAACGACAAAACAGGACGTGATGGTGGATGGATACTCGGGCGCAACTCAAGCAAATAAAGTGTAAAACAATACAAGTTCACATAGACATGAATCACATAAAGTTTACAACTAAAGTGCACATCATCAATATAAATAGATTTAAACACCAATATTCAGCAAGAAAGCAAGAACAAGTCAAGAGATCGACTGAATCCAAAGGCTCGTCGAGGGGTCGTGGAAGGAATCACCGGGTTATCATTCCGCGTCAAGTCTCGGTCCTCAACTATGTCCAAGGTAGATAAGGGTTATCACTACCTTCCAATTGACTCATCTTCTTCGTGTCATGATGCTGAAGAAAGTTGCAAGCTTCCCTTTGCTTGATGGATACGGCATCAAACCATGAAATGGAGCTCAAGAGATGAAGGAGAAGGCCGAGTGCAAGCACCGACAAGAGGTTGTCTTCGCGAGCATGGCCGGAGCTTCTCTCCTTGGTGGAAGATGGAGGATGGAGGTGGAAGGGCGGAACTTTTCCCTAAAAGGTGGCTGGATCAGCTGGAATGAAGCTTTCTGAAAATGGCAGGAAATCTGCACTTAAATAGAAAAAGGTCAGAAAATTGGTCACGCACGGTCTGGCGCACGACCGCACGTGAACCGTGCAATTTTGGCGCGCAGATAATGGCTTGCAAGAGAGATGCGTTGACCCATGTGTTTCCTCGCTCACGGGCGCTTCCGTTCGTGCATGAAGGAAATCACAAGGGTAAACACAAAGCACAGGAAATCAATATGGTATAGGAGAACCGTGCGTTTTACTCGCGCACGGGCGCTTCCGCCCGTGCGTGAAGGAAACCACACAATTAACCACCTCAAGCAAAAACTCTGAGAAAAATATGCAGACCGTGCAATTCCTTCTCACACAGTTTTGCCGCAACCGTGCGCGAAAAAAACGCACGGGTAGCCACAGAAGTCCCCAGAATTACTGTGTAAAATGAACGATAGCAAGAGACCGTGCGAGAAGAAAAATGCACGACCGTGTGTTTTGTACAGAAACTAGAAAATGAGTCCGGGACGTTCCGACTACCTGCACAGCAATGAATCCAACTAGAGCACAAGCTCCCAACAACAAACAACACAAAATGAATTAAAAGAACCATGGGGAGCACCATGTGCTTACCCCCATTATAAGAATGGCAATTGCACACCCATGGGCTAAAACAATGCACTTTTGGTGAAGTGAAGTCCTAAAAATAAATACAACTTTTCCAATTGAAAAAGTAGTGCACATGCAAGAAAATAAGCCAAGATGAGTCCTAAAATCCCTATATAAATCGGACTCATCACACTCTTAGTCTTACCTGTTTGCACGTCCTGAGCAAACAAAATATATGCAGGCTGAAAAAATGACTTAGCTAACATAGAAATTGTGATAAGGAATACCATGCAAAGTCGCATGCTCGTACGCGTACAAATATAATAGAGGAAATTTCTAAGTATGCAAAATAGTTTATAATTTTAATAATGCGTATCAAAATTTTATTATTACTCAAAAATGGAATCATGGTGAATCTTCCGGTCACGCGTAGGAAGAAAGTAGGCAAGCCAATGAGGTGAGCTTTGCCAAAGACCGGGGCTCAGGATCACCTCCAAAGGAATCAACCAATGTCGGGGACCAAACGCTTGCCTGTTCACACTCTCTCCACGACACTAGTTCGACTCAACCATGAATCTGTAGAAGTTTAGGATAATCATGGGGTTGGGTTTCGGTGAGGTAAATAAAGATAAATAAAAAGGCTATGCACCTAACACAAATGAGCTAGCATAAAAAGGAATATACCTCTAACCATAATACATGCGAGTACACCACACCCCCATACTTAGCTTTTAACATATGGATGTGTGCACCGCCTACTCCAAATACAACCACATCTCCAATAGGATTTTCAATTATACTTTATTTCTTTTTTACTTTTCATTTCCACATATAATTTTTTTCAATCATTTTCTTTTCTTTAAACTATTTTAGCAAATAGAAGCTTGGGAGCACATCGACATATTCACAACGAATATCTCCATAACCACACCACAAAATGAACATGAAAAACACTAAAGCTCAACTTGGGTGTGCGACTAGGATAGGCTTCAGGGCTTTGGTGAATTATTAGTGGAGCTGAATAAAAGAAGGGGTAGGCACAACGGGGCTAGCTAGGATAAGATGTTAGGAATGGTACAAAGCTGAAACTTGTCAAAATGATGGCCTACATCACACTCACGCTAGACTAACCATGTGCCAATGCTTCGAGAGTAGCCTGAGGCAAGTTCTTATGATATAGAAATATAGAAAATGAAAGATAACTACAAGGGTTACTGTCATCCCATTACGACTAATTAATTTTAATACTTTTCTATCTAATGGGCCTATGAAAAGAAAAATTCACAGGTAACTGTTCCATTATCCGTTTCGATAACGGGTATCGAAACGACGATAGAGCAATTACCCCTAGACCTAAATAATAATACCTGCCCAACGCAGGTAGAGGAAATACAAAATAAGAAGAGGAGGAGCGTTGGTCCTCGCTCATCTTATTACAAAATAAATCTTTGCTTAGCAAGGCGTTGTCAACGATAGATGTGTAGGAAGTGATGGCAATGACATGTGCACCAGGCTCATTGGAATTCAGACGTACCCGTGGAGACTTAACCTGCAAAGGCTCAGATAGAGAAGGCGTATCAAGTAATAAAGGAGAAGAAAAACTAAAATAAGCAGAATAAGGAGAGTGATCCCGGTATCACTCTCAGAAAGATCCGAACATCGATCATCATAGGTATCATATGAGTCGTATCAGGGGGATTCTGAGAACTCAAGGTCCGCAGTGGTAAGAGAAACTGCCTCATCCAATAAAGAGGTGCAAACCTCCGTATCGGAAATGGAATATTCCTCATCCCACCGGGGTGTGTCATGGTGCACTAAACATCCATATTCTACGTTGGAGATAGTAGATTCATCATCCCACTTCGGCAGAACCTTGGGCACCGAATCATCCTCGAATACGGCATCATCAACTGACTCACAAGAAAGAGGAATAGCACAATCCGACAAAAATTGCGGAGGGGCAAGGCTGCTCTCAAAATAAAGCACTTAATGAGCATGCCCCATCGCAAAATCATTTGCTGACGCCACCCCATCCACCGGAACAATCTCTTCATCCCATACAGGGGCGCCCATAGATTCCTGATCCTCTTTTTGCTGGCTAACACTATATTGCTCGTCATCACTCAAGGGCAGCTCGTAAAAAGGGAGCGAGGGACCCATGAAGGATCTGTATGCAGCGAGAAATTCTTCGATAATCTCAACGGGTAAAGAACGAGCTAGATGAGTGATGTCATTGTATGGGCCAGGCAATACCCTGGTAGGCATGTCCACAACAGTCTTCCGTGAATAGGAGGTTGTTACACACACATCCACAGAGGGAGAAGGCACGCACAAGCGAGGGCAATCCTTCACCATGTGGCCTACACCTTGACATAGAAAGCATCGAATACAATGCTCGGCATTCATAATAGCCATGGCGTCAATGTATCGTCGCAAAGTGTCAAGTAGGCTGCACTCGGCTACAGAATACATCGTGAATAAAAATAATTACCCCATAGTGCTACAGAACTGTAATAAAATTAGCACGGACTTGCTATCTAAACCAAATATCAGAAAAGGGCAAAAAGAAATAAGCAAAATAAAAATTCTAACAACTAAAGAAAAGAAGAAACATGAAATGTACAAATGGAAAAGGGCTTAAATCTACTATCTCCCTCTCAAAATACTCATACGACTGTGTTCCCCGGAAACAGTACCAAAAACTTGATGCGTTGAACGACAAGTGTACCGGTCACACAAGTAATATAAAATGGGCAAATTTCCCCAAGTATCGATCTCGAGGAAACACAATAAGGAGGGAGTTAATATCGAGGAGGATTTGAGATTGAAGTCCTTAGGTCGAAGTAAACTAAGAGAGGTTTGGATTGTTGCCGAAAAATAAATTAAAATGCTAACAACAACCCCTATGCAATGGCGCTATGCATCGCTTCGCTTGGCAGGATGGAAGACTACACGGGCCGCTATGCACCGAATTGCTGGCATTCGTCTACGATGCAAATTTCATTCAAATAAGAGGGCGTTTAGTACGTATTCTTGACTAATTGTTGTATAAATAGACAAATCTAAAATTCTGCTAATGACCTGCTCTATTCTCGAGAAGGCCTTGACTTATTCTCGAGAAGGCCTTGCGTAGTTCTCGAGAAGCCTTGACATGTTCTCGAGAAGCCGTTGCTTGTTCTTGAGAAGCCGTCTCTCGATCTTGAGGAGCCTCTCCTTATTCACGAGAAATCCTTATCTGTTCTCGAGAAAGCCTTGTGTAATGTACTCGAGATTTTGCCCTTCATTTCTCGAGAAGCCAGAAGTTGTTCCCGAGAAGTGTTATTCTTTCTCGAGAAGCTTTGCGTCTTATTCGAGAAGTCCTTCCATAGTTCTCGAGAGGTCCCTATACTCCCGAGAAATGATTCTTCTATTCCCGAGAAAACCTTCTTTAGTTCTCGAGAAGTCCTCACCACTTCTCGAGAAGTCTCCTTCTAATCTCGAGAAACCCATGCCTTCTACCCAAGAAATCCATACTTCATCTCAAAAAATCCAGTTTAGCCGACCCTGGTTCCCTTTTCTTAAGTATATAACTATTAAAGGTATAATTATTTTAATATTGCATTTATTATATATAAATATATACATACTTCTCTTCCCTCCTTATTCCTCCTAAAGACCGAACTCTTGTTCACTTCCTGAACCAGAGAGGCGTGAGTGAGAGAGAGATAGTTCTTCCGTGATTCTTCTGGTGGTCACCGACGGTGCTCGAGAACATCAACAGAATATAGATCTAGAAAGCTCTTTATGAGAGCTACGCCATTGTGGTAAAGTTTTCCCCATTTAATGAGTATTTTTCGCGTTAGAGTTTTTGTTGGTACCCTGGATGTGATTTGACTTATGTAATCCCTTCCGCCCCTCTTGATCCATATAACTATATATGATCATGTTTAGGCCTTGTTCAGTTTCCCTAGGACAGTTTATAACTGACCTAGAGCTTAGGCTAGTAGTTCTAGATGTATTTTTGGTTAAGGATTTTTCCGTTCGACCATCGTCGAACGAGGCCTCGCGATCATCGATCATTGGTCGACGATAGCAGGGCTATTGAATCGTTGAAGTCAAGACAATTATCGTCGACCGATGGTCGACGATCTCAGAGCAAGTTTATTATGCTCTGAAGGTTGGTCGACGATCTGCCATCAGCAGTTCTACGATCGTGTTCTCGCTTCACGATTTCTGTCTCGACAGATCTTTTGCCTTAGTCGTCGACATCATGAGATGTTCGACGTTTTCTGCTTCGACAGATTCTTTGTTGGTCGACGATATCTTGAGCTGGTCGACGATGTCTGGTCGACGATTTCTATTTCGACAGATTTCTGCTTTTAGTCGACGATCTGTTAGCTAGGTCGACGATCATCGAACTCCTGTTCGACGATTTCTGTCTGCCTTTAACAATTTGCACTTATTTTATTCCTTGGTTTATTTCCAAGTGTTTTAGCGTGTGGTTAGAAAGATTTTCTGAAGATTGTTTTTGCTAATTTATGGCTTAAATTCAAATGAATTAATTACCAAATATGTTAAGCATAAATTACGGGATTTCGTATTTTGATAAAGCATTTTTGTCTTATTATACAAAATATATTGCCAGGCTGTATTCTAGCCGTTGGCGGTGTATGCTATTTCCAAGAATGATAAGTCTTTATGCTGAGATATTTTCCTATTCATTTATTTCCTTATTGGGACTGATAGTAAGCTAATAGGTAATTCTATTCCTATTGCTATATTCTATTTTGAGATAATCTGTTGCAGGGCTCGAGTATTCAAATCAATAGAGTCGTTCCAAAAGAAAAAATGAGAAGACATATTTAAGAGAGATTTTTTTCTCAGAAAAATAAGAAGACACAGATACAGAGAGATTTTTCTTCTAAGTGCTGCTTTCTCTCAAGCATCTCTAGAGCAACTCTTCACCATCTCACAAAACGAAGAAGAAA
Organism: Platanthera zijinensis; assembly: GCA_039513925.1. Lineage (NCBI taxonomy): Eukaryota > Viridiplantae > Streptophyta > Magnoliopsida > Asparagales > Orchidaceae > Platanthera > Platanthera zijinensis. The sequence goes on along the minus strand of CM077091.1, from coordinate 38,573,470 downwards.
AGCTTTCCTGAAGCAAAAGTCCAAAGAAATTTCTTTCATTCACAAGTCTCCTGAGCATCTGCTTAGAGTTTTCAAGACTTCAGAAAGAGCTCCAGATCTGCTTCACGTGCTCCAGAATCTGAAGACCTGATAAAAATCAGTCTACAGATCTCTGAGGATTTAGTTTCAGTATATCTGAAACTCCTTCATCCTGAAGCAAAGGCTTTCCCTGGACTTTCACTGAGCCAGGGGGAGACTTTGATTCTTTAGAGAATCCACAAGTCTTCTCTAATCTGTATTAACAACAGAGAAGACAATCTAACCCTCTCAACCCCTTTGTAAAAGAGTTTTCACACCTCTTCAAAAGTGAACATTGGTGACAGGGCACCTTATCAACAACCTGTGGTTGAGCATCCTTATCAAAAGCTCAAAGGGTCTGTTTGATCTACCTGAATCAGATCATTGGTGGCAGGGCACCTTAGCAAAAACCTGTAGTGGATTCCTACCAGGGTGGTAGAAGAGTGGAGTACCTATTAAGAGGGAACCACTATATATCCTGTGTCTCTCTGGCTGTTTTTGTTTAATTGTCTTTTCTGTGGCTGTGATAGAACTACCTAGGATTGCTAGTTGCTGTGATAGGCTTATAGTTAAAATGAAATTTCAGTTAACTCTCTCACTTGCGCACGTCACTGTGTTAGGCTCTTAGGGTTCAAGTATCAGATTATTTTATTCCGCAAATAATCTCCAAGGAAGCTGACTAGTTATTCATAAAATTTGAATACTCTATTCACCCCCCTCTAGAGTAGTTTACAACTTATCCCCTCACTTTCAATTGGTATCAGAGGGAGGTTAGCTGTTCATACAGGCTAACACCTGAGTTAAAAGATCCAGTGATAAGTGTTTCCTGATACCATTCACAAACACTTTCACACATGGCCCAGTCTAAGGATTATTCAAGCACCAGACCTCCTGTATGCAACTTGTCCAAGTTTGGCATATGGAAGGCCAGGATAAGACTATACATGAATTCTATTGATGAAGATATCTTTTCCTCTATTTTGACAGGACCACCTGCTAGGCCTACTGCTGCTTCCACTTCTGCTGATCTCAGTGCTGTGCCACCACCTGACTACAATGAAACTTACAAGAAGGAAAAAGCAGCTGATGCAAAAGCAATGAACATCCTAGCTCAGACAATGTCTGATGAAATATTCCAGAAGCTTGCTGAATGTACCTCAGCCAAAGCTATGTGGGATTCCCTCAACCACATAGTTGCTGGCTCAGCTGATGAGAGGAAGGACAGGAGATCCAACCTCACTTCTCAGTATGAAAATTTCAAGAAGGATGATGCTGAAGACATTGACACAATGTACACAAGACTCAGTTCAATAATAAGTGAACTGAGATCTTTGGACAAGGAGATAACTTTGTCGGAAGTCAATGACAAGATCCTGATGTGCCTTCCCATCTCTTGGGACTCAAGGATATGGCCCATCAAGGATGGAAGAAACACTGTGGAACTTTCCACAGAAGCTCTGTTGGGAAAGCTCAAGTCATATGAGCAAACTTTAAAGAGCAGAGCTGCTGCAACCGAAGTAAAAACTCCTACACCTACAAAGAAAGAGCACTCTCTAGCTCTTAAGGCTGCTGAGACTTCTAAAGGAAGTCAATCAAATGAGGAGTTACTGGCACTCATTGCCAAGAGGTTCTTCAACATGGGAAGAAGAGACCTCAGAAAGAAGTTCTCCAAGTATGAGGACAAACCAAGGTATGACAAAACTCCATCTAAAGAAATCATCTGTTATGTTTGCAGCAAGCCTGGACACATTGCTCCAGATTGCCCAGAGAAGAAACACAAGGAGAAGAAACATGAGAAAGAGTACAGGAAGCACCACTCCAAGTCCTCCTCACACAAATACAAGAAGAAGGACAAGGGATTTGTGGCTACTACCTGGAGTGAAACAGAAGAGGATACCTGCTCCTCTAGCTCCAGTGATTCAGAAGAAGAAGAAGAGAAGAAAGCCAAAGAGGTCTGCCTCATGGCTATTGATGCCTGCAGCTCTCTGTCAGCTGCAGAGAATTCTGAAGAAGAAGGAGACAATGAAGAAGATTCCTCTATGGAAGACCAGGTAATCGACTCATTTGATTTCTCATCTCCTGGGTTCAAATAAAAATTTAAAACTCTATGTTTAGATTTACTACTGTCTGAAAAAGAAATTAAGTCACTTAGATTAAAGATAATGGAACTAGACATGGAAAGTACTGAAATAATTAGATTAGAAAAGGAATTAGAAAGCTCAAAAGAAGAAGTAACATTCCTAAAATTAGAACTAGCTAAATCTAAGAGATTAGAAGAACAATTAAATGGCAGAATCCTTAAATTATCTGAAATAACTAGTATAGCAAACACTAGGGTTGGTAATGATAAACTAGGCTTAGGTGCTACATCTAGTGAACCCATCCTCCTCACAAAGGAGAGATTTAGCACTCCAGTAAAATTTATTTCTGAATCAGGAATAAAGAATACTGAGGAAATTGAAAAATGTAAGAAAATTCAGAATAAGATTAAGAAAGAGAACAGGAAGAAAAAATTTCTAGCTTTACAAAAATCGTCGAACATTAATCGACGATCGTCAAACCAATCGTCGAACGTCCATCGACGATCGCTGAACACCTTCACCAAGTATGATATCTTCGGTGCAGGAGATCGACGATCTCATCTTGAGTCGTCGACCAGTGATCGACGATCGTTGAATCCAGAATATAGCACTACTACAAATGATCGACGATATGGCTTGCGATCGTCGACCGTGGATCGACGATCTGGACTTAAGCTGGAAAATAAATTTCAAACTTCCAGAATTGCAAATCCCAATCACTACCCTAGGTTGTTTAATCCTTCAACTGAATGGATTATCCCACCTAGGAGATCACACCCTTTAGGATATAAATCTAAGCCTGCAAGATCTTTTATATCTAGTTTTTCTTTTGTGAAGAATACTGGACCCAAGGTAACCTGGGTCCACAATGTATAACTGTTCTTTTCTGCAGGTGAAGACCTATCCAGTCATACATGACAAATGGTATCTGGATAGTGGATGCTCAAAGCATATGACAGGAAAGAAGAAGAATCTGTCAGGGTTCAAAGCCAAGCTGGGACCAAAAGTTGTATTTGGGGATTCCAGCTGTGGACAGACTGAAGGGTATGGCAGCTTCACCATAGGAGCTGTAACATTCAAGAAGGTTGCTTATGTCTCAGGACTAAAGCATAACCTAATCTCTATAAGCCAAATGTGTGATGCTGGGTACAAGGGCTCGAGTATTCAAATCAATAGAGCCGTTCCAAAAGAAAAAATGAGAAGACATATTTAAGAGAGATTTTTTTCTCAGAAAATAAGAAGACACAGATACAAAGAGATTTTTCTTCTAAGTGCTGCTTTCTCTCAAGCATCTCTAGAGAAACTCTTCACCATCTCACAAAACGAAGAAGAAAAGCTTTCCTGAAGCAAAATTCCAAAGCAATTTCTTTCATTCACAAGTCTCCTGAGCATCTGCTTAGAGTTTTCAAGACTTCAGAAAGAGCTCCAGATCTGCTTCACGTGCTCCAGAATCTGAAGACCTGATAAAAATCAGTCTATAGATCTCTGAGGATTTAGTTTCAGTATATCTGAAACTCCTTCATCCTGAAGCAAAGGCTTTCCCTGGACTTTCACTGAGCCAGGGGGAGACTTTGATTCTTTAGAGAATCCACAAGTCTTCTCTAATCTGTATTAACAACAGAGAAGACAATCTAACCCTCTCAACCCCTTTGTAAAAGAGTTTTCACACCTCTTCAAAAGTGAACATTGGTGACAGGGCACCTTATCAACAAACCTGTGGTTGAGCATCCTTATCAAAAGCTCAAAGGGTCTGTTTGATCTACCTGAATCAGATCATTGGTGGCAGGGCACCTTAGCAAAAACCTGTAGTGGATTCCTACCAGGGTGGTAGAAGAGTGGAAGTACCTATTAAGAGGGAACCACTATATATCCTGGTGTCTCTCTGGCTGTCTTTGTTTAATTGTCTTTTTTGTGGCTGTGATAGAACTACCTAGGATTGCTAGTTGCTGTGATAGGCTTATAGTTAAACTGAAATTTCAGTTAACTCTCTCACTTGCGCACGTCACTGTGTTAGGCTCTTAGGGTTCAAGTATCAGATTATTTTATTCCGCAAATAAACTCCAAGGGAGCTGACTAGTTATTCATAAAATTTGAATACTCTATTCACCCCCCCTCTAGAGTAGTTTACAACTTATCCCCTCACTTTCAGTTTTGGCCCTAACTTCTATTTCTGCCATTTTTGTTCAGATTTCGCCTTCTCCCATCTTCATTAGTCACGATCTACGCCGAGCAGCGATTTGGAGGTTTTCTCCGGAAAAACCAAGGCAAGTGGTTGTTTTCCCCTCTTCCTTCCTTTTTTGATCTTGATGGAATATCTAACCCCTTTTATTTATTGTTGTTATCATGTTTGACTTGCTGATTAGTGGTACTGTTTTGATCTTTTACTTAAGATACCCTTATATTGTTATGTTTATGATTTTTCTAATCCTACCTTGTAGAGTTGTTTGTGAGTTACGGATGCTATTGAATTTTTATCTTTTAATCGTCTCTTAACTACAGCGTAGGACGAGATATATATTTTTTAAGGTCATGCATCTTTCCTAGAGGTTGATCAACCATTCACTAAATCTATCAAATGTTTAGTAGAATCTGATGTGCCAAGTCTTGATATTTACATCATATTTTCTTTTGTTGCAGATGTTAGTTGACGAAACAACCGCCGCAATGTTTGTTCCTTTTTTAGTGCTTTGTGGAACTCTACTAAGTGTTTGGGCATCTATGGTGAATGGTGGAGTGTATGAGTCTCCCCCATAGTTAGACAGATATTTTATCTGTGAGGGTATGTTCGGATGAGTGACCACCTCGCCCGTGTTTTTGGGTAGAGTTGACCACATGTGTTTAATAAAGTATTGTGAATTCTTTCTTATGATTTAATCATGATTTACACCTTTTAGCCCTGGGAATCTGGTGTAGTTGATATACGTGATGATTCACATGAGTGCTATTTTCTGATTTTCGTACTTTACTTTTGTACTCTACTTCAGTACTTTTGGTCTTGGGTTGGTACCCCTTATTGACCTTTGTTTACTTTTGGCTTACTTTTCTGCCACCGCTTGTACCCTCTTACTAAAGTGTTCTGTCTTTGGAATTCTTCAGGTTCGGAGCTTTAGAAGATAGTTGAGCTGGTTTTGGTGTTCCTGAGCAGCAGTGTTGGCTGTGGTTTTCACCTCGCCGTTGCGAGATAGTTTATTGTTTTAGTTCACCTTACCTAGTTCAAACATACTTTTTTTATGTGGGTTCGTGTCAGATGGTTGATGCCCATAGGGTAGTTGATTTTGGACACTTTGCTAGCTGTTAGTTTGTTTTACTTCTGATTATTTTGATTATTTTCTCTCTGGGATGTTTTATACTAGGATTGCATGTTACGTATTTTCAAGTATAAAAACTACTATTATTACTTTATGCATTGCATGTTTTAAAATTCTAAATACGTATATTTAGCGAACGTTAAAGTTATTTTTACTACTATTATAAACCTAGAGTCTTGCATACCATGAGTTGTCCTCTGGGGACATTTATCTTTATGTAGGATGTCTAATCTTGTAAAATAAGTATTTTCTACAACGTATAACAATTTTTCTCGTAGACTAAATGAGCCGCTAGCCAAAGGATACGGCTAACTACTTAACTTAAACTGGATTTTTCTCTAAATAACTTAAAGATGTTTCTTTATGCGTTAAGTAGGAGTTTTGTCTGAGCGTCCGTAGTTATCCCCTACTGATGTTGCATCATGACACGCATTTTCCCTTAATCTGATATATCTTTCAAGGAAGTAAAACTGCATGTTGTGACATTAAGTGACTTAAAGAGAGTCCAAGTCACTTATGCCAAATGGGTAAGCAGGCAAGGGCTACCTTAAACGGTATTGCTGAAAAATATTCTTCGAGAAGTTTATATTTACTTCATATAGACTTATTCGATCCCATGCTAATTCACAGTTTAAGAGGTAAAGTATATATGTTGGTATTTGTTGATGTATACTCTCGTTTTACTTGGGCGTTCTTTCTGAAACACAAGTCAGACACCTTTGATTCTTTCACTAATTTTGTCCGGCAAATTCAAAACTAATTTAACTGCTCAGTGGTCAAAATCAGAAGTGACCATGGAACTGAATTTTAGTCTAGTGCCATGACAAAATTCTGTGAAAGCCAAGGTATCTTTCATGAGTTTTCCTCCCTGCTCACTCCACAGCAAAATGGAGTTGCTGAGAGAAGGAATAGAACCCTCATAGAAGCATGTAGAACTATGTTGAATGATGCTTCACTTCAAGAGTACTTCTGGGCTGAAGCAGTCAACACAATCTGCCACGTGGAAAATAGAGCTCTAATCAACAAGAACCACCGTATGACTCCCTATGAACTACTAAAGGGTACAAAATCGACTGTGCCCTACTTTATAATTTCTGGAATTAAATGCTTCATACTTAATTATTGGAAGTATTACCGCACAAATTTTAGTGGAAAATGTTTTAAAGTATTTTTATATGATATAGTAGCCATAGTAAGGCATATAAGATTTTTAACAAGAAAACCCTAGTGGTAGAAGATTCAATTAATATTGTATTTGTTGAGACAGGCTTGCTCCAAAGTAGCTCGTCTAGTGTTATTGGTGCAAATATAAGTAACAGGTTCAAGGAATTAAGCTTGGATGAAGAAGTCAAAGAAGATGTTCCAAGCTCAGTCAAGGTCGTCGATCCAGGCTTGGTGTATGAAGAACTTCTAGAGGAAGAATTGCTTCAATCCTAGAGGATTCTCCTGACGCAGCAGAACCTGCTGGAGTAATAGGAAGAAATCTAGTGTTCAGACACCTAAGAGATCACCCAGATGATCATTGGAGAGCCAGGAGATGGAGTTAGAACCAAAATAGGTACAGATAATGAATTATTTCACCTTAGTTTTCTATCTCAGGTTGAGCTAAAGAAGTTTGAAGAAGAAAACAAGGATGCCACTTGGATCATGGTAATGCAAGTGGAGCTCAACTAGTTAGAATGATACAAAGTCTTGGAGTTGGTGCCCAAACCCAAGGGACAGAATATGATCGGCACCAAGTGGGTTTTCAGAAACAACCTGGACGAGAATGGCGTAATCATAAAGAACAAAGCCTGGCATGTAACTCAAGGATATAAACAAGAAGAAGGGATCGACTTCGACAAAAACTTTGGTCCAATGGCAAGGCTTGAGGTGATTAGGTTATTTCTTGCGTATGCTGCCATAAAAGGCTTCACAGTCTATCAAATGGGCGTGAAGCCAACATTCCTCAACAAGAATCTGAAAGAGGAAGCATACATAGTGTAACCCCCAGGTTTTGTAAATCCTACTTTCCCTAATCATGTTTACTTTTTAAATAAAGATCACTACGTCTTAAAGAAAGCTCCACAAGCTTGGTATGAGATATTGTCTAGCTTTCTTTTTGAGAACAAGTTCACAAGGTGAAAGATAGAGAAGACATTATTTCTTAGGGAAGTAAAAGTCAAGATTCTACTAATGCAAATCTATATCGACGACATTATATTTAGCTCTATGGAAGACAAAATTTGCAAGAAGTTTTCGGAACTTACGCAAGGGAAGTTTGAAATGAGCAGTATGGGAGAGCTGAAGTATTTCTTAGGACTTCAGGTGAAGCAATAGTAAGATGGAATTTTCATCTCTCAAATGAAGTTCACCAAGGAGTTACTAAAGAAATTCAGAATGGAGAACAAAACCTCTATGAGAACTCCAATGGGTTCAACTGTGTCTCTGGACAAGGATGAGTAAGGGAAACCTTTTAATGAAACCAAGTACAAAAGCATAATTGGATCCTTTATCTACCTCACTGCTAGTAGACTAGACATAATGTTTTCAACATGCGTCTGTGTTATATTTCAGGTGAACTCAAAGGAATCTCATTACGTCGCGGCAAAGCGAATTCTAACATACTTTAAGGGTACACCCAATCTTGGCTTATGGTACCCGAGAAATAATGATATCGAGCTAATTGGTTTTTTAGATGCTGATTTTGCAGGAAGTAGGGATGACATGAAAAGAACTTCCGAGATGTGCTAATTCCTCGGAAGATGGATTATTTCATAGAGTAATAAGAAGCATAATTGTGTGGCAACATCTACTGCTAAGTAAAAGTATATCTCTGGTGGCAGTTGTTTCACATAACTTCTATGGATCAGGAATCAACTCGAATACTACAACCTAAAGTTAAAAGAGATTCCTATGTATTGTGAATCTTCCAGCGCAATAGTGATCGTGCATAATCCAGTCTCTCACAGCAGGACAAAGCATATTGAAGTGTGATATCACTTTATCCGGGAGCATGTGGAGAACAAGGATATAGCCCTCAGCCATATCCCGACCGATAAGCAGGTCGCGGATATTTTCACGAAGCCGCTCGACGAGGCCAAGTTCCCTTTCTTCAAAATGGAACTGGGCATGCCGAACAAAGACTCGTGAAGATAGTTAAGAAGGCAGGAAGCATCTAAGGAAATTAATCAAGGAAGAAATTTGTCCAAGGAAAATTCGTTGAGTATCGGTCAGCCCTAGTTGCCTATTCATCGGATATTCATGAATATTCATGCTTAAACTCGCCGAATTTATTATGCATCCGGTGAAATACGTCGAATGTCACTTTGGGCAATATTTCACTTTCTATATTGGATCCAAAGAGCTGCCAAAAATTAGGTACAAGGCTTTATAGATCAAATTAATAATTATATATGTATATGTATATATATATAAGTCAAGAGTCGGGTAACGACGAAACATTTAGTTGAAACCAAAATAGTAATATTCGCCGAACTGTCCTCCCAACCCTTCAGCTCCAGTGATAGTCTCATCATCTCCATCCCGTGGCCTTGCTCCCTTTCACTTCATTTAGGTAAGAGCAAGTGATTCCAATAAATACTTCCAGTTTCCAGCAAAGATTTCACTCAGTGCTGTGATTCTGATGACCTTTTATCGTTGTTCCTATAATGACAACCATTTGTTCTACCGACAGTTCAATACAGATTTCTATTTATTATCTGATTCTCCGTGGCTCCTAGAAGCACCAGTGGTTTTCTAGGGGAGGATAATTAGTTTGAACATGCTTTGCCTCAGCTTCTGATGAGTTCAGAAATGTGATCCTAATTCATGAGACACCCAGAGTATCCTGTGTCCTAGAACACCCCTGCAAGGTGTTGTAAAAAGATGTCCTTAAATTATTCCATAATGCAAAGCTTCGACATGATGATTAGATAATCAAGAGAAAAATTTGTTGAACTGCCATTAAGGTAAAGGCCTCTAATCTCACCTGGCACCTGATGCTTCCAGCCTGTGAAGAAGCAAATCACCTCGAAGAGGAAGACTTCACAAGGGCTATGTTATTCTATGGTTTGCCCAGAGGTACAAAAGCCATCAAAAGGAAAGTAATGAATGAAGAAGGAAAGCTAATGTTAGATATCATCGGAAAAGTGCTGCTATGCAAGACTTGTTCATATGACTATCTATCTTCAAAAATGTTCAAGATTCTAGAACCAATCATCTACAGAAAGAGGATGGACTGGGGTACGATGTTGTTTGAGAAATTAAAGTATAGACTCCGCACACCCAACTTTGGAAGGATTATCAGCATGTACCTGAATCAAATAGAAAGTGACAAGTTTGATATGACCAAAGGTGTGTCTATCCATCACCTGAAGAAGATTGACTCAACTATCTTCTCAAGGTTGGATAGGAGGATCTTGAGGTAAGGGGGATCCCCAAATTTGCTTGTGGAGGAGGAAGATCAAGTTCCTGAGGAAAGGATTCCTACTCCACCCCCTAGGGAAACTACTGAGAGATTGAGTGAAGGAGTGGAGGGGGAGATAGTTACAAAAAGAAAAAAAATCTTCTGATAGAGGTTGCTGAGATTGCTATTGAGGAGATAGTGCCTTCTATCGATGAGAATACAGATGATGAGGTTCCATCTCCTTCTGAACAAGAGATGGATGATGTTTTGGATACTGCTGATGATGATTTGACTGTGGATGATTATGAGATAGCTACTTATGAGATAATGATTGTTGCTTATGAGAACAGAGTTGCTGATAATATAAATGATGGTTCTGAGCAAGTTTCAGTAAAGAACCTTATTGTCTCTCTCCTAGAGATTACAATGGGTTCATCTTCTGAGGGGGAGGTGACTAGGCCCTTGATATAAGTTGCCACTGAGATTAACAGGTTTATCCGAGACCTTGAGAAAAGAGTTGCCGAGGCGATAGGTACTCCTCCTGTTATTCCAAAAGAAGTACTAGATGTCTCTGATGAGGAAGGAGATGTAGGGGAGCATCCTCCTGTCCTAGCTGTTGCAGTGCCTTTGTTAATTTCTGAAGAAAGATTATCTCTGATCTATGAGTCTCCTAGTGAAGATCTGCCCACTTTACAAAGTATTGCTTCTGATGATGTTTCCACCTCTAGTGTTGATAGTTCAATTCTAAAGATAATAGAGGTCATGTTGGCAAGACAACAACCGCAGTTTGAAGTGACAATGAAGAAGGTTCTGGAAAAAGTCAAAGAAACTGAGCAAGATGTTAACAACGGCCTTGCCGAAGTTAAAATTCAGATTAACAAGCTTGATACCATTCTTGATGCATTGTATGCTAAAGGTGGAGAAGCTATCACGCTTAACATGCAAGGACTCAAGTATGCTTCAGAAATTCTTGATAATGTGGATACGAACACAAAGACAATGATTGATGCCCAAAACAGATCGATGGCTAACTTTGATAGAACTATTCTTGCTTATTATAATGCTGTCATTGTTGAAGTAAGAAAGGAGGAGGAGGCTATGGAAGATAAGGTTGTTGCAGTTGAAGCTGCTATGGTAGATAATTTCAAAATGACAAATGACTTCTTCTATAACAACTTTATGTGGCTGCTTGGTCAGAAGTTTGGCTCTCAACCACCTGTTGTGCCTGCTTAGGTTGAAGTTCATCCTGCTGAGTATTACTCTTAACTCTTGACTGACACACAGGAAGTTTTTCAGGATGTTGCTTCTACTGCTGCTGATGTATCAGAAGTTCAAGTTATTGAATATATTCCTCCTATTCCAGTCTATAAGAGAATAAAGTATGGTGAAGGCTCTTTTGCTACAAGATCAGAACCTGCTAGAGACCTACCAGCCAGAGAAAGATAAATTGGTGAAGCGTGGAGTCATACAACCAGAGGAATCATTCTAGACACCTTAACCCTGGTTGATCTTTTAAATGAGACAAGATGGAACCATTATGATAAAGAAGAATGGCATAAGTATGATTTGGCCTCTGCCAAGAGAAGGATGCTTTTCAGAAACCACAAGAATGATGAGTCTGCGCCTCCAACCCCTCAAAAGTATTATCCTAAGCCAAGGGCTTATTTTGTTAGGTAGCATCAGAAGAATCAAGGCGGGCAGGCCTGATGTTCATGTTTTTTTTATTGAGATGTGGTTGTGGTTTCCCTAAAAACTTTGAACTCTTATATTTATATCTATATGATTTAAATATTTGGCTGGAATGTGCGCTAATTGTTATGTTTCTTGGTTTTTTCATCTTGTTAATTTCATATCTTATTATTATTTGTGATGTGAAATTCACCTTAGCTTATAGGATTCTAACTTCTTCAAATAGAGGGAGATTGTTGGGTATTGTATCCACAATAACCCTGATTTGAAGAAGGGTCCAGTTTAGTGAAATGAATTGTGACTGTATTTGATATTTTATTTATAATTATGTACTTGCAGGTTTTCAATGCTAAGTACACACAAATGTCAGGTTAGAGTGGGTCAGTAAACATAAGACTACACAATGTAATCCCTCATTATGTAGGCCATGGTGTTGACAAACATGTAATCTCTCTATTGGGGTGTACTTCTATGCCTAGTACATGGGGAGGTTCAAGGAAGAATAAGATCTCAAAATTCAATAGAACCGAATTTTACCAAAGTAAAATTCGTCGAGTATCGTAAGGGATATTCATCAAGTATCATTGATATTCGTCGAATTCGTTTATATATTTACTATCACTCGTCAAATTCGTACTAATATACTTGTGGTAAAATATCTGGAAATATTGAAAAAATAGTTAAGTAAAATTCGTCGAGTATCATCATGTATACTCGTCGAATTCGTCGAATGTATCTAACGATACTCGCCGAATTTGTCGAATATACATGACGATACATGCCAAATTTGTCGAATTATCACGACAAAACTTCCCCAAATTTTTCTTAAGACAAATTTGTCGTATATCTTGGCTTCGAGTGCGTCGACTACTTCAATGGCGTCGAGTGCATCGACTGCTTTAATGGCATCGAGTGCGTTGAGTGCATGGATGGCATTGAGAGCATCGATAACATTGAGTGCGTTGAGTCTGCTAGCCTATGCTTGACTAATTCGTCCAGTATACTACCTGATACTCGACGAATTCGCATCGAGTATGACTCCAGCCTTGGAGGTTTGTTCTTTACTAGCTTGTAGTTGATTTCTCTAAGTAATTTTCGTCGTTATATCAATGTCTACTCGGCGAGTATACAAGCGATACTCGATGAATTTGACTTAGGACACATTTTTCGAAATTATTCAAAACCAGGCTCGGGTTGCGGTAGCCATGCACAGTGTTTTCTAGGTCTCGTTTTTCGAAATTTCTTTATAGTCATTCTATTGAAAGATTTTTATATATATTTAGGATGGATTCCTAATCCTACTAATCATTTTATTGCCCTTATTTTTAAAATAAGAATCTTTCCAAAAAGGAACAAGCCCGTCGGCCTCTCTGCGATAGGCGACACCTTCGTTCGGCCGACAACTGCAAATGCTACACGATTCAATCTTCAACGATCTCTACGACTGGATTGCAACTCTCTAAAGATTTCTATTCCTCCAGATCTAGTCGTTTGAAGATTCAAGATTCAAGGTCTTCCAAAAATTTCTACTTTCCGAGTTCTCAAGAATTTTCAAGATCTACTTTTTCGAAGAACGTTGGAGTGAGGACTTGTAATCTTTATTATATCGTAATATTCCTTTACATATTGTAGAACATTTTTCTCCTAATTGTAGATCCGATTATGGATCGGAGTTGTTGTTTCGGGTTGTGGATCGAGTTGTAGATCTGGTTGTGGATCGAGTTGTAGGAGAGGTTGTTCTCTGAATGGTAGGAGGTTTGTCTCTGAGTTGTTGGAGTTGAGGCTCCAAGGTGTAAGATTTAAAGAAATCTAATTTTGGTTAAGTAGTGGAATCTAGCCCTTCGTGGTAGATAGGCGAGGTGGGAAAGTGAACATACCCAACTCGGGGAACCACTATAAATCTCGGTGTTTGTGTGCTTAATTTTTTAATTAGTTTTATTTCGCGAAAAGACACAGACATCACCTATTCAAACCCCTCTAAGTGATTTAGGTATATGCTAGATATTTTCAATTGGTATCAGAGGGGAATTTTGTTCGATATAAGGTTAACACCTTAAACAACATCCCAGTCCAGCGTCAAGAGATTCCGCTTAGTAGTCATGGATAGAATCAAGGATATGTCTTCGACGAAGTTACAAGTGTTCACCAAAGAGAACTTTCCCATGTGGAAAGAATGAGTCAGGTTCTTCATTGAAGCAGCAAATCCGAGAATATTTCAGATTGTGGAAGAACAACGCATATACCTACACAAGCCTCAACTCTGAACCCAACTTTCATGATCCCCAAGAAGATGATCGATCTCACTAAAGAAGAAATTTCCTAGTCTCCTTGGAAAAAAGACAAAGAACATTATAGTCAGTGTAGTGGATGATTCGATGTTACAAAATTTATTCCACTACAAATATATCACGGAGATGTGTGACTGCCTTATAGTTCTGATGGAAGGAACAGAAGAAGTTAGAGATGATCAAAGATCGTTGCTGAATCAAGAGTGCGAAGCGTTCAAGAAGGGACCAAATGACACCATTGCAGACTGCTTCAAGAAATTCATCATGATTGTCAACGGTCTCAGAAACTACAACCACATCTTCACTGATGGTGAATTGAATGACAAATTCCTCAAATCCTTGACAAAGGACTGGGATACTAAAGTGGTTTCCATTAGGGAATTTTGGAAGCTTCCTGAGATTGACCATCAGAACTGTTTGAAAGTTGCTCTCCTACGAGCTTCAAATGAACACCAAAAAAATGTGGAGCAAAGTAGTAGGGCTTCAAGTAGAGAGAAGTAAGTTTCCCTGAAGGCTGAAGGTTTGAGGAAGTCTAAAGTCGTGTCACCAGTAAGGACATGCGCTCTAGACAACCTTGAAGAATCTAAGCCAAGCACATCTGGCTCTGAGCTATCTTATGGGGTGTTCTCCCTAATCTCCAAATAGTTCAAGAAACTACTCAGCAAGAGGAGATAGATGAAGAATCAGTAATCCTCCACTGACTTCATAAGATCATGTCGTGATGGTGATCATTCCAAGAAAAGCTACAACAAGGAGGACATGTATAAATCTAAACCAAGTAAATAGTTTTCCTCTGATGTTGTTTGTAACTGTTATAATAAGCCAGGACACATGCTTACGGATTGTCCCTATAAGAAGAAGGATAGATCCAGGAAAGAGGAGAAGAGATCCTTCAAAGGTAAAAAGAAGGAAGAGAAAATATTTGTCGTCAAGAAGTCCAAGACTCTTAGAGACAACGACTCCAATGAATCCAGTTCAGAGGATGAATAAGCTTACTTCGGGCTTATGGCTCGATCACACAAGGAAGTTGGGGACTCAGAGTATCATGGGGACGGAAAAATCGCACACAATACTCTCAGAATCAAAAACATCAACTAATGTTCATGAAGACTATTTTTCTGGGGAAGAAGATTCTAAATTAATGGTTCAGCATGAGAACATTTTGAAAGCGTTTGACAAATGTTGCAAGGTAGTCAAAACGTTGTTGAAATAGATTGCCTGTCTCAAGGCAGTGGAAACCAATCTGAAGGAGGAAATTACAAAATTACTTCCTCTCAGAGAGGCAGTCCTCTCCTTGAAAGAGGAACTCAAATGCTCTGCTGAAACATTGAGTTTGAAGGAGAAATACCTTGATGAGCTAGATGAAAAGCTCTTGGTGGAGAGAAAACTTGTGGAAAGTTACTCCAAGTCGAAGACTACTCTTCCCCTCATCGATGTGTTTTTAGCTTCGAAGAAGGGTAGTGGTCTTGTCACATTGCTGGTAAAGGTTAGGTTGCCAAGAAAGCAAGTGGCAAAGAAAAGGGGAAGGCACCACTAGGTCAACCCTCGTTTAAGAAGGTAATCTTCCGAAGAACAAGTTTGACCTTGAGTCGTCCTACGGTCATCTTACTAGGACTACTTATGTAGAGTCCAAGAAGCGATGCCAGGGATGGACTCGTCCGCGAAACTATGCTGCCAGTGTTTTCAATGCACCTTATGAAGAGATTCAACTTCAGAATTATGGTCAATATGTTTATGTACATAACTATAAGAAGGAACCAAAAGCCAATAATTTTGTACCTGAGGTAAAGGAGATGGAGAACCCAGTGTCTGTTGCAATCAAGAAGCTTCCATCTCCAAGTATGTTTCTCCTGCTAGACCTCATATTCAAAGGGTAAAGCAGGAGTACAATAGAAGATACAATAGTTTGACTGTTGGTGTTGCGGAAAAATTTGTCATTTTAGCGCAGATTGTTGATTTAACCCTACAAAATTTTAAACTCCACGAGTTAACCGTGCGAGACTGACCACTCTCCAGATTTATGTTCCTAGTAATGGTATGCTGACAAGGAACCAAGGACCCAAATATGTTTGGGTTCCTAAGGTAAAATGATTTATGGTTGCAGGTATGTCCAAAGGACAACAAAACTCCGATATGGTATTTGGACAGTTGATGCTCTTGGCATATAACCAGGATAAGAAGCCTATTGCTTGATTATACCCCAGTCAAAGATGTACTAAAAGTCATCTTTGGATGGTCAAAAGGGGAACTACTAAAGGCTACGGTAGGATTTCCAACGACATAGTTTCTTTCACTAACATGGCTTATGTAGAAGGATTACAGCATAACCTAATAAGCATAAGTCAAATATGTGGCAAAGATTATATCGTTAAGTTCTATAAGGACAAGTGTCTGATAAATTCATTTGCTAATTTTGATACGATCTTAGCAGGCACTCGGAGTAGAAACATATTTTGTTTAAATTTTCTATGTTTGGACAATTCTACACCAGTGTGTTTTTTTGCTAGAAGTAGTACGTCTCTTTTTGACCAATAGCACAAGAGATTAGCTCATATTAATTTCAAAACAATAAATATGGTATTTTCTCATAACTTTGTGCGTGATGCCCAACATTAAGTGCCTTAAAGAGAGTCCAAGTCCACTCATGCGAAATGGGTAAGAAACAAGGTCTACCTTCAAGGGTATTGCTGAAAAAGATTCTTCGAGAAGTTTATATTTACTTCATATGAACTTATGCGGTCCCATGCCAATTCACAGTTTAGGAGGTAAAGTATATACGTTGGTAATTTTTGATGAATACTATCATTTTACATGGGTGTTATTTTTGAAACACAAGTCAAAAACCTTTGATTCTTTAACTAATTTTGTCCGACAAATTCAGAACAAATTGAACTGCTCAGTGGTCAAAATCAAAAGTGATCACGAAACAGAATTTGAGTCTGGTTCCATTACAAAATTTTGTGAAATCCCAGGTATCTTTCATGAGTTTTCCTCTCCGCGCACTCCACAGCAAAATGGAGTTGCGAGAGAGAAGGAATAGAATCCTCATAAAAGCATGTACAACTATGTTGAACGACACTTCACTTCCGATGTACTTCTTGGCTGAAGCTGTCAACACAGCTTGCCATGTGCAAAATATAGCTCTAATCAACAAGAACCATTATATGACTCCCTATGAACTACTGAAGGGCAGAAAACTGACTGTGTCCTACTTTAGAATTTTTGGAAGTAAATGCTTCATACTTAATAATGGGAAGTATTACCGAACAAAGTTTAGTGAAAAATGGTTTGAATGTATTTTTGTAGGATATAGTAGCCATAGTAAGACATATAATATTTTTTAACAAAAAAACTCTAGTGGTAGAAAAGTCTATTAATGTTGTATTTGATGAGAAAAGCATTCTCCAAAGCAGCTCGTCTAGTGTTATTAGTGCAGATGCAGGTACCAGGTTCAAGGAACTAAGCTTTGATGAAGCTATCAAAGAAGATATTCCAAGCTCAGTCAAGGTCATCGATCCAGGCTTAGTGGATGAAGAGACTTCTAGAGGAAGAATTGCTTCAACCCCCAAAGGATGCTCCTGATGCAGTAGAACCTGCTGGAGGAAGAGGAAGAAATCTAGTGTTCAGAAATCTAAGAGATCACCCAGCTAATCAAGTCATTGGAGATTCATGTGATGGAGTTAGAACCAGATGTGGTACAACTAATGAGTTATTGCATCTTAGTTTTCTGTCTCAGGTTGAGCAGAAGAAGTTTGAAGAAGAAAATAAAGACGTCTCTTGGATCATGGCAATGCAAGAGGAGCTCAACCACATCGAATGATGTAAAGTTTGGGAGGTCGGTTATCGGCCCAACCAAGGGACAGAATGTGATCGACACCAAGTGAGTTTTCAAAAACAAGTTGGACGAGAATGGCATAATCATAAACAATAAAGACCGTCTTATAGCTCAAGGATATAGATAAGAAGAAGGGATCGAATTCAACCAGACCTTTGCACTAATGGAAGGCTCGAATCGATCAGGTTATTTCTTACATATGCTACCCTCCAGGCTTCACAATGTATCAAATGGATGTTAAGTCAGCATTCCTCAATGAGAATCTGAAAGAGGAAGTATACGGAGTTGTTGGGTACATTGGACATTGTACTTGATTTGAAGAAGCGATTTCAACTCAATGATCTACACAAATATGTATTTGTTGTATATTTTAGTTCATGCTTGCAGGTTTCCTCTGTCATATTTATTTGACAGGTAGTCCAAGTTACATTGATAGGTGGACTCTAAGAAGCTGACTAAAAAGTGAAGAAAATTGTCAAAGTACAAAAGCATCGAGTGAAGTCAGCAACGTGCTGAGTGAAGTCAACACAGTCAGCATCTAACAACTTGCATTGCAAAAAATTGGCTAAGTACACAAGTGTCGATACACTTCAACTATGTCGACACCTTTGCAAAAGTTGTGTCGAGACAAGTCTGTTATATCGAAATTTTGAAGACTAAGTCAGCATTATCGAGGCAAGTCAGCAAACTCAACTCATTGAAGATTCAATAACAGTAGTGTCGAGACAAGTCAGCTATCTAAACACCTTGAAGACTAAGTCACAGTGTGAAGATAATGTGAAATATCTCGACACTTTAATGCTTAAGACAATTTGTCGAGACAATACAACTATCTCGACACAAAGAAGACTGAAGTAGTAACTTAAACAAGTGTTGACACAGCAGACTGGAGTGTCGAGACAATTCAACTGTCTCGACACAGTGAAGAATTAAAGCAAGTATAAAAGTGTCGACACCCAGTAGGCAGTTATGTCGAGACAACTCAACTATCTCGACATAGTGTAGATTTATTGATGTAGACACGGATGACAGTTGTGTCGAGAGAAGTCAACTGTCTCGACACTTTCAAGTTTAGCCTGAAAATTCTTCTGAGTAAAATTGCATCGAGACCGCTAAGATTCTCGACCCCTTCTAAGAACACTTAAGTAATATAGTGCCGAGAAACTTGGGACATCTCGACACTTATGTTTCTGAAGATGTGCGTTAACAAGTTAACACAATAGTGTCAGACAAGTCAGAAATGTCACATCAGCTACAGTAACATGGTATCTCAATAAAATAGTTTAAAAGGGAATTTGAACTATGATGTCACATGCTGATGTCATCAATCAGAATCCAACAATCCATAAAATGGCTATATATAGAGGGTTTGTCTACATAGAAGGAAGTAATTTTTAACAAATCAGAAATTCTCATTCTAATTTCTTCCAAGTCAGGGGAGGACGACAATTCCAAGGAAGAGGAGGAAGACAAAAGTCTTCAAGAAGATCTTCAGATCCTTTAATCAATTGATCAGAAGATTCAAGTGGATCTGTTCTACAAATTTATCAAGGAAATCAAGTCGATCATAGAAGAAGAATTGAGATGTAGAGAAGTATCTCTTTAGCCATATTATTCATCAAGATTTAATCAAGTGCTACTGAATTGAAGAATATGGATTCATTCAGATAAGTAAGATTACAGACTAGTTTTCTGATTATATTTATCTCTTAATTTTTGTAAGATCTCTATGAGATTTGAGTGGGTAGGAGAGTTAATCTCTTGGTTGTAAGCCGAATTTATAAAGGCTGAGGAAGGATTCTTGAGTGACCTCAGGTAGGTGATTTGAGTGGGATAACTTAAGTGTATGTCTGTGTTATAACGCCGAGGTAAGGTTCTTGAGGGACCTGAGGCAGGAGATTATGTGAATCTCTGAGGTAGAACCAATTGGTATGAGTGTAGGTTTCTTAACAGAACCTGAGCCTATAAGATCTTTGTATCTGAGTTGTAGATGAGGAGATATAACCTTATCTAGCACATTACTAGTGAGGAAGAAGGGGGAAGTGGATGTACCCTAGATAGGTGCACCACTATAAATTCTCTGTGTTTTGTGATTTGCTTGTGCTTGTGCTTGTGTTCTGAGATTTGCGTATACTGTGTTCTGTGGTTTAATTGTGCTGAGTTATTGTGAAGCTTATTTCTCAAGTATATTATCTGTTGAACATAATATCTTTTGAACAGTTAATCTAAGTGACAGAATTTTAAAAGATACCTAACACTCCCCCCCCCTCTAGTTGATTATTTACCCTTAGGATTATCTTTCAGTAGTGCAACCCCAAGGTTTTGTAAATCCTACTTTCCCTGATCATGTTTACTTTTTAAATAAAGCTCTCTACAACTTAAAGAAAGCTCCACGAGCTTTGTATAAGACATTGTCTAGAATTCTTCTTGAGAACAAGTTTACAAGAGGAAAGATAGACAAGACATTATTTCTTAGGGATGTAAAAGGCAAGATTCTGCTAGTGCAAATCTATGTCGATGACATTATATTTGCTCTACGAAAGATAACCTTTGAAAGAATTTTTCCAAACTTATGCAAGGGAAGTTTGAAATGAGCAGTATGGGAGAGATGATGTATTATATTAGAACTTCAGGTGAAGCAATCTGAAGATGGAATTTTCATCTCTCAGACAAAGTTCACCAAGGAGTTACTAAAGAAATTTAGAATGGAGAACGTAACCTCTATGAGGAATCCAATGGGTTGAACTGTGTCTCTGACAAGGCTGAGGAAGGGAAGCCTTTTGATGAAATCAAGTAGTATAAGAATAATTTGATCCTTGCTCTACCTCACTGCCCATAGACCAGACATAATGTTTTCAACATGCACTGCGATAGATTTCAAGTGAACTTAAAGGAATCTCATTACATCGTTGTAAAGCGAATTCTAAGATACCTTAAGGGTACACCCAATCTTGGCTTATGGTACCCGAGAAATAATGATGTCGAGCTAATTGATTTTTCTGAAGCCGATTTTGTAGGAAGCATGGATGACAGGAAAAGCACTTCCGGGACGTGCCAGTTCCTGAAAAAACTGCTTATTTCATGGAGCATTAAGAAGCAAAATTCTTGTGAAAACCTCTACTACTGTGTCAGAGTATATCTATGCTAGTATTTGTTGCACACAACTTCTATGGATATAAAATTACCTCGAAGACTACAACCTAAAGTTCAAAGAGATTCCTATGTATTGTGAATCCTCCAGCGCAATAGCATCACACATAATCTAGTCTCTCATATCAGGACAAAGTATATTAAAGTGCGATATCACTTCATCCGAGAGCATGTGGAGACAAGGATATAGCCCTCAGCCATGTCCCGACAGATAAGCAGGTCGTCGCGATATTTTCACGAAGCTGCTGGACGAGGCCAAGTTCTCGTTCTTGAAAACGGAACTAGGCATGTTAAACAAAGACTCATGAATATGGTCAAGAAGACAGGAAGCATCTCAGGAAATTAATCTAGGAAGAAATTTGTCCAAGGATAATTCGTTGAGTAAACACTTGACTCGATGAATCACTGAGTGAACTCAACACACTCAACGCTAGTGAAAGACTCGTCGAATCAAAACTTGACTCGATTAATCATTGAGTGAACTCAACGCACTTAACGCCTGACTTAGATTTGTAAAATCAACACTTGACTCGACGAATCGTTGAGTGAACACAACGCACTCAGTGCGTATTTCGACAAGTCAACAATTTACTCGACAAGGCATCGAGTGGTCTTAACGCTCTCAACTCCTAATCGACAAGTAAATATTTGACTCGATGAAGGCACTGAGTGGTCTCAATGCACTCAATGCCTGGCTTAGTATAGTCTGCCACTCATCTCATGAGTAAAACCAACATAGTCCAATGTTGGAACACCCTATTACGAATTTGGATAAGGATCACTATGTGCTTAGGAATTTGTTTTGACCTTGTTATATAGTTTGATAGGTCAATTATAATGAGTCTTGGGTTAGTACTTAGGTTTGAAAGCTGCCCTCAAGACCTTCTAAAGATCAGGATTCAGTGCTGAAGACCAAGACAATTTTTCGTCGAGCTCAGCTCGATGAATCGTCGAACTCCGTTCGACGATCTTCGAGCTCAGATCGACGTTCTGTCTCTAGCTATTTTCCAAGTCTCTGAGCTCAATTTGACGATCGTAGAGATCAGTTCGACGATTTCTGTTTCCAGTTTAAATCAAATCGCTGAGCTCAGTTCGACGATCGTTTAGCTCAAATCGACGATTTTTTTCTGAAGATCAACGATTTCAGGATTCAAATTCAGGACAGTTATGGAATTCATTCAGACTTATTTTTAGTATTTATGGCAAAGGATTATGTAGTCGTTTCAATCTATTGGAGCAAGTTTCAAGGATGACTAATTGGAATGTTTCTTAAGGACTTTCCTCTAGAGGCAGATATTAGTTAAGGTAGTCATATATGATAGATTAACGGCTATCAAGAAGTCAGAATCTGATATACTCCGTAGAGAGTCATTTTGAAAAAGATATAGAGAACTGACAAGATTTGAAAAAGAATACAGAAGAGAGAACAAGAAAATTTTTCATCAAAAATTCATCTTCTGGAATAGACTCAGTAGACAAAAGTTTATAGAATTACCGAGTTAAAATTCTTCAAGAACACAAGGAAACATTACTGTGAAGGAGATCATCTTCTATTCTACTCCTTCAAGCATCAAGTGTTCAAAAGCTTCATAATCAATAACTCCAGACATCACACATTTCAGCATCTGCTAAAATCATCTATTGCTGGAGATCTGAAGCAACTGAAGGCCTATCACCCTAAGCAAAGCTCATCTTCTGAACACTTACAGATCTCAGGGGGAGCTTTGACAATATCTTCCACTTGTCTTCTCTAAGATTATTGATAGAGAAGAACAACTCAACTCATTTTCTTTGTCCTTTCTCTCCTATAAAAGTGTTTCTCAAAACTCCCTTCAAAAGTTTTTGTGGCTGGTTTCTGAGACCTTGTCAAAAAAATCAGTGGTGGCAAGACACCTTATCAAAAAATCTATGTTTGGTTTTTGAGCACCTTATCAAAAGCTCATTGGTGCCCAGGACACCTGATCAACTATTCCTGCACTGGATTCCTACCTAGGGTGGTAGAAGAGTGGATGTACCCAGGTTGTTGGGGAACCACTATAGCTCCTTGTGTCATCTAGTTTACTGTGCTTTTTGCTTTGCTGTATGCTGTGTTTTTCTATTTTCTTACTGCTTTAGTGTTTACTTTTCTGCTATCACATTACACATATAAGTAAATCAAGTCTTCCACTACTTTTTAGTTTTAAATTTTAAATTGTGAATTATTTTAATATACTCTATTCACCCCCCCTCTAGAGTAAGCTTGATCTTATCCTCACTTTCAATTGGTATCAGAGGCAGGTTGGTTACTCAACAACTGAATCTTCAACAGATTGGTTGAACAGGCTAACACCTGAACCCAAAGATCTCTAATAAGATCAATCTTTTATAGAGGGTTATTATTTTTTGTATTATATTTATTTTCTTCAAAACCATGGCACAGAACAAAGATTATGCTAGCACGAGACCTCCAGTGTGCAACCTTTCTAAGTTTGCACTTTGGAAGGCAAGGATTAGGTTTTACATGAATTCTATTGATGAGGACATCCACAATTCTGTTTTGATAGTGTGTCCAAGACCCCCAGTAATCACAAGTACAAGTGAGTTCCACCTCCCTCAGGAACAATGCAGAAATAAAGAAATGGAAAGTTATAGATGCAAAGGCTATGAATATCCTTGCTCAGACTATGTCTGATGAAATATTTCAAAAAGTGGCTGGATGTAACTCAACAAAAGAGATATGGGACAAGTTATCTGAAATTGTCTTAGAATCTGCTGATTAAAGGAAGGACAGGAGATCCCATCTCATAAGCCAATATGAGAACTTCAAAAAGGGAGAATTGAATCAGTGGCTGACATGTACAAGCAGGCTCAGCCTGATAGTCAGTGAGCTAAAGACATTAGACAAGGAGATCTCCCTAACTGAACTAAATGACAAGATCCTAATGTGCTTCCCTAGCACTTGGGACTCAAGGATCTGGCCAATCAAGGATGCCAAAAGCCTAACTTAGATTACTACTGAAGCCTTGTTGGGCAAGCTCAATTCCTATGAGCTGCTCATCAAGAATAGAGAGGAAGAACAAAAGGTTGCTTCTCCAGCTATCAGGAAGGAGAAGACAATAGCATTAAAAGCTATAGAAGAACTGCCTGAAGACAAGGTCATAGGAAATGAAGAATTAATGAGCTTACTGGCCAAAAGATTCTATAATATGGCCAAGGAAAGATTTAAGAAAGAGATTATCAAGAGGGCACGAGAAGCTAAGGTATGACAAGTCAAATTAATATAGAAATAATCTGTTTTGGATGCAGGAAACCAGGCCATATTGTGCCTGATTTTCAGAAAACAAGAACAAGGACAAAAAGGATAGAAAAGAAAGAGAAGAGATAAGGACTCCAGGGGAAACAATTACAACAAATCCTCCTCCAGCAAAAATAAACATACAAGCAAGGGATTTGTAGCAGAAACCTGGAGTGATACTTAAGAAGAATCAGAAGCTTCATCAAGCTCAAGTGATGATGAAGGTGATGCTGAAGAAAAGGAATTCTGCATGATGGCTATCAATTCCTCCCTAACAAAATTCTAATGCATAACAAGAATCAGATTCAGAATCTGAAACTCAAATGAAGAAGACAAGGTAATAGATTCCTTTGATTTTGATTCAGAGGACTTTAGATTTTAATTTAAGGCACTTTGTTTAGACCTATCAAAGTCTAGAGAGAGAGATTATCTCTCTCAGAAATCAATTGTCTGAACATAGCACTCTAAAATCAGACAACCTCAAACTCTCTGAGGAGTTAGAATGCTGTAGGGAGGCGATAGCTTCACTAAAAAGTGTACTGTCCTAAGAAAAGAATTTTGAAGAATTAATACCTTATGGGAGAAGTATCAGACTGATGAACATCACAAGCACAGTGAACTCAAGATTTAACAATACAATGGGCTTGGGTGCTTCATCCAGCCAACCTATAGTATTGACAACCCCAATTAAATTTATTTCTGATAAAGGAAAGGGAGTTGTAGAGGTGGCTAAGAAGAATGCAGACTTGCAAAAGAAAATTAAAGTTCAACAGAAAATGTCGAACAGAGCTCGACGATCGTCGAATGAAGCTCGGCGATCTCAGGCTAAATCGTCGAACTTAGGTCGACAACTTCTGAACTCTCAACTCTTGTATAGTCGATCTTCGAACGGAGCTCGACATTCTGACCCAAGATCGTCGAACTCATCTCGACGATCGTCGAACGGAGCTCAGAGCTTTGAACAATCTTTCAGAGGTAAATCTAAAATCAATCCAGAATTCCTACATCCCAAAGCTTGAACCCTTATACTGAATGGATAGTTCCTCCTAGGAGATACCATCCTGAAGGATATAAGAGTAAGCTAGGGATATCTTTCATTTCAGAGTTTAAAGTTTATAAACCTAGGCCCAAGGTAAACTGGGTCAAAAACATATAAGTTGTTTATGTGCAGGTGTGAAGACCTATCCAGTAATGACCCAATAATGGTATCTGGATAGTGGGTGCTCAAAGCACATGACAGGAAGCAAGGACAATCTCACATCCTTCAAAGCCAAACTTGGACCCAAAGTAATTTTTCGGAGATTCAAACTTTGGTCAAACAAAAGGATATAGTGCTGTTCAGAGTGGCTCAGTCACATTCAAGAAAGTGGCTTATGTGGAAGGACTAAAGCACAACCTAATCAGCATCAGTCAACTCTGTGATGAAGGCTATCATGTGATATTCAACAAATCCTTATACAAGATCAAGTCAGAGGATAACACAACAGTGTTAACAGGTAAAAGGAAATGTACATTTATCTTGTAGATTTCCTTTCAACCAATATAGATATTTGTTTATTTAATTCAGTTTGCAAACCAAATGATCTTTGGTATAAGAGACTAGGACATATAAAACTTAGAACCATTGCTAGGCTATCCAAGGACAACCTTGTTAGAGGACTACCTTCTGGCCCCTATAAGAAGGAAGGACTCTGCAGGGCTTGTCAATTAGACAAGCAAACTAAAAATAGTTTTAAGTCACTTAATAAGAGTTATTCACCTAGGATTTTGTATCTATTACACATGGATCTTTTTGGATCCATTACAGTACAAAGCTTAGGAGGGAAATCTTACACTTTAGTGATTGTAGATGACTTCTCTAGATTCACTTGGGTATTCTTTCTGAGGAAGAAAGTCTGATAATTTCAAATGTTTGACAGATTTTCTCAAATGCATACAGATTGAGTTCAATACTCACATTGCCCTAATCAGAAGTGATCATGGGATAGAGTTTGATTCTCTTCTTATGCAAGAGTTCTGCCAGAGTGAAGGGATCAGACACACTTTCTCAGCTCCTAGAACTCCTCAACAAAATGGGGTAGCTGAAGGAAAAATAGAACCCTTATTGAATCTACCACCACATTATTGACAGATGCTCACCTCCCTCTATCTTTTTGGGAAGAGACAGTGAACACCTCCAACTATGTGTTGAATAGAAGTTTGATACATAAACTGAAGGGCAAGACTCCCTATGTATTGCTCAAAGGGAAGAAACCTAAAGTAGACTATTTCAAGATTTTTGGTTGCATTTGTTATATTCACAATAATGACAAGAAGTATATAGCAAAATTTAAAGCTAAAGATGATGAAGGAGTGTTTCTGGGATACTCCATGATCAGTAAAGCTTATAGTGTTTATAATAAAACTTCTCTTAAAATTGAAGAGTTTGTTCATGTATCTTTTGATGAGACTAACATGTTTTACAAGGAGAAGAATACTTCTACCATAGAACCTTGTAGGTAAACTCTCTTTCAAAAAATTTTGATATGTTGCATATTGCAGAGAAGGATTCAGTACATTCACCTATCTAGCAAAAGGATGAGAGCAGTGATGATGAAGAGGAAGTTCATCATCTAGAAGAGCTAGTTGTTGTTCCATAAGAGGAAACAACAACACAAGTTGGTGAACATTCAACACCCTGTTTATTTTGTAATAACAAGAGATCATCCAATCTCCCAAGTGATTGGAACCATCTAAGTTGGTGTGCAAACAAAAAATAGGTCAACCAAAACCTGATGCACACTTGCTTTCTATCTCAAGTTGAGCCTAAATCTATTCAAGATGTAGAAAAAGATCCACACTGGATCATTGCTATGCAAGAGGAACTACATCAATTTGAGAGGAATAAAGTTTTGGAACTAGTGCCAAGGCCTAAGGATCACTCCATTGTTGGAACTAAGTGGGTGTTCAGGAACAAATTCGATGATCAAGGAGTTATTGTAAGAAACAAGGCAAGGCTAGTTGCTCAAGAATATTCAAGAGGAAGGAATAGACTATGACCAGACCTTTGCACCAGTTGCAAGGTTAGAGGCCATAAGAATATTCCTAGCTTATGCAGCTAAAAAGGATTCAAGGTCTACCAAATGGATGTGAAGAGTGCATTTCTCAATAGATACATCAAAGAAGAAGTCTATGTTAGACAACCACCAGGTTTTATCTCTTCAACTTATCCTGATCATGTTTTCAAATTGCATAAGCATTATATGGTCTCAAGCAATCTCCTAGAGCATGGTATGAGACCTTAGCATGCTTTCTTCTGAAAAATGATTTTATAAGGGGTAGAGTAGACCAAACTCTTTTTATTTGAACCTATAAGTCCCATACCCTACTAGTACAAATCTATGTAGATGATATTATCTTTAGATCTACTCATTCAAATTGTTGCAAAAAGTTCTCTAAACTAATGCATTCAAAATTTGAAATGAGTAGCATGGGTGAGCTTTCCTCTTTCTAGGATTGCAAGTCAAACAACATGCTGAAGGCATATTTATTTCTCAAACCAAGTATGCAAAAGAACTGGTTAAGAAATTTTGTATGTCTGAAGCATCTTGTATGAAAATACCTATGCCTACTAATGCTGTATTAGATGCTGATGAACATGGAAAACATGTTGATCAGACAACATATAGAGCAATGATTGGCTCTCTATTGTACCTTACATCTAGTAGATCTGATATAATGTTTGCTACATGTATATGTGTTAGGTTCCAAGTAAGCCCTAGAGATTCACACCTAACATTAGTTTAGAGGATTCTTAGGTATGTAAAAAGTTGTCCAAATCTAGGTCTCTTGTATCCAAAAGACTCAGGATTTGAATTAACTGGATTTTTTTGATGCTGATTATGCTGGAGGTAGAGTGGACAAGAAAAGCACCAGTGGAACTTGCCAGTTTCTTGGTGACAGACTTGTCTCCTTGTTCTGTAAGAAACAGACATCTGTGTCCACTTCAACTGCTGAAGCTGAATACATGGCAGCAGGCAGTTATTGCTCACAGATTTTGTAAATTCAAAACAAGCTCCTAGACTATGGTTACAACTGAGAAGGGTCAAAAATTTTCTGTGATAACACCAGTGCTATTTCTATAGCATAAAATCCAGTCCTCCATAGAAGGACAAAACATATAAAGATTAGGCATTATTTCTTAAGAGACAATGTTGAGAAAAATAAAATTGAAATTCAATATATCCCAACTGATTTGCAAAGGGGAGATATTTTCACCAAACCATTGGATGAAAAGAAACATACCTTCTTCCTAAATTAGTTAGGAATGTTAGATTGAGGAAGTTTAAAATAAAACCCAAGATTTTAAAACTCTAAAACAGACAAAAGACTAGGCTAAAAACTTGTTTTTTCTAGTGTCTGTAGGCTATTTTTAGTCTCTGAACTGCGCTCGACGTTTTTCCCCAAAATCGTTGAACGGAGATCGACGTTTTTCGAAAGCATAGACTGGAGTTCAGCGCTTTCAGATAGCGCTAGGCTATCTTCTTTCTAGTCAGCGATCGTCGAGCAGATCTCGATGCTCTCAAATATCGTCGAACGGAGATCGACGGTGTTGAAGACCTTTCAGATTCCCCTAGAAGCCCAAAATCATCGAACGGAGTTCAACGATCTTTCCAGTCGGCGTCGAACCCTAATATAAAAATTATTTTTCGCCGTCGTTCTTCTTTTGCGCTTTCATACTCTCTGCAAACTTTTTCTTTCCTCCAAACTCTTCTGCACTTGGTCGTGTTTGTTCATTTTTGCAGGTATACAATGGCAGTGTCTATTGCCGCCCTTGCCAAGATGAAATTCGACACAAGTTTTGATATAGACATGGACTCATTCGAGGGCAGTGACAGGTTTTCAAAGATATTCTGGACTTATTCAGAGAACAGCAGTTAGTGCAGATAATGACCACAAGGATGAAAATTGCTACGATGAGATCAAGGAATGGGTATATACGACGCACAATCTGGATGAGAATACTATTGTTGGTACTATAGCCGGGACTCAAGTATCCCTAACACCTTCTCTCCTGACTGATGTCTTTCAATTAAGTACTGAAAATGATTCTATTGAGCTATCTGGAGAGGAGTTTGCAACTATGTTAGATAAAATGGGACATTCTACTGCTAACCCTAACAAATTGCTAAAAAAGAATTTATCAATTGAGTATAGATTTCTTGTTGATGTTGTGGGGAAAGTGTTGTTGGCAAAGCACTCTGCACATGATACCATCTCTAGGTATCAATTCTTCTTGATGGGAGCAATTGTGGATAAGAAACATTTAAACTGGGGAGAGATTTTCTTTAACATGATCAAAAAGAAGGTGAACAAAAGTCTTGTAAATTTTGGGAGGATCATAGGGCTATTCCTGCACTCAAGGTTCCCTGAATTGCTGGTGTCCAGTGGGATGCACATAAATTCCTCCAAGAGGCTGACCTGTGCCCTTTTTGGCAAATGGGACAAGCAGATTACCAAGCCAAGCAGAGGTCCTGCAGCTATCACTACTTCAGGCACAAGGACTGATACAGTCACTCCCCCATAAGCAACTGCCCAATTAGAAGAGTTGCCTACTTCCTCATCTTCTCCTTCTCCACCTATTATTTCTACCTCCACTTCCACAACCACCATCACTACCTCATTCTCTTCCCCCATCATCATTTCCTCTCCTCTTTCAACTCCTTCACCTCCTCCAGCCACACAGAAGAGCAATTCCATCTCCTTCACTATTATCCATCCATTGACATTTCCTCTTCCCTTTCATCATTCAACCTCATGGATGATTCCTACATGGATGATTTCCCCTTCTCACCTCTTGAGACTCCATCATCCTCCTCATACCAACAACTACTCCATGACATACTTGCCCAACCATCTTTCACCCCATCCATCTTCACACCATTATCTTCCATCTCCACAATTAAATCTCTTAACCATCCATCCTACCATCCACCACTTCTATCACTACATCTATAGCTCCTTCACCATCTATCTTTGTCTCTCTAACCTCTACCTCTACCCAAGTTTCACTTGAGCAAGTAGATATTCCTGCCCTAGCAGACAAGCTTTATGGGATGCTGGCTCCCAGGCTAGTAGCCCTGCTGGAGACCTCCATGGCTCCAC
The DNA here is from genome assembly GCA_039513925.1 of Platanthera zijinensis. NCBI lineage: Eukaryota > Viridiplantae > Streptophyta > Magnoliopsida > Asparagales > Orchidaceae > Platanthera > Platanthera zijinensis. Next base: position 38,543,257 of record CM077091.1, on the reverse strand, counting down.
TCCTGAAATCCATCCAGGAGCTGTATGCCAGGCTATCCTCTATTTCCCATCCACAGGCAATCACTTCTATGGGGTGCCTTGATCCAGTTCCGGCTGAATCAAGGCAGGGGGAGATGCCATATGAAGAAGAGATAGTGTTTGCTGCTTCAGAAAAATTCTTGCCAGAGACAGTTCCAGCTCTGGTTCCAACTCTAACAATTGACTTCAAGTCGCTGTTATTAGTTTTTGATTCTCTTCACTTCAGCCGTCTACCAGCTCAGGAAGTTGAAGATCTACTAAGGCCATTGTTTCTGTTGCTAGATGTGAGCCCAGCCAAATTACTGCATATATCAAGGCTATGGAACAAGTTCTTTCTGCTGATGTTATGGATTCTGCTGCTGCTGTTGATATTATTTGTTCTGATAGTGCTGCTGCTGATTTACTGATGACAGAGGCTGATGAGTCTGCTGTTCATATTGAAGAACCTGCTGCTGAAGTTTCTATATCTGCTGCTCCTACTGCCTCAATTTCTGCTGCTTCTGTCACTGATGCTGCTTCTATATCTCTCCTGAAAAGTCAAAGCAACAACAAGATTACATCAAAAGGATTGATGAGTTATATGACAATCCTCAGAGCTAAGATAGTGACCAATTCCAAACTGATTCTGATGACTCCTCTGCAACTATTGCAAGGAAGAGGAAAGCTAGAAGCAAGACAATGATGAGAGTACCTCCTGAGAAAGTCAAAGATGATTATGATATCCCCTATTATATTCTTCATGACTGCCCTATTTCTGAACCATGGATGCAGTATTCTAAGAACCAGCTCAACACAATGACGAAAAAGAGAAAGCTTGATAAATATGATAAAGGATCTTCACACTTATATCCTCCTCCTCCTCCAGATGCAAGTACTAGTGGAGGATCTGCTTCTCAGTCTGGATCTGTTGAAAACATAGCTCCTCCCAATCTTAATAGAGATATCAACCAAGAGGACAATATCCAAGAGGTTATCAGTCAAGAAGAGGATAGCATAGAGGAAGTCAAAGGGACTACAGAGTTTACTCTAGGATACATCCATACCAAAGGGAAGGACAAGATCCTATTGACTCAATCTCTGGCCCTTTCCCTTACAAGCTAAAAGAAACTGTTGCTATAAGAATTCCTCAGATGATTCAGTGATAATAAATAGATATGAACCTTCAGTTCCTTTTGAAGACCTTGAAAACAATCCACTCTCCTGGACTGCTAGAATGAAAGAATTGGCTGCATTGGATCAGATTAAGAAAGCAAGAGAACAGGGAAGAGACACTTCCAATATCACAAATCTATCAGAGCAGAGAAAGAAAGAATTGGAAAGATACTCTTCCAGAAAGTTCTTTGATCTAGAAAGTTATATGAAGCTGCACCCCAGAGGCTTTTGTTCCAAGGCAAAAATCTCAAACCTCCTTAGGTGCAGATGATGATAGAAGATCAAAAAAGGAAGCCCTTAATACCAACAGATAAATTCTTTTCAAAAAGGGCAATGAGTAATTTGTGTAAGCTGATGCTCATATCTATTTCTGACTGATTCTGTGATTCCTGCTGTGATTCTGCAATGCTCAACATGTGTTATTTGCATTGTTGTTTCTGTTATATTTTTAATTCTGATGTATGCTTGTTATTTCATTTTCTATCATGTAAATAGTAATCCTAACCCAAATAGGGGGAGATTGTTGGAACACCCTATTACGAATTTTGATAAGGATCACTATGTGCTTAGGAATTTGTTTTGACCTTGCTATATAGTCTGATAGGTCAATTAGAATGAGTCTTAGAGTTAGTACTTAGGTTTGAAAGCTGCCCTCAAGACCTTCTAAAGATCAGGATTCAGTGCTGAAGACCAAGACAATTTTTCGTCGAGCTCAGCTCGATGAATCATCGAACTCCGTTCGACGATCTTCGGGCTCAGATCGACATTCTGTCTCTTGCTGTTTTCCAAGTCTCTGAGCTCAATTCGACGATCGTAGAGATCAGTTCGACGATTTCTGTTTTCAGTTTAAATCAAATCGCTGAGCTCAGCTCGACGATCGTTGAGCTCAGATCGACGATTTTTTCTGAAGATCGACGATTTCGGGATTCAAATTCAGGACAATTATGTAATTCATTCAGACTTATTTTTAGCATTTATGGCAAAGGATTTTGTAGCCGTTTCAATCAATTTGGAGCAAGTTTTAAGGAAGACTAATTGGAATGTTTCTTAAGGACTTTCCTCTAGAGGCAGATATCAGTTAAGGTAGTCATATATGATAGATTAACGGCTATCAAGAAGTCAGAATCTGATATACTCCCTATAGAGTCATTTTGAAAAAGATATAGAGAACTGACAAGATTTGAAAAAGAATACAGAAGAGAAAACAAGAAAATTTTTTAGATAATTCACTTCTGTAATAGACTCAGTAGACAAAAGTTTACAGAATTACTGAGTCAGAATTCTTCAAGAACACAAGGAACATTACTGTGAAGGAGATCATCTGCTATTCTACTCCTTCAAGCATCAAGTGTTCAAGAGCTTCATCATCAAGGACTCTACACATCACACATTTCAGCATCTGCTAAAATCATCTATTGCTGGAGATCTGAAGCAACTTAAGGCCTATTACCCTAAGCAAAGCTCAACTTCCTGAACCCTTACAGATCTCAGGGGGAGCTTTGACAATATCTTCACTTGTCTTATCTAAGATTGTTGACAGAGAAGAACAACTCAACTCATTTTCTTTTTCCTCTCTCCTGTAAAAGGGTTTCTCAAAACTCCCTTCAAAAGTTTTGTGGATGGTTTCTGAGACCTTGTCAAAACTCAGTGGTGGCAAGACACCTTATCAAAAAATCTAGGTTTGGTTTTTGAGCACCTTATTAAAAGCTTATTGGTGCCCAGGACACCTGATCAACTATTCCTACAGTGGATTCCTACCTAGGGTGGTAGAAGAGTGGATGTACCCATGTTGTTGGGGAACCACTATAGCTCCTTGTGTCATCTGGTTTGCTGTGCTTTTTGCTTTGCTGTGTGCTGTGTGATTCTGTTTTCTTACTGCTTTAGTGTTTACTTTTCTGCTAGCACATTACAGATATAAGAAAATCAAGTCTTGCACTGCTTTATAGTTTTAAATTGTGAATTATTTTAATATACTCTATTCACCCCCCTCTAGAGTAAGCTAGATCTTATCCTCACTTTCATCAAATTTTCCAAATTCTCTAAATTCTCTTAAATGCGACCCTGATAGGCTCATACTGCATTGGCAGTGAGACTACATGGTTAATCACTTCCAGATCACTATAGTAGCACCAACAATCTCCAACTTGATCTTGAAAGTATCAAACAAAAGCTTCATAAACAATGAGCGACATCTAGCAATGCATCATTGCTTCCCAAGTAATAAAAGTTAATAAGTCGAAAGACATTATGACCAATGTATCAGTGTTGTTATGTCCCTTCGTCCATTACATCTGGATAGAACTAGAGGTATAAACCGTGTCACCCTTATAATTATTCAATCCTAGTTTCCTAATCAAGAATGGACCTCTATAAATTGGGGAGTCCAATATCACATATTGACTCAACCAAGCATGTCAATGCATTTGTCAGTCCTATTCCATCAAAGGGCCCAAGGATGCAACTCCTGTCATATAGGAGGACAAATCTCATCTCTGCTCACACGCAATCACCCAAAATAATTCGTAACGGACCCAATAACCACCTTTATCATCCAACTTTCTCAAGACTAGACTTCTGATAGCATCTAAGCACGCTCTTCGTCACTTGATGAATATTGTTACTTCATGTCAAAGGACCACAAACACCATTGCCACTTGAGCCACGGTAGTGACACGTTCATATAACTATCCACAAAGTATTATCATTGTGGGTCTGTCTAGTACAACTTGTTCACTAACAAGTACTCATGTGATGACTTGATATCACAATATCATGACCTGTGAGAACCGGTCATGAGTCAACAGACTAGTCTTAATGTGTCATCATCGCCCTTAGCTTCTAAGACGACACTTGACCAGGGACCATTTATGAATGAAGCTTATAATAATATACACTCTCACATTCAAGTCACCACTTGAATCTTATGGAAGCAAACATTCTAAGGGCATTTATTACGTTAAATTTGTAACGCCCCATCCGTCACATATAAATAATAGAGGGTCCGGCCGGGGCCCCGTGCCATATTTCACAAACAAACGGCGGAATCATGTATGATATCAAATTACTTTCTTCTCGCATCTTATCTCAGAGCATTATAGCAGAATATTTAACTTGCAAGAACTCATCACATTGAATGTCCACTAAATATATAAACAACAAATTTATATATATCACCAGGAATGTATACAAATACACAAACGCTAAGGGCCTTACAATCTTACATATTTCTGTTAACAAATGTGGTTTCATACACCGGCACGCAGGCCGGCCACACATGAAAATATTATTCTTCGCACGGCCTTCGAGGGCCTATGAGTAGCAAGGGCTTCAGCCCTCTCAATCTGATTCAGTCCGCCATCACTTGCATATGGAAATCCACCCACAGGGCGATAAATAAAGCAACGGTCAACATTCAGCTAACCAATTATAATGACTCTACCCCTTGCCCGGGGCAGTGATTCCTTCCCTGCATGTATCACAACCACAACATATATATTTATATATCACAACAAGTGCTCTCATGCACAACATCATCACAAATGTCGGCCTTCGTGTGTGCTAGATGTTATCGATTGAACTCAGAGGGTTATGCTTTCGGTGTACCGAATATCGTTGGTACCACCACCGATCTGAGGTTCTTAACTTGTTGGCTATGGGAATTAGTCTACTACAACACGCATGCTGGAGACATCCTCGCCCATCCCATTCAGAGGTGTTAACCTGATTGCAATCATTGAGCATTCTAGATCGACCCAAAAATGTGGTTTAATAACCCTGTATTTGGCCCGCAGCCCCCTATTGCATTGCCACCAATCAATCTCTCATCACGCAGGTACATGTTAGTACTTTCCCGTTGCTCAACTCGTTAATAGCATACATCTTAACGTGGGTTGGCTTTCCCTTTCCTGTTCAGCACGCAGCCAGCTCACTCAGAGAACAGAGCTCACGCAGAGCATACAGTACAGCTCACGCAGAGCGTACAACACCAATGCCATAAAGGGTCCACAAGCACATAGAATGGCTCTCACAACCACATCACATACATCTCACGCAGAGCACACAACACAAGGAGTTCACACAGAACTTCCTGGGTATGTTGGAAGTACTCACATTTCACAAGATTCCTCACAAACTCCGTAAACTACGCATTTCATACACGGAGTCTTCTCCGGTTTGCAACATAAACATGACCAATTGTTGGATCCCTAGGTGCATTTGGGCTGGGTTCACTAAGTTAGGTTGAGTCTAACCCAACATTATATATCCAGGGTCATGTTTAGTTGTCCTAGAGTTTAGGCTAAGTCCTGATTAGTGCTACCTCCTTGGACCAGCCAAATAGACCTCAGAGACTCAGACTTAGCAGTTTTCAGAATAGATTGATCAGTTTGAAATTCTTCGAACTCAGCTCGACGATCGTCGATCTCCGATCAACGAACTCAGAGTTTATTCTCTGTGCTGAGATCGATGATATTCGAGCTCAGGTCATCCTTTAGTTTTATTTAGACAGATTCTCAGCTCGACGAACTCAGAGTGCAGAATTGGAAAGTATTTCTCAGTTAGTAGTTCATAGAGCTCAGGTCGACGAACAGGAATTCTCTGGTCGATAATCTTGGATCTCAGGTCGACGAATTCCGTTCTGCATTCGACGTTTTCTGTCTAGTTCTAGAATGAGTTTTTTTATTCCTTCTGTTCCTTATTTTCTCTTTTTATTAGCAGTATTATTTTGAGTATTTAATACACATATTCCTTTGAATATAGCTGTTATTGGCTGCATTAAATATGGTATTCATCAGAATAATTATTTGCTTATTCTATCAAGGACAGTTGGGGAAACTCATTAATGCTTTTATTCCAGCTGCTTTCAATTCTCCAGATCAGCCAGCATTTATGGAAAGAATTCAAATTCAAAGAAAATTTTTATTGGTAGTAGAATAAAAGAGATTCTCTCTTTTTCGACACATATAGAGAGAGACAAAATTACGAAAAAGAAAGAAAGAAAAGAGAAGTACTGCACAGAGAACATTCAACAACCAGTAGACGACTCTTTCATTCTCTCTCAGTGCTATTCACTCTCTGCCAATACTCAAGAATGAAGAAGAATAAAACATAAAAATTAAGAGTTTCTTCAACTTCTATTCCAGAAATCTACAGACATCATTTTCAACATCAAGTCATTGGATTTCCAGGACATTGGCAAGTCTAAAGCTGAAGAACTACTCTCTACCCAAAAGCAAAGCTCATTCTTCCTGAATCATTCAACTTCTCAGGGGGAGCTTTGACAACACAAGAATCCATATAGTCTTCTCAAGTTGTATTGAAAAAAATAGAAAACTTCCATCAAACTCTTTCCACCCCATTGTACATGGTTTTAAATCCCTTCAAAAGTTAGTCTGGGTTGACAAGTATCCTTCCAAAAGACTTGAAGTTGGTTTTTGGGAACCTGATCAAAAGCCTAAAG